>VDFB02270651.1:310237314-310481440 GCA_007258455.2 Sequoia sempervirens | reverse complement strand
AAGTATACATTTAACATATTTATAGATTAATGGGTATACAGTAACATATATGAATATATGCATTCAAAATAGAGTAATATTATTTATTTAACAGTATATAACAATCTCATGACTAATCTGGGTGCTAGTGGCAGATTAAGCAAGAATTGAAGCCTCTATAATGAAGAAGTCGACAAGATACATGGCCTGTTGTTATTGGTTACACACTAATAATCATTAGTTATGGTGAAGAGACGCTAGCGATAGGGACGCAAACCAATCAAAAGTCACGTCCTTTGAATCACGTCATATAAAAGCACGCGTGGTAATGAAGCTACAGATTTCATACAAAGTTAAGGAGAAGGAAACACCCGATACAGAGTTAAGAAGAAGGAAACACCTGATACAAAGTTAAGAGATAGAAGACACCCGTTACACAGCGAAGAGAAGAAGACACCCGATAAGCAGGCACAAAGGTCTTTCAGTTGTGGCGCACGAGTACAGAGAGTAATTGTCTGAGATACCAAGGAGTTCGATTGTATGTTAGGCGTCTCTGCACAAGACAACAAGATGAACTGAGATTGATACTATATGTCGTCCTGCTGTATCGAGTTGAATTGGAGAATCAATCATCAAAGGAAAATATATCATTTGTGCATTAGAATTGGGCTTGAACCATATTCTTTGATATTACATCCTATTATATGCTGGGCGGTTCGTGACTCTAGCTATCACTACCATATTTGCTATTTATTTGTATTATCAGTGCCTCTTCACATACGGCGGTGCTGAGAGTATTGGAGATCCTATGTGAGCATCATCGCTCGGGTCACATCAAGGATGTTATTGGATATATGAAGATTCAACACCTTCACCAAAGTCATCCTTTTTGCTTTGCAAATGAATGATATTATCGTAGCTACTCTCTGATGTCACATAAACGAAGGTCAAACATTGGCGACTTGGAAGGTGACTGGGCATAAGGTGTTACTAGCCCTTAAATGATTATCGTGGCCAGACAGTGATTATGGTTTGTAGTTAAGCTATCTTTTCCAGTTTGGATTGACAACATATGTGCCAATAAATGAGTTGATCTTTGACATAAGTAACATTTGAATATAAATGTGCCTATGAAATTGTAATGTCCCCTTCTCAAATGTGATTAATTTAGTTGACCGTTAGCCTATTCCGGAGACCCGTAGGCTACTCGGGGGGTGAAATTAGGGTTTCTTGTTTTTGAGGAGGTTGTTGCTTGAAGTTTGGTGATTGGATTGCAGATTCTTTCTGGGTTTTCAGAGAGCTTTGTAGTGGTATAGCTTGCATGGTGATCCGAGCAACTTCAGGAATTTGCTATTTTTAGTAAATTCCATTTTTGGCAGTGGTCCTGTTGGCTTCGATGCAGTTGGCTATCTTCTTCAGCCAGTTCAGTTGGTATTTTGATTTTTGGCCTTTGGATGCATTTTCTGGAGAGATAAGTTGAGTTGATTTAAATAATATTATATTTTAATGTTGACCCCTTGGCCTAGCTTTATCACTTTAAGTTGTTTTAAAAGGGGGACTTCAAGGGTGAAGGCCTCATTAGGAGGTAATTAAATATTTCTAAGGCCAATTTTATGAGGAAGTCTAAGGGGGATGCCATCTTCAAGGAGTTTATTATTTTTACTAAAGGCAAATATTACCTCATGAAATGGGATGCCTATCTTTGGAGGGAGATGAAGTCAATTCAAAATTGGAAAAGGGCGCACTTTCTAGAAGCTTCTAGAGATGCTCTTGCTAAGTTTATAAAAGGAGGCCTTCTCTCTTCAGTTGGTATCTCTTGTCTACCATACCGTTATGTTGTTGGATTGTTCAGGCAAAGCTTCGAGGAAAGCTTACCTCCTAGCACTTGGCTCACCTTCTTGCTTGAAAGATAGCAACTAGTTGGGTGTTAGTTTATAGTTGAGTTGTTTTGTAGTGGGATTTTGCATTGTAGAGGTTATTGTGCATTTGTAGTTCAGTTTCAAGCATACTAATGAAGGGTTTAGAGTTGCTGGTTATGTATTGCTGAATGTAGTTTTTATTCATATCTCTTGAAAATAAAATAATATTGTTTTGGGCATTGCATCTATCCATTTCTCTATGTGGGGCGACCATTTGAGAAAATTTGCAGATTTTTTTATGAAGTCTTTGATTTTTCCAAGGCAAATTGCCCTTACTTGAGGGCCGTACCATCTGGAGGAGTCTTGGAATTCGTGCAAGAAAAATAGGTGGCTGTAAGCTGAGGTTTATTCATTGGGAATTGGGCGCCTTCATCTCAAGAGTCTTTTGCACTCATTCTTAGGTCATTTGGTTGAGTTAGGAGCATTCTGTGAGCATTTCAGTGAATTCTAGGATTGCTGGTTGTCATATTTTAGCTGCTGGTCTGTCATATCAGAATTAAGAAAATTATCATTTGGGTTGGGATTGAGTACTGGAGGTCATATTAAGCATTTGAGCGTTAGTCTTTACTATTGCAGCTTGTTATGTTTCACTAATGCAGAATACTTGCAGGATATTATCTTTATTGTAAGGCTGTTCAGTAGTATTGTCAGCCAATGTTATTATCTTGCTAAGTCATTGTACTTTCTAGTTGCAATACTCATGGATCCTCTGACCATATGCTCGCCGCTCCTTGGCGCATTTCTTGGTTAGAGTTATTTTCTAGTCAAGTAGCTCTTGGGGTCCTTTGACCATATGCTCACCACTCCTCAGTGCATTTCTTGGTTAGAGTTACTTTCAGCTTAGCATGCATAAGATCCTCTGACCAGATGCTCGTCTCTCCTAGACGCATTTCTTGGTTAGAGTTCCTTTCAGTTCAGCATTGCATCAGATCCTCTGACCATATGCTTGCTCATCTTGGACACATTCTTGGTTAGAGTTACTTCCGCATCGTTTTGGTTTTGAAGCTAACCTTAACGGGTGCGTGTTGTATTGTATTTACAATTGAAAAACCAAAAAAAAATTAGCTCGACTCATTACAAAAATACATTGCAATAAGTCTGAAATTTCGATGAGTGGTTTAAACGGGCTTAAGGAATCCAATACATTAAATTGAATTGCAGACATCAAATTTCTTGCACATACAGAGAATAAATCGTTTTCAGATCAGTCTTTGCACTGAATAGTTTGACACCATAACATTGTCAAACTAGTGTATTCACGATAATTCTTGCTCCTAAGAGTAAGGGTTATCACAGTGGTATCAGTGCATCCTTCCTGCCAACCTGTAGAAGAAAAGTAAATGCGAACCTACCACAAAAAGGGAACGATGGACGAACAGTTGGCTCAAGAGCTTAAAAATTTCATGGAACAAACGAATGAGAAATTTGAGAAGACCAATCAGTTGATTCTCCAGGCTCTTCAAAACATGAATAACAATAATACTCATGAAAGAACCATTCCAAGGAGAAAAATACATTCGAACCATTCCAAGGAGAAAAATACATTCAAATCATTTTGAAAATGAGCATTCAACCCAAAGTTCCTCATTGAGACCAACCATGCCGCCATTCCTTCCAAGAGAAAATGTCATAGAAGAAATAGAAGAGCCAAACTCAAATAGTGCAGAAGACATTGCTCATATGTATGCCGGATTAGACCTTGCAATTCAAAGACTCATACCTTTCAAGGAATATTATGAAGTCAAGACCCAAGCCAATCCAAACAAGAGAAAGAACCATGCCAACAAAGACCTTAGATCCAAAATTAATAAGATGACATTGCCATATTTTGACGGCTCCGGGAAGTTCACCGCACAATCATGGGTTCAAAAGCTTGACACTTACCTATACCTCAGCCCCATGATTGAAGAGAATGCCATTAAATTTGCTGTCCTCCACCTATCAGGGATAGCTCACGATTGGTGGCATCATGGACTCATCACCCAAGGCCATCGAAATATAGTCACCTAGAGTGAATTCACTCAAAAATTCATTAATAGATTCGATCAAAAGCATCCCGAGTGGTATTTTAAGGAACTCACCCATCTTAGGCAACATGGAACTTTAGAGGAATTTGCAAATGAATTCCAAAAGCTAGTTGTCATGGTCCTCGACCTATCCCAAAGAAGGCTTACCTATCTATTCATTGAAGGACTCAAGGAACCAATTAAGAACATAGTAAACCCATTAGAACCACAAACCGTGGGGGAGGCAATTCAAAGGGTCATGAAAGTGGAATCTAGCTCTTCAAAGGAAAAATCTAAGAACCCCTCATTCAAGTCACAACCCAAACAAGACCAACAAAGAGAAGATAATAAAGAAAGAGCATGCTACTTTTGCAAAGAACCATGGATTGTGGGACACCAATGCCATAACAAGGAAGCAATTAAACAAAGGGAAGGATTAATGAAGAGAGGTTTATGTTTCAAATGCAAAGAACCTTGGGGACAAGACCACCAATGCAAGAAGGGACAAATACATAAAATAGAAGAAGCGTCGAATGAAGAGACAAGAGAAATCCCTACCAAAAGGGAAAATCATAATGACCCTTGACTAAGAACAAGAAATAGACTAACTATTGTATGAAATATCTTCAATATAAGTTAATAAGTCATTTCCCTTGCACAAGAACACCCTTTGGGGATAATATGTAATATTACCTTACAATAAATGCATATATAAGAATTAGGATGGATATACTCAAATAGGGCAACCATAAGGCTGGGCAGAGCCAAGGTCCTCCCAAGGATCTTAAGGATGGATACACCAAAATATAGGGTATTCATAAGGCCTGAGAAGTGAAAGCTCGCTTTTGGGATTATAAGGCTGGGTACACTTAAGAATAAGGTATCTAGAAGGCTTGGGAAAAGATGTTACAATCTTTTCCCAGGATCATAAGGCTGGGTACACTTAAGAGTAAGGTATCTAGAAGGCGTGGGAAGAAATGTTACAATCTTTTCCTAGGATTATAAGGCTGGGTACACTTAAAAGTAAGGTATCCAGAAGGCCTGGGAAGAGATGTTACAATCTTTTCCTAGGATTAAAAGCTGGGTACACTTAAGAGTAAGGTATCCAGAAGGCCTGGGAAGAGATGTTACAATCTTTTCCCAGGATTAAAGGCTGGGTACACTTAAGAGTAAGGTATCCAGAAGGCGTAGGAAGAGATGTTACAATCTTTTCCCAGGATTATAAGGCTGCATACACTTAAGAATGAGGTATCCAGAAGGCCTGGAAAGAGATTAAATGTAACAAAATGTTACAATCTTTTTCCAGGATAAGACAGGTGTACCAGACAAGAATATCATGAGATTAAGAACATTAAGGAAAGAGTTATAAGTTGCTTGAGGACAAGCAAAAACAAGAGGGGGAGACTTGTGATGTCCCCATCACAAAAGAAGAAAATCTAAGATAAGTATACATTTAACATATTTATAGATTAATGGGTATACAGTAACATATATGAATATATGCATTCAAAATAGAGTAATTATTATTTATTTAATAGTATATAACAATCTCATGACTAATCTGGGTGCTAGTGGCAGATTAAGCAAGAATCGAAGCCTCTATAATGAAGAAATCAACAAGATACATGAGCCCGTTGTTAGTGGTTGCACACTAATAATCATTAGTTACGGTGAAGAGACGCTAGCGATAGGGACACAAAACAATCAAAAGTTGCGTCCTTTGAATCACATCATATAAAAGCATGCGTGGTAATGAAGCTACATATATCATATAGAGTTAAGGAGAAGGAAACACCCAATACAGAGTTAAGAAGAAGGAAACACCCGATACAGGGTTAAGAGACAAAAGACACACGTTACACAGCGAAGAGAAGAAGACACCCGATAAGCAGGCACAAAGGTCTTTCAGTCGTGGCGCACGAGTACAGAGAGTAGTTGTCTGAGATACCAAGGAGTTCGATTGTATGTTAGGCGTCTCTACACAAGACAACAAGATGAACTGAAATTGATACTATACGTTGTCTTGCTGTATGGAGTTGAATTGGAGAATCAATCATCAAAGGAAAATATATCATTTGTGCATCAGAATCGGACTTGAACCATATTCTTTAATATTACATCTTGTTATATGCTGGGCGGTTCGTGACTCTAGCTGCCGCTACCATATTTGCTATTTATTTGTATTATCAGTGCCTCTTCACATATGGTGGTGCTGAGAGTATTGGAGATCCTATGTGAGCATCATCGCTTGGGTCACATCAAGGATGTTATTGGATATATGAAGATTCAGCACCTTCACCAAAGTCATCCTTATTGCTTTGCAAATGAATGATATTATTGTAGCTACTCTCTGATGTCACATAAATGAAGGTCAAACATTGGCGACTTGGAAGGTGACTTGGCATGAGGTGTTATTGGCCCTTAAATGATTATCACGGCCAGACAGTGATTACGGTTTGTAGTTAAGCTATCTTTTCCAGTTTGGATTGACAACATATGTGCCAATAAATGAGTTGATCTTAGACATAAGTAACATCTGAATATAAATGTGCCTATGAAATACATTGCAATAAGTCTGAAATTTCGATGAGTGGTTTAAATGGGCTTAAGGAATCCAAGACATTAAATTGAATTGCAGACATCAAATTTCTTGCACATACAGAGAATAAATCGTTTTCAGATCAGTCTTTGCATTGAATAGTTCGACACCATAACATTGTCAAACTAGTGTATTCACTATAATTCTTGCTCCTAAGGGTAAGGGTTATCACATCAGTTGTTAAAAGGAAAAAAAAAACAGATTTTAAAGCTTTAAACTCAATTTCATTCCTAGAATTGGAAGATAATTTTCCACTCTTCTCAAGCATTTCACCTAAGGGTTTTCTAGAAGAAGTTGAGTCCTTTTTCAGTCTTTTCGCAGGTCTATAAGCAGGAATTTGGCATCATAGTAGGATGCTTTTGAAGTCCCAACAACGAGGAAGGACATAGTTGTCATTGTGCAGGATATTACTAGTTTGAGTAATATCTACTTTTGATCATGTTCTATTCCAGGCATTGTTTAGAGCCTCTTTTAGGCTGTTTTATTATTATTAGGTGTTTCAGTTAGCTTTGTTTTGGAGTTCCTTTCTTTCTTGTTTGTTGCATCTTTAAAATGATTTTTGGGATAAAAAAAAATTATTAGGAAGTTCCAAAGTTTGGGCATCTCTAACCTATAAATAAGTGCTTTGAGCACATAAATAAAGGAAGAAGGATGGCTGAAGCTACGTTTATGTTGCTGAAATCATTGTTCAAGATAGGTCACTTGTGTTTGTAATTTCATTTATTGAATTGAAACCGAGTAACTTTGTTAAGCTTTGTATTGATGTCATTTATTCATCTAAGTGGTAGCTTTGTATGCACTTGTTGGTAAATAGATTTGTCATTACAGATTTCAAAGTGACTTGCCCAACGAGAAGTGACAAATGTTCCAATAGTTAGATTAGTTGTAATTGGACTAACAACTTTCCTCTATGTTTGAGAGGGGCAACTCCCTCTTATGATGAGGTTTGGGGTTTTTGTGTACTTTTAACTTGAAAGTACAAAAAGAAAAATGGAAAAACTAAAAAAAATTGAATAATGTAAACCCTAGTGGCAGACACAACGAACACCAACCAGGACTTTATAACTTACTACAACCTACAAAGGAGGGATTTTACCACAAAAGATAGAAACTATGTTCCAGGAATTATGTGATGATTGATAACACGTTTTCAATATGTAACAATGATGAAAAAAAGGTAATAAATTCAACATACGAAGAGATAGTGTATATTAGCACATTCAAATCGAGATACCAAGAAATGATTGTGTTCTTTACACAAATTGCACGATTTATATATGTTTCAATAGACAACTAGTGGTTTTCCACAAAGACAAAGAGATTAACAATTTGACATACGAAAAACTAGTAATAATAACTCAAAAGGACATTCAAAACATACGATCTAAATGCTTTCTTTTATTATCATTTTGAAATTGTACAATTCCAAAAACCCTCAAGTACAAAGTGTCAAACAAAAGTCCTCAAAAGTCTCTCCAAAATGTTTCTCTCATAAGTTCCCCTCTCCAAGAGTCTCCCCTTTACAATAGCGAGACCTTGGTATTTATAGGTGTTTCTTGATAACTACCTAGTAACTACTTGGTAACCACCCCAACTACATTCTTGGAATACAATAGTTTTGAAATTAATAAACCTTATTTGGTTAGGATTTTCATCACTTTTCCAGAAATAAGGTTCATTTTCTAACATTTAGTTACAATAAGCGACATAAGTCACCTTTATAAAATGAGAACTTGAAACTTATAACTTTTGAGTTATGGGTTTTGTTGAGGTATGTAGAAACCCTTGTTTCCCCTGTTTTTTGAATCTGACTGTTTTTGTTTGTTTTTGATGTATTTTGATTTTTTTGTGGTTTTTGCATGAATAAGAAAGAATGTGATTTTGGAAAGAAATTGATATAAAATTGCAGATAAATACAATAAGCTCAGATCTAATACAAATAGGCTCAGGAATCGATAACTATTGATTTCATTATTTGTGCCAGAGCAATTACAATAAGAATCTCTGAAAATACAGGCAAGATTAGACAGATATTATTCAAAAGAACCTGATTTACAGCAAGCTGAGAATGATTAAGAACTGGTACGGCTGCAATGAATATCCACTTGTCCCTCCGTCAAATGCCAGAAGAATGATCCTGAGATAAATGCGTCAACTGGGTAGAAGCCAGAAGACCAAAATGGAAGGCGATTTGTCTTGAGCAAAAAAGTACGGCCCTTTGAGATGGTACGGCCTGGTACAGAAATAGTACGACCTTGAAACAACAACCAGCAATAAATAAAATGTACGGCCCTCAATGGTATCTCTGGATCTCAATGAAATATGCGCCTCAACGGCTGAAACCCTACTGAATGAATCTCGTGCTGTAAACTCTGAAAATCAACACTCGGTGAATGTTCTGTGATCTCTCCTGAATGAAGAAATCTCTCTGAAATGCAATAGATCAGCTGGTATCTCACAGCCTCTGAATCGCAACACTGAAGATGGCTCGTTCTCCAATGTCTGTAGACAACAGAAACCCTAGGATTCGTTCTCCGGAAGAAGACTTGCTCAAATTTCAATATTCAATATCATAATGAGCTCGAATTCCAATGAAACCCTTATATCTCCTCAAAAGTGCAAATTCTTTCAAAAATGCATCATTAAAATAATTCGAACTTTTCTTTTAATTATTTCAATAGTCTCCGATCAAATTTTTAATTATAAATTATAATAAAAAATGGCCCCTTCCATGATGGGCGACCCCCTTCAGCAATCCACTTAAGTTATAATATTAAAATATTATAACTTTATAATATAAGCTCCAAAAATAATTAATATTTAATTAATCAATTAAATATTAATATCTCCCTCGAAATGTGTCCGATTCACGAACCGTCTGAAGCTGGTGACTAAGTGAATGATTCTGCACATGATCAGTCCATACTGCTAAAAATAGCAGGGGTGCCTCTCTAAGTGCCAAATACTGCTAAAAATAGCAACTCAGGCAAACGGTGTCCGAATGAGCCCAAACGAAAGCCAACTGGTAAAGTTTTGACAACTGAAGCCAAGCCAAGCTCCATCAAGACCCTCTATCCATCCTATCAGCCTACGAGGGTTGCATAATAGGCTAATCATATGCTCTGAGAGATTTCAACTGGAAGGGGACATGACAGTCTACCCCTCCTGAAATTGCTTGTCCTCAAGCAATCTCAACTCCGGATGCTGTAGAATATCCTCGCTCTCCCATGTAGCATCCTCCACTGGCAAATCTCTCCATTTCACTAAATATTCCCTGATAGTCCTCCTACGCAACTGTCTCTCTCTGTACTCCAGGATAGACTCAGGTACTAAAATCAACTTTCCCTCATCATCTAAGGGAGGTAAAACTGCAGAAGGTACCACACGGTGTCCCAACGCCTTCTTGAGACGTGACACATGAAAAACATTGTGTACCCTGCTCTCTGCCGGAAGCTGTAGCTCATAAGCCACCTCTTAAACACGCCTCAGGATCCTGAAAGGACCGTAATATCGTGGCTTAAGCTTCTCTGACCCACTCTTCCTAAGAGTAGACTGACGGTAGGGCTGCAGCATAAGATAAACCATGTCCCCCACATCAAAAGACCTCTCTATCCTCTTTTGATTTGCGTACTGCTTTTGCTGATTCTGTGCCTTGGCAATATTCTCCTTGAGAGCCCTCATAGTATCCTGACTCTCCTGCAACAAGTCTCCAGCACTCGACACTCTACTGTCACTCAGTAGCAAATCCAGAAAACTCGGCGCCTCATACCCGTACAACGCCATGAAAGGGGACATCTGTATGGTCATATGGAAGGTCGTGTTGTAGCAATACTCGCACAAATGAATCCACTTTACCCATGCCTTTTGCTGCCCTGCAATATAGTTCCTGAGGTAACCCTCCACCCATTTATTCACTATCTTCGTCTGCCCATCGGTCTGCGGGTGGTAACTGGTGCTCGGTGTAAGCTCGGTTCCACAGAGTCTGAACACCTCCTGCCAGAAGTGACTCAAGAACTGACTATCCCTGTCGCTCACAATGGTCCGAGGCAACCCATGTAATCTGAATACCTCACGGAAGAAAACCTCTGCTACCTGTGTAGCTGTGTAAGTGGTGGTAATCGGAAAGAAGTGGGCATACTTCATTAGCCGATCCACAACTACATATATGCAATCTCGTCCTTGGGCTTTAGGCAAGCCCGTAATGAAATCCATTGACAGGCATTCCCACTTCCTGTCAGGAATCGGAAGTGGTTGCAATAATCCTGCCGGGTACGTGTTCTCCTGCTTGTTCTGCTGACAGACAGGGCACTCACGCACATATTGAAGAACATCTGCCTTAAGTCCTTTCCATGTGAATCTCTCCCGAATCTGTCTGTATGTTTTGAAATATCCGGGATGTCCTGTAGTAGGTATATCATGAAAGGCTCGCATGATAATGTTCTTCACCTCTGACCCTGGGATCAAATAAATCCTGTTCTTGTAAATGATCAAGTCATTCACAAGCGTGTACCTGGTATCAATCGTCGATCCCTCAACAATGCTGGAAGCCCAAGTATCCTTGGCATACTCTGCCACAATCAAATGCCTCCAATCCTCTGAGATGTGAACCATAGAGCTCAGATAAGGTCTGCGTGAGAGAGCATCAGCCACTACATTCTGGGTTCCTTTGATATAAGAGATATCAAAGTCATATGCCTGCAATTTACTTACCCACTTCTGCTAACGATCATTGAGATCTCGCTACCCTAGGAAGTGTCTCAAACTGTTGTGGTCAGTTTTGATGTAAAATTTGCTGCCAACAAGATATTGCCTAAATTTTGCCAAGGCATGCATTATAGCGAGCATCTCCTTATCGTAAATGCTGTAGAGTCTCTCTGGCCCTCTGAGTTTACGGCTCTCATACACAATAGGGTGCTTGTCTTGCATAAGCACCGCTCCATCGCACTGAAGCTCAAAAGGCTTTGAAAAGTCTGGTAGTGCCAACACTGGGCATGTAGTCATCAACTCCTTAAATCTCACAAAACACTCCTGTGCCTCAGGAGTCCAACAAAATGCACCATTTTTCAACAATATTGTCATAGGGGCTGCATGACGTGAATAACCATTCACGAATCTGCGATAGAACCCACACAAACCTAGAAATCCTCGCAACTGTGTAAGGTTCGCCGATGTAGGCCAGTCAATAATAGTGTGGATCTTTTCAGGATCCATCCGCACCCCCTCTGCACTGATAATATGACCTAAGTATAGCAATTCGGTCATCCCCAAATCACATTTGGACTCCTTGGCGTACAAGGACTCCCTCTCCAAAATACTGAGCACGGTCTCCAGATGAGTCAAATGCTCCTGCCAAGTCCTGCTGTATATAAGAATGTCATCGAAGAAGACAAGTACAAATCTCCTCAGCAGTGAATGGAAGACTCTGTTCATGGTGGACTGAAATGTCGCTGGCGCATTAGTGAGCCCAAATGGCATCACCACAAACTCAAAGTGTCCACAATGACAACGGAATGCAGTCTTCTCAATGTCCTGTGGACGAACCCTAATCTGATGATATCCCGACCTTAAGTCTATCTTCGTGAAGTAGCATGCACCATGGAGCTCATCAATAAGCTCGTCTATACGAGGTATTGGATACCTGTTTTTGATAGTCCTCTTATTCAGGACTCTGTAGTCTATGCACATGCGTAGGGTGCCATCCTTCTTCTTCACCAGAACAACTGAAAAAGCGAATGGTGATTTGCTAGGTCGAATGTGACCCATAGCAAGTAACTCCTTGATCGTTTTCTCGATCTCATCTTTCAACCGCTTGGGATGTCTATAAGGAGTAATCATAACGGGCTTAGCGCCCTCCTCAAGCTCAATAATGTGCTCAATGCCCCTGTCTGGAGGTCTCCCTGGTGGAATATTGCTGAATACCTTATCATGCTTGATTCTCAACTGCTGTATGTCAGGATGATACTCAGTCTTCTGCTGTCCCTCCTGTGTAGGTGCCAAAGTGCACTCGGCAGCCCACTCTACCATGTCGTGTCGCATGAGCCTCTCCATCCGACGAAAGGAAATAGTTCTGATGTTGCTGTCCCAAAATTCTTTCAGAATATGTGTCTTCCCATCCACATCAAAATGGATCTCCATGTCCTTGAGATGAAGAGTGAATTCCTCAAGGGAATGAAGCCACTTCATGCCCAAGACTAAATCGATATCCCCCATGTTCACAACGTAATAATCAGCCTTGAACTTATAGTTGTTCAAGTGCAAGGGGAGATCCTTAATCATGCGTTCACACCTGAGAGTGTAACCGTCTGCCACCTTAACCCTAATGCCTTTGAACTCCTCAGTGATGAGTCCGCACTTCTCCACAAATCTAGCATTGATAAAATTGTGGGTGGCTCCTGTATCAAGAAGGGTAATGACCCTCTGTCCTGCTAAAACTCCACGAAGCCTGAATGAGCCCTCCTGCTGTATGTTAGATAGACGTGCCTCCTGAATCTGAAGTTCTGACTCTGCCTCTGCCTTAGGCTCTGAAGCCTCTGGCTCTGAATCCTCAGAACTCTCCTGCTGTTCGGAATTTTCTGATTCCGAATCCTCGTAGTAAGCCCACATCACTCGATTTGCCTTGCCCTTAGGCCTCAAAGGACAATCGTGATTGGCATCATAGGGACCTTTGCAGTAGAAGCAAAGCTTCTTCCTGTGTAGATCATTAAGAGCCTCTCGATCCAAAGGTGGTGCTGCTGATTTTCCCTTTGAATCATTCTTAAAATCTGATTTTTCTTTGTTAAAATTAGACTTCTCTCTGTTTTTGTTAAAGCCCTTATTGTCCCTGAATGAAGAATTGTTTCTGGAGTTGAATCTACTGGATGGTGCTGCCAACTCCATGCTTCGTGCCTTCTTCATAGCTTCCTGTAACGAAGGAGGATCAAAGGCTTTGATCCAACCTCTCAATGGCTTTGTCAGTCCCTCCATGAAAAGCACTACAAGTCGCCTCTCGGAAATATTAGGAACCATAACTGATAACTTCTGAAAGTCACCAATATAAGACTCCAAACTGCCACTCTGTCTCAGCTGAGCCAAGTCTCTAAAATAGGATTCTGGATCTTTCCTGTCAAACCGCTCCACCAACCTGTCAACAAACTCCTGATAAGAGGTGATCCGATAATGTTGAAGTGTCACCATCCCGTGGTGCCACCAGTCGTAAGCCACTCCTTCCAGATGTAATGTCACATATCTGATAGCATCTCTCTCAGCCATCGGACGCAGTGTGAGGAACGTGTCTAGCTTACTAATCCAGGCCTGAGCTGTGACTTTACCACTACCATCAAACATCGCTAGATTGAGCCTGTTTGTAGCATGTTTCAGATCATTATTCTGGTACCTAGGTCTCCAATCCGGTCGACCTCTGTGATGTTCTCTCCTCTGTGTAACGAATCTGTCAAAGGTAATCCTCTCTCTGACATCTGGTGGTACTAACTCCCACTCCTCGTTCGCTGCCATAAGTGTGTTTGCGAACAACTCCTCATGCTCTTCACCTGCAATAGCCTCATTGGGCTCCTGTCTCGCAAAAGTAGGCCTAGTGGGCCTGTCTGCTGTCCGTGAAACAGTCCTAGGTGCTCTCCGAGATCCTGCATCACTCCTATTATCGTCACGCTGTGGTGACGGTCTCCTCTGTGTACCTAACCTCTGGATTGCCACTGTCAACTGCTGTAGCACATCGTTAGACTGCCGTTGACCTGCTCGTAAGTCTCTGAGAGTGTCTAACACCTCTGCATCGTCCTGATCTCTAGGGTTATGAGGAATCTCTGTTCTAGGAATATCTGTCCTGTCAGCCATGTTTCCCGGCTGCCGGATCGAACCCTGTTGCCTGTCAATCAAGGCTCTCCTGCGAGTATAATACCTGTGTGACCCAAACTCTTGTGGCTGCATAAGATTGCTAAACCCTCAGGATGGAAGGATTTAGCTCTGATACCACTGTAGAAACCCTTGTTTCCCCTGTTTTCTGAATCTGACTGTTTTTGTTTGTTTTTGATGTATTTTGATTTTTTTGTGGTTTTTGCATGAATAAGAAAGAATGCGATTTTGGAAAGAAATTGATATAAAATTACAGATAAATACAATAAGCTTAGATCTAATACAAATAGGCTCAGGAATCGATAACTATTGATTTCATTATTTGTGCCAGAGCAATTACAATAAGAATCTCTGAAAATACAGGCAAGATTAGACAGATATTATTCAAAAGAACCTGATTTGCAGCAAGCTGAAAATGATTAAGAACTGGTACGGCTGCAATGAATATCCACTTGTCCCTCCGTCAAATGCCAGAAGAATGATCCTGAGATAAATGCGCCAACTTGGTAGAAGCTAGAAGACCAAAATGGAAGGCGATTTGTCCTGAGCAAAAAAGTACGGCCCTTTGAGATGGTACGGCCTGGTACAGAAATAGTACGACCTTGAAACAACAACCAGCAATAAATAAAATGTACGGCCCTCAATGGTATCTCTGGATCTCAATGAAATATGCGCCTCAACAACTGAAACCCTACTGAATGAATCTTGTGCTGTAAACTCTGAAAATCAACACTCGGTGAATGTTCTATGATCTCTCCTGAATGAAGAAATCTCTCTGAAATGCAATAGATCAGCTGGTATCTCACAGCCTCTGAATCGCAACATTGAAGATGGCTCGTTCTCCAATGTTTGTAGACAACAGAAACCCTAGGCTTCGTTCTCCGGAAGAAGACTTGCTCAAATTTCAATATTCAATATCATAATGAGCTCGAATTCCAATGAAACCCTTATATCTCCTCAAAAGTGCGAATTCTTTCAAAAAGGTATCATTAAAATAATTCAAACTTTTCTTTTAATTATTTCAATAGTCTCCGATCAAATTTTTAATTATAAATTATAATAAAAAATGGCCCCTTCCATGATGGGCGACCCCCTTCAGCAATCCACTTAAGTTATAATATTAAAATATTATAACTTTATAATATAAGCTCCAAAAATAATTAATATTTAATTAATCAATTAAATATTAATATCTCCCTCGAAATGTGTCCGATTCACAAACCGTCTGAAGCTGGTGACTAAGTGAATGATTCTGCACATGATCAATCCATACTGCTAAAAATAGCAGGGGTGCCTCGCTGAGTGCCAAATACTGCTAAAAATAGCAACTCAGGCAAACAGTGTCCGAATGAGCCCAAACGAAAGCCAACTGGTAAAGTTCTGACAACTAAAGCCAAGCCAAGCTCTATCAAGACCCTCTATCCATCCTATCAGCCTACGAGGGTCGCATAATAGGCTAATCATATGCTCTGAGAGATGTCAACTGGAAGGGGACATGACAAGGTACTTGTCCATCTTTGTTAGCTCCATTTGTCTTTGTAATTATCTCACCATCTAGCCAATTGAGAACATAAAACTTAATCTTTCCATTTGAAAAAAATATACAATTCTTGGGCTCCAAAAAGCTCAAGTGTTACAATGTGCCCATACATCGATACATCAACCATTGACATAAAGTATAATAATTCAGCAACATCTTGACCTTCAAGGACATGCACACTGATTGCTTTTGCTAAGCATATATCTCTTCATGTAGTTAATCAGCTTCATTAAATGCTTTGCCTTCCCTTTAGTTAGTTCTAACCTTTCAATACTAACTTCTTCGAGCATCTGCAATTTTTGGTGCTTTTAATTTACCCCCCAAAAGTCCATAAACTTCATTGATGATAGAAAATTAGGATAAGAACTAACATTGTGCTGAATCTCACTTTCTTTCATGAGAGGCTACATACCTTGATACATTTTCTTCTTCTTGCCCTATAGAGACATGTTTACCATGTTCCAAATAAATGTAGGGGTGACTTCTTGAATGTTCACAATACAAGCTTAATTTAAGGTCTAGACTATCATTTTCCCATTGTTGTGTCTAGAATAATTGAATCAACATCAAATCTGCATGGTTTAAGTTAGGCAGCCCCTATTACAAATGTTATTAGGAATTGATATGACTAGCAACTTCTTTCATTCTTTTGGATGCTTCACACTTCTCTAGTCCCTTTGACCTGCATCTTCCTCTTTTTCAATATTAGGTCCCTTCTCGTAGCCTTTTCATCTCCTATAGGCATGTCCAGAATACAGTTGGATGGACATGATTACAGTTGTAATGACTTTGATAATTAAAACTGGCCAACAATCAACATGTTTAAAAGGACTTGCAAAATCCGTGCCATGGTAAAATATATAAAGCCAATCTTTGATCATAAAATTCTTGGCAAATGAATTTTCGGTCTCCTTTTCATTGTAGAGATGCATTTGAAATACATCTGGAGAATCAGAGATGAATATGTTCAACTCATTTCTACATTGTCTGAATGTAAGTAACTTTTCCTCAAAACTTTTGGAACTGAAATCTCCATCACTAGTAAGGACATGTCAACTTTCAAGAAGGATGAATTGGGCTCTTGATTTTCAGATGCTCCTGGTGCATGTACCATAGTAAAGATTAAAAAAGGAATAGCTATACACTAATCAACACCCTACAGTCGCTTCCCTTTGCTTACAAGTTGGGCTTTTTCTCATCAAATCCTCAGCTTGACCAAAATATTTTCCTCCTATAGTATTAATGATATTTAGCATAGGAAGTTCTTCATCATCTTTGGCCTTAGCAACCCTCAAACTTGCACATTTTCTTATGTCATGTCCCCTGCAAGTTGACATCTCTCAGAGCATATGGATTAGCCTATTATGCGACCCTCGTAGGCTGATAGGATGGATAGAGGGTCTTGATGGAGCTTGGCTCGGCTTCAGTTGTCAGATTTTTATCAGTTGGCTTTCGTTCGGGCTCATTCGGACACTTTTTGCTCGGATTGCTATTTTTAGCAGTTCTTGGCACTCAGCGGAGCACCCCTGCTATTTTTAGCAGTTTGGTTTGGTCACGTGCAGAATCACTTCCTTAGTCGTCAGCTTCAGACGGTTTGTGCATCGGGTATATATTGAGAGAGATATTAATATTTATTTGATTTAATTAAATATTAATTTTTTGGCACTTATATTATAAAGTTATAATATTTTAAAATATTATAAGTTAAGTGTTTTTGTTGAAGGGGTCGACCAACATCAGAGGGGCCATTTTTAATTATATTTTATAATTAAAAATTTGATCGGAGACTATTGAAATAAATTAAAGAAAAGTTCGAATTATTTTAATGATGCCTTTTTGAAGGAATTCGCACTTTTCAAAGGGATATAAGGTTTTGCTTGGAAAGTCGAGCCATTATGTTATTGAATATTGAAAATTGATCAAGTCTTCAACCAGAGCACGAAAGCCAAGGGTTTCAGTCTCAGAGCATTGGGGAACGAGCCATCTGCAGTGAAAGCAATTCAGAGGTTGTGAAATATCATCCGATTTATTGCCAGGCAGAGAGATTTCTTCATTCAGAAGAGATTATAGAGCATTCACAGATCTTTCACTTTCAGAGTTTTGTTTGGGTTTCATCCAGAAAGCATTCTTCAACTAAGGCGCATTATATTCTTAAGTCTGGACATTGATTTCAAAAGGCCGTACCATTGTACTTGCTGCTGCTACAGCCGTACCTTCATACAGCAGGGCCGTACCATCTTTAATAAGCCGTACTTCTTCATTAAGGAGAAACGCCTTCATCTTTTGCTCTGTAACTTCTTTACTGGAGGCGCACATCTTCCCAGCATCATCTGCAGTCATTTATAGAAGGAGAAAGTGGATATTCTATTCAGCCGTACATTTTCTTGAAGATCATTTATTGCTGCAATACCAGGTTCTTTCATAAAAATATCATTGCCTTTTTGATTGCATGTTATTGGATCTTAATTGTAATCATTCCAGAAGACAAATAAATAGACTGGCATCAGTATTTTCATTAGATCCTATTGTTTTCAGAGTTGAATGATTTTATTTGAATTTATTATCAATTTCTTGCAAAATCGCATTCTTTCATTTATGCTCAAAATATCACAAAAAAACCAAAAAACCTTCAAAAACAATAAAAACAGTCAGATTTTAGAGATAGCGGAAACAGGGGTTTCTACAGTGGTGTCAGAGCTAAATCCTGCCATCCTGAGGATTTAGCACTCTTATGCAGCCATAAGAGGTTGGGTCACACAGGTATTATACACGCAGGCGAGCCTTGATTGACAGGCAACAGGGTTTGAACAGGCAGCCGGGAAATATGGCTGACAGAACAGATAATCCTAGAACAGAGATCCCTCAAAACCCTAGGGATCAGGACGATGCAGAGGTTCTACTTGCTCTTAGAGATTTACGAGCAGGTCAACGGCAGTCTAGTGATGTGTTACAGCAGTTGATAGTAGCACTTCAGAGATTAGGTACACCGAGGAGACCGTCACCACATCGTGACGATATCAGGAGTGATGCAGGTTCACGGAGAGCACCTAGGACTGCTTCTCGGACAGTAGACAGGCCCACTAGGCCTACTTTTGTGAGACAGGAGGCCGATGAGGCTATGGCAGGTGAGGAGCACGAGGAGTTGTTCGCAGACACACTTATGGCAGCGAACGAGGAGTGGGAGTTAGTACCACCTGAGGTTAGAGAGAGGATCTCCTTTGACAAATTTGTTACGCAGAGGAGAGAGCATCACAGAGGTCGACAGGATTGGAGACCTAGACAACAGAACAATGACCTGAAACATGCTACAAACAGACTCAATCTAGCGATGTTCGACGGTAGTGGCAAGGTCACAGCTCAGGCATGGATTAGTAAGCTAGACACTTTCCTCACGTTGTGTCCGATGATGGTGAGGGATATCAGATCTGACATAACCGAATCAAATCATGCTCGAGTTTGTTAGCGAGGTTGGTGGGCGGTTTGGCGAGGGAAGGATCCAAAATCCTACTTTAGAACTTAGCTCGATTGAGGCAATTAGTAGTTTGGAGTCGTATATTGGTGACTTTTAGAAGTTATCCGTTATGGTTCCTAACATTTCAGAGAGGCGACTGGTAGTGCTTTTCATGGAGGGACTGACAGAGCCATTGAGAGGTTGGATCAAAGCCTTTGATCCTCCTTCGTTACAGGAAGCGATGAAGAAAGCTCGTAGTATGGAGTTGGTAGCACCGTCTAGTAGATTCAACTCCAGAAACAATTCTTCTTTCAGGGACAATAAGGGCTTTAACAAAAACAGAGAGAAGTCTGATTTTAACAAAGAAAAATCAGATTTTAAGAATGATTCAAAGGGTAAATCAGCAACACCTCCCTTGGATCGATAGGCTCTTAACGATCTACGCAGTAAGAAGCTTTGCTTCTACTACAAAGGTCCCTATGACGCCAATCACGATTGTCCTTTGAGGCCTAAGGGCAAGGCAAATAGAGTGATGTGGGCTTACTACGAGGATTCGGAATCAAAAAATTCCGAACAGCAGCAGAGTTCTGAGGAGTCAGAGTCAGAGGCTTCAGAGCCTAAGGCAAAGGCAGAATCAGAGTTTCAGATTCAGGAGGCACGCCTATCTAGCATTCAATAGGAGGGCTCATTCAGGATTCGTGGAGTTTTAGTAGGACAGAGGGTCATCACCCTTCTTGATACAGGAGCCACACACAACTTTATCGATGCTAGATTTGTTGAGAAATGCGGACTCATCACTGAGGAGTTCGAAGGCATTAGGGTTAAGGTGGCCGACGGTTACACTCTTAGGTGTGAACGCATGATTAAGGATCTCCCCTTACGCTTGAACAATTATGAGTTCAAGGCTGATTACTACGTAGTTAACATGGGAGATATTGATTTGGTCTTGGGCATGAAGTGGCTTCATTCACTTGAGGAAGTCACTCTTCGTCTTAAGGACATGGAGATCCATTTTGATGTAGATGGGAAAACACATATTTTGAAGGCAATTTGGGACAGCAACATCAAAACTATTTCCTTTCGTCGGATGGAGAGGCTCATGCGACACGACATGGTAGAGTGGGCTGCCGAGTGCACATTAGCACCTATACAGGAGGGACAGCAGAAGACTGAGTATCATCCGGACATTCAACAGTTGAGAGTTAAGCATGATAAGGTATTCAGTGATATTCCACCAGGGAGACCTCCAGACAGGGGCATTGAGCACATTATTGAGCTTGAGGAGGGCGCTAAGCCCGTTATGATTACTCCTTATAGACATCCTAAGCGATTGAAAGATGAGATCGAGAAAACGATCAAGGAGTTGCTTGCTATGGGTCACATTCGACCTAGCAAATCACCATTCGCTTCTTCAGTTGTTTTGGTAAAGAAGAAGGATGGCACCTTACGCATGTGCATAGACTACAGAGTCCTGAATAAAAGGACTATCAAAAACAGGTATCTGATACCTTGTATAGACGAGCTTATTGATGAGCTCCATGGTGCATGCTACTTCACGAAAATAGACTTAAGATCAGGATATCATTAGATTAGGGTTCGTGAGCAGGGCATCGAGAAGACTGCATTCCGCTGTCATTGTGGGCACTTCAAGTTTGTGGTGATGCCATTTGGGCTAACCAACGCTCCAGCTACTTTTCAGTCCACCATGAACAAGGTTTTTCATTCACTGCTGAGGAGGTTTGTACTGGTCTTCTTCGATGACATCCTTATTTACAGCAGGACATGGCAGGAGCATTTGGCTCATCTGGAGACCGTGCTCAGTATTCTTGAGAGGGAGTCCTTGTACGCCAAGGAATCCAAATGTGATTTGGGGATGACTGAATTGTTATACTTAGGTCATATTATCAGTGCAGAGGGAGTGCGGATGGATCCTGAGAAGATCTGCGCTATTATTGACTGGCCTACACCGGCAAACCTTACACAGCTGCGAGGATTTTTAGATTTGTGTGGGTTCTATCGCAGATTCGTGAATGGTTATTCACGTCATGCAGCCCCTATGACAGATTTGTTGAAAAAGGGTGCATTCTATTGGACCCCTAAGGCACAGGAATGTTTTGTGAGATTTAAGGAGTTGATGACTACGTGCCCAGTGTTGGCACTACCAGACTTTTCGAAGCCTTTTGAGGTTCAGTGCGATGCTTCTGGTGAGGGCATTGGAGCGGTGCTTATGCAGGACAAGCACCCTATTGTGTATGAGAGTCGTAAACTCAGAGGGCCAGAGAGATTCTACAACATTTATGATAAGGAGATGCTCGCTATAATGCATGCCTTAGCCAAATTTAGGCAATATCTTGTGGGCAGCAAATTTTGTATCAAAACAGACCACAATAGCTTGAGACACTTCTTGGGGCAGCGAGATCTCAATGATCGTCAGCAGAAGTGGGTAAGTAAATTGCAGGCTTATGACTTTAATATCTCGTATATCAAAGGTACACAGAATGTAGTAGCTGATGCTCTTTCACGCAAGCCTTATCTGAGCTCTATAGTTCACATTTCGGAGGATTGGAGGCATATGATTGTGGCAGAGTATGCCAAGGATTCATCGGCATCCAGCATTGTAGAGGGATCGATGATTGACACTAGATATACGCTTGTGAATGACTTGATCATTTACAAGAACAGGATTTATTTGGTCCCAGGTTCAGAGGTGAACATTATCATTCGAGCCTTTCATGATGTACCGACTACAGGACATCCCGGATATTTCAAAACATACAGACAGATTCGGGAGAGATTTACATGGAAAGGGCTTAAGGCAGATGTTCTTCGGTACGTGCGTGAGTGCCCTGTTTGTCAGCAGAACAAGCAGGAGAACACGTACCCGGCAGGACTATTGCAGCCACTTCCGATTCCTGACAGGAAGTGGGAATGCCTGTCGATGGATTTCATTACGGGCTTGCCTAAAGCCCAAGGACGAGATTGCATATATGTAGTTGTGGATCGGCTAACGAAGTATGCCCACTTCTTTCCGATTACCACTACCTACACAGCTACACAGGTGGCAGAGGTCTTTTTCCGTGAGGTATTCAGACTACATGGGTTGCCTCGGAGCATAGTGAGCGACAGGGTTAGTCGGTTCTTGAGTCACTTCTGGCAGGAGGTGTTCAGACTTTGTGGGGACCGAGCTTACACCGAGCACCAGTTACCACCCGCAGACTGATGGGCAAACGGAGATAGTGAATAAATGGGTGGAAGGTTACCTCGGAACTATATTGCAGTGGCAACAAAAGGCATGGGTCAAATGGATTCACCAGCAGTATTGCTACAACACGACATTCCATATGACCACCCGATGTCCCTTCATGGCGTTGTATGGCGGAGGCGCCGAAGCTCGGATTTGCTACTGAGTGACAGTAGAGTGCCGAGTGCTGGAGACTTGTTGCAGGAGAGTCAGGATACTATGAGGGCTCTTAAGGAAAATATTGCCAAGGCACAAAATCAGCAAAAGCAGTACGCAGATCAAAAGAGAACAGAGAGGCATTTTGAGTGGGTGACATGGTTTATCTTATGCTGCAGCCCTACCGTTAGTCTACTCTGAGGAAGAGTGGGTCAGAGAAACTTAAGCCACGGTATTACGGTCCTTTCAGGATCCTGAGGCGTGTTGGAGAGTGGCTTATGAGCTAGAGCTTCCGGCAGAGAGCAGGGTACACAATATTTTTCATGTGTCATCTCAAGAAGGCGTTGGGACACCGTGTGGTACCTTCTGCAGTACTACCTCCCTTAGATGATGAGGGAAAGTTGATTTTAGTACCAGTCTATCCTGGAGTACAGAGAGAGACAATGGCGTAGGACTATCGTGTGGAATATTTAGTGCAATGAGATTTGCCGCTGGAGGATGCTACATGGGAGGAGCGAGGATATTCTCAGAAGATCCGAGTTGAGATTGCTTGAGGACAAGCACCCCCAAGAGGGGCGACTATCATGTCCCCTTCTAGTGACATCTCTCGAGAGCATATGATTAGCCATTATACCACCCTCGTAGGTCGATAGGATGGATAGAGGGTCTCTGATGAGCTTGGCTTGGCTTGTCATTGTTAATACTGGCTTCTCGCTCGCTCCTACAATTCATTTGCATGATTGCTATTTTAGCAGCTTATGACTTCAGCGAAGCACCCCTGCTATTTTTAGCAGTATGGTTTGGTCACGTGCAGAATCACTTCCTTATTCGTCAGCTTCAAACGGTTCGTGCATCGGGCATATATTGAGAGAGATATTAATATTTAATTGATTTAATTAAATATTAATTATTGGAGCTTATATTATAAAGTTATAATATTTTAAATATTATAACTTAAGTGGTTTTTGCTGAAGGGGTCGACCAACATCAGAGGGGCCATTTTTAATTATATTTTATAATTAAAAATTTGATCGGAGACTATTGAAATAATTAAAAGAAAAGTTCGATTTATTTTTAATGAAACCTAATTGTGAGAAATTGAGCTTTTGAAGAATATAAGGCATTTTTCATTGAAAATCGAGCCATTCATGATTAAGTCGACTTTTGCTGAGTATTTTCTTCTGAAGAAAGAGCCAAGGGTTCAGGTTTTCGATTTGCATTGGAGAACGTGCAATCTTCAGTGTGTGCGATTTAGAGGCTGTGAAATACTAGCTGATCTATTCCCAGGCAGAGAGATAACTTTATTCTGAAGTTATCACAGAGCATCACAGGTGAAATAATATCAGGGTTTTGATCAGAGATTTATCTTGAAAGTGATTATTCACTTGGGCGCCTATTTTCCATTCACCAGATCAATCCAATAGAGTCGTACAGTTTGCATTTATTGCTGGTACAGATCCGTACTGTCCTTTGCTGCTGTGTAGAAAGGCCGTACCATATCAGAGGAAGGCAAGTTTGTGTTTGGGCTAAATTGCCATGAGTTTCAGCTCCAGAGAGGGACGCCTTAGCAAGTGGAGGTATCTTCAGGCGAATACAAGCTCGAAAAGACATTGCAGAGGTCAGGCCATACATTTCAAGCTAAAAACCAGTCAGCTGCAATATCAGGTTTTCATCAAATAAAATATTGCCTTTTCATTTGCATGTACTTGGATCTTATTTGTAATCGTTCCAGAAGTTGAATAAATAGTCTGGCATCGAAAGTTTCAATTGATTTTATCATCTTCAGAGTTATATTATTTTATTTAAATTTATTTAGCAATTTCCTTTCAAAATCGCCATCTTCTTCATTCATGCAAAAAACTCAAAAACAGTCAAAAAAAACCAAAAATACACAAAACAATCAATAGACAGTCAGATTACAGAGTTAGAGGAAACTCGGGTTTCTACATAAATGTAACTACAGTTGAATTCGTAATAGTACGATTTCCAAACCGATTCATTGCTTGTTTTAATAATTTGCTGCTACCTTTATCTGATATTCAATGAATGATTTTCAACTAAAGTTGCTTTTAAACAGAAAGCAAGTAAAGGAAGGGGCTTTTGTCCCCATTTTTAGCACTACACTTTTCAGTGATTGATGGCCTATTCTCAGTGCGTTGTTGGCTAGTCAATGGCAGAATTAGGGTTTCCAGCTGTTTGATGGGTTCTTTTCAAAATTCAGGGTTTTGTGTGATGGAGTTTTGTTGTTTGGATTCTAGATTCCTTCTGGGTTTTCAAAGAGCTTCGCAATGGTATCGCATGCATTGTGATCCAAGCAACTTTCCGAATTTACTATTTTTTGTAAATTCTATTTTTGGCAACAGTTCAGTGGGCTTCAATTCTGCAGGCTTTCCTCTTCAAGCAGTTCAATTGGTATTGTTGATTTTTGGCCTTTTGATGCATTTTTGGAGAGAAGTTATTTTGATTTAAACAATGTTATATTTTAACATTAACCCCTTGTCCTAGCAGTATAACTTTAAGTTGTTTTAAAAAAGGGGGACTTTATGGGTGAATGCCTCATCAGGAGGTTATTCTTATATTTTCTAAAGGCCCAAATCAAGCTTGGAAAAGAGACGCCAACTTAAGAGAAAAGATTTTTTTTTTAAAATTAATAAAAAAAGTCAAATGTTGCTTTGAGGAAAAAGGACGCCATCCTTTGAGGGAAAAGAGATTAATTCAAATTTGAAAATTAGGGCATTTTTTGGATGTTTCTAGAAGATTCCTCTCAAGCTTATAAAAGGAAGCCTCTGCTCTTCAGTTGGATCATCTTATGACTTGAGTAATGTTATGCTGCCGAAATGGTATTGGGATTGCTTCGAGGAATGTATGCCTCCTAGCCTTGGCTCGACTTCTTGCTTGAAAGATAGCAACTAGTGGAGAGTTAGTTTGTAGTTGAGTGGATGTGTAGTGAGATTTTGCATTGTTGTAGTTATTGTGCATTTGTAGTTCAATTTCTAGCATGTTAATGAAGTTCTGGAGTTGCTAACTTCAAGTTGCTGAATGTTGTTTTTGCTCATAAGTCAAAAAATAAAAATATATTCATTCTGGGTATTGGCAAGAACCATTTCTATGCCCTAGGCGCCCATTTGTGCAAATTTTGGTGGTTTATAATGAAGAATCTGATTTTATCTTGTTGGTAGAACATTTCTAGAAGCTGTACCATTCTGTTCCGCCTGGCAAGTGTTTAGAAAAAAAATATTTCAATTTGTCAGCCGTTTCTTTGTCTAGTCTTCATTATCATCATCCTAGCATTCGTTTGCATAAGTCTCATGTTATTGTGACAAGTATTGAGTGAGTTGTGAGTATTTTAGTGGATTTTAGGGTTGTTCGTTATGCATTTCAAGTTGTTGTTCTATCATATCAGATTTTGGAAAGTGCATTTTTGGTGAAGGTTTGGTGTTAGGAAGTCTTACTAAGCTTGGTGGAGGCCACATTTACTATTGCAGCAATTGAAGAGCTTCTAATCCTTGTTCTTACAGACATTCTCTATATTATTGTAAGCTGAACAATAGTACTGTCAGCATTTCTTCTCATCATTCTCATCATGCTTTGTAATACCTACTGAATAAGTGGAAGAGGCTGGCTTGCCGCCTATTTACAGTTGATTTGCATTGTAGTTTCTTAGCATCTCCGCCCTATGGTAGCTCCATTCCCACTCCGGGATTGAAAGCACATTTTGGGTGTTGAGTTTACTTTCATGCACTTGTAGTTGGTAGGGATCCTCTGACCATATGTCCGTCCATCTCGGGGACATTCTTGGTTAGAGTTAATTTTTCAATATTGCATTGAGGTCCTCTGACCATATGCTCGCCGTCATCTTGCGCATTCTTGGTTAGAGTTGAATTCTGCATCGCTTTGGTTTTTAAATGCTAACCCTAACGGGTGTATGTTGTTGTAATTGCATTCAAAAATCGGAAAAAATTGGTTCGGTATATTTCAGTGGTATCAAAGCTAAGATCCTGCCATCCTATTAAAAAGACAGAGTCAATTGACAGATGAGTTACTGATAAAACAGCATCTAAGAGCACATTATGAATCTTCTCTAGAAACAAAAATGCAACCAGGAAATGAGAGATCATTTAGTGGTATGGAGAGATCATTCAGTAACAGGGAGGAAAGAGGAAGAAGGTTGGATAAGAAATTAGATGCAATGATGGATATGATATCTCTTATGTTGGGAAGGATGGGTCAAAACACAATACTGCAAAACAATCTTTAGAGCAATACAAGGCCTATAGGAGAGCATAGTGCTTCAAATCAGCATAATGGTAATTGGGATCAGCGTACTTCAGATAACACATACATCTCTTCAAGGCCATTCAAACCCACTTTCTTGACTCCAAATATTTCTCAACTTGACCCAAAAAACTCTATCATATGTGGACAGTGAAAGACAAAATCATGTTGAGTATAATTCCCTTCCTGATGAAGTCAAGCGTGACATGACTTACAATGACTTTGTGGACCATAAAAGAAAGTATAAAGGTCAGGGAAGATATTATAATCAGAGGAGACCAACAATGCAGAGGAACTCACAACATGCCATCAACAAAGTTATGTTACCACATTTTGATGGTACAAGCAAGGTGCACATGTCACCTCATATTGATCGTGAGCTCGAAGGAGAAACCGTGACAGTTGAAGAGTGTGTGGAAGAGCTCCATAATACGCCCCTTGACTTGCATATGATGGCAAGTGATGAAGAGCAGTACAGTGATAAGAACATGACAACATTCTTGAGTCCTAACAAGGATTCATCCAATGAAGGTCTTGAGACGAATGACTTCATGGAGGATGCTGGCAGAACAGTTGAAGAAGAGCTAAATGAAGGAAATATTAGTGGACTTGAAGACGAATCCAATGAGTTCATGCATGGTAATGGTGAAGATTTGCTGATGAAGGATTTTACTCTTGTTGCTATCTCAACTTTCCAAGAAGTTCCACATGAAGAAATCAGCGACATACTTTCTCATGATGGTTCTATAAAAGATAATGAAGGTGAAGTTTTCAAAACAACAAGCATTGAAGATTCTTCACTTCATTTCGGTGGTGACATTGTTGGACTTGGGTTTGACCAGCAAACCCAACCATTGGAAGAAAATGTTTTTGAAGATATCAGCTTAAGAGATTCAGGAGCTGACTTATTCATTGAGTCAATACTTCTAGTGAAGCATGAAAAACCCCTTCCTGTTGATCATCTCAGTCAACCCCTTGGCATTTGGGATCTGAGTGTGTTGGCATCAAGTTATGTCAAAGAACCTTTGTGGGATGAATTTCCCTTTGATCCATATGAAGATCAAAAATCAGATTGCATTGCAAACTATGAGGTGGCCATTGAGGAGGAAGTAGTCTTTGAAGAAGAAGAGTGTTCAACGAAGCTCCATAATGATCTCTTTGAAGTGATTGCAGCCACTAAAGAGGAGTATGTTGCTACATAAACTTTCTGAACAGTGGACGATTACGATCCATTGAGCAAGTTGGATGCTGCTATAATGTTTGACCAAGAAGACGGTGATGAAGAAGAAGAGCTTGAAGACCATATGGCTCTTGAAGAGGAAAGAGTTAAAGAGGTTTACAAACACAAGTCTGATTTTTCCATTCAAGAAGCTGATTGCAAAAATAGAGTTGAAGAAATCACGGAGAATGGTCATCTCCATGGCATTGAGCATTTTCCACATGTTGGTGGTAAAGTACAAGGATGTTGGAGCAGCACTGGTGGCAGCAAAGACAAGGGACAAGGTTCTGATTTTCAGTTGCAGCTTATCAGCAGTTCACCATCTTCGCATTCTTATGAGTGGGAAGGTCAATTCAAAGTGTCCTTTGACAAAGAAGTGCAAGCTCTATCCCTATTTGATCACACACATAGTTTGGTTGAAGAGCTCTACTGGAAGGCTCAGTTGGAAGAAAGACTTAGAGGAGTAAAAGATGAAGTTGCTCTTCCCAATTTGCAACTTATCAAAGATTCTTTGGAGACCTTGAAGTCCAAGTACATGCACTCGATTAAAGAACGAGATCATTCCTTTGAAGTTGCAAAGAAGACCATTTGTGCTTTTCATGAAAGGGAGGGTATGATTGATGAGCTCATTCTGGAGCTCGAAACAACAAAGGACATATTGAAAGAAACTCATTTGGCTCTAACGGAGGTTAAAGACTAGTTTGCTGACTTCAAAATTCTCAAGAAGCAAGAGGGTGCACAAAGAGCTGAAGAAATCAAGCAAGTGATTGGAGAGCTCGATAGTCTTCAAGAAGAGTTCGATCTGGGAAGCGTCACAAGGAAATTAGAAGTTGCATGTGCAGATTTGGAGCAGCTAGATGACAGGAATGACTTTCAAGTTTTTGACAATCCTCTCTTTGAAGAGGGTGATGAGGAAACTTATGATAATCCTCTTTTTGTGATGGAAGATGAAACATCAATTGATAATAGCACGAAATGGGATCTTGATGAAGTTTCTCGACACAATATGGAATGTGATTTTCAGCTTATTGAAGATTTGCAAGTCGAATATGAAGGAGATTCGCTCCTTGCAATTGGTAATTTTCCAAGAAGAATGTTTGATCGAGAATGCTTAAGGGGGATTGAGGATGTAATCTTCACTTGGGAAAATGGACCACAACTTGGTGTTTGCACTCTTGACAATCCATCCCTTGGGTGGAGTGATGTTTGGACTCATACTAGTCCATTTTTGGAGTTGGGTTTGCAAACAACATTTGTTTCATGTTCCACAGATGTGAATGCTTTTATGGATTGGTTTTAGGAGTTCATGAGTGAAGCCATCAATTTCTTGAGTATGCACTTGGTTTTCACTAGCACATGGGGATGTATTGAGTTTTCTTTTCAGTGTGTTGGAAATCATTTTCAATTGGGTATCCATACTTGGGATCCTCAATTTGGCTTGATGAAGCTTCTTACATATGGAAGGAAGGACTTTTGGAGAGATAAGGGTCAAATTATCATATTTTTTGGTATTATTTCTTTCTTTTCCAGCCACTTGATGGTTCCATTTGTTCATCAACAAATGGATTGAAGAGAAATTTTGAGTATGGGTTGGAAAGATGAACAGTTGGTTGCTCTTGGTATTGATCCTTGGCCAAGACAAGGGCAGATTTTGGGACATGAGCTTGCTGGTTGGAGGCAGATCAGCCACGTTATTTGTGAAGTTACTCTCGTTTGGGAGAGTTTGCCCATCACTACTTGTCAAAGAGGTGGTAATTTTTAGTTGGAGATTATTCTAGTGTGTTTTCCTGCCATTTGTGAGGCGTTATCTAGCAACTCAATGTTCATCTCATTCACTCACTCTTGGAAATTTCATTGGTGTTACTGTTTTTCCTTGTGTGAAGTACTAAAATCAGATTGCATTTCGCTGACTTCAACCTTGAACAACAGAGATTATTTGTTCCTTCACACCTATCCTATTATCGAAGTTCATCTTATGGAGGTTTGTGATGTTAACTTTCATAATTTTCTCTCATTGTTGGTTCAGGACAGTGAACTACCACTTGCTTTGATTCATCATTATGAGACTCATGAGGTTGGAATTATGAGAGTTTTCTGTAGTCTTCTTGGTGGTGTCAGTATAATTCAGTTGATGCATAGTAGCTCCATGAAGAGACATGAGTATGAGTTTGTTGAGCTCTTGCAAAGGATTGTTTTCCTCCTTGCAAGAAGATTTGAAGATGTCACATTTGCTATCAGGGCTTTGTTTGTTACCATGTGGAGGTATGCTGAGGAGATTGATTCTGAATTGAGTAGCTTATCTTTCTTCTTGTCTAGAATTGTGGTTGACAGTGGTATGGTTGATACTGTTGACTCTGGGCATCTTGGACATGAGACGTTGCATGATATTGATCTCAGTCATTTAAGATTTTTCAATTTGAGTATCTTGGATGGTAACATTTTGGAGTTACAAGGGAGGTTAGTGCAGAATTGGCATGATGTTTTCACTGAGGTGATCAGAGTGGTGCAGCATCGGCATGGTGGGTCCTTCCTGAGACAGACTTGGGACCTTGGGATCATACTTGTTGGGGCATTGATTGGTTCTATATTCTCTAGAGTTGTGGTGGCATTGCTTGAGGACAAGCAATTTTGGGAAGGGCGGACTGTAATGTCCCCATTTTTAGCACTACACTTTTCAGTGATTGATGGCCTATTCTCAGTGTGTTGTCGGCTAGTCAATGGCAGAATTAGGGTTTCCAGCTATTTATGGGTTCTTTTGAAGATTCAGGGTTTTGTGTGATGGAGTTTGGTTGTTTGGATTCTAGATTCCTTCTGGGTTTTCAAAGAGCTTCGCAATGGTATCGCATGCATTGTGATCCGAGCAACTTTCCGAATTTACTATTTTTAGTAAATTCTATTTTTGGCAGTAGTCCAATGAGCTTCAGTTCTGGAGGGATTCCACTTCAGGCAGTTCAATTGGTACTGTTGATTTTTGGCCTTTTGATGCATTTTTGGAGAGAGAAGTTATTTTGATTTAAATAATGCTATATTTTAACATTAACCCCTTGTCCTAGCAGTATAACTTTAAGTTGCTTTAAAAAAGGGGGACTTTATGGGTGAATGCCTCATAAGGAGGTTATTCTAATATTTTCTAAAGGCCCAAATCAAGCTTAGAAAAGGGACGCCAACTTAAGAGAAAAGATGATTTTTTAAAAAATTAATAAAAAAAAGTCAAATGTTGCTTTGAGGAAAAAGGACACCATCCTTTGAGGGAAAAGAGATTAATTCAAATTTGAAAATTAGGGCATTTTTTGGATGTTTCTAGAAGATTCCTCTCAAGCTTATAAAAGGAAGCCTCTGCTCTTCAATTGGATCATCTTATGACTTGAGTAATGTTACGCTGCCGAAATGGTATTGGGATTGCTTCGAGGAATGTATGCCTCCTAGCCTTGGCTCGACTTCTTGCTTGAAAGATAGCAACTAGTGGAGAGTTAGTTTGTAGTTGAGTGGATGTGTAGTGAGATTTTGCATTGTTGTAGTTATTGTGCATTTGTAGTTCAATTTCTAGCATGTTAATGAAGTTCTGGAGTAGCTGACTTCAAGTTTCTGAATGTTGTTTTTGCTCATAAGTCAAAAAATAAAAACATATTCGTTCCGGGTATTGGCAAGAACCATTTCTATGCCCTAGGCGCCCATTTATGCAAGTTTTGGTGATTTATAATGAAGAATCTGATTTTATCTTGTTGGTAGAACATTTCTAGAAGCTGTACCATTCTGTTCCGCCTAGCAAGTGTTTAGAAAAAAAATACTTCAATTTGTCAGATGTTTCTTTGTCTAGTCTTCATTGTCATCATCCTAGCATTCGTTTGCATCAAGTCTCATGTCATTGTGACAAGTATTGAGTGAGTTGTGGGCATTTTAGTGGATTCTAGGGTTGCTGGTTATGCATTTCAAGTTGTTGTTCTGTCATATCATATTTTGGAAAGTGCATTTTTGATGAAAGTTTGGTGTTAAGAAGTCTTACAAAGCTTGGTGGAGGCCACATTTACTATTGCAGCAATTGAAGAGTTTCTAATCCTTGTTCTTGCAGGCATTCTCTATATTATTGTAAGCTGAACAGTAGTACTGTCAGCATTTCTTCTCATCATTCTCATCATGCTTTGTAATACCCACTGAATAAGTGGAAGAGGCTGGCTTGCCGCCTATTTACAGTTGATTTGCATTGTAGTTTCTTAGCATCTTTGCCCTATGGTAGCTCCATTCCCTCTCTGGAATTGAAAGCACATTCTGGGTGTTGAGTTTACTTTCATGCACTTGTAGTTGGTAGGGATCCTCTGACCATATGTTCGTCCATCTCGGGCACATTCTTGGTTAGAGTTAATCTTTTGTTATCACGGAATCTAGCAGCGCTCGTTCCACGGATAACCCCCCTACGAAACTTGTTCGTTTCCTAGAATTCGTGAAGTTCAAGTACGCATAATGAAGTGATTTTCAAGCCACCTCGAAATGCGTTCCAAAGTCTCGAATAGTCAATTTAAGTATCCCCCTATGTTCGCCTCGCGAAGACCTTCGAAACGAGCTCCTTCGCGAAGTCTCACTGTTCGTACTTAGCGAATTGCGAAAGATGCAGTGGCACTGAAAAAGTGCGCTCCTGCTCTGAAGCCAAAATTTGGCTAAGTATGAAAAGTGTAGGGGCGCTAAATTTTAGCACCCCTACATGAAAGTGAAATTTTCCAAAATGTAATAGCGCTGAATTTTAGTGCTATTACACTTTTTCGTGACACTTTAAACTTTTTCTGGCCCTAGCACGTTTCTTCATTTTTTTCGCATTTTTTGTCAATCGTGCCACTTTTCGTGCCTAAATTTATTGCTCGACTTGAGTTAGGTTTTCGTTCTTCTCTTTCACTTAAAAGTGTTTTAGTTCGCCATTTTCATTTTTTATGGTCTTTGTTCTTCTTTTCTTCTTGCTGGGCGAGTTCCTCTTCAACCCTCAAAACACGTTTTTTATGTTCTCATGCTCTTATTTTCTTTTGTTTTCTGTTCTTTCGTTTTTGTGTTTTGTGTAAAGGCGTGAGAACTCTCATTCATTGCGTTTTGCTTGATCTCTAGTTTCTTAAAATGCGTATTTATGTTTATTTGATGAAAACTGATTCATGAATCACGTTTTTGCTCATTTGTTGAATGTGTATGTCTTTTTTTTAATCAAATGTTTTTTGTAAATGTAAGTTCATGGATGCAATGCGTGATCTCTACTTTCAGTTTCTTTTGCAGATGTAAATCCAAACAAGGTTTTTTGGCCTTCATTACACTACTTTGGGTTTTAAGTGTTTTGAAATTCTTCACCAAAAAGCAATGGCGGGGTTTTTATCCTTCACTGCATGTCATGTTCCTCACTCACAATTTATGGCAGTGTCTTAAGCATCCATTACATAGCAATTGTTTTTCAAAATGTGTTGAAATCTATTCCAAAGATCATGGCGGGCTTTTGTGCAAGCAGTGCATCGCATGGAATGCAAGAAATGCCCTTGGCGGACCTTTTGTTTACCTCTACATCAACTTGCCATTGAAAAAATTCACTGAGTATAGCCATGGCGAGATTTTGTGTAAGCACTACATTACATTTTCATGAAAGTGTGCGCTGAAAGTTGATGTTGTTGCATCAAGAAAAACCATCCCAAAAAATAAACTAAGTCATTTTTCAATGCTCGGCGGACATTTTTGCAACCATTACATATTTGCAAAAAATGACTAAGTATAAATGCAATGGCGAACATTTTCACCACCTCTGCATTTTCGCCTTTCCCAATTGATGTAATGACAGACTTTTTCCCCACCTTTACACTTTTTTCAGCTTTTCCTTAAAATGCCTTCAAACTTGCCAGTTTCGCATTGTGCTTCATTCCTTCCACTTTGAACATTGTTTTGCGTGCCTCATCATTTGTTTCATGCCTTTTTGCCCTCATTTTTCATGCACACTTCCCAATGCTGCTCTTTCTGCTAACCAATGTTTCTCCAGATCTCGTCAAGTGTTCCTGAAGGTGATGTCCTTTGATCTTGGTTCTTCCACATAAAAAGTTCATGCAGGAGACCAGGAAGAAGTATGAAGACTCCGCACCCAAGCAAAGAAACATGAAGAAGCTCCCTGTTCTCCAATGTTAGACATTTTCGGTGCATCCCATTATGCATCTTGTAAATATATCTTGACATTTTCGAATGTCTTTTTGTAAATTGTAATTACACCAAGTTCGAAGATGTAATATTTTGAAAACAAATTACACTTTGACTTTGGTCCAAGTTAGGTGAGATCTCCTAAAATCGCTCACCTAACTTTCCTTAGTTTCCTCAATCAGTTTCCTATTTTTGCTCATCCCTCTTTCTATATAATGTGAGGGATTTCTATTGTAAATTTATCCTTTAGTATTTTGCAACGAAGTGCTGCCCTTTTTGAAGCAAATTTGTGAAATTTTGCGTTCATACTTTGTGAATGGAATTTGATCAATAAAGAAGAGGATTGCAAACCAAACTTTGCGTTGGATTTGATACTTTTGTAAGTTGATCTTATTTGGTGGTGATTAGCTTGAGGAATCTGAAGGACTCTAAATAGTTTATGTAAACTTTGTGTTGCATTTATTATTTAGATTTGCATTTGTGTTTCTTTTTATCATTCGGTTGAATGATCTACAAGACTTTGTGCTTGTAATCGTTCATGCTCTTGCATATTTTGGTTGGATGATCTACAAGACTTTGCGCTTGTAATTGTTCATGCTGTTCGAGGAATTGCTGCGTCTAAGAAGACTTTGTGCTTCTAACGTGACAAACGATACATTTTCACAGATCCAACATTGATAAAGCTACGGAACGACTTTGTGCCTTCGTGAGCTTTCCCTTTTACTTTATTTGTTTATTGTTAATCACTTATGGTATCTCTACGCTTCACTTTGACGAGATAGATATATTGGTATTACTACTAGTTGTTAGTTTAAGGTTATCAAGAATTGTGAACTTCCAACAGTGAAGCATTGTAAACATCTTCTTTGAAAAAAGAGAGAAGGATGAATGTAACACACCCCCCCCCCCACTTCATAAGTTTCGTATACATTTTGTAATTACTTGTTTGCTTTACTATTGCTTCTGTTAGCAATAAGAAGGGCACCTCCCCTTTCCAAGAGGAGAGATTCACATCTCACATAGCTGTGGCTGAAGTCCAAGTTGTGTAATCTATCGAAAAGCTAATTACATAATTTTCACCCAACAGGCTATATTCTGACAACTTTTCTGGAAAGCTAAAAATAGCCCGCTGAGGCTAAAAATAGCCTATCAGAGAGCAATTTTCATGAAAAATTCGGAGATATGGGTTTTGTCCAGAAAAAGATTCTAAGACAACCCAGAACATCAGAAATGCAAACAATTGACTTTAACTCGACCATGCAAGGAATTTTCAGTTGAGAAAATTAGAAACTTGAGAACTGATGCTCTGGAGTAAATTTTCCTGAAAAATTCTGGCACATGGGTTTTCTCGAGGAAGCTATTCTGAATCAACCCAGATGATTTGTTTTGTCAAAAGTTGCCAATTCTTCAAACATGCGAAAGAATTTCAGATGAGAAATAGAAGAATTTAAGACAGAAGAAAGAAGTTTTTAGTGCTCTGCTTCATCTCAAAATCACCATCTCGGTCTTGAAATTTGCTGATAAATCTGACTTGTACCTGCAAAGAAAGTGTTTGATGAAATTGCCCTTGACTGTTGATGAAGAAAAATGAATTTGCCTTGAAGTTGCGCCTTTGTTCTGAAGAAATACGAATTTTTCTTGAAAAACACGCCTTTGCCTTGAAGAAAAACGAATTTTGTTTGAAAATATGGATTTCTCTTTAAAAATATGAATTTCTCTTGAAGCTTGGTGAATAATAAATGAAGGTGCCATGTTTAAATAAGAGAAAATTCGCATCAACTTGTTGACTACAAGATTTAAAACCTCAGCTGAAAATAGAAGGCTTCTAATTGGACCCCTTTCAGTTACACTGATACTGACACTGAGTCCGGAAATAAATAATAATAAATTAATATTCATCATGCAATTTGAAATCTTAGCATAAAGAGGGCGCCAACTTTAGAAAATCGCCATTTAATGCCAAAAATGCAAGAATAAATATTAAATATTATTAAGCTTCAGTTGACAAACTGAATGAAGCTTTAAGATTCACCATCAGTCTTCACCGATTCCGAAAAGTCATCATTTGAGCTCATAGGCGTCCATTTGCTCAAGATTTTACACCTTTTATTAACTTCCTACTTTGTAGTTGAGTACAAAGTTACAACTAGCCATCTTCGACACTGAATCCTGAATGACCGGATGATGCGGAGACTGAACTAAGATATTCATCGCGAAGCCTGCTGAGCAAAGAAGAAATGTCTGCTGGGAATCATCACTGCAAAATCCATCATTTAACTCCTCAAAAAATTAGGCGCCCTTGATTAAATTCATTTACAAGTACCAGACTTAAACCATTTTCCTAAACTGCCATCTGACACTTCAAACAGCTGCTGACGACGAACGGTGAACCCTGCTGACAGGAAACAAAGCTTATTGCATGCCTGGACTCATTTTGCATCCAACGACTGTACACACGACATCTGAAAAGTTCATTAAGGGCCTCAAAAGTAAAAGCGCCCCTGGCCTTCAGTTGCACTGACACCATTTTGACGAAAGTTGAACTCTCAACCAGATGCCCTACTTTGACCTCTGATATCTGGAGTTGGGATAACCTGATTCGAGCCACATTTGTTTTAACAGACAGCCAGAAGGACCCACGAGAGAAGTCTCTAGAAGTGACGAAGCAAGAAAACTGCTTCTAAGACCTCAAAAATGCCAGTGCGTATTTTATTTAAAATATCCGCTCCATACTTAGCCATTCTCCAGATGTCTTCACTTTTCAGTGTTTCACCCAAGACCTCGCACGTACGAGCGTTCGCCAAATCCCAAAGGCTGATGGCTGGGCTCATTGAATAAATAAAGTAATTACGCTCGAAAGCCGTGAAGACTTCGAACGCGAATGACCTCATCTGACAGACCTAAAGGCTAGGCACCTCTGGACTATAGAAACACAATGAAAATCTTTTGTTGGTCCGCCCGTGAAATTACGTGCTTGGTAGAACCTATGCTACGATCACCCGGAATGTCGGATTGACAGGCAACTTGGTGCATTGCTGAGCTGGACTAGTGTAGTACTGATGTTAGGAAGACCTCATCAACAAATTTGACCATCTTAAGGGTCAATTTAACCAGTGCCCCTGAGCCATACTAGCGCTGGAAATGCAATGAGGAAGCTCTGAGACGTGAAAACTCCATTATAAGCTCATCTTCAGATGTCGACTGTCGGAGCCCTGGGACTTGGACGACTGCGTTTGATGTCTCGTTGGATAAGCAGACTAGTTGAGAACAGATTGACTGTATCAACTACCAAAAGTGCCAAGATCTACCCCCTCTTTAAGATGGGCGCCCTCAAGCTATAGTTGCACTTTTGCTGGAAAAGAACAATTTTCTCACATCTGGAACTTTGGAAATTTCATCTTATGTCGCCAGTTGCCGGAGCTATGGGTCTCGGAAAGCTTCGCAGGATAGCTCATTGGATAGGTAGACCAATTCTGAAGAGTTTGACTGTATTTATGAGCATTTTCAACAAGATCATGACCTTCAAAAAGAAGGGTGCCCCTGGGCTACAGTTGCACTTTCTCGCTTTTCTCTGAGAAATCTTCATAAATTAATCACTAAAAACTCCATCTTGACCACTGAAATGACCATGTGCAACGTGAAATGCTGTCACGAAACGCTCCTCCATCATGAAATGCTCTGTTCTAAGTCTCTGATTCAGGTTTTGATCAATGAAACTGCCTTTGACTGACAAACTACTGACAAAAGCTCCATGCTTGATATTGCCCAAAAACTGTATTTTACATCATTTTAGCAAGGTTTAGACTATTTTATGCAAAATGCCTTGATGAAGCAAAAAAGTTGGTTTGGGCACAACATCCAGATCTTCCACCTCTTGATGAAGAGGGTACTTTGGTTTTGATTCCTAATAGTATCTTCGAGATGAGGGAGCGGTGATTGAGAAACAGGATGATCAAGCAATATTTGATTAAATAGAAGGACTTGCCTATTGAAGATGCTATGCAGGAAGGTAAAGAGATTCTGCAACATCCAAATTTGCAATTGCTTGAGGCTAAGAAATTCCAGGAAGGGAGGATTGCAATCTCCCCTTTTTCCAAGTGATCATCCAACAGGGCCATCTAGCCTATTTTATTCCCATAGGCTATGATCAAGCATTTTACAAGAGTTAAATTAAATTAATTATTTATAAATTTGTCTAAATAAATTAAATCCTAAGGATAACTTTATTTTAATTAATTTAATTTAGAGTCACTTTATTAAATAAAGTGTCCTTCTAGAAGCTTGAGGAGGTTACATTGGATTCTTCTAGAAGACTTAGCCGAACCTTTAAAAGATTTGAGAAGTAATTTGGATATCTTGGTTTTGACATCTTTTATCAGATTTTCTAAGAGAACTTGTGTTTGTAGGTTCAGCATGCCCTAAGACAAAAGTTTTTTACTCACTATGATGAATTCCAAAGTACTATGAGAGTAAATGGAAATAACTTAAAAACATACATATGTAATGCACAGAATAATCATACTTGTCTTTATTGATAGAACGTATGCTAGTACAATCATAACATTCATAATCATGGCAACAGTTTCAGTGTTTCCTGACTACAAGACTCAAGTACATATAGTACACTGGTAGTGGTTGAGAGATTGACTGTCGCGTCCCTTCATTACAACTAATTACTTCGTCAAGAACTTAATTCCCGAGACAACTAACTAACATGACAAGTACATAGAAAATACTAATATTACCTAAAGTCTTATTTATTTATGACTCTTGACCAACCAAGTACACTCTCGACCGACTACAATAACCTTTGGGTAGAATGGTTGTGTGGACGAAAACCCATTCATCCTTTTTGGGTGGATTCATCCCAAGATTCACAATTGAGCTTTATTGATCAATTTGGACTTTGCAGATTTTGAGCTTCATGGAATAAGTTGTTGCAGAATTTAGAGGCACAGATTTCTATATCAGATATTCAAATAAGATTTGAAGGATTTGTTGGCGAGTTTTGGGGGCATATTGACTAAGGTTTGGTCCTAGGATTTCAACACCACCTTCTAAGAGTGGAGCAACCTCATCCTTGAGGCAATTTGTGGAGATTTTTGACTACTAGGGTTTGGACAATATACTCAGTTTGGTTCCATACATCACTCCTCTTCCAACATTGTTGAAGATTGTAAATTGGTGCTTGTGGCTAGGGTTTCATCCTTTCTTTTGAAGGCCTATCTTTAGAGGAGATTTTGGTGGTTTTGTTGCATCCATTTGGCATCATTGACATCATTCTTGGAGCAGCGAATATAGCATGCCTGTGTGCCCACTTGGATCAGCCTTTTGGTGTTGTGGAGATTCACTGACTTAGGGTTTCAAACCCTAAGTTTGAGTGCTACAACTTGGAGGTCCATGTTGATGTGTTTTTCGTGACCGCACCAACACAGAATAAAGTTGACAACGGCTACCCTATTCTCTCTTGATCAAAGTATTCAGCACGCTAAGATTGCGAGAGAGTTCGTACGTTCAACTCCAAAGTTCCTCCAATGCAAATAGTCTCAATTGGCTCGATGTGATTTGCTGGTATTTCAAAGGGACTTACGGAATTGTTCAACGGCAGAGGAAGGGGTTTTCACAATTCGACAGATTTATCAATGAAGCACGGGTTTCCTATTCTAACTAGAAAGTATTGAATTTAAAGTGGTTGCAGGGTTTAGAGAGTCTAAATCTATTCTAAGTGCGGGATATGGAGCTCAACTTCAGCAAACTTCAACCAAACTTCGCTTTGCCTCGCCTCGGACAGCTTCCACAGAGTCGGTGCAATCTTCACGAGAGATGACTAAAGATGTTCAAACCACCACTTGACATAAAGATACCATCACAATGATGCATACCATCATTCAAACTATGATTGAAGTTAGGTTCACAACATTTCCAGTTGACCACACAAGGCGAACACACCATCAGTGAGCCCGCTAGTGGTATGGATGAGCAAAGCTTGCTTAGATCAAACACCACATTCCATTATTACTATCTACTTGCATGAAATGAAAGTTACTCTACTTGGAACTACCATTTGAATTGGAAGGACGAAGAAACCTTGCTAGCTACTTACAACAAAGACAAAATTCACCATCAATGAAAAACTCTTTTCTTGAGAGAGTGTTCACAACAATTTCTTACAAAGTTTTCAAAGGGAAAACTTTCCCTCTTCTTCAAACTACACTATCAATCTATGCTATGCTACTTCTAATTTGTCCCTCTATTCTATGTCTACTGTCTAACTCTAAGCTAATGAGATACAAATGAGGGGGGATGCCCCTTTATATAGCTGGCCAAGTCCAATGGACGGCTCAGATTACAATCAGCTAGATGGCCCAGATTGTGCCACCTTAGCCCTAAACAAGATTCACCCTAAAAACCACCACCAAGAGGAGTGGGGTAATAAATGAGCCATTAATGGCCACCATCTTCTAGAAGATTCCTGTTCAAAGACGCGTTCACACTGTTCTTCTTTATAGACTAGTATGGTAGGCAAGTCCTCAATCTTGAAACTTCAAGGCTATAACTTTTAAACTTGTTTGCATTGTACAAAGTACGCTGGAGAACATCATTTGGGTCATCGAAGGACCTCACACTTGAGAGTAATTCCTCTATTTTGTTCTTCAATCTATCATGTTATTGGTCTTCAACTCCTAGGCCTTCATCTTTTCCTCTATCCTGGACTTGAAAGATTTTCTTGTCTTGAACTTTAACATTTCTTCTTTGCCACTTGAGTAGGGCACATCCTCAACACTTAGCCATTTCTTGCAACTTTCTTCTTTCATGTTTTGGGTGCAACTGAGATTTCATGGAGGAGCCAAAAACACATAACTTCATCCCTTCCAAGGTTGCAACGTTGTTTTGGGTTGTTTGCTCCATCACCTCAAGTCATCGTGCTTTGACCTCGATGTTCATCCTGCAAAACAAGCAAGGAGAAGAGCATCAGAACACTTCGTAATATAAATTTACCTTACTCATTTGGTTTTCATGCTCTGATCTTTGAGGTTTGAGTGATCTCTGGAACATTTCTCTTTTAGCAAACCCTGCTTTCTTCATAGCTTTTCAAAATCTACATGCCATCTTGACGCCTTCATCCTCATATTTGAGTTTCACTTTAGCTTCACATTCTTCATGCCTTAGACAAATTTCATCTTCCTCAAGACAAATTTCATCTTCCTCAAGGGTGCATAAAAAAAAAAAAAATCATCTTTTAAAAGTGTTAGCTTCAACTGCATCTTCCTCACTTTTCCAATTGAGGCGTTCACTCTGAAATTCCATTCAACTCTGGCTCGAGAAAATTGTTTTCATCAGGAACCTGATCAAAAATTATCTAGTCATTCAATTTCAAATTCATCCGCCCAGGCATTTTATCCTCAAAAACACCATTTTATTCATTTCACCGTAGAAAAGTTTAAATTTTCCTTAGGAAAATCCATTATTTCAAGTGCTGATCAAATTCATCTTAAAAGCCCCGGCGAAGTACATAAGACTCTAAAATTCGTTCCTCGTCGAAAATCTTCAATACCCAGAAGAGAATTTCTTTCAGAATGTGTCGAACTCATGGGTCTACAACGAAGGGGTTCATTTAATTTTTAAATTTTGAACCTCAGAAAAATAATTTTCATCAATTTACTCCAGTTCTTCATTTCTGCAAGTATCTTTCCCTGGCTTGAAATTCTTTATAAACCTCACGGCGCTGGCATCCTCTGACTTCTTCTCTAGCAATTTTACTCATGTCTCTGAAAAATTTCACACCTCCACTAGACTTAGGCGTATTTCCCCTATAGATGAAATTTTGTGCCTTAGAAAATTTTAAAATCACTAGCATAGGCACATTTTGAACTTTTCCGTAGAAATTTTTCATTCAACTTCAATCATTTTGCCTATGGTGAGGAAATATTTTTCTCAACTCACTTAGCACAATTTTTCCTTAGATGCCTATTTGCAATTTCAACGCCTAGCATATTTATCTCCCCTTATCTTCATCTTGCATGGCGCACTTCACACTTAGAAGAGAATATTAACCATGCCTTAGCCAATTTCACCTTTCATTCACCTAACCTTGAGTGCATTTTATATGTTGAGGTGGACAAATACCAATGCCTTGAAAATATTCACCATTTCATCTCTAACATGGGCGCATTCAAGGTAGGGAGAAGAAAGTCAACACTAAAATATTCCCATTTTGTATAACGCCTTAGCAACTTTTATTTGTCTTCATCCTTACTTCACCCTGCATGGTGCATTTAACATGAGATGAAGGATTTGACCTTCCAACGCCCAGCAACTTTGACTTCCATTTCTTGTTTTGTCTTTACATGCCTTCATTTGGGCGCATTTGAGGGGGTGTGAGGGATAAACATTTCAAAATTCCTTTGACTCTTTGACCTTGCTTCTTAGCTATAGGCGCATTTCCTACCTTGAGGAGGATGAAACTTATGCCTTTTTTTGTCTTCTTTCTAGCTTTTATGGGTGCACTTTGAAGGTGGTGAAGAAATTAACACTTGGAATCTTTCTCTTACATGCACGACGCCTTAGATTCCTTTTTATCTTGCATGGGCGCATTCAAAGGGGTAAGGTGGAAGTCAACTGTTTGTCTTGACCCCACTTGACTTAGGCGCATTTAGCTTGTTGAGGAGGATTTAAGTTTGCCTGAGAAATTTTTATCAACCTCCTCTTAGCATGAGGGCGCATTTAGGGGTGAGAGAAGGATAACTTCATGCCTTAGATTCTTTTTTTTTTTGTCCTTTTGACCTTGCTTGCACATGGGCGCATTTAGCCTAGGGAGCAAGATGAAACTCATGTCTTAGCAACTTTTGCATGCTATTACCTTGAGGGCGCATATGAGGGGCGGTGAGGGATATTTGTCCAGACTTAACAAAAATTTCATCCCATGTCTGTGAAGAGGGTGCATTAGATATGTGGAGCAGGATGAAAATTTTACTTAGAATATTTTTCAATCATCTTGCCTGTGAGGAGGGCGCATTTGGAGGTAGCTGCAGGATATTTTAAACACATTTTTTTCAACATCTCCAGCTGAAATGGGTGCATTTGAGAGGGTGAGCAGGATGAAACTCCAGACTTAGAAGGATTTTGGCTTCCTACCAGCCAGCTCAATACTTATTAAAAATTGTAACTCCTTTGATTTTCACATCTCTAAAGCTCGGATTGATTTGAAATTTTAACCACTGGATCCTCATGACCTAGTTAGCCTGTTCACACTACCATCTTGAGTTGACCTGCTATTTTTAGCCAGTTTCTAAAAGTGGTTTACTATTTATAGCAACTGCCTATTTCTGAGACTTCCCCAACTCCATTTGACTTGAAATTCGAATGACGTGCTCCTCATCGGGTGACCTACTTGTTGACACTGGCGCCTAATGTTAGTTTACTATTTATAGCCTGTTTTCGGAATGCTTTACTATAAATAGTAAGTGCTCCGATTGCCTTCAAATTTTACCGGTGGATAGCTTGAAAGATGTTGATCGCAGTGGGATACACCAGTTTTCAAAAATTTTGACTTTTTACCCCTCTTTTTGGGTCCCAAAGCTAGAAACCCTAATTTGATCTGCATGCATATCAAATGACCTCCGTTTGACCTCGTTTTTGTTGCATTGCGCCCTGTTTATGGTTCTGATGCACTAGGAGAGAGTTGTTGGAATGGAACTGCTAAAAATAGTAAGTCACTGAAAACTGATCATCTTGCTTTGCATGTTACATCATCGCAAAGCTCTTGAAAAACCCATAAAAAATCACTCGACATGCGTTGAAAACATTGACATGCAAACCCTAAAAATAGCCTCTAAAGGCTAAACTCTGAAAGTCATTATCTCGCTTTGCATGTTATATCATCACGAAGCTCTCGAAAAACCCAAAAGGAATCCTCAAACATGCACTAAAAGACTTCGCATATAAACCCTGAAATCTGCTCTGTAAGCCAAATTGCTAAAAATAGTAAGTTGTCTGTTTTTGCTCAAATTTTTCCAGTGAGCAGCTTGATGTGTTTTGGATGCAATGTGATTGTTGAAACTCCAAAAAAAATGTTGAGAGAACACCCCGAAATGCACACTTACTAAAAATAGTAAGTCATCGGAATCTGATGAAACTTCAATGGAAACTTGCTAGAAGCACACTGATAGCAACGTTAGTCTCATATTTCAATTTACTCACTCCATTTGACTTCAAATTGCCTAGAAAATTCAAAACCCTAATTCTCAAACTAAATTTCAATCCAGGCGGGCACATCCCCAGAAAGACAGACAGAACAAGAGAGAGACAACAGGAAAACCAACCGAAAACAAGCCAAAAGACCCAAACGAAGCAAAAATTAGGGGGGGTCCCCATTTGCAATGGGGCGATGTGTGAAAAAGGTCACAACAGTCCCTTTTCATCATTTGGAGGTCAAATTTGCATGTAAATTGGTATGTATAAACCCTAGGATTTATTGCAGGTTATAGCTAGGCATGTTTGGCATGTTTGCCCGTGGTATTTGATGTATTTGAAAACTTCATATTTCTGATTTATGACAGCCGACTTCTGATCTGAGTTTCCTATTATTTTGGTATCATTTTGGTGTTGAATCATTGTATAATTCAACTATGATTTTGGCACATGTATTGGCATGACTGTTATGATGTTTTTAGCTTGTTAAGTGGCTGTTATAAGTGTTTGATTGGAACTGAAAGAAAAAATCAGAATTGCAGAAACTAGGGTTTTGGATCAGATTTGGAAATCAGAAAATTAGGGCACAAATCAGAACCCTAAAATCAGAAAAATAGCAAATATCCTATGTGGGATATTTTAAACAGTCCTAGGAAATAGGGTGGCAAACTTTGTGAACACCATGGAAAACTCTATTCAGTTTGATTTTGTGGCATTGGTTTGCATGTTTGAGCACCAAGGAGGTGTGAAGGAATCTATATGAAGCAATTTTGGAAATGTGACCAAGTTTTGTTACTGATGGTTTTCTCTTGGAGAAGAGGTTTTGCAAGTAGTTGTCATTGTTGAGCAAGGTTTTCAGAGCTTCATTATACTTTTTAGGGTGAAAAAGCTCTTGGACATGGTTGTGGAGCTTGATTTGTTGTACTATGACCATACTATGTTGTATCTTGATTCATCAATAGTGAAGATAATGACTTTTTCCCCTCTTGCTCGATTTTTTCCTTTGTTTAGAGTTTCTCCAGGTCATATCTGTCGTTACAGTCATTGTCATGCAACTTCTTCTTGATATTTTATGTTTCTTTGCTCTTTGTGGTGATGTATGAATGCAAACACATGAATGTTTAGTGGATTACAATTGTTACACTAACAACTCAGATTAAGGATCAACAAGAGGCGAAAACCAGTAGCCACAAACATCTGCCAGTTTAAACATGATTAAATTAATATATCTGTTTATATATTGATAGGATTATGGGTCGGGCAGGAGAAACTATTACCTTTGTAAAGTTTAGAGAGTATGTGCAAGACAACAGCAGCCTCAACAATATTCCGCTTGCTCTTAGTAGATTCATCGTCCTCTTCTTTACCATCTTCTATATTAAGAAATGCATATGTTCCATACATTTTAGATTTAATATATGCAATGCCATTTGGTTCCTTTTCAACGTTGGGACCATTTATGATGCAGTTTCCATAAAACTCCATATTTGGGAATTGACATATCAATGGATGCATGCGATATTGTGTATTTAGAAGATGGATTGGATGTCCAAGATGCTGTAATCTCTCAAAGAGACTTCTACCATATCCTGCTTGCTGTGATATCTGACAAGTCAAACACAAGATGAAATTAAAAATATAAGCTAAACTTATAACAAACTGAAACAAAGAAGCAACAAATTAACCTAATAAAAACAAACCTTGCTGATAACTGTTTCAGCCAACTGATTTGGATCACCTATAAGTATTGCATGTCTCAAACCTCTGATTTGCAATGCAATAGTTGACTCAGCCTCTGTAAGCTGGGCTGCCTCATCAATAATCAAGCAGTCAAATGATGCAGCCACATTCATGCACCTTTTTGCAGAAGATGAGACTGTTGAAAATACCAATTTTGCATGCATCATGCACATTTCCTCTATTCCCTCAGTCGAGATGAATTTTTGAGCCATACAGGCAATATCAGTTCTACTGGATAAATGTTTTCTCAGGAATTGGATACACTCACATCTCTTCAATGAAAGAATAACCTTTAAATCTTTCTTATTATCAAGCATATTCTGATTAAATTTACTTGTTAACCCTTCTGCCTCTCCCAGGCCTTCACTGTTACTACAAAAACATTCTCTAAGGACTCTTTCTTTGACTTTATTTTCTTCAATAAGATTTACAAAAGATTGAACAATGTTCATCAAACATTCCAATTCCTGTTTTCCTGATAAGGTCCCTGGTAAATCATTTAATAATGTTCTTGCACATTCATAAAATTCTGAGGTTATTTTTTTCAGTGATTGTTTGATGTACTCTGAAAAATCAATCAAGCCTGCTTCTTGTGGTGTTTGTTGATAAACTTCATACTGGGAAACAGCTAATTCAAGAAAGTCAAGAAGAGATATCACCCTGTGCCTCCATCCCGTCATTGGCAGGAAACATTTGTACAAACGTTTAACTCGATATGCAAGGAAAATATCTCCAAAAATACCTTCAGGATCAAATCTGTCCTCATTTCCTACAAGTAAGAGATCACTCAAATTCAAAATACAAGGAAGATTATCTGTATTAGGACAACATCCAGATGGACTTTTAACAATATCGATGAATCTCATTGCAACTTCTGATACTGCTGCATTTGTAGGTGCACACACAAGTACTTTGAATGCCTTATGGACTAAGATGGAAAGAAGTGAGATCAGCGTAGAGGTCTTTCCTGTTCCTGGGGGACCCTGGATCAGCTTTATATCAGAAGAAAAATTAGATTCAATAGCATTAACTGCTTGAAATACAGCAGAAACTTGAGAGTCATTGAAGTTATGGGGCATGAAGTGCTTGCTTCTGAATTTCTCAAAACCATCTTCTTTTGCTTCTGCACATGCTTCGTAATAGTCCTAAAAATTCCATCAAAGTCAGATTAGAGCAAGTTTTCCAGCTTGTCTGCAAGCAAATGTAGTTCTAGTCTTCATAAACCATGACCAAACAAAAAAAATTAGGATAAGCATAAAACTTTAAAAAATTCAAGTACAAACCTCTGTATTCAGATATATTGCCTTACAGAGCATGGCCGTACTTTTTTCCTTAACTCCCAAATGAGTATGTAAAGCATTCCAAATTCTCGAACATGATATGATACTACTGAGATTGAAAGCAAAGTATTTAGTTTTCATATTCTCATTTGTTGATGTAAAGGGATGTCCATAGCGCACATATACCTTCACATACACTGTCACAGTCAATTTATCCAGAGTTGTATCATTACAGTCAGTGCTATGGACTAAAGCTAATAAGTAATCATCATAGAAGTAATCCAAATTCTCAGGTAATTTTTTGGATAGAATAAGAATATCCATTGCTTTCAACTTCAAATTTTCTTTCTCCTTCTCTCCTCCTGTATCATTCTCCCTGTCAATAAGCATCTCATATGTCCCTATTACACCTTCTGATAGCTGCGTTTTTTCCTGAAATTTCATTATTTCATATTGTGCTTGACATATAGATTCCAGACTCTGCTGGAGTTTTGCTCGCATTTCTTCAATTAGAGGCCAAACAAATGAGCCAAGGTATTCTTCTACGGATGTAAAACTCTCTGGAATCTGATTAACCTGAAAAAGCAAGAAATGGTCTCAACTACAATTTAAATGCCTCTTTTTGCTAAATCCAACATTGGAATTACTAAAATTAGTAAAAGCAAGTTCATCTGTATGCTCAAAAGCTACTACTCTGACAGATTGGCTACCATTTTCAGCTATACGAAAACAATGAATAAAAAAACACATTAATTCAATCAAACTCAACTAGAAAGATTCTCAGCCACATCAATATATAATTCTCATTCCCAGTATTCGGCCATCCTCAAACATAATAGAATTTTGGAAATAACAATTGTAGACATACTGTCAGTACAATTCTTTCCTTCTGTTCAGTAATCTTCAAACATTATAAATTTTGGGGAAAAAACAACTGTAAAAGCATTGTCAATACATATGAAAGACTGAAAATAATGACTTCATAGGAAAATAAACATAGATTAAAGAAAAACAGGTATTTTGTATCCTGGATAATCTTTGAAGTCGAGAATGATATTTAGTGTACAGTAAAAAATATATGCTAAATGAAATTTTAAGGCCAAAAATAAGTATTGCATTTCCACATTGCTTAAAGAACATGAAATTCATAGAAATGTTAACAATATCTAATTAGTCAGTTCAATTATAATTGTTAATTACTCATTAGGTTACTAGTGGTCAATTAACCCACCAAACTTCTGATTGGTATCAGATAACTCCCTAGGGGGAACTCACTGCAATGAACTTAGATTTTTGGACATTGTGTTCATCATCTGGTATTAGAGCCACCTGTAATTAATGGCTGTGCGGTTGTGGAGGGTAAGCCACAGATGCAGAAGGAAAATAAAGATTAAATTCTGCCACTTAATCTGAGGAACGGTATTTTTGGATTCATCAGCAACGAAGAAGCCCTCACCATACCAATAAACTAGTGTTCCTCACAAAATACAAACGACAATCTTATTCTCTCCTTGGATGTTTGCAAACTCCAAGAATTTGCAAAATGACAAAGAAAGTCTGGACTTTGCATCACTGTTTGATTCAGTTCTTCACATTGGAGTTGGGTTCCACTTGATGAAGATTTTCTCTCCTACATGAGATGCAGATGTTATTAACAAGTGGGACATATGAGATGGCAAGGATTGCTCTTGGATACTCTTGAATTTGAGTGCTAATGTGATTCTACATGTCAGTGAGTCAAATATAATAAAGGTTGCTTAGGATTGGGTAACTTGAATGTATGAATCAATAGGTGTCAATACTAAACTATATCTTCAAAAGAATTATTTTGAATTGAAAATGCCAAACCACATGACTTATTTCAAGTCTACTAGAAAATGTGCTTTGGTGATTCTAAAAGAAGACATAGTGATGACGCTTCTCAGGAGCTTGCAAGAACCCTATTCAAGATTAGTAGTAGCCCTTAGCATTAAAATCAATATCAATTTGCAGAATGCAACAGCATCACTACTTCAAAAAGAAGTAAGAAGGAAAGATGCAAGATTGAATGTTTAGACTTGCATAGCAATGATTACAGAAGGATATGATGGCAAGGCAAAGAAGAAGATAAAAAATAAGTCTCAAAGTGCCTAAGAATAGTCGACACACAAAGGAAGAGCAAAAATGAAGCCCTGAAAATGATTCCATTACGATTAATTGTGTGGGTTAAAGAGACAAGAGGGAAGAAAAAGAAAATGTAGCTTCATGTAGTGAGCAAAAGCAATTATTTGCAATCACTACAACCACAAGTTGATTACAAATCAAGTGAATGAAGAGCCTCGTGAATATCAAACTCCAAAGACAAAGAAGATGGGATAAGAGTTGTGCTGAAACTGTCATCAAAGAGGAGAGAACCCCCCTCAAGTGTGTCCTCCAAATCTGCAGTATGAGACTCCACAAACAAGTTGAAAATACCTGTCAAATATTCATCCTAAAAAGCAAGATCTAAAAAACTATGATCATCCTACTGAATAGAAGCACTAATGGCTGAAGAAGCAAGAGGTGGAGGAGAAGGAAGCTCAGCACTGGTCTCTAAAATACCAAGGTTTAGATGACCAAAATTCTCCTCACAAACACAATTCACACACGATGAAGGAGTGTGATATGCAATCAAAGGAACAATATCTTCTTCTGAAGGAAAATGAGAAAAGGAATGCAAACAAGATGAATGATCAACCATCCTGATAGCAATGATATCCCTAGTCTCCAAGTCCCTCATGTACACTCTATAAGGAGTGAACTCAATTGTTTTACCTTGACCATCATGGGTAATTTGACAAAAAAAAAGGAGATTAGTGGACAAAGAAGGAACACAAAGTACATCATTAAAAGAGCCCTCTCACATGTCAATAGAACCCTTCCCACGTACCTTCATATATGTATTGTTACCCATCAAAATATGAGGTGAAGTACAAGGCTCAAAAGAAGAGAAAATTCCCATAGATAATGCCAAATGATGAGATGCCCCTAAATCAAGAATCCATCTATTAGATGCAGGACTTGTAGAGGCCAAGAGTGCTTGTCCTTTCATTTTGTTCAAACCAACTATATATCTTGTATTCTCTAACTATGATGATGAAGATGTTGTCAATTGAGATGCTGAAGAAGAAGTAGAAGACGCTGATGAGGGTAGCTGTATGTTATTCTTTTGAAGAAGGTGTGTGAGTTCATCAATCTTCTTATTATAACACGTATGCTCATCATCTCCTCGCCTTTTACGATATGCACATTTGAACTTCTTCTTTTTAGATGATTCCTCTTTAAAAAAAGGAGTGGACTCAAGAGTGCCATATGAAGGAGAATCTTTACCTTACTCATTAGACTTGGGTTCCTTATTTTGCTTCTTACCTTGCCACTAGAAGCCTTTGTATCTTTTGCAAAAAGAGCATGAGATTTAGAGGACTTCAATGTGCCCATGTGTGCCAACTTTGCTTGTTCTCTTGTGAGCTAAGCTGCAAATTCATCAGGAGAAGGCATTTTGTATGCATCGCCTAGGGCATCCACTGTAGCATAAAATGTAGAAACAAACACTAAATAATCAAGACCAAGCTTAGCAAGAATAGAAAGAATCAACTATTCATCTTCTTTAGTGACCCCACAATTAGATAAGTGCAGTCTACGAGAATTGTGCTTAGAGAAAAAGTCTTGGATATTGTCCAAATCTGAAGGATTTAGACACATTAGTTCATTTTCAAACTTAAATTTCCTCATTTTATCTGGCTTACCAAAGAGACCCTCTAAGATAGTCCAAATTTGATTAGGATGTGTGCAAGATGCAACACGATATCTAAAATTTGGAGAAATGGACAAAAGAAGAGTACCAAGAGCTTCATCCCTTCTATCAAGCCATTTTCTTCTTTCTACAGCTCCTGTGGGTTCTAGATCTTGGCCAAATATGTAATTCTATGCAATATTAATTTTAACAATAATAACTCCATTTGTGATCTCCATTCACGATAGTTATATGGAGTTAGAGACACCATTTTTGGCAAATCCATGATAAAATCATAAAATACAAGAGGAACAACAAATTTTCCTTCACAATACAAGCAATTAACCCCTTTGTCCCAAACAAATTGACACTTCTTTTGTAAATTTACAACAATGTATCCAAAAGTATCAAATCAGCTTCAAACTAAAATTCTAAAATTCTAGAAACAAATCTACAAAAAGTGCACGTATAGAATTGTAGTGCTCCTGAATACCTTCCTAATGCCACAAGAATCGAGAAAAACAAAGTCTGGAGGAAAAACTTATGAGCTCAAAGGCTAAAAAGCAAGATCTGACTTCAACCCTAAAAAAATGGCACAAAATAGCAAAATTTCTGCAAAAAAATTGCAACATTGAAAAATTTAGAGAATTTGTTTTCCGACGATATTTCATTTCAAAAACTTGGCCTCCTGGATCAAAAGTTATGACAATTTGAAAAAAAAACCCTATTTTGGCACCTTGAAGGCTAAAATGGCGCAAAATTTAAGCACCCAAGGACTTAAATGGATCGATGGTCGGTCACATTGAATGCACTACAGTTGGAAAAAGCGGTGATGAGAAGGTGGAATGGGAGGTGCCGCCTATGCCTAGCAGCAGGTATCCCGCACCGCCTACTGGGCCATAGCACCCGAGGCTAGGTTGAGAACTGTGCGCCAAGACCCGAGGCGAGCATTGTTGACTTGGAACCATGCACCAACAACCTACAGTGGATAGTACACTCTACAATAAAGTCTACAAAGAAAGAAAATGTCTCCACTGAAAAAATATATCCACCACAAATTTAATAAAACCCCAACAACAAATAATATTGCCCCAAACTATATAAAAATTTTCCCAACAATATAACATATTTGCCCAAAAAATTTAATAGAACCACAGAATATTAAATAAATATTTTTCTACGAAAAATAGAAAATCGTACCGCCTAGGGGGGCGTACGACCAACCTAGGCAAAAAATATTGCCTTAAAAGCAACTTTACCAAAAATGGACAAATTTACAATCAAAATTCATCGGTTTGGCCTCCTGATCACAATGGCAAGGTCGATTTGGGATCAAAGTGCCCTAAAATTTCAGCTACCTCCAGATTTTACAACTGAAACCCTCAAAATAAAACCTTCATAGATCAAGCAAAACATAACCAAATTTGACAAAATGAAAGGCAATCCTGACTTTCTTTAACGCCCTGGATTCAACCATGAGGTCCTTGAAACCTCAACAAGCACCCAACAAAATCTTCAAGCCAACACAAAACCCTCAGATTTGGGAAGGAATTTGCAACACTCAATCTTTGATACCATGTAAGAGTTAGAAAATTGCTCTAATACCATGTAGGAGTTCATGGTGACTCCTCAACTCCCCCAAGAACAATTGCTAGACCAAAATATCTTCCACAAGAGAGAGAATGGCAAGAATACTTGCTTCAACAATGCAAGACTGAATATGGTTGAATCTACAAATGTACATGAGATGCCTTGCTTATAAAGCCAAGGTGAGAGATAAGATTAGACAAGATCATAACAAGTGTCTTAATCATATAACATGAGACAACTAACTCATAACAACCTACGGTAATGTAATGTCCCCTTTTTGAGCAAGCATTAGAGTTGGTGGTTTACCCTATCATCGGGTCCTGGTAGGCTAATAATGGTGTTTAGAGAGCCCAGTGTTGGATTTGGCTAGCTCCTCAGTTGGCCATTAATAGTTTTTTCATCTCTAGATCCTTTGTTTAGAGATTATGTTATCCAAGGTGTTTTGGCTCCATTTTTATATACTTACTATTTATAGTAAGTCAGTGTGTTGATAGAGGCCAACCTTACTATTTCTAATAAGCCACTCTGGTTAGCAATGAGTGTAGTGGGCTATCTCCTAGTGAAGTCAGAATTGATTTACAATGATTATTGATGGAGTTATAATATTACAATTATTATTAAAGTTATACTTTAATAATAATTAATTATTTAAGTGCATATCATTAATGAATTAAGTGGACTTCATTTAAAAGAGGGATTTAAATGCTTTTAAAAGCATACTTTATAATAAGTGTTAAAGTGTTATTTTAAAGGGGAGATATAAGTGAATAATAAAGTATACATTATATATTTAAGTTGTGCACCAAAAAGGAGGGGAAAGAAAATGAAACTAAAGTAAATTGAATGAGATAAAGTCAAATGCAAATTGAATATTATAAAAGGGAATTTTTGGAATTCATTTGATTATGATTGATCATTTTTCTCTCAACTTGGCTTTGTGCTTTGGCTTTGGAAGTGAAACCTAAGGTTTTTTTGTAATTTCAATCTTGGAGAATGTAGCCTCTTTTCGACTGTGCTTCCTACAAGTGAGAAAGATCACCCAAGGGTTGCAATTAATTGGTGGCTTCACACGAAGGTCACATCTGAGCTTCATTGGAGAAGAATTTCAAAAGTTTTCAAAGGTTTGAATGAAATATCAAAATAATGCAAATATATTGATCATTATTTTAAGAGCAAATAAGAACTACAGGAGAACTTCAATAAACAGGTGTTTGCTAGGCAAGGGTTTTGTCAATTTAATTGTATGCAGCTTTGCACTAAGTGTGGGGATTGGTGATAGTGATCGTTGTTGGAGTTTATTATCATTGTTGCTGCTGATATACTACTGCAAACTTCATACTTCATTCTAGCATCCATTTTAGAGGGTTTCAAGACATATCTTACCTATAAGTTTATGAATTGTAAGTACAATATTTTTTGGGTATTGTTGTTTTAGATAATAGGGGATAATTTATGGACTAGGTTGTCAATATTTTGTGAAAATATTAAGTCTCTAAGCTGATATAAAAATCTGGAATTTTCAATTGTGTATTCCCTATGTTATGTTCAGTTTTTGAGTTGAAAAATATTATTGCAAATTCTTCTATTTTGCTGCATTATATTGTTGTATCAAACATTGCAAATATATTAGAAAACCATAAAACAAATAATAAAAAAAAAAAATCCAGAAAGTAAATATCCTATCAGGGGTGGAATATTTCAGATAAAATAAGATCTAGAAATGACAACTAAGACTTCTAGAAGGAATCTTATAATGCTAAGTAAACTTAACATGTGAATATGTCCCCTAAATACCTAGTGAGGAAATTAACTAGGTACAAGACATTTATTCACACCAACATGAAGTAACTATTGCTTGTACTTTGGCAATGGAGGAATCCAAGAACTCAAACCAAACTGGCACATGCAATTTCTTTTCATCCAAGGTGGCATAGTCTTGCATCCAGGGTTGAAAGACCAACAACGGTGCACAAACATACCAGGGGCAGGCTTGAGGATAGCCTTAACATGGTTAGCCTCAAAAAAATGAAAAAGAAAAGACACATTAGTGAGGCCCTGGACAACCTCAAGTCAAGCCCATGTGGAACCCAATGCTTATTGACCCATTCCTCAAGCATCCTTTTAGGAGTTCTCCCTTCAAAATATCCTATTAAAATGAAATGCCACAACCAATTTACAAGCACTATCAAACCCAGGGATGGGTAAAACCACATCCATTGGGGATTCAAAATGTGTACCTCATGAAATATTTTTGGAACAAATTTTTGAGGATGTTAGCTTGGAGGAGTCACTGTGCTGAGCCGCTAAACTATCAACACCAGCATGAACTACTAGGTTGAAGCCGTTTGAGGCCATATAAAGGACTAACTAAAAAAACCTGCTACACCTATGGCGAGGATTGACATAAGGGGAGCTACGGACAATAGAAAAGACACAAACTCTAGCAAAGCGCAACACAACCAAACCCTATCGAAGTCTCAAATTTCCTAAAGCACCCAAACATTTCCCTTTTACAAATTTTACTAATGATATTTGATGAAAACACTTTGAATGAATTCCCTCAATCAATTACTCAACAAAGGAGACCCAACCAGAGATTTCTTAAATCAATTATCAACAAAGGGTGGACAAGGTCAAATACACAACTTATGGAGCTAAACAAAGCAAAGATGAAACATATATAAATGAGGCGCCAACATATATGAGGCTATGTAGTATTCTAATTCCTACTTTCAAACTACAAATATATATATATATATACAACTTATGGAGCAAAACAAAGCGAAGATGAAACAAATAAAAATGAGGTGCCAACATATATGAGGCTATGTAGTATTCTAATTCCAATACACAACTTATGGAGCAAAACAAAGCAAAGATGAAACATATAAAAATGAGGTGCCAACATATATGAGGCTATGTAGTATTCTAATTCCTACTTTCAAACTACAAATATATATATATATATGATTTTAAAATGTTTTCTGTACAGACAAACCCAACCCAAAACAATTTTTTCTGCATCCACAAACCAAAATTGTGAAGCCAAACCAAGATTTGTTCCAAAACTAGCAACTTAGGGTTGAAGGGTTCCTCGATAGCTAAGTTACCGATTTTCCCAGAAAAGGATACAGATACGAAATTCAATACAGAATTTATTCAAATTCATCCAGGATAGGGGTATAGGCCTGTGGATACGGGTAGGATACAAAACCCACCCTATGGGTACAAAAATTTCATACCTGGTACGTACCCAGACCGAATCTGACTGTTTGAATGCCAAAAAATAAAGAAAAAGAGCAGAAAATCAGATTTAAGTACTTTTGCAATGATATTCACACATCTATTTGTAAATGCTTCAGCCTTCAAATACCCTCCTTCAGCTTGAACAAAATCTTTACATGGTTCAGGCCACTATTCCTGGTCTTTGAAATACTACCTAGCAATAAGACTCCTTTGATGATGGAATTCAAATATGGAAAAGAGAAGTTATGCTTCTTTGTACAGTAGACAGCTTTAGCTCCTTCTCCTAGCATTCTAAAGAAAATAAAAATCTCTGTTTTGTGTTGTAGATATTGATTTTAAAACATTACACAGTGACAAATAAGGTTTGCTGTGATGATAAATGGTTGCTGTAAGAGATTTTGGTCACAAACTTTATGACTGTGATACTATGTGATATTCTCCTAAGAGATTTTGGTCACAAACTTTACGACTGTGATACTATGTGATATTCTCCTATGAAACATTACCTTGTATCCATATGAACAAAATGATAGCAGTTATTATTTAATAATGAAGAGAAGAATTCCTCTAGACTATCCACTATATGGATATGATTACAAATCAAAAGTGATAGAAAGGGCTAATATCCTTTTATTTTATCAATTAATAATAACTAATGATTAAGGGTACATAACACCTAAAGTCTTACACCATGGTATACAAGTATAATCATTAATAAAAAAGATATTAACATTTAAAGAAGACCACCACAAAAAATCTGGTAAAACAAAACAAGAAGATACTGTAGGAATATACCATCGCCAAGGAAATCATAAAGTTTATCAACACACAGCTTTTGAAGCTCCTTCTTAGGTTTGTATTTTATATGGCATTCAAACAGTCAGATCTGCTTCTCATAAAAATAAAGAAATTATATACCACTGCAACTATGCATATATCTTTTATTTTTATATGTTTTTGTATTAACGTATCCAACCCCCAAAAAAAAAAAATTGACCAAGTCCCATACCGGATTCTCGTACCCATACCCGAACCCAAAAACGAATCGGTAACTTAGCTTGATAGTATGGTATGAAAGGTTTGATAGCTTTTTGCAAGATGAAAGATAATTTCATTCCTATGCTGATTCAAATGTCTACATTAAGCACATTAGTGAGTCAATTATTGTTTTAGCATTATATATTCATGATGTCATTGCTATGAGCAATGATTTGAAATTTTTAGATTTGTTTATATTTAAATTAGCTGTTGAATTTGAGATGATTAGCTATGGTTAGATTCATTATTGCTTAGGTATTTAAATTGTAAGAGGTAGGTGAACAAATTTATCTTTGTCTAGAGAGGTACATTGAGAATATCTTCAAGAAGTTTAAGATGGATGGCTACAATCCGATGAGTACTTCAATAGAAGTTGATAAGAAGTTATCACGGAAAATGTGTTTGACAATGCAACAAGAAGAAGATTGCATGAATATAGTTCTTTATCAGAGTGTCATGGGAAACCTTGTGTATGCAATAGTTTGCAACATACATGACAAAGCACATGTTGTAAACATTGCAAATCAATTTTCAAGCAACTTTGGACTACAACACTGGGCAAGGGCAACGATAAGAAGAATTTTCAGATATCTGTGAGGAACACTTGAGCTTGAGATCACATCAGATTGCTATTTCATTTTGAATAGTGGCATGGTATCTTGGATGAGTTAGAAACAATCGACTATTTCACTTTCCAGTGCTGAAGCAAAGTACATATCAACTTGTCAAGCCATGTAAGAATTAATTTGGTTGAAACCATTGACGAATATCGGGATTACTCAAATCTAGTCCACAGCACTAAAACATAATAGTCCAAGTTGCATTGTAATGACAAAATACTGGAAGTTTCATGGAAGAAGAACTACAATTAAGTGCAATATCATTTTTTTCGTATATGAGTAAGGAAGAACTTTTATAAAGATAGAGAATTGTGCAGCAAAGGTAATGGTAGTAGATGCACTAACAAAGGCAATGCCAAAAGACAAATTCAAGTTTTGCACATAAGAGGATTCAATCTGTTGTACCCAAACCAATTTTTTTGCTTCACTAAGGCATTTTGCTTAAAAGAGTCTAAACCTTGCTAAATGATGTCAAAATACAAGTTTTTGGGCTAGTCAAGCATGGACTTTGGTCAGTGTCATGTCAATCGTTAGCACCAATTGGTGATTACCTAGAGCTCAAGACCTAAACCTGAGATTCAAAACAAGGGATATCACGATGGAGAAGCATTTCACGACAAAGTTATACTCCTGCATGGTCAAATCAGTGGCCAGAAGGATGATTTCAGAGATCAAATCAATGAAGATTTTCAGCAAAAAGATCTGCGCCCCTGTAGCCCAAGGGCACCCTTCTTTTTGAGGGTCCAGATTTTGTTATTTTTGCTTGCAGATGCAGTCAATCTCTTCAAAATTAGTCTAGTTATCCGACGAGCTATCCGGCGAAGTCATCCGAGTTGCAAAACTCCGGTTGCTAAGGTCAGAAGTTGATGGTACCTAAGCTTGCATGTATCAGAAAATGGTTAGTTTCCAACTTTTGAGCCCTTGTAGCTCAAGGGCGCACTTGAATATGGCTCATCAGATGATGGTATTTGTAGATGAGGTCTTCCAGAGACTTGTGCTAATCTAGTTTAGCTCCGCAATGCGTCAGTCAGCCAAGCAATCCGACATTCCGAGTGATTGTGGCAAAGATCCTACCAGGCACGTAAATTAGAGGGTGGAGAAACGTGAAACATACATTGTCGCCTTTGTAGGCCAGGGGCACCCAACCTTTTGCCCTGTCAAATGGAGTTTTTGGCTTTCGAAGTCTTCACAGGACTTGTGAGGAATTACTCCAACTATCCAACAAGCCCAGCCATTAGCCTCTGGGATTTGGCAAACGCTCGTACGTGCAAGGTCTTTGTAGAATGTTGAAAAGTAAAGACGTTCGGAAAATGGTCTAGTATGGAGCATATATTTTAAAAAGAAAAGGCTATCATCTCTTTGAGGTCTTAGAAGCTATTTTCTCGCTTCATCGCCTCCAGAGACATCTCTTGTAAGTTGCTCTAGCTACGCAATGAGACAGACAATGCGCAAATTGGAGCACTCCAACTCCCGATATCGAAAGTCGAAGTAGGACATCTGATTGAAAGTTACACTTTTGACAGAATGGTGTTTGAGCCTTCTCAGGCTAGGGGTGCCCTTGCTTTTGGGGTCCTTAATGCAGTCTTTTAGTGCCTTACGTACAGTCATTGGATGCAAAATACTTCCAATCACGCAGTGAGCCTATCATCCAGTCAGCAGGGTTCATCGTTCGTCGTCAATGGTAGTTTGAAGCGTCATATGACAGAAGGGAGAAATGGCCAAGTCTACTGTCGTGAAATCAATTTAATCAAGGGCACCTAATTCTTTGAGGTGTTAAACATTGGTTTTAGCAGTTATGACTCCCAACAGACATTTGATCCTTGTTCTGTAGGCTTCACGATGGATATCCTAGCTTTATAGCCTCACCCAGGTCAGCCGGAAATCAATGTTGAACATGGCCAACTGTAACTTTGCAATCAACTATAAAGTAGGAAGTTAGCAAAAAATGTAATATCTTGAGCAAATAGATGCCTAGAGGGTCAAATGAAGACTTTTCAGAATTAGTGAAGTTCGTCGGATGCATCCAGATGCCTTGCTTTATTGCTAATTGACTAAAAATAATATTTAATATTTATTTTGCATGCAAAACATTAAAAATGGCAATTTTCTTCAAGAATTAAATATTGGCGCCTTTTTAATGTTTAATTTGTAATTTGCATGTTAACTGAATATTTTATTATTATTTTGTAATCCAAACTCCGAGTCAGTATCAGTTCAACTGGAGGGGGTCCAATCAGAACAATTCTTTTCAAAGTCTGGGTTCTATTCTTGTAGTCATGCTTTTATGGTGCGATTTTGCTCTATTTATTCAAGCATGGCGTCATATTTCATTCACGTAGCTTGAGCAAATTCGTAATTCTTCAAAGCAAAGGCGAATTTCCTTCAGAGTTGGGCGAATTTCTCATCAGCAATCAATGGCGAAGACATCAAAACACTTTCTTTACAGGTACAAGTCCAAATTTATCAGCGAATTTCAAGATCAAGTGACAATTTTAGCAGAAGAAAACATTAAAAACATCTTTCTTCTTCTCAAATTCCTCTTTTTCTCGTCTTAAATTCATTCGCATGTTTGAAGAACTGGCAACTTTTGACAAAAAAAATCATCTGGGTTGATTCAGAATAGCTTCCTCGAGAAAACCCATGTGCCAGAATTTTTCAAAAAAATTTACTCCAAAGCATCAATTCTCAAGGCTCTAATTTTCTCAACTGAAAATTCCTTGCATGGTCGAGTAGAAGTCAATTTTTTGCATTTCTGACGTTCTAGGTTATATTAGAATCTTTTTTTGTACAAAATCCATATCTCAGAACTTTTTCATGCAAATTGCTCTCCGATAGGCTATTTTTTTAGCCTCGGCGGGGTATTTTTAGTTTTCCAAAAAAGTTGTCAAAATATAGCCATGTTCATAGTCAACGAGCAAGTTTCTCAGAGTGCAATACACGTAGACTAAATTCAAGACCAAATTGGTCTTCATTCATGATTTCATCAGAAAAGTCGAGACCGATTTGTATCAAGTGCATTTAGAGGGTTGACAGGCATAGTCATTCAAGTCCATATGGTTGCATGCCTTGTATAGCTGATTGTCTTCCAAGGCCGGTTTAGAGCGATGATACTATTGAAGTTATGCGTGTGCGGCGATTCGTGTGCATTTCTCACAACCAGAGTGTGCACAATCAAACCTCCCATTTCTCATGTGTCAAACCTCCCAATTTCGTCATGCAACACTCTTTCACTAAGGAAAAGTGTTAGAGACATCAAGTTGCAGAAGAGATAGTAGCCATCACTTTAGTTATGGAGCCGCCAAAGTTATATGTCAGTAAAATGCCAATTTAAGTGTGTGGAGATTTCCAAGATTGTTTGAGTTGCTCGAGATCTCGGCCAGTAGACTTTAGTTCCCACCTCTCAGGATAGAAATTAAACACGAGAGTTAGACTTGGCATTGCCTTTTCAAGTTAACTTGCTATCACATCTCATGCATGTCTATTATGGGATTATCTTTGTTCACTTGGAGTTGTATTTAGGGTTTACATTAACTGATGGTAGTATTTCAGTTACCTTTGCTTTCAATAAAGACGTGCATGCTTGCACATTGTCCACTTAGATTAATTTGTACCGGTTAACTGATGGTAGATTTCCAGTTAACTGTATAGTTTGTTTTATTAGGGTTTTAGCAATAATATTGCATGTATTGCAAGACTATAGTTGACTCAAGGTGATTTTAGAGTTCCCTACACCTTTCGATGTCTATAAATAAGAGTTTTTGCTCATTTGTACATAAATTTTGCACGCAATAGTAATATATGCTGAGCCAGTTTTTCCTGTAATATTGCTATTCTGTATTTGTTCACTTTCGTTGGATGATCATTGTCTTGTGTTCTTGTGTTTATAAGCTTATTTCATATCTACACCTCGAAAAGGTGTCATCACCTCCTTGGGAATTTAGAATTAAGTCACTTTGTTTCATGTCTACACCTCGTTTCGTCACCTCCTTGGAAATCTTGTCTTTGAAGTTATCGAAGTTTCCTCATGCTCTGTTTTTCCTGGATAGTTAAGTGTAGTTGTAGTTAGGTCCTGCGAAACAAGTTTTGAGTTCGAAGTTTATTGCAAACCTTGTGCCTCTTACAGCGGAGACAAAAAGACAAGAAATAGTTTAGTTTACTTTTCAAGCACTTTTGTCCATACAACGAGGGAGCTTCCCCTCTGTTAGGGTTAGAGATGGCAGATCTAACAATTAAATGCAGATTTAAATAATAAACAAGAAACTAAAACATACACAGAATAAATCATAACAACAGGGAGCTTCCATCCTACCTAATTTGAAGAGCATCTCATTGCATAGTGTGCATAGCTTTCTGTACCAACTTGCACTCCATAGGTGTTAGGTGTTATGCCAACACAATCTTCAAAAAATCAGCTAAGAAATATTTTATTTAAGTGGAAGCGTTAAAAATAGGAAGTAGAGAAAAGATCTCTAGTTGATTAGAGTAAAGTAAAAAATATAGCACATGCAATTCATTTTAAAGTAGGTGCTTAAAGTATGTGCAATCAGTTTTAATGCAGAAGTACAAAGCACGTGCAATTAGTTTTGGAAAGTAGGTGCATGTACTGCGTGCATGGGTGAAAAGGCATATATGGTTGTTAAGTTCATTTCGGTAATTATTAATTTTTTTGGCATAAAGTCACTATTCGTGCCATGTATAAATATGTGTGATATCAAATAAGAAAAAAGATAACACTAGCAAGTTTAAGCAGAGAGTTTTATTTTTCAGATTATGTAAATTTTATATACTGTGCAAACTCCACCTCTGCTCTATATTTTAACAGATTCAAACCTTTAAGCAATACAATTTTGATGACAATGAAACTCTATGATGAGATCAGTTTTAACTCTTACTCCTACTGCATATAAGAATTAATTGTTCGAGCGTCAAGATGACTGTCAGGCTTTTCTTCCTTTCTCTTCATTAGCACTTGGAACAATGACTGTAATTAATCACGCTGCAAGGCACATATGACCATGTCATGCTCCCTATGCACTTGTGGATGTCGACACATTCCTTTATAGTGTCAGGAATATACGGGCATGCTTCTCCTTATGAAAAAACTCACATGAAAATGAATAGTAATTTCCCCATGCGTTACATGAAGGGGTTAGGGTGTTTGTTTTTCTGAGTAGCCTTCGGACTCCCCTTGACTGATCTGAGAAGTCAACAGGAGTAGTTCTTTTCCTCTTACATTGTTTTTCTTTAATTATCTTGTTGTGGACTGTTTCGACAGTCCTCAGAACAGCCGTGCATAACACCAACATGGAGCCTACTACCTGTGAGATCTAAGATTTTATAGAAAGATTAGGAAATTTAAACATAAGATATCAAATTTATATGCCAAAGACCTGGTGCGTATTTCTGGTACTTTTTTCTGTAGCGTAATAGTTGTGCCTGCTAAATTGTGCCACTTAAGTATGAATGTTGCTTTTAAGTATGAATGTTGCTTCTCCCAAACTACAAATCCTCTTTCCGTGATTCCAGATTGGTTATTGTAAGTGAAATTTATTCTAACCTAGTTTCATGTCTTAAGACTACCTAAATAAAAAGTGAAAGCAGTTATTGTACTGTTGTATATTGATGTCCCAGCCAGCAGTATCTTCCTTATGGCAGGGAAAGTTTATCGCTTCTGACACTTGTGATGGACAAACCGACAAATTGCTCTGTACTTTCTTGACCGTGCAGGATTTCACACATAACTTCCCTTCAAGGCATTGTGCTGCCAATGTCGAACTTGTGGCTGGAGTTACACTCTTGTAAGCATAGCTATTGTATGCCAGTAACAATAAAATAAAATGCATGCTCATAAACAAAACAATGCATGCTGAAAGACATGTTATGGCATAGAAAACTTAAAAACAAAAAATATAATGTTCAGGAAATGTAAAACAATGTTCATGTGTGTTTAACGTTAAAGATGCTAGAGCGGTTCTGCAGTTTATGCAAAAAGTACTTAACTTTACCAGAGAAGCGTGGCCTCACAAACAGAGTTTTAGAGTTTCAATTTTCATGGGCTTTGAAGAGTGGGAGGATAGCACATTTGGAGTCTGGACCTGATAAAATCAGAAACTTTACTGACAAATTTTGACCCCATCTATAGGGGTAGGCAGACGTCCTTTACCAATACTTAAAGAAAAGTTCTGTTGATTTGAGCGGTTAAATCGTAATAAGTTGATCTAGTCCATGTTAGATACCTTTCCCTTCAAATCTTGATTTTGTTTCAATTTGACAATTTGCTTTTAGGGCTTGTTGCAATCCTTTTTTGAATTTTCCCTTCTTGTTTTTGGTGATTGCATTTTCTACACTCTGCTTTATTTTCTCCACTTGAATCTGCTTTGGAGAGCTTCGATTGTTTTGTTTTTACACAAGAAAATTGTTCAATAATAAAATTATAAAAGCTCAACACAAATTGAATCCTTAGAATTAGAAGACATGAACACGCGGACATCCTCACGTGCACTGTTTGAACATAAGCATTCTGCTTTTCAGTTTATAGTGTCAGACTTCCAAAATCTTTAAAAAAGGAAATGGACACAGGAGAATTGATGTGGAATGAAAGCCCATTATAAGGATATGCCACTGTAGTGAATAGCCTGCATCTTATTCACATCACATATAACAAACCCACGCTAGAGGAGGACCACAAATCACGACACGCAAACTGCAGGCAATGTTAGTAAGGTGATATGGAGGATGCTGACACCTCAACCTGGAGACGTGCTCAATTAAAGACCAGTTTACCCAACTTAATGTGCAAAACCGTTAAATAAACTTCAAATGAGAAATGATGGAAAGATAGGATATATAATTATTTGCAGGGGCATCTCAGTGGACTATATCGACAACAGTAACATTAACATTTGTATTTTTTAATTGTAAGTAGCAATCAATAATTACAGAGAAAATCAACTTAACACTCATATTCTTCTATTTATCTCTATGTTTTTTTGCATACAGTTTAACACTTATATTCTTCTATTTTATCTCCAAGTTTTTTGTATACAGCTTAACACTTATATTATTCAATTTCCGGAAGTTTAGACAAAGCAACAAATCTTTTGATTGAGATTCAGAGTAAGAGATTAAGCCTAAAAAAAAGAAATGGCATTTGCCTTTAGTAGATATTCAGTTATAACATTTTTGTAGATGTGAAATTTTTATGTTCAATAGTTGAATATTGTTTTCTTTTTTTTTTTTTTTCGGTGTGTATAAGTTTTTTTAATGTTTATTTATGGTTCTAAAATATTTATGTAAAATTATAAAATTATTTTAGATGTGATTATTAATATTTTTATATTTATAAGAGTTGAATTAAAATTTAATCAATATATTGTGAACAATTGTATTGTTTTGGGTATTTTTTTTATCTAAAAGGGTTTTTCAAGTGAAAATATTGTGCATTATGTGTTCTGTTTGCTTTAAATTCTATATGCATCGCTTCTATTATAAAGATTTATTGATTTTTTCCCCCTTCACACTGCATTCAAATTAGAATTACTCAATACTAACATCAAATGCTTGTTTTCATGAACATCATTAACATCCCTCATTTAAATCACCAAAGAAAGTTGTGATCTAGTCTCAAAAGCAATGCACCCAAAAATGTATTTGATGGACATAATGTTTGGAGGATGGGACAATTTGTCCCCTTCTTGTCCCCATGGAATGTCTCTAGAACAACTCCGTAATTTTGGGGACATTTTCTAAGACATCCCTTTGTAGTAGGTTATATTTATGGCCCATCATCCCTAACATTGAGGGGATATTAGGCCATCTTCATTCAATAATATAGTGATTAAGAGAAAGGATTTAAAAGAAAAATTCAAAATTCACTAACTTTTATGGGGTCATCAGGCTCTCTAACCTTTTAATATTCATTATTTCATGTTTAAAGATGACACATACCATGAAGATCCTTATGACTTTAAATGCCTTAATTTGGATTGTCCCTTGCGGGTGACCGCAAGAAGTCCCACCTCTTAAACCCGGGAGCAAAGTCAAACCTGAGACCAATGGGGAGCAAAGCAACTGCCCAAGCCAACTCCGCTACCCCAATGTTGCCACTTTCAAACTTTTGATTTGATATTTAAAAATAAAAAATAAAAAATTACTCTTTTCTCCAATGGAAAAACCATTTTTTTCTCAACTAAATCTCATGTAATTGTATTATATTTATAGAATTTGGTTTGCCAAATTAATCTTGATGTAATGTAATGTTGTTATGCTATAAACCATTTTGAATTAAGTATTAATAATTTGAGAATTGACATTGAATTATTAATTATCAATTTTGTTCTCAAATTTTATATATTTAGTTTAATAACTCAAAACAAATTTGTGACTTATAAGTAAAATCTAATAACAACTAAAAAAATAAATAGTTATCTTCAACTAAACCATTCTCAAAAGTATATATATAGATATAGATAGATAGATAGACATACTTCAAGACACCAATTGTATATATTAAATTCTCTATACAAGCATTTAACCAAAAAAAAAAAAAAATTATTTACATCAAATGGAATTTGAAGTGTAACATTATTTATCAAATTTCAAACAAAGAACTCCTATTATAAATACAAGTAACCTTTTATGATAACACAAACTTAAACTATACCTTTCATATATATATATATATATATATATATATATATAAAAAAAAAATTATACTCATATATAAATAAACCTTCTCAAATTTTAAATACTTAGCAAGATGGAAGTCATCCATTCTCAAAGCTCTATGTATTTTTCAACTACTACTTACCCAACAAATAATTATCTTGCACTAAACCATTTTTTAAGTGAAAAGGAAAATAAATTTTTCTTTTCAAATATCTATTTTATTAAATAAAATGAAATAATTAAATGAAAATACTAGTATATAGTTTTGAACTGAGATCATAATTTGTAATTAAATAAGTGTTTTTAGAAACATAAAAGGGTTAGGTTTATTTAGCTCTAAGTGTGGCTTATGGTGTTACAAGTGTAAATTCTTGCTCTATGATTTAAATGTTGCTATGATAATTTGGCTTTGTAACGTTCAAACAAATAGCAACTACTATAGGTGAAATAATGATCCACAATCAATTTGGTTTGATTTTGCAAAATAAAATTGAACTTTATGCTTAAAATCAACCTATATGCTGCTAAATTGAGCTAACTAGTCCTACAAATCCAGAAATTGCTTCACCTCACTTTAGGATATCTAGAATTGCAATACAAAATTGGAAATATTTATAAACACCTTTGAGGAGCTTGCTAAATTTAGGGTCATGTTCTCCTCAATCGAACTCTTAAGCGAGTTGATTCAATGGTTTGTGAATAAAGATTGAAGACAACAAACAACCATGTAATATGCCTATTTTCCACTCCGAAAATAGATGTTGATGATAATGCAATATTTTCCTTGAGCTAATATCATAGAACCATAGAGGTTTCATAGAGCCTAGATGCTCATAATGAATAAGGGCTCTGTACTTTTTCACAGCACCCTATGGAACAATTTTGAATTTTGAATTTGCAATGGTCAATATTGTGTCCGGAAATCAATTTAGGTTGAATTTTGCATCGTGATTACAAATCAAGGTGAGGAGTAGGTAATCTAAAAGTTTTAAAGATGCAAGAAGTTGAGATCAATCAAGAGTTGTATGATTTACCTTTGTGCATTTAATTTACGGAGTAGAGTTGAAATTAAACTCTAACTTTGTAAATTCAAGGAATAAAATTGAACTAGTTCAATTTCACATAATGGTTTTGAATTGAGGTGGGGAATAGGCAATTTAAAACTACTTAAGATATTAGTTGGGCTCAGTCATGGCTTGTATGATGATGACACTCATACACTAGTCATTGCATAACCCAAACAAAATGAATCCAAAACAAAGGAGAAAAGTGAACTCTTTTCACCATGACACTAAGCAAATATCCTTTTCAAAATCAAACATTTCAAATACCACTTTCTTGTCTAAAACCTTTGCATACAAGCACCTCAACTATTTTAATCCAACATTTCCAAAACACTAATTTCATGTTTGCGACCTCTCTATACTAAGATCTCCACTATTTTACATTTTAATCAAAAGACACTAGTTTTTATATCAGATTTCTGTCTACAAACACATTCATTATTTTATGGAGCATCTTTAGATACCATCTAGTAATCAAAGGTCATTTTTTGCAATAAAAATAAGACAACTGTTTGCTTCTTTTAAAACAACTGATGCATAAAATCATTATTAACTATGTAACCAAAAATCTTTAAATTAACGAATTTTGAAATATAACACTCTACTTTTCTAAAACCAAAAGTGTGTTCTTTCTCTATTAATCTGAGGTATACAGCTTTATGCTCTTTGAATCAAATATTTCCAAAAAAAAAACAGAGGAGAGAGCAAGTTTATATACTGCATTAATTATTTAACCAAAAATCTTTATATTAACTAATTTTGAAATATACAACTCTACCCCTCTAAAACCATCATCTCTCTATTATTCTAAGATATACAGCTTTATGCTTTATGCTCTCTGAATCAAACACTTCCAAAACAAAAACAGAGGAGAGAGCAAGTTTATATACTGTATTTAACCAAAAATCTTTCACTTTTGTTATTGTTTTTTGAAATATACCCCTCCAAAACCAAAATTTCTGAGGTATACAGCTTTATGCTTTCTGAATCAAACATTTCCAAACAAAAAAAGGGAAAGAACAAGTTTATATACTCTTTTCAAAATCCTAATCAATTGTAAGTCAAGTCTGATGACTGTAAATTACCTTTAACTAACCCCTTCTCAGAAGCATTTATATGCAGTTTCAAAAATAAAAAGATCTCGGCATGTACATATCTGACCTTATGACGATAGAGGTTTTCATTCGTAATGTCGTGGATAGTCCATTTGAGCACCAATTCCTCGAACTGTTCTTTCACATTGTGGTGCTGCCAACGCCCACCCGCACTGAACTCCTGTGTAAATTCCATGTCTGCTTTCAATATTCGAATTTTATCTTAGAACAAACTTTTACATACCCTGCCGCTCCACTGGATATCAGCTCTAACTTGCTCCATCGCAAATTAAGAAGAAACACAGCACCTCTCGTGTCGAGGAAGGTTAAGTGGATAAGTCGATAAAGATTTTGGTATAAAGTGTTAGGATTTTAATTATTTGAAATAAAATAGAGTCTAAATATATAAAATAGTATTTAGTTTTTTAGGTTGATTGTAATTTGATTTTGACAAAAATTATTAATTAAGTTATTTATACACTAGAATATGACTTGATATAAGTGTTAAATAGATTTTATTTTATTTTTTCTCTATTGTAATGGTTTCGCAAATAGAGAAAAATCATGGTTAAGTTCATAAATCAAACCCTAAAGTCCTAAACCAACAATCCAGCACAATCCAACATAGAAACATAAAACATAAAGCAATATTGTCTATGCTATGGTTGCTATGGTTGCTTCACAAGTCCTAAACCGAAACGTTATTAAAAGCTGCAAAGCCATGTGCAATGCTCAAAAGTCTTCTTTTTGCCGGCCACTTTCATGACAAAGTCTACGCATATTTCCACAAGGAAACAGAAATTGAGGAAAATGGGAGGAAAGTTTGCATGGGACTGTCTTTTCATCAGAGCCGCGAATAATTAGTAACAGCCTTTCAGTAAAGTACGATGAGGTAATACTAAAACTCATAATTATCAGAGTGAAAACGTAGTTTTGTCCATTGAACTTTTTCTGCAAAATCTTCAATCTCGTGCAGAGATTTTTTCGGTTGCAAAGTCATGTCCTAGATAATCTCTCAGCCTTAGCTTTGCTTGATGGGTTAATTCTGATCATTTTCTTGACGTTTTGTTTGACCCATTCAAACTAAAATTAGTAGCTTGGAAAATCAAAACCCTGCTAATCTCACGTCTAGTGCAGACTTTTTTGGGAATTTGCAAAGTCGTTTGATGGAAAATATGAAAAGACATATCTGAGGATAATACCTTGGAAAATCTTGTTTTTGCCGGTCACTTGCATGACAAAGTCTACGCATATTTCCACAAGGAAACAGAAATTGAGGAAAATGGGAGGAAAGTTTGCATGGGACTGTCTTTGCATCAGAGCCGCGAATAATTAGTAACAGCTTTTCAGTAAAGTACGATGAGGTAATACTAAAACTCATATTTTATCAGAGTGAAAACGTAGTTTTGTCCATTGAACTTTTTCTGCAAATCTTCAATCTCGGGCAGAGATTTTTTCGGTTGCAGGGTCATGTAGGTCAGGGTAATTTGACGGTCGACCTTGCCTGTCAACAATTTTTTTAATGATGGTTATCTATTCAAAGGTGCCCTTAAAACATTATGATATACCTTAGTGTAAATACAATTATATATATATATATCATTATAATTCTATATAAATTTTGACAATCTATCCAAAATTTCTCTTTTCATCTGATCTAGTCTCAAAAGCAATACACCCAAAAATGTATTTGATGGACATAATGTTTGGAGGATGGGACAATTTGTCCCCTTCTTGTCTCCATGGAATGTCTCTAGGACAACTCCGTAATTTTGGGGACATTTTCTAAGACATCCCTTTGTAGTAGGTTATATTTATGGCCTATCATCCCTAACATTGAGGGTATATTAGGCCATCTTCATTCAATAATATAGTGATTAAGAGAAAGGATTTAAAAGAAAAATTCAAAATTCACTTCAGGCTCTCTAACCTTTTAATATTCATTATTTCATGTTTAAAGATGACACATACCATGAAGATCCTTATGACTTTAAATGCCTTAATTTGGATTGTCCCTTGCGGGTGACCGCAAGAAGTCCCACCTCTTAAACCCGGGAGCAAAGTCGAACTTGAGACCAATGGGGAGCAAAGCAACTGCCCAAGCCAACTCCGCTACCCCAATGTTGCCACTTTCAAACTTTTGATTTGATATTTAAAAATAAAAAATAAAAATTAGTCTTTTCTCCAATGGAAAAACCATTTTTTTCTCAACTAAATCTCATGTAATTGTATTATATTTATTGCTTTTGGTATGCCAAATTAATCTTGATGTAATGTAATGTTGTTATGCTATAAACCATTTTGAATTAAGTATTAATAATTTGAGAATTGACATTAAATTATTAATTATCAATTTTGTTCTCAAATTTTATATATTTAGTTTAATAACTCAAAACAAATTTCTGACTTATAAGTAAAATCTAATAACAACTAAAAAAATAAATAATTATCTTCAACTAAACCATTCTCAAAAGTATATATATAGATATAAATAGATAGATAGACATACTTCAAGACACCAATTGTATATATTAAATTCTCTATACAAACATTTAACAAAAAAAAAAAATTATTTACATCAAATGGGATTTGAAGTGTAACGTTATTTATCAAATTTCAAACAAAGAACTCCTATTATAAATACAAGTAACCTTTTATGATAACACAAACTTAAGCTATGCCGGTATTGGCATGGTGTGATGGTTTATAGGTGACATTGTTGTTCTTGCCACCAAGGTTCAAACCTCGTTGGGGTGGTATTGTTGAATGGTTGTATCCGGTTCATAGCTCCGGTCAAAAGCGTTTACCCCTTGAATTAAAAAAAAAAAAACACAAACTTAAGCTATACCTTTCATATTAATTTTATATATATATATATAAAATAAATTATACTCATATATAAATAAACCTTCTCAAATTTTAAATACTTAGCAAGATGGAAGTCATCCATTCTCAAAGCTCTATGTATTTTTCAACTACTACTTTCCCAACAAATAATTATCTTGCACTAAACCATTTTTTAAGTGAAAAGGAAAATAAATTTTTCTTTTCAAATATCTATTTTATTAAATAAAATGAAATAATTAAATGAAAATACTAGTAAATAGTTTTGAACTGAGATTATAATTTGTAATTAAATAAGTGTTTTTAAAAACATCAAAAGGGTTAGGTTTATTTAGCTCTAAGTGTGGCTTATGGTGTTACAAGTGTAAATTCTTGCTCTATGATTTAAATGTTGCTATGATATCAAATTTGGCTTTGTAACGTGCAAACAAATAGCAACTACTATAGGTGAAATAATGATCCACAATCAATTTGCTTTGATTTTGCAAAATAAAATTGAACTTTATGCTTAAAATCAACCTATATGCTGCTAAATTGAGCTAAGTAGTCTTACAAATCCAGAAATTGCTTCACCTCACTTTAGGATATCTAGAATTGCAATACAAAATTGGAAATATTTATAAACACCTTTGAGGAGCTTGCTAAATTTAGGGTCATGTTCTCCTCAATCAAACTCTTAAGCAAGTTGATTCAATGGTTTGTGAATAAAGATTGAAGACAATAAACAACCATGTAATATGCCTATTTTTCACTCCGAAAATAGATGTTGATGATAATGCAATATTTTCCTTGAGCTAATATCATAGAATCATACAGGTTTCATAGAGCCTAGATGCTCATAATGAATAAGGGCTCTGTACTTTTTCACAGCACCCTATGGCACAATTTTGAATTTTGAATTTGCAATGGTCAATATTGTGTCCGGAAATCAATTTAGGTTGAATTTTCCATCGTGATTACAAATCAAGGTGAGGAGTAGGTAATCTAAAAGTTTTAAAGATGCAAGAAGTTGAGATCAATCAAGATTTGTATGATTTACCTTTGTGCATTTAATTTACGGAGTAGAGTTGAAATTAAACTCTAACTTTGTAAATTCAAGGCACAAAATTGAACTAGTTCAATTTCACATAGTGGTTTTGAATTGAGGTGGGGAATAGGCAATTTAAAACTACTTAAGATATTAGTTGGGCTCAGTCATGGCTTGTATGATGATGACACTCATACACTAGTCATTGCATAACCCAAACAAAATGAATCCAAAACAAAGGAGAAAAGTGAACTCTTTTCACCATGACACTAAGCAAATATCCTTTTCAAAATCAAACATTTCAAATACACCACTTTCTTGTCTAAAACCTTTGTATACAAGCACCTCAACTATTTTAATCCAACATTTCCAAAACACTAATTTCATGTTTGCGACCTCTCTATACTAGCATCTACACTATTTTACATTTTAATCAAACATTTGCAAGACACTAGTTTTTATCTGAGATTTCTGTCTACAAACACATTCATTATTTTATGGACTATCTTTAGATACCATCTAGTAATCAAAGGTCATTTTTTCCAATAAAAATAAGACAACTGTTTGCTTCTTTTAAAACAACTGATGCATAAAATCATTATTAACTATGTAACCAAAAATCTTTAAATTAACGAATTTTGAAATATAACACTCTACTTTTCTAAAACCAAAAGTGTGTTCTTTCTCTATTAGTCTGAGGTATATTAGTCTGAGGTATACAGCTTTATGCTCTTTGAATCAAATATTTCCAAAAAAAACAGAGGAGAGAGCAAGTTTATATACTGCATTAATTATTAAACTAAAAAAAATTATATTAACTAATTTTGAAATATGCAACTCTACCCCTCTAAAACCATCATTTCTCTATTATTCTAAGATATACAGCTTTATGCTCTCTGAATCAAACATTTCCAAAACAAAAACAGAGAAGAGAACAAGTTTATATACTGTATTTAACCAAAAATCTTTCTTTTGTTTTTGTTTTTTTTTTAAATATACCCCTCCAAAACCAAAATTTCTGAGGTATACAGCTTTATGCTCTCTGAATCAAACATTTCCAAACAAAAAAAGGGGAAAGAACAAGTTTATATACTCTTTTCAAAATCCTAATCAATTGTAAGTCAAGTCTGATGACTGTAAATTACCTTTAACTAACCCCTTCTCAGAAGCATTTATATGGAGTTTCAAAAATAAAAAGATCTCGGCATGTACATATCTGACCTTATGACGATAGAGATTTTCATTCGTAATGTCGTGGATAGTCCATTTGAGCCCCAATTCCTCGAACTGTTCTTTCACATTGTGGTGCTGCCAACCCCCACCCGCACTGAACTCCTGTGTAAATTCCATTTCTGCTTTCAATATTCGAATTTTATATTAGAACAAACTTTTACATACCCTGCCGCTCCACTGGATATCAGCTGTAACTTGCTCCATCGCAAATTAAGAAGAAACACAGCAGCTCTCGTGTCGATGAAGGTTAAGTGGAGAAGTCTTGCTGGTTAAGCAAAGAAAAGTGAAGCATCTGCATATAAAAAGCGGCAAAAATAAGTGATTTGATTGATTTGGATGGGAAATTATATTTTGCACACAGCGTATTTAATGATTCAGCAGGAAATCTCCCACAGAGATTTTCCATACGTAGTATATTTTCGTAATGTTTCTTTTTTGTTTTCATTGCAGGCCTCCATTTGTTCCCTTGCTTATGAATCTTTATGTGCGCCAATCTTTTTTTCTCTCGTCTACCAAAGTAGCTTTTCTTTTTCCTTGCCCGAGAATTTACTTTAATATTGTGGGTTGCAACTGTACATAATATTTATGGCAGAGACAATTGAAGTAATTGCGTAGTAAAGGGTCGTTAAGGTTTAAAAGTAAAGAAAAGCAGGCTTGGTATCTAATTTTTTTATTGGATGGGAAGTGGTTTAATTTTATCTTGAAAAGACATAATCACAGTTATTACATTAAGTTTTAAAATGAAAAATTATAAAAAAGATACTGGATAAAGATTTTGCTATAAAGTGTTAGGATTTTAATTATTTGAAATAAAATAGAGTCTAAATAAATAAAATAGTATTTAGTTTTTTAGGTTGATGTTAATTTGATTTTGACAAAAATTATTAATCAAGTTATTTATACACTAGAATATGACTTGATATAAGTGTTAAATAGATTTTATTTTATTTTTTCTCTATTGTAATGGTTCCGCAAATAGAGAAAAATCATGGTTAAGGTCATAAATCGAACCCTAAAGTCCTAAACCAACAATCCAACACAATCCAACATAGAAACATAGAACATAAAGCAATATTGTCTATGCTATGGTTGATTCACCTCCATTGTCCTTCTCCATTTTGTTTTATATGTTAGATTATTTTCAAATTTGAGTATGCAATAATAAGCTTAGTGATAATGATAGCAAAATATTGAAGAGTGTACTTGTCTCTTTTATAGAAAACCAAATGTGAATTAAGGGTTGAGATTAAAAGCCAATAAGATATGACAATCAATGGCCAAGATTGAAAGTTGTAGTATGAAATAGGGTTAGTGCTAAATTAGGGCAAAAATAGAACTAGGTTAATGATGGACAGTCGAGATTAAATTATAAAATAAGTCAATCAAGGGTAGATAATTGAGATGTGAAGAGATAAGAATGAAAAGGATAAAGGAGGTTGGCACAGAAAAAAGAGGTTGTTGAAGAAAATTTAATAATTATAAAATTATTTAATTTAGGAGGGAAAGTGAATAAATAATTAAATTATTTAATTATTAAAAAAAAATTGACTTTTTAATTAAATAATGATTTACTTCAAAAGTGGGAGAAAATGACAAATTAATAAGTTATTAAATAAATAAATTTATTTAATTTATAGAGGAAGAGGATAGTGAATAATTAAATAATTAAAATTATTATTCAGTTATAATAGAAAGATGACAATAATTAAATAAATAAAAACTTATTTAATTAAAAAAAAAGACATTAGTGAGGTAATTAAATAAATAACATTATTGTCACTTTAGAAAATAATCAAATAATTAAAGAAAAAGAGGAATTGGCGTAGAAAAATAGTGTTTGCAGGAAAAGGACAATTTTTAGTGTCTCCAAATTCATATGAGTGCAAGCTAACCTAAGGGTAGGAGTCATTATTGTTTTTGAACTTGATGAGTGAATTTGAATTTGACCTATAAATCTAAATATATCTATTGTGATTCCTTTACAATTTCAAATACCTTGGATATATGGTCCTACAGTAATAAGTTAGCAATATTGACAAGCATCTTTGAGAAGTTTGTTAGGCTGGAATTATACTCTTTTGGACAAATAGTTGGATATTAATTTAACAACTTGATACAAAAATTCAAAATATCAAGCAATAATGTCACAATACCATGCTTTTTATGTTATTTTATGTGTGCAAGAGATGTTTGATTATTTTGCAAAGACGATTGTCGTTGCATCAAAAGATTGACCTGTTAATAACTAATACAACTGTCAGAGTCAATGAATCCACGAGAGGCAATTAAGTCATGTCACGAACCTGAGCATTGTGTTGCACAACACAAGGAAACCAAGGGTGCACACCTTGCAACAACCCCCCAAACGCAAGTGAGGGGTTCAAACCCATGACCCAGGCTCTGATACCAATTGTTGCAAGGACAATTATTGTTGCACCAAAAGATTGACCTGTTAATGCCTGATACAACCACCAGAGTCAATGAATCCACGGAAGATGGTTACGCCCTGTCATGAACCTGAGTGTTCTGCTGCACAACACAAGGAGACCAAGGGCACACACCTTGCAACAGATTCTTGATCCTAGATCCTAAATGTATGCTTGATATATTCTAGATCATCAAAATGAATTAGGGTTTGTATTTTTGTATAAAACCAAATCACGTAATTCAAATATATATTTGTTTGCTTGAGTTGGGTCATAATAGCCAAATGGAGGGAATCATTGAGCCAAAAATAATAATTTTAATTTTAAAATAAACTAGTTCAATTGTGTGACTACATATCTAAATCTAGGTTTTGGATGGATAAATTATGGGTTAAGGTTGGATCCTATATATGGTGTAAATGGAATCAAGCTAAGATCAATTTATTTTTCAACTTCCACTAAAAAATGCATAATTTTAACTCTCATGACTACATTACTAAAAAACAAGTCAAAGTGAGTTCAAAATAAAGGGAACAAGTGAAAGGAAGCTAACATTGCATAAATACTTCATACAATAATCTATGAGGAGAGATGTAAAAGAAGTCCAATCAAAAAAATATAGGAAAGAAAATAGACACAATAAAATTATTACACAGTAATATCCTACAAAAACTTTTTCAGAAAAAATGCAACCACCAAATTTGAACCAATTATATTCCCAAAAATAACAATTACGATACAAATTCTAGGTTCAAGCTTTCATAGGAAAACTCGCCAACTAATCCAAAAAAAATGAGTAGCATAACAATACCTACTAATACAATATGAAACTTTCATCTCAAGCATTGATAAATAGGAGAAGCAATCCATGAAACTATAAGTGGTAAACCATAAACCATGGGCCTATACCATGACCCAAAATGATGCCCAAATTAAGGGCCCAAATTCTAATGCCTTGTTCCAAAGGATTCTACCAACTATTTCTGACAAATTCTTTTACACCTATCATACGTTGTCATTTAACTCTATCGCAGCCCACTCCCCAACTTGGCTACTCTATTTTGACTCCATTACCTCTATTTAAAGGGTGTTCTATGGCACATCATACCTTGCATAATAATTTGGTCAACAAGTCAAGCCAACAATGTAATTCACCTCCCACATGCTCTTACATATGTCATAGAATTGTCATAAAATATCTTACATCTCCTATAATGTCATAATATGCTCATACACATCTTTATGGCATTAAACACTCTTACAACTTCTTGTACATGTCATATGTTACATTACACGCGGTAAAATAATTTGGTCATAATGGGATTACTCTTTTCTATGAAATGTCACAAATAATAAATAAATTAAACATTAGAATTGTAAGGTTTATGACACATCTATCCCAACAAAAAGTATGCTATGCAATTTTCATTGTTACACTCTACCCCCACTTTGACATGCATGTAGACTACTATGAAAATGTCAATATGAAATTTGTTACTTAAACACTTGTATTAAGGATAATGATTTTATATGTATTCTCCTTGCAATGAATATTCCACCTAGAAACATGTTAGCATTTTAATTCATATTTTTCAATACAACACAAACTAGAATAGTGATGCAGGAGCATCTAGGCCCACAAGCGATCCTACATCGCCAAAAAACTATATATATAATATTTTTTTAGTTTGGTCAAAAAAATGAAGAAATTGAATTTCAATTCTTCTTCTAAACATTAATAAATTAATTGCAATTCCTTGCCAGGTGATGAAGATGAAGGAATTTACATTAATTGCAATTCATTTATTTATTTTTTAATTGCCCAACACATGGAGTGTTGAAATTTGGGAGGAGATAATAAAAATTTTGAATAAAATTTGAATTGTATTTTTTTCCCTAGTGAATTTCTTTTTGGCTGGGAGTTGAAGGGAGTTGGGCATGGGCATGAACTTGAAGGAGAAAAGATAAAAGAAAAAGGAGTTTTTTATGTTTGTGTTGCAATTTTTTTTTAGGAGAAGCTAGATGTTTGGAGAGAGAGAGAGGTTGCAATAAAGAAAAAGAAGAAGCAACAAGAAAAGAGGAAGTAGAAGCATATAAGAAAGGTGGACAAAGAGAGAAGGTGATGTGGGAAGGAAGAGGTACAATAGCCCATTCATGGTGTAGTTTTAAACAATCATAAAATATATTTTAGAATAGCAATAAGAACCTTCAAAATGTTGTGTTGAAGACATAGAGGGAGTTGTAAGTGTTTGAAGAAGTTAGCAAGAGAGAAATAGATGGAGAAGGCCAAGAGACGCCATGTTTGTAATGTTTATGTAGCAAACTTTTTGGAAAGAAAGTTATATTTAAATGTGGAATTAATAAATTCATTATGAGTTTTTGTATATCTTTTGGTTTCTATTAGGGTGAAATCATGGAGTTGTGTCTCACTTTTGGCAAGAGAAAAATTTTGAGCTTGAATTCAAGTTTAAAAAATGCACCTTCGATTGAAGCAAAACCTTTGATCGAAGGTATGTCAATTTGTAGCTTTGATAGAAGGTTGACCTTCGATTGAAGGTCAAGGAGTAAAGAAACACACATTTACTCAATGGCCTTTGATCGTAGGTCCTAGGAGACCTTTGATCGAAGGTCCTTTGATAGAAGGTGCCAAAAATTAAAAAGTATGCATCTACATCAAAATCTCCTCAAAATTTTCAATTTCAAACCCTAGGTTGGACCTGCAAATGAGCTTAAATTGACAAGATATTATGCAAGATCATAGCCCTCGAAACGAGCTTTCCAACAAGTATAATTTTGATATGTTTTCATTTTATCATGTATTTAATATTTAATTTTTACTTAACATAGGTTTTTCTCTAAACATCAAGCTCTTCATTTTGCAAAGGTTGAAAAATAGTAAAACATTATAAAAAAAATTAAAAAAACATCCATTCACTTCATATTGATGTTCTTGTTTCACCAAAAAAAAAGGATTTGGACATATACATAACAAGTTATGTTATACAACACGCACATATGTCCAAATTATAGTTACATTAACTTCATAAATTAATTTACAAAATATATAACCAAAAATGATGAAAAAATATCCATTCCTTCTGTATTGATGTTGAGAATCTATACTTCAAAAATTTGAGTTTTGTCCTTTATAAAAAAAAAGTTATGAATTACGACACAAACGTTACTTTTGAAAATGTTGTTTTTTGTTTAAAACTAGTTATTAAAGGAGACGTTGAAAGATTCATAATTTATTTCAAAAAAAAAATTAAAAATAATATTTAGAATCTACACAGAAATCGTCACGAGTCTACACATAAATTGTCACAAATCACTAGTTCGCATCATCTTCAAATTCTTAATTGTTTAGCTACTATATGTCTCAAAAGATGAAGATTTAGTTAAAAATATTGATGTAAATGTCCATCTTGGGAAAAAAGTGACACACAGTATTGTGGTTTCACCTATTATGTTGAGCATATTTGTGTTTGGGGGAGAGATATTTCATCAAATGGTATCAAAGTCAGTGATCTTGACTATGTAGACAGAGTGTCAATGTGACCTGCAGTTTACACCAAGACCTACAGGTGAAGAGTGAAGTGGTGAATGTTGTCTAAGGAGCTCAAAAGGATTGTTGTAGGTGTGTGAAGAGTTCTGAACAATTGAGAGCTAAAGATATTGAGGTGGTTGCATATTGAAAGTGTGGAAAGTGTTTGACGAAATGTCAAAGAAGAAGAGTATGAGTTTGGCCTTGGGTAAGGCTTTAAAATTTTCTCTTATTAAGAGGAGGGAGAGAATGTTGGAGGAAGAAAGTTGGGTCAAAATTCATAACAAATGTGCAGAGATATCTAGGAGATTAGATGCCTTGGAGGAGAATAGAAAGAAAGAAAAAAGAAAAGAAAGGAAAAGATGAGAAATAGTGAGTCGCAAAATTTTCCTAATTTTACTTTATGTGCAAGAAAGAAAGATGAAAAGAACGAGGAAGAAGATAAGAAAATTGCAACAAAAGTATGTCTTGTTGAAGGCATAGCAGGTGTGGTTGTAGCAAATTTAGAGGACGAAAAGAAGGATAAAAAAATAGTTGAGTATCATTTGGAAGATGAAAAGGTAGAAGAAGGAAATAACGAGATCATAGTTGAGCATGAAGAGAAAAAAATTGTAATAGATGGTGTGAAAGATGTTGTAGCAGTAGGGGAAGAAGATGTAACATTTAAATTTTCTAAATTATCTGATTATGATTTATTTGTCAATGAAAAATATGAGAAAATAAAAGAGTGTGATGAGGTGAAAGTAGAAAAATAGATGGATGAAAAGATAGTGGTGGAGGTGAAAGAGTGTGAAAAGGGAGTGAGGATAGAAGTATTTTATTTTCATGAGCTTGTTAGTGCAGATTTATATGCATGAAAGATTTGTATGATGTTGCAGAGAATAGTGTAGATGCATGTTAGTGGAGGTGGCTGGAATATGGTGGGTTGGATCCCACAAGATTAGAGAAGGGTGAGAGTTACAATTGGTAGAGGAGGTCGGATTATGGTGGAGCAGATTCCACATTGAGAAAGAGGAGTGCAAAGCAGAGTTGTTGGAAGAAGATGGCGAGTGTTCCAACTAAGTGTTGGAAAAGTTAGAAAAAGAACTTATGGAGGGTACCAATCATAGTATACGAGTGTGTTGCAAGTTGTTTACAACTTTAAAGAGTAGTCCTATAATTCAACTCCATTTTGTGAGCCCAAACTTTTGAACCGACGTGTGTGGTGCAGTAGCATCTAAGTACACAAGTGATCCTGCATCGCCAAAAAATATGTATAATTTTGTTTTAGTCTGGTCCAAAAATAGAAAGATATTATATTTCAATTCTCCTTCTAAAACTATTAATAAATTGATTACAATCATTCATTTATTTATTTTATTTCCTAGCACATGGGGCATTAAAATTTGGGAGGAGATAATAAAAATTCAAAATAAAATCTGAATTGTTTTCTTTTCACTAGTGAATTTCTTTTTGGTTAGGAGTTGAAGGGAGTTGGGTGTGGGCATGAAGTTGAAGAAGAAAAGACATTTTTTTTGTGTTGCAAAATTTTTTTAGGAGGAAAAATTGGACACTTAGAGAGAGAGGCTGCAATAAAGATAAAAGAACAATAGCAAAAAAAGTGGAAGTAGAAGCACAAAAGAAAGGTGGACAAAGAGAGAAGGTGATATGGGAAGGAAGAGGTACAACAGCCCATTCATGGTGTTGTTTTAAACAGTCATAAAATTTATTTTAGAACCTTCAAAATGTTGTGTTGAAGATATAAAGGGAGTTGTAAGTGTTTGAAGAAGTTAGCAAGAGAGAAATAGCTGGAGAAGGTCAAGAGAGGCCATTTTTGTAATGTTTATGTAGCAATTTTTTTTTTGGAAAGAAAGTTGTAACTCCCTAGGGGGAATTCACTGCAATGCACTTAGATCTTTGGACATTGTGTTCATCATCTGGTATTAAAGCCATCTGTAATTAATGGATGTGCGGTTGTGGAGGGTAAGCCACAGATGGAGAAGGAAAATAAAGATTATATTTTGCCACTTAATCTAAGAAACAGTATTCTTGGATTCATCGGCAACGAAGAAGCCCTCACCATACCAATAAACCAGTGGTCCTCACCACATACAAACAACAATCTTATTCTCTGCTTGGATATTTGCAAACTCCAAGTATTTGCAAACTAACAAAGAAATTCTAGACTTTGCATCATTTCTCTTGACATGTATTGATGATTCAAAAGTAACCCTTTCATCATCTACATCATTATTTGATTTGGGTCTTGACATTGGAATTGGATTCCATGTGATGAAGATTTTCTCTCCTACATGAGATGCATATGTTATTAACAAGTGGGACATATTAGATGGCAAGGATTGCTCTTGGATACTCTTGAATTTAAGTGCTAATGTGATTCTACATGTTAGTGAGTCAAATACAATAAAGGTTGCTTAGGATTGGGTAACTCAAATATATGAATCATTAGGTGTCAATACTAAACTATATCTTCAAAAGAATTGTTTTGAATTGAAAATGCCAAACCACATGAATTATTTTAAGTCTATTAGAAACCAACTAACAACATGTGCTTTGGTGATTCTAAAAGAAGACATAGTGATGACGCTTCTCAGGAACTTGCAAGAACCATATTCAAGATTAGTAACTTAGCCCTTAGCACTAAAACCAATATCAATTTGTAGAATGCAACAACATCACTACTTCAAAAAGAAGTAAGAAGGAAAGATGCAAGATTGAATGTTTAGACTTGCATAGCAATGTTTTCATAAGGATATAATGGCAAGGCAAAGAAGAAGATAAAAAATAAGTCTCAAAGTGCCTAAGAATAGTCGAGGCACAAAGGAAGAGAAAAAATGAAGCCTTAAAAATCATTCCATTATGATTGATTGTGTGGGTTAAAGAGATAAAAGGGAAGAAAAAGAAAATGTAGCTTCATGTAGTGTGCAAAAGCAATTATTTGCAATCACTACACCCACAAGTTAATAATCTACAAAACATTGGTATTTGGACTTGAGAGCAACCCAACATATGAAACCAAAAAGTTGGTCCATAACATGGACAGAGATTTCCAAGGGTAAGAATGTTGTTCTTGGTAATAATAGTAGGTAGAAATGATTTGAGTAGGAAACATTTCATTAAAAATGCCTTCTTGTTGAGCATAAGGAATCCCATAATGTATAGCATGTTCCAACATTAACCAAGAATCTTCCCGCAATTAGTAAGATTATTGATATAGGGATATCAACACAATTTGGTGGTAGGGATTGTATTCTAGAAGATGCAAGGGGAAAGCTCATTGAAAAAGGTATCTAGGAAGAAAACCATTACAAGGTATGTACAACAACTTTGGAAGTATCTATGGTGGTAATATGTTACAATCAAAAATCCAATTACATGTTTTCACCTTGGAGATTTGGATGTGTAAATGCACATTCGTTGGATGTTCTAGGAAAATAGAAACTCATAGAAAACCTAGATCTTCAATTGCTATTCCAGTTGCGAGTGTGTGATGACTATAACCTAGGTAAGCAACACAAACCTCCAATCTCAAAAGGTGTGACAAGAGAAAAGAAGCAAATAGAGCTAGTACACTCAAACATATGTAGGCCATTGCAAGCAACATCATATAAGCAAGGTAGTATATCACCTATATTGATGATTCTTCAAGAATGATGTTTGTTTATTTTCTTAAATTTAAGTCAGACGCATTGGATGTTGGATTTGTTGTCATTGATGTTAAAGGATTCATGAGATGTTGTTAGATTGTTGGAATTGTTGTCATTAATGTCAAAGGTCATCACAGGGTAGTCATGAAGGTCACTTACACAGAAAAAGATTGATTGCAGTTGCACAATGAAGGTCCCGAAAAGTTGTAAATATTGTCAAGCAACATTGCAAACGTTGCACAAATGTTGCATAGGCTTGTAGAAGGAAGATGCAAGCAGTTTCGAAGGAAACAAATAATAGATCTGACATGGGTTTTTCGAATACATCTTCTATATGATCTAGAGGTCTAGGTGATATGAGTTGAGCTCCAAAATAAGGGATTACTCAAAGGTACACAAATCTTCCTTTACGAGGATTTGACCTTTGGCCAGAAAGACGTACAAAGGAAAGAATGGGAGAAAGTGAAAATAGCAAGGAGGAAGGGAAAGTGAGCATGGTTGAAAAATGGGACAACTCAAATTAGCAATCGTTCAACAAACAAGAAATACGAATTAGGGGTCCCATAGGAACTTTTGCATATAGTAAGTTGGAATTGTAGAGGTTACCCATGGAGACAAGGACTTGGTTTGGGGCCCATAGTAGAAGGGCAAGACATTATTATTCTCACCGAGACACATGAACATGATGGCTGCAAAGTCCCAAAGTTTGGAGGTTACAAGAAAATTTCAGTGTGGAAAAAAGGAAGTGAAACCAGCAAAGGCCATGGAGGTGTAACAGTTTTAATCAAAGAGTGATGGGAAGGTATTGTAAAAGTAGAGAAAGAAGACCCAAATAAACAATACATATGGCTTCAGATAATAGGTAATGGGGTCATTTTCAAATTGGTTGCTTGCTATTTTGCACCACAAAATTTAAATTTCTATAAAAGGAGAAAGTTAGATAGTCAAGATCCATATGCCGCATTAAAAAAAGACATTTCTTTATTTAGCACCTTGGGAGAAATAGTTCTTATTGGGGACTTCAATGCAAGGACTGCTAACAATCAATCTCTCCAGCTAAATAATGAAGAGCAAGGAATCGACAATCCTTTATGGCTAGAGGAGGAAGTGGAGCAACCTTGGGAAAGGACTTCTTAAGATAGTAATAGGAATGTATCACACTTTGGGGCAAAGCTATTAGGGACTTGTAGCTTATATAATATGGTTATTTGCAATGGCATGAAAGGTTGGCCAAGTTTTGGTAATATCACATGAAAAACTTATAATGGCCAAAGTGTGATGGACTACTTAATTTGCTCTCAAAGGTGTATTTCTAGAGTTGTGGAGTTTGAGATCAAAGAATGTCCCTTTGAGTTGAAATTTGATCATGATCCCTTGTTCGTTAAGCTTGATGTGATCTCAAATCGCCAGCATGGCATGCTAGCCCACAACAAGCAAAATGAATTTACCACCAAAGCAAAAATACTCTTAAATCAGGAAAATCAAGACCTCTTTAAGGCTACTCTAGAGTAACATTTTCTTCAAACAGAAAATAACAAAGGGGACAAGGCTGCCAGTGCATCTAGTGGTCATTTCAGCAGCAATCTTCTTATTCCTATGATTCATAAGGCTTTAGACGCTTGTAAAGGGTCTCGTCCAAAGAAAGGGGCTGCAAACACTTTTCCAGCTAACCCTTGGTATGATGAAGATTGTAAGGTTGCCAAGAGATCTTTGAAAGAGAATGGGCTAAACAAAGAAAACAAGAAGAAATATGAGAAGTTGGTGAGAACAAAAAAAGAAAAGTATGTAGACACAAGAAAGAAAGAGTTAATTTCCTTGGGAAAACACAATCCCAAGGATTTTTGGAGGGAGCTACAGTAAAATCAAAAACAAATTGAAAATGACATAAAAGATGTACAATGGTTAGAGTATGCAAGACTTCTTTATGAGAGGGTCCAAGGGAAAGTTTCCCCTCCCATAATCAACACATCAAAGAGCTCTTTTCAGTTGAAGATATCAAACAAGGTATACAGAATTTGGCAAATGGTAAAGTGTTGGACATTGATGGGCTACAAGCTAACTTTTTTAAGTGGGTAGTTGAAATTCTTGCTCCCCATATCAAAAGAATGTTCAATGATGTCACTCGTGTTGGCTTCCTGACGAAGTGTACAACTAGTGTTGTCATCCCTCTCTACAAAAGTGGTGAAATCAATAAACCATCTAATACCGCACTATTATGGTCAACCCTATCCTTGGAAAGCTTTTTGGGAGCATGTTAGAATGTAGAATTAGTAGCTAGGTAGAAAAAGAGAAAAAAAGAGCAAAAGGGCAAGGTGGCTTTAGGCATAAATACTCATCTATTGACCACTGCATCACTTTTAGACACTTGATTGAAAAAATATGGGACACACAAGGTGAGGAAACTTTTTGTTGCTTTGTTGATTTTAAAAAATCCTTTGATACAGTGCGTAGAGACAAATTGTGAAACATAATGGATGAATTAAGTATTCCAAATGAGTATAGGGTTGCAGTGCATAGAGTTTGTGAATAGGTCAGGGCTAAAATCATAATGAGTGAAGAAATGTCTAAATGTTTTGGTAGCAACATAGGGGTCAAACAAGGTTGCCCCTTATCACCCATTCTCTTTGGGTTATAGATTGAAAAACTAGAAGATTGCTTAAGCAAAACCGATGGGGGGGATATCCAGCTTGCAGGTTATGTGGTGAAGTTATTGTTGTATGTTGACGATCTTATCTTAATCTCAAAAACTGCCCATGGTTTGAAAGAGCTTTTGAAGGCCTTAGATCTCTTTTGTCAAAATGTTGGGATGCATGTGAACACCTCCAAGACCAAAGTCATGATTTTTTCCCTAAGGAAGAAAAGAAAACAAGATTTCTTTCTTTTTGAAGGTAATCCTTTGGAGATAGTGAAAGAATACAAATACCTTGGGATTGAATTCCACTATAAGCTCGATTGGGAGACTGCTATAACTAAAAGGATACAAAGGGGTTGGAAGGCTTCTTTCTTACTCCAAAACAGGTGCAGGAAGACTGAACTTTGGGATTGGAGAACCAAGAAGACTCGCTTTGGTTTGCTGGTCACACTGGTGGTTCTCTATGGCTGCGAGGTGTAGGGAAGTAGCATGTCAAATCATAGTTGGAGATAACTTGAAAGAATCCAAAAGCATCTAATCACTTGCAACCTCAAAGTCAAAACTACTATCCCTTATGATATTCTCTTGGCTGAGTCGGGAACTTGACCATTGGAGGCCTTGGCTATAAGTTGGTTGCTAAGCTATCTGAAGAAGATTGAAAACATGGATAATCATCAGTGGCCCAAATTGTTGTGGAAGAGGTTTTAGACTGTAGGAAGAAAACATGGATGAAGCAAAATAACAAATGGCTAAACAAATGGGACATTAACTTGCATGAGTGCCCTAACACCAATGAGGAAATAAAAAAGTATGTTGAATAAATTCAGGGCTGTCATGTGGACAAAGCTGATTGAGCGAAAGAAAGCTCACTATGTCAAAGAGTTCAACCCAACTTGGGAGCACAATGAAAAAACCTACTTAGGAGCAGCTATTAAAGGTAAAGCACAGATGTTAATTGCTCAGCTGAGGGCCAATTTGCACCATCTCAAATGTGAGACCGAAAGGTGGACGATGCCTAAGGAAGTGTGGGAGGGTAGAATTTGCACTTTTTGTAACGAAGGGGTGGTGGAGACAGAATGACACTTTATCATGGAATGTACTGCTTATGAGGACATCCACACTTAGTATGAGAGCAACTTACAGGTTGGCAATCTGTACAAGTTATTTGAGGAAGAAAAGATCAACAAGACTGCTAGTTTTTTGGTGAAAATTCATAACAGAAGATCCAACATTGAAAAAAATTTGGAGATTTCTTAGCTTTTTGGTTCTCAATCTCTGAACGACATTAAAATCTCTCATTCATTCATTCATTCAAATGAAAAATGTTGCTTCTCCCAAAATACAAATCCTTTTTCCGTGATTCCAGATTGGTTATTGTAAGTGAAATTTATTCTAACCTAGTTTCATGTCTTAAGAGTACCCAAATAAAAAGTGAAAGCATTTTTAGTACTGTCGTATAGTGATGTCCCAACCAGTAGTATCTTCCTTCATGCAGGGAAAGTTTATCGCTTCTGACACTTTGATAAAGGGGACTCCCCTTACAATTTAAAACTCACCAAAACAATAGATAATGGCACAAACAAAATGCAAGAAGTAAAGCAAATATTTTCTATCATCACTGAAATGAAAATAAAATTACAACATTATATTTGCCACCACATGGTCTTTCTGATTACATAAATCTGTAAATCTGCAAATTGGAGTCACCATCTACTCTACTCTTGCTTCCTCTCTATAGTCCCCCTTTACATCCTTTATCTGGAAGGTGTAACCACCCTAGAATCTTCTAGAAAGTGTAACTTCCTTAGAATCTTTTGGAAAGTGTAATTTCCTCAGGAAGATATTTTGAAATTTTACTAATTTTGGTATTACAACTTCGCGGGGTCATAACTTTTGATACGACCGTCGGATTTTCAATTATAATACCTTTTTCAAAAAGGTCTCGAGAAAATCACCAAAAAGTAGGGCCTAAAGGCCAACCACTTTTGTTTTCCACCAATTTTCAGGCCCATCCAGAGCCTCTAAGTGCCTCAAAATTGACCCCAAAAATTTTTCTAGGATTTTCAAAAATTAAAATTTTAATATTTTTCAAATGACAAATGGTATTGAAGTGATTTCTTCGCCATTGGCTTCAATTTACCATTTATAGGTATGTGTAAGATTTCATGTCCAACTCTGCATAAATACAAACTTATTAAAATAGTAACCCTACCAAATTTAGCCCCTATTAAAAAGAAACAACATTTTTTTGGATGATGCAAGATTGCTCTTACACCTTGGATGCTCGTGCATCACACTTGTAATGGACAAACTGACAAATTGCCCTGTACTTTCTTCACCATGCAGGATTTTCACATTTAATTTCCTTTCAAGGCATTGTGCTGCCAATGTCAAACTTGTGGCTGGAGTTACTCTTTTGTAGGGATAGCTATTGTATGCCAATAACAATAAAATAAAATGCATGCTGAATGACATGTTATGGCATAGAAAACTTAAATGCAAAAAATATAAGGTTCAGGAACAGTAGAAGCCTGTTCATGTGTGTTTAACGTTAGAGATGCTAGAGTGGTTCTGCAGTTTATACAAAAAGTACTGTACTTCACCAGAGAAGCGTGGCCTCACAAACAGATTTTTAGAGTATCATTTTTTGTGAGCTTTGAAGAGTGGGAGGATAGCACATTTGGAGTCTGGACCTGATAAAATCAGAAACGTTGCTGACGAATTTTGACCCCATCTATAGGTGTAGGCAGACGTCCTTTATCAATACTTAAAGAAAAGTTTTGTTGATTTGAGCGGTTAAATCGTAATAAGTTGATCTAGTCCATGTTAGATACCTTTCCCTTCAAATCTTGATTGTGTTTCAATTTGACAATTTGCTTTTAGGGCTTGTTGCAATCCTTTTTTGAATTTCCCTTCTTGTTTTTGGTGATTGCATTTTCTACACTCTGCTTTATTTTCTCCACTTGAATCTGCTTTGGAGAGCTTCGATTGTTTTGATTTTACACAAGAAAATTGTTCAATAATAAAAGCTCAACACAAATTGAATCCTTAGAATTAGAAGACATGAATACGCAGACATCCTCACGTGCACTGTTTGAACATAAGCATTCTGCTTTTCAGTTTATAGTGTTAGACTTCCAAAATCTTTAAAAAAGGAAATGGACACAAGAGAATTGATGTGGAATGAAAGCCCATTATAAGGATATGCCACTGTAGTGAATAGCCTGCATCTTATTCACATCACATATAACAAACACACGCTAGAGGAGGACCAAATCATGACACGGAAACTGCAGACAATGTTAGTAAGGTGATATGGAGGATGCTGACATATCAACCCAGGGACGTGCTCAATTAAAGACCAGTTTACCAACTTAATGTGCAAAACCATTAAATAAACTTCAAATGAGAAATGATGGAAAGATAGGATATACAATTATTTGGATCGGCATCTTAGTGGACTATATTGACAACAGTAACATTAACATTTGTATTTTTTAATTGTAAGTAGCAATCAATAATTACAGAGAAAATCAACTTGACACTCATATTCTTCTATTTATCTCTATGTTTTTTTTGCATACAACTTAACACTTATATTCTTCTATTTTATCTCTAAGTTTTTGGTATACAGCTTAACACTTATATTATTCTATTTCAAGAAGTTTAGACAAAGCAACAAATCTTTTGATTGAGATTCAGAGTAAGAGATTAAGCCTAAAAAAGAAATGGCATTTGTCCTTAGTAGATATTCAATAATAGTAGATATTTGAATAGTGTTTTCTCTTATGTTTCACTAGCGTCGGGGACGAGGGGACAGAGGGGCCTCAATTTCGGGACAATGGGGGACGGTGACGAGGGGCGAGAAGGGGGAGCCTGGGGTGTATATACTATATATTATACATATGGTACTTAAAATGCTAGTTATGAAAAGATGTATAAGACTATTAAGAAGTAAAATAGCAAAATTGATATACTAAATTATTAAATAGTAAATACTTGAACATTGAACATTGAATATTGAAGTTTTCAATATCAAATTACTAATTAGAAATTAGAATAGTAATACTAAATACTACAATGTAACAATTGTTGAATCGACAAATGGAAGATTTCTATTATATGATATCAAAAGTATCTGATCATAAAGATGATTACAATGAGTAGCATGATATCAAAAAAAGTACAAAATCAAAATGTCAAAATGACAAAATGTAGTGAAGGAGGCAGAGGCCTCTAATCATCCCTTGGGAGGTCGGCAAACTCCTCATCACTGGAACCACTGGACTCCTCAAGGTCAAGATTCGCCAAAAGAACACCAACCAGCCCTATATCTGAAGCATCCTCATCCTCATCAATCTATGATGGCTCAGTTGGCTCTACATCCCATCGTGTTGTTGGGCTCTCCTTGTACACACGTGTCCTGCGGTCAGTGACACGCAAGGCACTATGTACAACCACTAGCTTCTCTACTCTCCTAGAGGTAAGTCTATTCCTCTTAAGAGAGTGAATGAAGCTATAAGTAGACCAGTTCCTCTCAGAAGCTGAAGAACTAGAAACCTGGGACATCAAACGAATGGCTAGTGTGGTAGTCAGTGATTTCGGTCCATGATAAGTCCACCACAAAATCGGATCCTCTTGTGCCATAGTTCTTATGTCTGCGTTTGTTGCAGCCTTATAACCCCTAAGAGTATCAAATTTCATCCACTTAGTGCGAATGTTGCCAGCAGCTTCAACATCATACATCCTATCAATGCACCTAAAGAACCCTTCCTTCACCTCATCATCCTAAATCGGTGTAACTTTACCATGCCTAGGCATGTACCACTTCGGATTCAATGCATAAGCAGCCATGTACAAGGGAGTGTTTAGGCTGTCCCATCTACGCTGAATAATAGGCTGAATGTAAACATTATAGAATGCTAAAGTAGGGTTCTTCTCTCGCACAACTGCCCTCATCTAACCAAGCATAGAATCAATGCACTCATACACCTCTCCAAGGTTAGGTGCATCCCCATCCCCATATCTGATGACCTATACAACTGGTGTAATGATGGCGACAATATATTTTGCATCATGCCAAAATGCATCACTCTTCACTATCTCCTTCTCCCTTTTCCCCTGCTTTGTCCTAGCCCCATCCCAATGATTCCATTCTTGTGTCATAACCATGAGTAGCAGTGGCTCTTGCAACTAAAGTATTCTCTCCAAAAGAATGAAATAGGATGCATATCTGGTCTCAACTGGTTTCAAGAACTCCTTCGCGAAGCTCCTGAAGATGGCATGTGAAGAATCATATGAAAAATCAAACCTAAATCTTTGGAAATATGTGGTAAATAAGGTGAAGAAGATATTTACTACATCACTTCGATGTTAATCTATAATTTAAACTCTCTCTTAATGCTAGTTTAAAAATAAATTGGCTAAGTTACATAAATATCACATTCATGTCTTTTAGTTTTTGCCAAGTAAATTGATCTGAAAGTAATATAAAATGAATGCATAAATTTAAGAGTTTCATTATCTATCTTTGACATAATTTATTTGGGAATTAAATTTTAAGGCTGAAATTAATACAACCAACTAAATTTATCTTTTTAGATTTTGAAATCCTCAAAGCATTTGGTGAAGTAGATTTCAATCTATGGATGAGCTGGATGTGAATTAGCATGTTCATGAAACAAATCAATGGTGTGTGTCAAAAGTAGTATATACACAATATTTTTATTGTATTTTTGTAAATACAATTGTTTATACATCTTATTTTTGTTTAATTGGTAATATCAAATATTTTACTATAATTTGTTGTATTTTTCTTTGAAATTCTTAAAAAAATTATGTTTGATTTGGTGATATGTTTTTAAGAAACCAAGGTTTCTACCCTTTTGAGATACATGAAGCTCTCTCAAGATCTTATTCTAGAGGAGTCGGTTAGAATAAAACCAATTACAAGCTTATCATATATGAATTTAAAATTTGTAATAGCTTGCATATAGGTTATCTATACCAATTAAATTCATTGAAATTTTCCCCAAGGTAACTTCTTTTGTGAACAATTAGTAATTATTAAAAGTTAATTATAAAATATTATTAGTACTTTTAAAAAGTTAATTATTTTATTAACATTGTCATTTGTGAACAATCAACATTATTAAAATAAACAATCATTTTGTGAATAATTAATTTTTTTAAGAATACTAAAATAAATTGTTATTTTATTTTAATATTTAAAAAAAATTAATTATATTAAAAAAATATTTTTCTAAAAAAATAAAAAATAATCTCACAAATTTTTATTATTTATATTTATATTTACTTTATTTGCACTTTTCACAAATCACATCAATAATTTTTTAATACTATTTAACAATTTGATATACAAAAATTGGAGTACGTAGCCATTTTAGATGCCCCCTTAATCTTAAACATCTTTAGAATTTATCTTTAGAAATTATCAACTATGCATTAAAAAATATAAAACAAATAATTAAAGTAAATTATTAACCACAAATTTCTCTCAACTGTTTTAAAATATTATAATGATATCTTTTGAACACTAATATAGTATAATTACTATTTCATTTTTAAAATATTTTTAATAGTCTACCAAAAACGTCCCCTATCATGTGATAAACAAGATAATTTGACATTGGAGATAAAAATCATAAAATCTAATGCATATATATATATAACTTAATAATTTATGATATCAAATTTTAAATATAATTAAATTTGAACAAAAGAATTAAAAATTCATTTATTATAAGTTACACAAACAATTTTATTTTAAAAATATTATATAAATGAAATACTTGAGAGGTCCTAAAATATAAAGTGTCACTAAAAATAGCTTACAAGAAGTAACTAGATTGTAAGAATCTATAGGAAAGTGACTCCAAGTATATATGATAAAACAAAATTAGAGTATCAACATATTTCATTATACACTCACAAATTAAATCTATAATAAAGAAACTATTAAACTTGAGGGGAAATATTATCCACATTATATTTATAGGTTTTACATGATTTCATATTCGTATAGATTGTGATGGTAATACTACTTTCATGGTTCAACAACCCTATACATGATGACTTCATCCTCTTATCTTAGTTTTCCAAACTAAGGGGCCTACCCCACACCACTTGTAATTGTATGATAATCCTTTACATCATAGCGTATCTCATACTCAAACTTAAACTCAAAGTTAGACTTAGATTTAGATGTAGAATTAGGCTAAACACATTGAACTAATTTTAGACATTCCTTATTTCATGTTTGGAAAGAACACAAATGTTTAAGATTATGCAATTTAATACCAATAAAGAAATTTCATAGTTTCTACTTACTTGTATACATGTGAATGTTTAATGATGTTTCTTAATTTGTAACACAAATAGATTGTGAGAAATTATCCTCACTGCATATATTATATTTATCTATCAATTTTATTTATTATAAATTTTACATTAAAAAGCATGATTTATATTATTCACATGCATACTAAGATGGGGATCATATATTATAATAATTGTATAATTTTAATTTATAAAAATGCTAATTTATATCAATAATTTTTTACATCAATATATTTGATATGTAAATAAATATATAATACAATATATTATAAAATATTTTTAAAATGAATCAGTTAACCTATTGTTAATAGTTACATACATTACTACATTGTATTTCTAGTTTTGATAAAAAAAAAATCATTTTATGAGTGTCTTCACAATTTTTACTTTCTATTGTGCATTGGCTTCCATATTTTATGGATAATAACTAAAAAGAGTTTAAACCATAGATTCACATCGAAGTGATGTGGTAAATATCTTCTTCACCTTATTTACCACATATTCCCAAGGATTTAGGTTTGATTTTTCATTAGGTATCTTTTCAAAAAAATCTAAATAAAATATATTGAGATGTTTTTTCTCAAACTTCTCTTTTTAATCAATTTATATTTAAAAATTAATTAATCTATTAAAATATTTAAAAATATTAAATGAATCTGATTTGTTTTAAAAATAGAATAATACATAACTTTAATTATAATAGATAATAAAACTTATAATATAAATATTGATTAAAAAATATTATATGTTCTCTAAATTTATTAATTAATTTACAATATATGTTTTCATCATAAATTAATTAATAAATTTAAAGACATATTATATATTAAAATATTAAAAAACATATTATATATAATTCCATATATTGAACATGGTAAAAAAAAAAAAAAAACTGACAATTACGGCCGCTGCACAGAATTGTCAGTTGCCTGGCGTGCGCACGGTTACGCAGGTGCATGGGGCATCCGATGCCCCGTGTCGTTTTAGGGGCTGGATAGCCTTTGCCTCCAGTTGTTCTGTTATGTGCGCCTATCTTTTTTTCTCTCGCCTACCAAAGTTAGCTTTTCGTTTTTCTAGCCAGAGCATTTAATTTCATATCGTAAGTTGCAACGGTACATGCCATATTTATGGCAGATACTATTAAAGTAATGGCTTATGTAAAGGGTCTTTAAGGTTTAGAAGTAAAGAAAACCACGCTTGGTATCTAGTTTTTTTATTGGATAGAAAGTGGTTTAATTTGATCTTGAAAAGAAATAATCACAATTATTTACATAAAGTTTTAAAATAAAAAATAATAAAGGTGATATTGGATAAATATTTTGGTATAAAGTGTTAAGACTTTAATTATTTGAAATAAAATAGTACATATTTTTTGGACTGATGTTAATCTGATTTTGACAAAAAAGTATTAATCAAGCTATTTGTGCACTCGGAAGTTAAGACTTAACAATGTTAAATAGAATAACTTCTTCTTTTTTGTGTATTGTAGTGGTTCATTTCTATGACTACAATCTAACCTAAGGGTAGAGTCATTATTGTTTTTGAACTTGGTGTGTAAATTTGAACTTGACCTACAAATCTAAATCTATATATTATGATTCCTTTACATTTCAAATACCCTAGATATATGGACCTATAATAATAAGCTAGCAATGTTGACAAACATCTTTGAGGAGTTTGTTAGGCTAGAATTATACTCTTTTGGACAAGCAGTTGGCTACTAATTTAACAACTTGGTACAATAATTAAAAATAGCAAGCAAACATTCAATATGCCTAAGATGTTGGCGTAATGTCAATGTCACAATACCATGCTTTTATGTTATTTTATGTGTGCAAGAGATGTATGTGATTCTTGATCCTAAATCCTAAACGTATGCTTGATATATTCTAGATCGTCAAAATGAATTAGGGTTTGTATTTTTGTACAAAACCAAACCATGTATTTCAAATATATATTTGTTTGCTTTAGTTGGCTCATAATAGCCAAATGGATGGAATCATTTAGCCAAAATAAATAAATTTGAATTTTAAAATTAGCTAGTTCAATTATGTGACTATTGATTTGAATCTAGGTTTTGGATGGATAAATTAAGGTTTAAGGTTGGATCCTATATATGGATGTAAATGGAATCAAGCTAAGATTAATTTATTTTTCAACTTCCTCTAAAAATACATAATTTTAACCTAATGATCATGTTACTAAAAACAAGTCAAAGTGAGTGCAAAATAAAGGGAACAGATGAAAGGAAGCTAAGATCGCATAAGTACTTCCTATAGTAATCTATGAGATGTACAAGAAATCAAATCAAACAATTATAGGAAAGAAAATAGACACAATAAAATTATTAAATTGATATATCCTAGGAAAACCCTTTCATAAATAACTCAACCACCAAACTTGAACCAATTATATTTCCAAAAGTAATAATCACAATACGACTTCTAGGTTCAAGCCTTCATAAAAGAAATTACCAACATATTCAAAAAACATTGAGTAGCATAGCAATGCTTTTGCTAATATAATATGAAACTTTGATCTCAAGCATTGATAAATAGGATAAGCAATCCATGAAACTATAAGTGGTAAACCATAAACCATGGGCCTATACCATGACCCAAAATGGCGTCCAAATCAAGGGCCCAAATTCTAATACCTTGTTACAAAGGATTCTACCAACTATTTCTAAATAATTCTCCTACACCTATCATAGGTTGTCATCTCTATCATACCACTCCCCATCTTGGGTGCTTCATTTTGACCCCATTACCTCTAGCCAAAGGGTGCTCTACAATGCATCATAACTTGCATAATAAGTTGGTCAACAAGTCAAGTCAACAATGTAAACTCACCTCCCACATGCTCTTACATATTCCATAGAATTGTCATAAAATGTCTTACGTGTCTTATAATGTCATAATATGCTCCTACACACCTTTATGGCATTAGATACTCTTACAACTTATTGTACATATCATATGTTACATTACATGTGGTAAAATAATTTGGTCATAATGGGTTACTCTTTTCTATGAAAGTTAACAACTAATTAATAAATAATAAATAAATTAAACATTAGAATTGTAAGGTTTATGACACATCTATCCAAACAAAAAGTATGTTATGAAATTTTCACCATTACACTCTACCCCCACTTTGACATGCATGTAGACTACTATGAAAATATCAATATAAAGTTTATTACTTAGACACTTATATTAAGGATAATGATTCTATGTATTCTCCTTGCAATGAATGTTCTATCTAGAAACATGTTAGCATTTTAATTCGTATATTTCAATATGTAGTTCACAAACTAAAATAGTAAGTGAAGTAAACCTCCCTTCAACTTGGACAGGGAAGGTCTCTTATAACATAGAATAAATTTTGGATGCTACAATGCAAAATCTATAAGTACTTGAGTGCTATGCAAAATAATTCTCTAAGATTTTTTTTGGAAAGTGAAATAAATCAAACTAATCTGACCCCAAATTTTGCCTTGGGTGTGAGCATAAGACTAAAATCAACTTTCATGGATGAGATTTTATATGACAATATTAATTGAAATGAGTAATCTAGACACAATAAATGCTTTTCCCTTAGTTAAAACTAGAAATCAATAAATTTGTATACATGAATATACAATAGAAGAACTACTTCAAAATACACAAATGACCCAAGATTTCAAAGGTTGATAATTAAGTTGCATATACAGAGCGACAACTTACAAAGAAGAACAATGCTAATATAAATCCTAACACTATTCTTTGCTTTTATTCTAATCAATGAAGTATAAACACTTCAATCACACATACATATAACTCATATTCAACACTTAAATTGTAATGTCTATAGCGTAAGTGTAATACTAGAAATCTAGAACAAAGCCTAAATCCTAAATATCAACCACAAAAACTATTGGATTTAAGCATATGATTCTAACCTACCAATGAAGTACACAAGATGAATGCAAGAAATATAGAAAATTAAGCAAATATTATACCTTCAAGCACTCCTTGTTGAATTACATCCATTGTTCTCCTCAATCTTGCTTTTCAAGTAATTATTGCTCTCAGAATCGTGTGCACAATTGTGATAAGCTTAGGATGATAATGGCTGCAAGATTTTAGATTCGATAGAAAAACAACATATGAGATTGAATGAGAGAATGTGCATGAGAAAGTTGCCTATTTCGAGAACATGCATGGGAAAGTTGCCCATTTAGAGAATATAAATGGGAACATTGCTCATTTCAAAAATAGAAGGGATGAAGAGTTGATTGGAGAGGAAAATGGAAGGTGGGAGAATTAATTGGAGGAAATAAATAGTTAATTGGAAGAGAAAATAGAAAGATGGAAGACCGAAATATGACAAGTCTTAATAAAAATAAATAAATAAACTTTATTTATTTTCATCCTCATGTGAATAATTAAATATATTAACATATTTATTTAATTATAGAAGATATTAAGGATTAAGTAATTAAATAAATAAAGATATTTATTTAATTAACTAGAGGAAAGAAATAGTTAACTCAAAGAGAAAATAGAAAGATGGAAGAGAGAAATATGGTAAGTCTTAATAAAAGTAAATAAATAAAATTATTTATTTTCATCTTCATGTGAATAATTAAATAAATTAACATATTTATTTAATTATATAAGAGATTAAGGATTAAGTAGTTAAATAAATAAAGATATTTATCTAATTTAATTAGAGGAAAGAAATAGTTAACTAGAAGAGAAAATTAAAAAAAAAAGGAAGAGAAGAAAATAGAAAGATGGAAGAGAGAAATATGACAAGTTTTAATAAAAATATATAAATAAAGGATTAAGTAATTAAATTAAATTAAAAAATAAATTATTTTCATCCTCATGTGAATAATTAAATAAATTAACATATTTATTTAATTATAAAGGAGATTAAGGATTAAGTAATTAAATAAATATAGATATTTACTTAATTAACTAGAGGAAAGAAATAGTTAAGTGGGAGAGAAAATAGAAAGATGGAAGAGAGATATGGCAAGTCTTAAAAAAAAAAAAAAAAAAAATTATTTATTTTCATCCTTGAATGTGAATAATTAAATAAACTAGCATATTTTTATCAGTCAAAGATGCTTATATCATGTACTACTCAAAGGATGGGGTGAAAGGGTGTTCCAAGATTTGGAACAAGTTTGGTATACCCAAGATGAACATTTTTTTTATGGATAGCTTGGAAAAGAAAAGTGTTGACTTGGGATGGGTTTTAAATAATGGGAAAAGTTGGGCCATCTAGATGTGTTATGTGTTGTTCTCACACTGAGAGCAACGAGCATCTCTTCCTTCATTGTGACTTTTGCATGGTAGTTATGGTGTTACTTGTGGGATAAATGGGAGCTCCAGTGGATGACTCAAAGAAGTGTGGTGAAGCTCTTGGACTCTTGGGAAGCTAGTTTTGATAGCTCGGGTTTGCAATTTATTTGGGATGTGGCTTCAATAATCATAATTTAGAATATATGAATTGAGAGGAACCGTCGCACATTCCAAGGCATGGAATTTAATAGGGACAGGATATGGAATAGGGTGGTCAACACCATTGGGGAGTTGGGTGAAATACATAAAAATATGGGCTGGTCTATGGGAGACAAGGAGTTGGGTTGGGCTAAATCTTGGCCTAATTTTAGGGGCTCGCAGGGGCTCCCCCTCAAACCAAAGGAAAGAATAAGCATTGCAAATGGGAGAAGCTAGCACAGAACTAGGTGAAACTGAATTTCAACGGGGCAACCAAAGGTAATCTAGGCAAAGCTGGTGGTGGTGGCATTTTCAAAGATGATTGAGGGAGGGATTTGGGGATGCCTATGACTTCAAGGCCAGGAGACTAACAATTTGGCTGAGGCCATGGCCTTGTTATGCTAGCAAGAGAGAAGGATTGCGGAAAGTTATGGATTAAAGGGGATTCAAAAATGGTCAGAGGTGCTTTGAAAGGAGGAGAAGTTCAAAACTGGAGGTTGGAGTTGCCCCTTGAGTTCATAAAGAGTAAATTATGGGTGCTATGAAGGTAGTCAAGATATCTCACATTGGGCATTTTGGCAACAGGGTGGTGGATTGGGTAGCCAATGAGGGAGCTCTTCCCAAGAAGCACACAAGGTTGTATTATAGATGGTGTGTGAAGGGACTTCCTATAACATCTCTTTGTTTGCTACTCGAAGACATTGAAGCTTTATTTCTAGAGTGATGCTCTTTGGTTGTGTTATGTTTTCATTTCTTGCATTTGTTATGAATGTTTTTTCTTGCATTAGAGCATGGTGCAATAGTGATGATTTATTATTTTATTAACTTCCAGCTTTGTCATGAACATTTGTGGGATGTATCCCCCATTCTTATTCTAGTTCCTAGATTGAAAATCCAGGTTTCTTTTATCAAAAAATAAAAATAAACTAACATATTTATTTGATTATAAAAGAGATTAAGGATTAAGTAATTAAATAAATAAAGATATTTATTTAATTATCTAGAGGAAAGAAATAGGTAACTAGAAGAGAAAATAGAAAAGAGGAAGAGAAGAAAATAGAAAGGTGGAAGAGAGAAATGTGACAAGTCTTAATAAAATAAATGAATAAAATTTATTTATTTTCATCCTCATGTGAATAATTAAATAAATAAACATATTTATTTAATTATAGAAGAGAATAAGGATTAATTAATTAAACAAATAAAGATATTTATTTAATTATAGGAGAGATTATGGAAGAAAAGAATCAATTACATAAATAATTAAATTACTTAAGAGGAAAATTAAATAATTAAATAATTAAAATTATTTAATTATAAGTGAAAGAGGAAAGACGAAATTGGGATTAAAAGAAAGGTGTTAACCTAATTAAATTTTTAATTAGGTTAGATGAAAAATAGTAGAAAAATGCCACTACAAGCATAAGACAATTTTTAGTGTCTACATTTTGCCCCTCTTTGAGACAATGTGCTTGTTAACACTGTTTCAAAAAAAATTTGAGAAGTCATGCCCCAACATGCTCTAGGAGTAGTGGGATAATATGAAGCCCCTTAGGAAATTAGACGAGAATCTAGAAATTGAACCAAATTTTCCAACAAGATAGAAGAAAAGGTTAGTAAAAAGTGAAGAATAGTTAGCTTGATCGATATTGGATATGGATAAGCTTGATTGAAATTGATGGAGATTGGAAATGGGTTTATGGATAGACTTTGAGCTTTTATTAGTGCATAAGTATCATCATAAAGCATTTTTATTTTGCAAACAGACAACCTTCACTGAGGTAGGAAAGAACAAGGTGTTAAATGTTATCCCTTTGCATAGACAGACACATTGTAGACAAGGAATGTCATGAGTCATACTAGTGACAATAGAACCATGTTGGAATATGTGAGGGAGTAACCACAAATTCCTTGTCAAATGGAACCCAATCACACACAAGGAACTTAGTTGCCCTAGTAATATTGTCAAGACAAATCGCAAACAAAAATCAAAAAGAAAAATCATGATCCATCCTCACCCCTCTAATCACTCGTGGATATCCTCGAGTAGCATTTAAGAACATGACAAAATATAAATCAAGTAAAAGATAAGAATTATCGAACCAAACGAGTCAACAACCATTTATATCTTCTTGCCGAAGATGAGTGATTTATGATAGGATTCAAAGGATCGTATCTAGTTTCAAGAATGAAACATCTCATATAAGATGCCAAGTTTGGTTTCGATGATGCAACACCCTGTATAAGACAAATTATAGATGATGTTGATTAGGTAATTGATTGGTTAGGTGGGAAGACTAGTTTGGTAATTCATCTATTGTTTTGTGATTTGTTAAGCTCAGTGTTTTTCAAGATGTTTTATTTATGTTTGATCAAGGTGTCAATCTTAGCAAGGGATAATTTATTATGGAGGGCAGATTAGGATGGGTTTAAAGTTTATTATGGATTGTGGATAGCTTATTATGGTAGGTGGGTAGTGATGAGTGATCATGATGGTGAGCGATGTAATATCCTCTAATGCAATGTCAAAGATCCAATCCGAAGAACCTAGGCCAAGAATTTCCCACGATCAGGTATAAGACCAGTTATCAAGGAAAGGATCAAGAGGATTAACTCTATTGTGAATGGGTACGGGAAGGCGAGTGATGCTAAATAATAGCCAATCTCAAGCCATGAGAGGGGTGACAAGATTTTATTATGGTTGTATGGAAGCTTTATTTTTTCATGGAGAAGTTAATGCTTAAATTATTATGAATGAAGTGGAAAACTAGATAGAATAATGATAGATGAAAGAGAAATGACCTACTACACATGGTGTCTATTTTCCAAGTGTCACCATGGTACCTACCCAAAGTGCCACTGAATTGGTTTTCACTATAGGGTGAATTATTTCTCTTTAATTTTTCCCTTTTTTCAATTTATTTTTTGAAATTTTCACACTTTTTTCGTTTTTTTGAATAAACGAGACTTGATGATGTTATGATCATGGTGGATGTACTTGAATATATGGATGATGAATTTGGATGAATGGATGTGGATGACATGATATTAATGATGAAGGATGCTTTATACAGAAAATGGAGGGAGACAAGCTATGGTTCCTAGTATGTGCACTACGTGGGTTATCATGCTTCACACAAAAAGGAGTTGGGAAACCATTGAATTAAAGTATGTTAAGGGGTCACTATCAAAGATCCCTCAAGAGACATCACCAAGGGGGGTGGAGTGATATGATGTATGGATATGGGTGGATTTGGTAAAGTGTATGGATTGTTTGAAGATGAGGAGAATGAAGACTTAGGATCAACAAGCTCATTTCTTGATATTTTTCTTGGATAGATACCCCCAGTTATATGAGGGAAGGGGTATGATTGGAGATCAATTTTTGCTTTCTTTTATTTTTGCATTGTCCAATAGCTTTTGATTTTGATTTTGACTAAAGGAATTTTCTTTTCTTTTTCTTTTTCTTTTTTCTTTTGATTTTGGATCTCCTTTTGATAAAGGATTTGTTTATTGATAGATTTATTCTTTTTGGATTATAGTTGTTGATCCATGTCTAGGAGATGGATGGATGTGGATGAGTTCGATGATATGGTAAGAAAAGAATGTGTGGTTTGTGGAAGAGATTGGTGATGCATTCGATGGACTCTTTGTGACTATTTTTTGTCATTGTTAATGTCAAAGGAAGCTTGCACACCCTTAGAAAGTTAACAAGAAGGCTTAGTAGAGGAAACATTAAGAAATGCATAACCTAACCTAGGATGTGTGAGGTGGCAAGATGATAGCTTATGAGATGAAGTAGATGGTAGAGGATAATGAGATGTAAGGGAATGATTGTGGATGTCCTCAATAGGATCATGATCAAAGAGTGGATTATCATATATATCATGATCAAACATAGGATTGTCATGGACATCAAAAGATTGGAATGAAGTGGATGGTGGTGTAGATTCAATACAAAATAATTTTAGCTCATATTATCCAATACCTAGGTCTTTGATTTTAGCCCTGATCTTTGAGAGAGAGTGAGAGGTGGGTAGCGATGAAGGATCAATGTATGAAGATAAATATGGCAATGCGGTGTTGGAAGGGTCAAATATTGTGAAATGCCATGACTTCTTTGTAAAAACTTACAATATTGGAATGGATTGGGATCAATATGTACAACCACTTCAATTCTATTGTGAGAGAACTTAATGCATTGATGGTATGTGGAGGGGACGACCTTCATGGCATGAACCCATGGATGATCGAGGAGAAGGTTATATGGAAGGTCCATGTCCAAGACTTGACACAATGTATTTTCAATTGTTGGACCAACTCAGATGGGAAGGGTGATAATTCCATTGGAAAAACATTTTGCATCATCATAGGCTCTTATGATGATCCTTTTTGATTCATCAATGCATTCCTTAGAGAATCCCAATGTTGTGACCAATTTGAGAGTATAAATATTTAGACCAATTTGATAAAGACTTTGAGATGGAGGGAATCTTTATGGTGAGGCTTGTCTAAAGGGATATCATGCTCTAAAAATGTAACATGATGGGTAGTAGCAAGATATCTTACCATGGTCTGAAACTAATTGACATTTAGATCAAAAAGAACTAATGAAACTTGCTAAGCTTTATCTAAGATGGCCTCATGTGTAGGGGATATACGTAACAACTTGAGGATGGATATATGTGTAGGTGTCTTCCCTAAGTGATCCAAAAGGTTATATTGGTTTTCTAGTTGGGATATGGAAGTGGCCCCTTTTAGAGTCACTTTGGATCTATGTGTAGTAACTACACATTTAGTATTCTTACTCTTGATGGTTATGGTTGAGACATTAGTTTCAGCCTTTTGGATATGGTTTATTGTGTATTCGTAGGTGTCTATAGTTGGAATTATCTTTTGTATTAGTCCTTGAACTAGAGGCTTTTCCTTTTCCATGGTTTTGCAAAGGATCTTTAAACATAGTGTGATCAGTGTTATGATTGAGACATTAGTGCCAACCTTTTGGATATGGTTTACTGTGTATTCATAGGTGACTGTAGTTGGAATTATCTTAGGTATTAGTCCTTCAACTAGAGGCTTTTCCTTGTCCATGGTTTTGCAAAGGATCTTTAAACATAGTGTGATCAGTGTTAGATGATCCAAGTGGGTTGTCGATCACTACATCTCCCTACTCTATGAGATCTTAATGATTTTATTAAGTTTAAAGCAACCAAAGGTTTTACATGACCCTTGGTCCTATGATATTCACAAAGTCATTCTCATTCCACCAAGCTATTGAGGGGTCCTAGTTCATAATGTCCTATTTCTAGAAGTTGAATAATGTTAGATTGTATAGGCTTCTTCAAAGATGATTCAATTGGTTCCCCTAGGGGCGTGTATTTTTGTCTTGGATTTATCTTAGTCCTTAGAGGATCATGTCGTGTGTTGTTTTGGACTACATTTGTTACTTGTGACTTTGTGGTTGGTTGTTATTTTATTCTGCATCCTTGATATGGAAGGTCCTTTGAGACTAATAATAGGATGAGCCTTGTTTACCATTTTTGCATCTACAACACCATCGTTTGTTATGTTTTTGTTTTGTGACCAAAATTTAGTTTTAATTATGTGATGTGCTTGTATTGTTATGTCTTTTTGAAATTTTTCACAATTCCTTTTGTAATAAGAACTTTCTCTATAGAGATACCCTTCTCAATGACTTCCTCAATTAGAACACTAGACTTGGAGATGAAACATCAACTCTAAATTAAGATTTTCTATAAAACTTTGAACTAATTGTTTTTCTAGTATATCGCAAGGATATTTATTTACAAGATTTCTCCATCTCTGTAAGAATGAAGCAAATTATACTCCCTCTTTCTATTTGTGTTACATAAGTTTAATATGGATATCTTATGCTCAATGTTATAGGAGAAGTGTACAATAAAATTATTTGCTAATTCATTCCAAATCCTTATGTTAGGAGGTAAATGAGCAAACCATTCCATACCCTATCCTCCAAGACTACATGGGAAAAGACATATCATGTATGTGTGATTGTATGTGAGATATAGACAAGCAGCGTAAAATTCCTAGATATGCTCTATAGGATCTCCTTTCCCCTTGTATTTTTTAAATTTAGGTATTTCAAAGTTTTTGCCCAGAAAGGTGGCATGTATACACTTCTATCGAGAGGATAAGGACATATGTCCTCTATTGTGTATGTCTTTTTGAGTCCCTTGTAGATTTGTGATCTATTGTTTCAACCTTTTAAATTGTTGAGATAGTATTTTTGTTGTTGATGGTTGTGTAGGAATAGTGTTTGTTTGAGTGTTGTAGGTTGGTTTTGTGTAGGATCTAAGGTTGGGTTTGTGTTTTAATAATTTGGTGCTTGATTGAAAGTTGGGATATTTTGGTTAAGTGTGCTTGAGTACCGATGTTGTGGCATAGGTTATGTGGTTTGGTGAATGGGATATGAATGTTGGCTTTGGATTAAGTGGTATGTGTTGAGAAAAGTACCTATTTGTGGAAGAGGCACTTTGGTGTTGTGATGGATGTTGATTCAAGTTTTGATTTGATTTAGTGAATTTTTTAGTTTGTTTCATGGGTATGTATGTGTTTAGAGGTGTAATGATGTTTGTGTTAGTGGGTTGTGAAGCATTGGGCATGCTTACTTGTGACATGAAATGTGAAGCATTTGGTTTTTGACTTTGGATGGGTTGGTTTTGGTTGGTAATGTTGGTGTCACTGATGTTGTGTCACTTGATTGTGTTGTCATTTGAATACACAGTGACATTTTGTAAAGTGGGTTTGTAAAAGGTGTAAGACAGGGGGACCATCGTGTGCAAGACCCCAGGTCATGGAGGGCTAAGACATGAGAGGCTTCCCTAACTTACATCAACTAAGTGTAGTGTTAGGAAATACAAGGTGAGAGTAATGAGGATTGCGAGGCCTCTCAGTCACTCTACAGACCCAAATTGTAAGACGAGGCTAGGCGAGTTAGTTTTTGAGCTCAACACAACATCTCAGAAAGCTCTCCATCCAAGGATGAAAGCACGGTTTCAAGACGACAGTGCAACACACTGGTGTCTCATAGGTGTGTTGGTATCTGTATGACTAGAGGATTGAAAGTATAGTGTGAACTTATCAAAAAACAAGCTAGCAGCCTAGCTAGTGATTTCTAAAAGAGCAAAATAGTACTATGAAATACGAAAAATACAAGTGAAGGTGATAAAGTAAATATACTAAAGCAAAGGTGATGAAGATGATTTCGTAGAAGAACCTATTCGCTAGCTCGCTCCTCAAAAGCATATAATCCTACACATAGAAAGAGAGGAAAATGTTGGGTGGGTGTATAGAGGCCTACCTCATTCATACCCCCATTTAGGTGTTTCCACCTCCACGGATAGCCAAGAAAGCGAGATAAAGAAAATAATGTAGTAAGAGCACAAAAGCATTATAAAATAGTAAAGTGCTAACTCAACCAAGTGATAAAGGAGAGGAGAGGGAAGCTTACCACCTCCACCAAGAGCACTCAAGTCTACTTGGGGGAGAATATGAGAGTACTCGAGCCTCTACTGCAATGGTGTGGTCCCAAACTTGCTCTACTGAAGTGATGGAGTGTTGCTTTGGTTGCAATGAGTTGCAAGAATGCTTCTAGAATGCTTGAAGTGGATGCAAAAGAGTGTATTGAAGCTTGTCAAGTGATTCTAGAAGATAGAATTCATGTTGGAGGGATGAATTTGAAGAAGGAATGAAAGAAACGACCATATTCGGGTCAGTCGGCCGAAGGGGGAGTTACATTTTGACTCCCAATGAGAAGTGTAATGCCTTTGCAGGTTTAGCTGTAGGAATCTACTAGGGACTTAAGTGCATCATGTGGACGTCTACACACCGCACAAGCGTCCCTAACAGAAATGCCCCCACTAATGCTCAAAACAGGCACCAAGTGTGATGCAAGTAGCAGGCTTAGGTGGAATTAAGCTTCTGAACTTGGTTTTCTAAGGTGGATAAAGGAAAAAAGGGGATTTGCACATGGGGTGCAAGTTTACTCATATACAAAAGGTAGCCCAAATGGCGGAGTTGTAGGTATGTTAAAAAATTTTCACATTATGTGATGTTCTTCCAAGTGGAAAAATTGTGCTTAATTACTCTAAAGTGAGATTGTTTGATGGAGGTATCATGCTAATGGAACCTTCGACCTAAGATGTCACATTAGGTGTTAGTTCCCTTATAATAGAAATGTCAAAATTTTTGAGAAGCCTAACTCTATGTTGTGCTAGTGATAAGAAATATTCATTGGGATCTGTAGCTGTAGAACCCCAATCCCAATACCTGCAAAACACCATAAAAAAACACATTAAAAGATCATATGCAAGTAAGAAAAAGGATTCCCCATGAAATCTATTAACAAAACTCAAAATAGGAATGAAAACAAGAATATAATTAAAAAACAAGAAAGTAGATTAAATCCTATTGAAAGTAATGCAAACTCTTGATCCCATGGGGGAATTGGTGCCAATTTGATGTGAAATTTGGCCCTTTTCCCAACTCCAATGATGTAATGTTGATCAATTATGAAGAGTGATCCACTTGATGAAGACCTCCAATGTGCTCCAAGATAAAAATATGCATAACCTAGCTAAGATTGGATGAAATTGGATGAAGATTGCTATGGATTTGAGTATAGTAAGTTTACTCAAGTTGTGGATGATCAAATGAGGAATAAAGCCTCTTATTTATAGAAAATAAAGTTGAAGCGATGTTCAAAATGGAGCAATGTGGGACTAAGAATCAACTAATGGAAAGATGCCACTTGTCAACATGTGAATGGATCAAGGATGTGCATGTTTTGAAGAATGTTTCAATAAATGCAATTAGGTGGATTTTAAAATTGTTGAAATGACATGCAAGAGGGAAAGAAAATGCATTGAATGCCACTTAGCTCAAGGAAAAAGGACTTATTGGGTGCAGTAAATGCCTTGTTGGAAGGACAAACTCCACTTGGATTTTGAATTCAAATTTGAGGAATATTGCATTTTTTATGCCTTTTGAGAGAAATAGAGATTTAATAAATGAATTAAATCTATTTTCATGTGCAAGTTGCAAAAGCTAGATGATGGGACATGGATCAACATTAAATTAATTGAGGATTAATTAATTTAATGAGGATCAAAATGATGTGACATATTGATTTAGATTTTATGGATTTATTTAAATCAAATATGAGAAGAAAAGGATTTAGAGATAGTTAAATAAATATTTTTGATTTATTTAACTAAAGAAGGTGAAAGAAAGATTAAATCAAATAAGTGTTAATTTATTTAATTCAATAGGATGACTTTAGAGATTTACTCAAATAAAATGAATTATTTAATTAAATAGAGATAATTAGATCAAGTTGATTGATTTAAGCAATGGAATAGAATGACTTAATCAAATAAATGATTTAATTAATTAAGGGAGGAAAATTGATGAATTTAATCAAACAAGGGAATTTAATTAAATGGTTAGACCAAGGGATGATTTAGGATGAAACGGTGTTAGTAGTCAGGATCAGATGTGCAACGTTAATCAGTACATTTTCTATGTCTACATTTTGCCCCTCTTTGAAGCAGTGTACTGGTTGCATTATTTCAAAGAATAAATTGTCTCGCTTAAAATCCAATTTTTTTTTTGATTTCAAAATTTGCCCCATTTCCACCTCAATGAGGGAAATTATGCTAATATATTACCCCCTCGAGAGATCAGACGAATATTCTAATTTTTTGGGTGATCTCGCGAAAAAAAAGGACAAGGTGGCCAACATGTCCAAAAAGGACCTAGGAGGTTAAAAATGGCAAAAAATGATATAAAAATGACCTTCGGATGGGTGAAAACAGGTTTGGGGGACCTAGACCTCTTATGGATGGCTAAACAGGGTAAAAAATAGGCTTAAATAGGCCTCAGGAGGCCACTTCCAATTCATTTGCACACATATCCTTTAGAATTCCTTGAGATTTGAGCCTTGATACCCTGACAAGATGGTGCAATGATAGCTTCCAATGCACATTTTCGACCGAGTCCAAACATACTAGCGACCTCTCGGCACTGGGGCACCAGTAAGTGATCCTTACTTGAGCTTCGTTTTTATTTTTCATGCACATTTATTGCTTCCAAACTTAGTTTTCTAGGAACAACGCTATATAGCACCGTTCAAAATTTTAAACTGCACTGCTCGATATTCAAACTAAGCTACCATCACAAGGTGGATCGCCACAGTGGAGTTTGGAGTTTGGGAACAAAATACAAACTCTAACACATACGTGAAATACAACACTAGATTCTAAACTTTGACGTTGCAACAAACTTTAGGATTAGGGTTTGGGATGCTTAAGCAAAGTGCACCATTGCAGTACAATTTGGGACTTGAAGGTGCCAGCGTCACGGTTTGCAAATTTCAAACTACGACGCCTTCACAATTTGCAACGCTAGGATGATTTTTTGAACACTTGGGATAATTTTTTCTTGATGATTTTAACACGGTGACCTTTCCTGATGCAGGAGGCAGTGAGGGAGCTCTATTCTCGCGAGCACAGATCATGGGAGATATTCAGCTAGTTGCGAGATTTGATTGACAGTGAGTAGGAACGACTTCGTGAGATGGGGTTATGGTACATTGCCTATGTAACACCTGTACGGACCCATCTTGACATGATGTCTACGCTTGCCAAGAGATGGAATAGTGAGACGTCATCCTTTCATCTTCCCACTAGCGAGGCCACTATTACCTTGGAGGATGTGTGGCAGATCCTTAGACTGTTAATACATGGTCGATGAGTTATTCATGATATGGATGTTGAACGAGATGCTTTCCATGCGGTCCTAGATATAGAGGACATTATATACTGTGAGGGCTATATTGAGTTAGAGCACCATAGGATGCTCACGACACCCTTCTGACTAGTTATTGTTGCCATCATCTTAGGTCTTGTCATCCCGAATCAACGAGGTCAGTACTTTAGTCTTGGCTGGGGGCTTTGTTGGGAGTAGATGGTTCATGATAGGCCATTCTGTTTGCATGGGGTCATGTTCTTCTTGCCTCCCTTTACAAGGATTTACATGAGTACGCATACTTGGACAACAGGGCACTTGGTGCAGGTGTCACGCTCCTTCATGTGTGGGCATGGGAGCATATCTTCGTTCTTCAGTTGTGAGTTGTTCTAGTGCTAGTCATGCCTGATGATCTAGTGGTTTGGCATTACAGGGGTGGTGTGTCCTTCACACAAACAGGCGAGCATGGGATCTCTCACTGGAGGAGGGTCATTGATGAGATGACAGTGTTCATATGGCGCTGATACCTTGGTCAGCCCAGATGGGCTGATGATGTTCAACAACTATTATTTTCCCACTAGGATCAGTTTATGTAGGGGCGAGAGCATGCTATGATTGAGAGATATTGTTTGGACGAGTTTAGTGCTAGTTTGGTGAGATTCAGGATAGGCCAAAAGATGACTATGTGGCCATTTTTGCTCACATAATATCGCAGGGTGCCTGGGGGAGATATTCTTGCCTTCGAGGTAGTGGATAGCTTTAGGAATCTGGTGGTCCAGCCATGGGCATATGATCAGGGGGATGCAGATCTAGGAGTGACTCAGGCCTATAGAGATTGGTTTTGATTGCCTCTACGACTGATAGTTCCAGGTGCACCCTTTGCTTGACGGAGAGCTATAGGGAGGGGGGGTAGGACGAGGACGAGGAGGTGGCAGTCCTCCAGCAGGTTAGGTGGTACATGACCAACCACCATAAATTCAGATGGATCAGCCTCATGTTGATGTACACATGCAAGATCGAGATCAAGGGTCAGACAGTGGACTTGACGGGCACTAGGATCGGGTTGTCACACCACCACGAGACGGAGGTGAGGACCAACCTCACATACAACCTCCACCAGTATATCTAGCGGGTTAGCCAGATCCCAGAGATGTCCTTATATTATGGTTATAGGCCCAATTCCAGGCCTTGACAACAGAGAGGGACCATGCTCGTGCAGAGAGAGATCAGACGATTTTATAGAGGCAGGCCACAGAGTTACATGCGACCGTAGAGATGGGCCACAGACAACAACTAGAGAGTATGGCAGCTTCCTCCTCTTGTAGCACAATGTCACTTTGAGCCTACAAAGAGGTTGTCAAGGATGCCGACTATTACAAATTGTATTATTACTAGGCCATGTCGCGAGCAGTCCGAGTCCCAGACTTCTCATAGAGGACAGGGCACAAACCTACAAAGGGTCATGGTGAAAGGCGAGGGCAGCAGGCAAGAGGGTTAGACCTCCTTTTTGATCAAGACATTATTCCTTTGTGCCATATGGGCTCATTTTTAATAGCCTATTGGGCCTTTTTGTACCCATACACACATGTACAGTGATCCGATTATTATTTTGTACTATGACAGTTACTTTATGATATATATGAGATGATGATGTTGATGTGATATGTCGTGTACCATTTATTTATTATGCATTTGTGGATGGTTCTATTTCTATATGTGATGCAATAATTTTATGGTATTATGATGTACGTGATGGATATACTATGTATGGATGCATTTCTTTCTGATGATGTATGCATTATGTGATGGTTATGCGACTAGCAAATCCATATTATGCCTCTAATGAATGATGATATATGATATGCATTTGTGATATGTGATATAGATGTTTATGATGGTGCATTTCTCTTTCAATACCTTTTATGTATGCTTTAATGATGGTGTATGATGCAATCTATATGGTGATTTATGTAGATGCAAATGTGACGATTTATGTTATGAAATGATTTCTTTTTCGATATTTTTTTTCTGTTATGATGGTGATGATGATACAAATGCAATGATCATGATATGCAGCTATGCAATGATGAATGTATGTGATTTTCCATGTATTACATGCACTTATGACGATGTTATATAATGATGTGATGTGATGTTATATATGAAATGATATGTTATGCAAAATGGTATGGAGATGATTTTATGATGTATATGTGATGACATACTGAATGCTTTTATGAGATGTTTTATATGATTATGGATGGTATGTATGCACTTAATGCAATGGGTTGTTTATAATACTTACGTACCAGTTATGCTTTGTTTAATTATGCACTGGATGCTTATAATGATATGGGATGATTTATGAAATTTTATGCAAAATGATTGTAATGTGGTGATTTATGAGATGTTTAGAATAACAAATCTATATTATATGATGATGGAGATGCAATGCATATGATGATGGAGATGCAATGCATATGAGACGATCATTGTTTCCTATATGATATGCAATATGTTGGCGATTTGTGGATGCATGATTAATGATGATGGTGATTAATTGTGATAGTTCCCTGTTAGCGTGAAAAGCGAGAAGGAATGAAAGATAGAAGAGATTTCAATCAAGACAAAAGATGATGATGATAATGAATATATGTCATGAAGTTGGGATTTTCAAAGGGCCAATTATCTTATTTTTGATAAAACACATAAATACAATGCATCAAGGTATTAAGGACCAAGATGGTGTGGTATCTAGTGCGATGGAATTTGACATAACCATCATATAGGAGTATCTTATTCACACCTGACATACAAAAACCTTACTAGGATGAACTTTAGGTATTTCACACATCTCAGACCAAAACATAGGAAGGCAAGCCTTCCTATGTGGTCAACAAGATACCAAAACACCCTCCATACATACCTAATAAAGCAGGTATGCGCTAAGTTATATTACAAGAACGTCCAACAAGCATAGCAAACAAAAGATAATGATCATTGCCCCATTCCTATCTCTCTAAACCCCTTCGTTGGGGACATCATTGAAAGGTCCTTGGAATGAGCACAATAAGATAAATCAAAAGACAAAGATATAGTAAACAAACAAGCTAATGTTTTTCAATATCGCTAGCCAAGATTAAACTATGATGATGCTTGATGTTGATGTCCATTGTAGGAAGGATGCATCCTAGGACATGATGATATCAGATGATTTGATATGGGACTGGTTGGATGATAGGCTATTGACACAAAGAGTTGACTAACTTGTTTACATACTAACCTAAAGTTGAGACTCGACGTTTTGAGTTTTTCACTTTTAACCTGCTAGACTTTTTTCTGACTGTTTCAACAAAGGTTGGGGATGATGATTGATTTCTTGCGAATGATGTTATTGCAGGTGAAAGTGAGATGAGACGAATGTATTTTTTCAAATATTTGGATGTTTTTGGAGTTCTGAAATATTTTTGAGGCTATTTTTGGTATTTTTGAAATTTTACAAATGTTCTGATTTTTAGATTTTTCAAATGTTTTGGGGTTTTCTGAGATTTTGACCAAGAGACTAACCTAAAGACCTATACTAAGGGCCTCGGGGGCTAATCAACATATTAGTCTTGCCTACATTATACACATAGAGACCACGTAGTTTGACTAATGACTTGATCCACTTATAAATGAAGATATACATGAAGAAATGTCAGTTTATTATTATAGAATCCTAAAGGAATGACCTAATATTCTTGGGGGATGATCAAAGATCAACCTTGCCTACATTCAAGGCTCAAAGGCTTGTAGTTCGACAAGACGAGTTTGTTTTTGACCTATTTTTGGGATTTTGATATGTTTTGAATGTTTTTGGATTTTCTGGTTTTATGAATGTTTTTGAATTTTTTGATTTTTGATGCTTTTGGATTTTCTAATTTTCTAATGTTTCTGAATTTTTTGATGTTTTTGATGTTTTTGGATTTTTGAATTTTTTGATGTTTTTTGATGTTTTTGGATTTTCTGATTTAAGGTCTTCAAGAATATACACGAATCCGATCCAATGAGAACATGCCCTCAGCGTGATGCAATAAACTACTCTGATAAAGGTAGGACAAACTAACCTTGAGGATGGGCCACACAGCACCGGGAGGGATCATGATACGAACAAAAGACCAAACTATGATGCAGATGTCAAACGAATGGGTGATGGATGGAGATATGGAATGTGATGGATGATGTAGAACAATTCGTGAAGATCCAATGGATGGAAAGTGCTTATTTACACAAGATGTGTGTTTGCCACGTTTTAACCAAGGTACTTGCCCAAAGCGCCATTGAAGTGGTTTTCACTAGAGAATGATTTTTTCTCTTTATTGTTTTTGAATCCTTTCTCTAATTTTTTTGGATTTTTTGCTATTTAATTTTTTTGTTGTCACCAAGACGCCTGTTTGCCAGGTTTTCATCAAAGGTAACCATTTTTTCAGGATAGTTTTTTATTTTTTTGGATTTTTTGGTTCTATACCTCAAAAGCTTAGGCATGAAACTTTTTGAGATGGGAGTTGTTCATGGGCTCCTGCAGAGGTTCGCCTTTGGGTGTTGATAATTGATATGCCCTAGACTTATAGCTTGTTGTGATAACAAATGGTCCCAACCACTTGGGTTCAAATTTTTCGTTGCTGTTTGGATTTGGGACATTCTTCGTATTCTCCTTTCGTACCAGTTCTCCGATTTGGAAAGTCCTGCTTCTAATTTTCTTGTTATAGCTCATCTTGAGTTTGTTCTAATAGACCTGCATATGATTTAAAGCATCTATACACCGCTCATCCAGTAGCTCAAGCTCATTCAGTCTTGATACTCGGTATTCTTCATCCATGATGAGGTTTTTTAGTGATATTCTTAGTGATAGGAGCTCGATCTCAATGGGCAGTATGGATTCTAATCCGTAGACTAGGGAGAATGGGGTGGTGCTAGTGGGTGTGTGGATGCTAGTTCAATAGGCCTAGAGGGTAGGATTGAGCTGCAGATGCCTGTCATGAGCTACGTCATTGGATGTCTTTTTCAAAATCTTTAGGATGGTTTTATTGGTGGTTTTTTCTTAGCTATTGCCTTTGGGATAATATGGGGTGGAGAAGCGATGTTGGATTTTGAATTTTTCGCAAAGGTCGTAGACATCCTTATTTTTGAATGGTGTCCCATTATTAGAGATAATAGCTTGGGGAACACCATATCAACATATGAGATAGTTTAGGATGAAATTTGATATCTACTTTCTAGTGATGTATGTCATGGGGATGGCTTCCACCCACTTTGTGAAGTACTTAGTGGATTTTATGATTTATGGCCATTAGATGAAGTGGGAGTGATTTTTCCAATGAGATCTAGTCCCCATTGTAAAAAGGGCCATGGTGTCGTGATGGGATGGAGCTCTTGAGCTAGAGCATGGATGAGGTCCCCATGCTGCTGACATTGTAAGCACCTTTTTATGTAGTCATGTGCTTCTCATTCCATTGTAGGCCAATAATACCCCATCCTTAACAATTTTTTGGCCAGGGTCATTCCACTCAAGTGCAAACCACAAATGTCATTATGCACCTCAGTTAAGGCAATCAATGCATCCTCAACATTTAGGTAGCATAATAAGGTTCCTTCTATGATCCTATGGTAGAGGATGTCTCCTAGGATGACGAATCGAGATGCCTTTTTGACAAAAGGTTCATTTTAAGGTTGAAGGTAGGTTGGCGGGGAGGACTCCTATTCGTAGGTAGATGTAAATGTCATGGTACCAAGGATCACCGTGACCAACGATTTCACACACAAATTCTAACTCAGGTACCTCAAATACTGGTATGAGAAGCTGCTCTACCAAGAATTCATGTTTTATGACATTGTGAGGGATGTCTAGTAAGGATCCAATGGTTGCCATGGTGTCTGCTGCTCTGTTGTTGGTTTTGAGAATCTGTTGAAATGTGACGTCAATGAATGATTCCTTGAGACTTTCTACTAGCTTCTTGTATGGAGTTAGCTTATCATCCTTTGTCTAATACTCGTCATTCACTTGGTTTATGATTAGCTGAGAGTCTCCATATACTTTGAGAGTCATGATGTGCCATTGTACAACAATTATGAGACCTAGGATTAGGGCCTCGTATTCTACAATGTTGTTGGTATAGGGGAATGCTAGTTTGTAGGACCTTGGTATGCAGTCCCCTTGGGGGTGATGAAGAAAACATTGGATCTTGATCCATGTTACGTGTATGATCCATCAAAGTAGAGCTTCTAGTGGTCAGCTATGCTGAGATTGATTATTGATTCATCTGGAAACTTTGATATGAGTGGGTTTTCTGAATAGATTGGTGCCTCCGCAAGTTGATCCACGATAACTTGTCCTTTAATGGATTTCTGCTCCTCATATAAAATTTCATACTCTAATATATATCATTACCCATTTAGCCATTCTTCCTGTGAGCATTGCTTTTGACAGTAGGTATTTGAGGGGATCAATCTTGGTGATGAGTTTTATTTTGTGTGCCAACATGTAATGTTTGAATTTTTGCGAAGCAAACACTACTACAAGGTAGGATTTTTCAATGAAGGAATAGTTTAGCTCATGGTTGACCATTGTTCTACTGATGTAATAGATGGCCCGTTCTATGCCATTTTCATTGTGTTGGGCTAAGAGAGCTCTAAGGGATGTTGTTGTTGCTGATACATAAAGGATGAGTGGTTTTCTTGGGATTGGTGGCATGAGAACTGGCGGTGTGAGAAAATATTCCTTGATTTTGTTAAGTTATTCCTCACACTTGTCATCCCATCTGTACGCTACCCCCTTGTAGAGTAGGTGAGAGTATGGGTTTTGCTTATCTGCTAATTATGCAATGAACTGATGAATGGATTGAAGTCTACCTTGGAGACCTCTGAGCTATTTCAGTGTTCTAGGTGCCTCCATTTTAAGGATTTCCTTTAATTTTGCTAGATCTATTTCTATGCTTCTCATTGATACTATTTAACCCAATAACTTCCCCGATTGTACGCCAAAGACGCATTTCTTTGGGTTTGGGCAGACTTTGTACTCTTCTATCTTGTCGAAGATAGCACTTAGGGTTGCTATGTGATCCCTCCTTTTCTTGGATTTGGCTAGTATGTCATTGACATAATCTTTGATAGTTTTATGGATCTTGTCATGAAGATTAACTTCATGGATCTTTGGTATGTTGCTCCTACATTTTTCAAGCCGAATGGCATCATATTCTAGCAGTAGGTCCCCCATGGACAAGTGAAGGTCATTTTGTGTTGGTCTTCTTTAGCAATCATTAACTAGTTGTATCTTGAGAAACCATCCATCAAAGAAAGCATTTCATGTCTCACTGTCATGTCCACTATCATGTTGATATTGGGCAAGGGGAAATCATCCTTTGGGCATGCCTTGTTTAGGTCACTGAAGTCTGTGCAAATTTGAATGCCCCCATCGAGCTTTGAGATAGGTAATAGATTAGAGACCCATTTTGGATAGTCAATTGGCCAAATAAATCCTGCATCAAGTAGTTTTTTTTAGTTCCAGTTTGACCAATAAAGCAATCTATGGATGCATTTTCTTGAGTTTTTATCTCACAGGTTTTGCTTCAAGATATACTGCTAGGTGATGTACCACAATTTCTGGATCAAGCCCGGGCATATCTGCATAGCTCCATGCGAAGTTAACTTTACGTTCTCTTAGAAAGGAAAATAGGAACTCCTATTCTTCTGTCAACGATGATTCTGCATAGAAGGTGATGTTTGGTGTCTCTTATGTTCCCAAGTTAATCGAATTATATTTTTTGGCTAGGACTGCTGATTTTTCTTGATGGAGTGCTCTAAGTGGAAGATTGAATTCCCCATCATCGGGCATCTTAGAGAGGTTTTCACTATTGGATGCATCCTTTGTTTTTACTTTTTTTGGGTCAGAGAGTGCCACAACGTGGTTTTCACTCAAGGACTTAGATATTATTCTTAATTTCTTACTTTTGTGATTGAGGGATTCAATCGTTTCCCCATAAAAGGCTTGTGTATCTAGCTTGATGATGAATCCCACTTTGTGATCCCCACATGGAATATTATCCCGTAGTCCCATGAATTTTGAGAGTGCCTTATCATTTTTGTATGTGTCAAGAAATTGTGGTCCTCATTGGTCATAATCGATGAGTTGGGGGTAGACTAAATGGATTTCATGGTTTTGATTTTTAGACTCAAAGGATAGGGTACTAATCATAAGAAGGGTGGTGTCTTCAAAGAGTTTAGGTAGGTTGGTTATGGGATCTTCGTCATCACTACTACTATAGACATCGATTATGTCGAATGTAAAGTTGTCTACGGGTAGATATAGGTAATTGTAAGGCAATTGTTGATTGTTGAGGACTTCTGACTTTCCTAATCAGGGGATTTTGGCCACGTATGGTTATAGTCAGAGGGGTACATCTAAGGCCAAGATTTCTCATTCACATTTCTAGAATGATGGGTATTAGAAGCCCATTGTCATTTTCCCCAAGTCTCTAGTTTCTATCATAGCCCATTGTGAGCATCATTTGCAAACCTTTGCTTCTATCATCCATTGGTAGATTGGCCACTGGTCTATTATCTTGGTATAGGAGATGAGATGGGTCCTCCTCTATGACTTCTCGACTGAGATTTCCACAAATTTTGAAGTTGGGATATTCTTTAGTTGATTTTTGAGATGTGGAGGCTTCATTTGATTGTGGACGTCCTCGTGATCTAGGAGATTGTGGTAACTCTCCTACGACAAAGGAATTTTGGGAATTATATAGTTTGTATAACCATTATCCTAGATGATGAATTTGATATCAGAGATGGTGGGAGTGGTGGGTCTCTTTGTCACAGAAGTGGAAGTGAGTGTGGCTAGATCAATGTACGATGTTGATGGGCCTTCATCATTTTTAGGTACTTGAGGTATTTTGTAGTATTTGACCTTTAGGTTCTTGTAGTAGGAGAATGGTTCAATATCTCCATGGATAGTGACCTCTTGTCCTTCATATGTGAATTTGACACATTGATGGAAGGTTGATGCTACTACTTGCACTGCATGGATCCACAGACGTCCTAGGAGAATGTTATAAGGCAAGTCGAGGTCCAAGAACTGACAGGTTGTTTCCATGATAGCTAGCCCTACTTGAATAGGGATTTGGATTGTGCCAGGCTGGGAAACTCTTTCTTGATCATCATATGGTCTAATTGTAATACCTTTTGCTTTTTCGATGGAATCCTCTGAGATTTTTAGGTTCTTAATGAGCTTAAGGGAACAAATGTTCAAGCCTGCACCTCCATCCACCAAGACTCATTTGACTTTATTTTTATGCACAAGGACCTCTAAATAGAGTGCACAATTATGAGATGGTTGAGTGGGAAAGTCCTGGTCGAAGAATGTAAGGAGATTTAGAGTGATGATGTTTCTAACCATAGCTTGGAATTATTCCACATCAGGATTTGCGAGGACAGTGGATGAAGCCAATTCTTCCTCAAGGATTTTCTTGTGGGTGGACGAAATTTTTAATAACTCCATGATGGAGATTTGTGCTAGTGTTCTTTTTAGCTGATCAAGGACATTGTAACCATTGGGAACAGATCTGGGGTTGGGTGCGGTTGCTCTGTTTGGCTGAGATGACCTTGCGATGGTAACTTTTCCGCCTCTTGTGGTGACTCCATAATCGGCATGGGCTCCTTTGATGGTGATGGTAGCATAGTAGTCATCCAAGGATGCAACGACATGGTTGTACACATGATTTACATTTTTGAAGGTGTCTTTCCCCTTATCAATTTTATTGTTCCCTTTATTGTTGTGATTAGGCATCAGATTCGTGTATATTTTGAGGTTCTAGTTTCCTATTGGCTATTCCACATTTATGATTCTTTGATCAATGAGGTCTTGCACTAGGTTCTTTAATCTCATGCAATTGTTAGTGGTGTGACCTTTGATTTTGTGGAAGTCACATAGCTGATTTTTGTTGTACCAAGGAGGTTTCACATCTAGTTCCTGGTAATTCTCATAGGTGGGAGCCTTGATGAGGTTTTCATTTATTAGTTTCTTCATGATGACTTCGAGTGGTTCCCCAAGGGCGGTGTACTTCTACTTGGTGGAATTTTTGTTTCACTGGGGCAATTTCCTTTGATCGTTGATGTTGTTGATTGCTTGATTGTTGGGTTGTTGTGTTGTGTTAGTTTGATGGTTTTTTTGATGATGGTTTTGGATTTGTTGTTGTGGTGTAGGTGTGTTTTTCCAAGGGGCACTGATGACAACTTTGGCATTGACGACACCATTGTTGGTAACATTTTTGTTTCTTTCCCATGTGTGAGGTTTGTCATTATAGCTTGTAGATGGGCAGTTGTTCTATTGTTCGGGATATGACGTTGATCCTCTAGGTTGTGTCATAAGGGCTCATTCGATGCTAAGTGCCTTGGAAATCAACTAGTCGTACATGGTGATCCCTTGGACTTTGAGATGGAATGCTAAGAGGCCATCACGGTTGGATATGATAGTGAACACTTATTATTCCTTGGGCATGACCCATTTGTTCCGATTGGCCTTGGATCACCATCATTGTAGAAATGAAGCAAATGATTCATTCTTCCCTTCTTTTAGAGTTGAGAGTTCCTGTTGACTGACATCCATGGCAATTTTGCATGCATAGTTTTTGATGAATATGTCTATGATTTCTTGGAATGTCTTGATGCTTGTAGGTAGGAAAGAGAACCATTCTGTGGTGTGGCCAGCCAAATTCCTAGGAAATAGCCGCATCAGATAGGTATTGTCATATGTAACTTCCATGTAATGAACTTGGAATTCCCTGATGTGATCTTCAAGGTTTCCCGTCCCACAGTACTTGTCAAACTTGGGGATTTCAAATCCCTTTGGGAATGGTTTCATTGCAAGGGTCCTATCGAATGGATAAGGGCACAAGTTGCTTGGGGCTTTTGTGGTTCGTCCTGATTGAAGATCAAGCACTACTTGTGAGAGCAACCTAATTTGTGTTGTCACATCATTTTATGGATTAGGGGGTGGGATGAAAGTGTTTTTAGGTGGTTCAACTGTAAGTGGGATGGGCGGATTGGTATGTATGTTGATGGATAATGTTTGCATATTCTGTTGTGCCCAATATTCCTGTAATTACTATTGTACCAACAACGCTTGTTGTTGAGCTGCTAATTGGGTTGCTTCTTGTTGTTCTTGATATTGTTTCATCACTTTCTAATATGCTTGATGTTGCATTGCTTGTTGTTGTGCAAGATATTTTTCTTGTTCTTGTGCTTGTTGGGATTGATATTGGGCTTGTGTAGCTTTAGCTTGGGCTTGAGCTTGAGCTTGTGCTTGTTCTTGTGTAACTTGCTAGGCAACTTGTGCAATTTGTGCGACTTGTGAGGCTCGTTGTTGTTGTTGTGATAAGGCTTGGGCTTGTGCAGCTTGTTGTGCAACTTGGGCAACTTGAGAAGCTTGGGTGACTTGAGAAACTAGTTGAGTAGCTAGTTGCACGGCTTGTTGTTTTTGTACTTGCAAGAGTGCCTTTTGATAGGTGGCTTGCTAAGCTACTTGCAATGCAATACTATATTGGTTTTATGTATTGGAGATTGATGGTGGTGGTGGTGGAGGTGGATTTGGAATGGTGCTTGTTGTGGTGATGAGAGGCACTGTCGTGTTGATGGTTGGGGTTTGAGTGGTAGATGGTGCGATCGATGTGTTTGGTCCTTGAGAGACAATGTTTTGAGATGTTAGGGGGGTGGTTGATGATGTGATGGTGGTGGTTTATGTTATCGGGATGGTTACCATCTGTTGTTGCAATATCGATGGCAAGGTGGAAGTACTTGGAATGATGCTCTGATTGATGCTTGGTGGGTTGATTTGATTTTGTTGATTGATGCTTGATAAAGGAGGAAGTCCTAAACCAAGAGGTGATGTGGATATTGATGGAAATGGTGGGAGTGGTAGAAACATGGGGGGTGTGACCTCTTGAGGAAATGGTGTAGTGTCAAAAATTCCCCCTGGTCTGAACATGTTACCCTCTCCTTGTGAGGTTATGGGGAGAGAGGTTTGGGGTGTTGCATAGAATGATGATGATGATGGGTCATGTAGATCATGAAAGGTGAGAGGGACATATGGATGTGATGGATTTTGGGATATGGTTTTTCCCAAGATGGTTTTTGCATCCAAATCCTGATTGTTTATGAGGGGGTGTGTTTACAATGCATTAAGAAATGTGCTTCCCTTGTTAATAGTGGGTTGAGTTGGAGCAATAGATGATGTGGTTTGTAGGATATTTTGAGTGATGTTTTGAAATGAGGGTGCAGATGAGATTTGTGGCATGGACCCAAGAGATGGCTCCACTATAGTGCTTACGTCAAAATCGAAGGGGAGTTTAGCCCCTTGTTTGGCTAATTCAAGCATGTATGGTGAGGGGTTGAGTCTCATCATGATATTTATAATATTATGATTCTCCGGATTTTGAATCATTTTGGTGATTTCATCGTGTGACATTCCAAAGGGATTATTGGTTAGATCATCCATTTGATCTTTCTCTTGCTGATTTTGCGATGATGACAAAAATTTTGTCAAAGGATTACTTGATCCAATAGGATTAATTTCAGTTTTTTTTTGGCTTAGATCACTTGAAATGGATGTTTCTTTGTTGGCTTCCATGTTCCTCTTGTGTTGAGATCTAGTTTGCACCATAAAATAGGGATCAAATTTCAAGAATATGGGAGATGACTGTCTAATTCTTTGGATCGATCTAACTTTTAGGATGCAAAAGAGAAAATTTAGGATGTTTTTAAGGATCAAAGGTGATATGATGAGGATGATGTGAAAGATGGATGATGTGGATGTTTGATCTTTTGAGAAATTTTGAGGGGGATGCTTAGACTTTTAGGACTTTTTGGATTTGTTTTGAATTTTGATTTTGATTTTTGGATTGTCCTTGACTTGATTTTTGGTTTACTTTGATTTTTTATTTATGAACAAATGGACCCTAAGATGTTGGATGATTATCTAGGGGGTAGATTTTCTCAAGGGATGATAATTTTAATATGTGTAGGGAGAAGGATGCATCTACCTACACCTAAACAAGATGATAATTTAACCAAGCATATGAAGAAGGATGCATTTACATATACCTAGCTAAACAAGATGGTTTGTTAATTTTACTAAGCATATGCAAAAGGATGCATCTACACATACCTAGCCAAAAAATGATTTTATGTTTTGATCCAAAGATTTTCAAGGATTTTGCTTCAAGTATTGGATGATTTTGATTTTTTCCAAAAAGCTTAGCATGGAGGATAATTTCAAGTTTTTTCAAAAGATGATGGTGAGGTGATTTTGGTTTGATGTTCAAGGATGGATGAAGATTTGATTTTGATCCTAGGTTTACCTAAAAAGACACTTGTTTACTAAACCTTGGTTTTGAAGAACATGCTTTTCCTCTAAACAAGGTGTTCAAATTCACAAAAAAGATTGGGATTCTAACAATAATAAAATGAGTACAATCTGGGATTGTTCCTTGAGGCTTTCCCGTAGAAGTTAAAAATTAGTCTTTGTTTGAATTCGTATAGTGTAGAGAGACACTTGTGGTGATCTTTTGAACTAAGAGATTTTACCTTCGGTTTCTTGATCTTGATCTTGCGTGAAATTATTGGGGAAACATATGTGGGGTCCAATTTTTTTGTCTTTGGTTAATGAATTTGTTTTTATCACAAACACTTCTTTGATTAGTTTTTCAAACTAGATGTCCAATGTCTCAACTTCTTCTCATTCCACAAGGTATATCATTTGAAACTTTGATGAAACCAAGGAAAGGGTTAGCTATTGTTAACTTTAACAAGCAAATTGAGATATAATCCAAGTGTTTAGAAACCTCTAATGATAAAATCCCAAGGGCAAGCAATAACACATGAATTTGGTCAATCGGATTTGCTTCCTAAAGGGTTTGAAGTTTTGATGACAATGTTAAATGTTTGTTTCTAAATGTTTTTGAATAAGCAAAGTGTTTTGTAACCAAAAGCAAGCAAAATCCTATGGATATGAAAGACTATATTTGTTGAGTCCCCACTCAGACAGGTCCAACTATGCTTATTTTTAGTGAATGGTTAGATGCTTGACCCCACTAGCTCCCCTCCACGACACTCACTTCTCGAGGTGAGGTAGCCAAGCATCGATACCCATAAAACTCCCATGACATACTTTCCATTTCTACTAAAAACTGTAAAAGTGTGGGGCGGCTTTAGAACGACTATTCTTGCACCAACAAATAGATAAGGATTTTGGCCTTTCTACAACAAGGGTTTTCGTTCAAATTTTTTGTTCGTAGGAGTTGACCAAACGTGGTGAGAGACCATTGCTTCCCTTCTCGTTGGAGCCAACCATGTGATATTGTTCTTTGTTCCAGTACCCACTTTTAAACCCCGACTGGAAATACTCTTGGATTTAGAGTGTTACCAGTTGGGTCGTTCCCTTGGCTAAGTACTTTTTCCCACAAGGTAGACCCTCTAAGATAAACAAGTGAGTAAATATATCCATAGTTCCATCAACCTTCATTTAGAAACAAAGGGAGAATCGATTCAATGGGTTTACTCACACTCACACAATGTTTTGTTCAATTTCAAACCCAAGTTGAAGTGTGGAAGCAATCAATTTATCCCAACATAAGACCACCAAAAAGCCTTTTGATTCTCAAGATTGTCGTAAGGCATGAGAGAAGCACATACGTCTTTTCAATGGTGTTAGTTTGAGTAAGCAATCACAAAAAAAAGTTGCACATGTTCTTTTTAATCCAACAAAACAATAATGACTCCTTTTTATAGCACCAAATGAAGTGTGAGAATTTGCCTTGTTCAATTATTAGCCCCAAACAAAATCTAGTGAGTTTGTGTCCTAAAGTTTATTTTTGTGCAAACCCCATTCCTAATACCTGCAAAACAATTAGAAAAAACACATTAGATTATAAAATGCAAGCAAGAACAAGGATTCCCCATGAAATCCATTTACAAAGCTTAAATTAGGGAAAAAAGATGAAGAACACAATGAAAACAACAAAATAGAGATTGAATCCTAATTAAACTAGCAAACTCATGATCCCATGGGGGAATTGGTGCCAATTTGATGTGAAAATTGGCCCTTTCCCAACTCCTATGATGCAAGCTTGATGAGTGTTGATGAATGATCCACTTTTTTGATGCTTGATGGTGAATGATCCAATGGAAAAATCTACATAACCTAGCTAAGATTCAATGATGATGGATGGAATTTGCTAAATATTTGAGCATAGTAACTTTACTCAAATTGTGGATGCTCAAAATGAATGATGAGCCTCTTATTTATAGAATTCCAAGATGGATGAATGTCCAAAATAGAGCAATGTGGGACTAACATTCATCCAATGGCAAGATGCCACTTGTCAACCTATGAGTGGATGGAGGATGTGCAAGTTTTGATGATTGTGCCAAAAAATGCATATTTTTGAATTTTGAATTTGTTGAAATGACATGCAAGAGGGAAGAAGGAATGCATTGAATGCCACTTGGCTCAAGGCAAAGGACATGTAAGAGAGAGTTAAATGCCTTGTTGGATGTACATGTCAACTTAGATTTTGAATTCAAACTTAGAGAATATTCCTTAAAAGATGCCTTGTTGAGGAAAATAGAGATTTAATAAATGAATTAAATCTATTTTCATGTGCAAGTGGAAAAAGCTAGAGGATGGGACATGATAAGAGATTAAATTAATCAAAGTTAATTAATTTAATGAGAGATTAGATGATGTGACTTATTTGATTTAGATTTATGGATTTATTTAAATCAAATAATGAGAAGAATGTGATAAGAGATTAATTAAATAAAGATTTTGATTTATTTAATTAAAAGAGATGATGTTAGATTAAATTAAATGAGGTTTTAATTTATTTAATTTAATAGATAGACTTTAGAGATTTAATTAAATAAAATTAATTGTTTAATTAAATAGGATAATTAGATCAAGATGATTAATTTAATTATCGAGAAGAGGTGACTTAATTAGATAACTGGTTTATTTAATTAAGAGAGGAATATTAATGAATTTAATCAGATAAGGGAATTTGATTAAACGGTTAGACCGAAGGATGATTAAGGATGAAATGATGTTAGTGGTCAGGATCAAATGCAGAATGTCAATCGATACATTTTACATGTCTACAATTTTAAGTTCCTTTTGTAATAAGAATTTAAAGAGTTCTTTTTAGAGCCCAAAATGAAACAAGTCCTAAGCATGAAAGATAACAAATCCTTCCTTAAGAGGAATAGTGAATCCTCTAAGAGTGTTGAAAAAACACTAGAGTGTTTAAAAACACTTGGTATCATGAAATGAGGTCATCATGCTTCTTTTCCTCTTCACCTTTGATCAATCCATCCTACAAGAAAATCAGTTAGGTTATGTAAAAAAAGAGGTCAAGAAAGAAAAAAATAGACCAAATAACTAGAATTTGATAAAAAGCACGTGTCATTAATAAATTTTCACTTTCTACTTCCCTCCAATGATGCAATCCATGAAGGCGTTGCAGTTTGAAATTATCAGCGGTGCTATATAGAGCCACTTATTAGTCAACGTTGCTTTGTAGCCAAACCAATGAGCATGAAGGTGTCATTATTTTGGTTAGTGGTGTAGTTTGGATTTTGAAAAGATTCCAACAAGCCAGAAAGATTCAATGGTGTTGTTTGAAAATTTAAATTCTAAGCAGGAAGTATGGAGTGTCGCAGTTTGAAATTTGTAGTGGTGCGATATGGCGATGTTGAGTTCTCAGTGGTGCTAACAACGACGCTGAGCTTCTAGCAGTGAAATTTCTTGTAGACATAAAAATAACAAAGAAAACATAAAATTTAGTGCAAAAACTTGATTAGATTTTCAAGAGTGCCCTCCTTCTAGCACCAAATGTAGAACCCCAATCCCAATACCTGCAAAACACCATAAAAAACACATTAGATGATCATATGGAAGTAAGAACAAGGATTCCCCATGAAATCCATTAACAAAACTCAAAATAGGAATGAAAACAATAATATAATGAAAGAAGAAGAAAGTAGATTAAATTCTATTGAAAGCAATGCAAACTCTTGATCCCATGGGGGAATTGGTGCCAATTTAATGTGAAAAATTTCCCTTTCCCAACTCCAATGATGCAATGTTTATTGATAATGAAGAGTGATCCACTTGATGAAGACCTCCAATGTGCTCCAAGATAAAAATATGCATAACCTAGCTAAGATTGGATGAAATTAGATGAAGATTGCTATGGATTTGAGTATAGTAAGTTTACTCAAGTTGTGGATGATCAAATGAGGAATAAAGCCTCTTATTTATAGAAAATCAAGTTGAAGAGATGTCCAAAATGGAGCAATGCGGGACTAAGAATCAACTAATGGCAATATGCCACTTGTCAACATGTGAATGGATGAAGGATGTGCACGTTTTGAAGAATGTGTCAATAAATGCAAGTAGGTGGATTTTGAAATTGTTGAAATGACATGCAAGAGGGAAAGAAAATGCATTGAATGCCACTTGGCTCAAGGCAAAAGGACTTATTAGGTGGAGTAAATGCCTTGTTGGAAGGACAAAGCCCACTTGGATTTTGAATTCAAATTTGAGGAATATTCCATTTTTTATGCCTTTTGAGAGAAAATAGAGATTTAATAAATGAATTGAATCTATTTTCATGTGGAAGTTGCAAAAGTTAGAGGATGGGACATGGATCAAGATTAAATTAATTGAGGATTAATTAATTTAATGAGGATCAAAATGATGTGACATATTGATTTAGATTTTATGGATTTATTTAAATCAAATATGAGAAGAAAAGGATTTAGAGATAATTAAATAAATATTTTTGATTTATTTAACTAAAGAAGGTGAACGTTAGATTAAATCAAACAAATGTTAATTTATTTAATTAAAAAGGATGACTTTAGAGATTTAATCAAATAAAATGAATTATTTAATTAAATAGAGATAATTAGATCAGGTTGATTGATTTAATTAATGGAATAGAATGACTTAATCAAATAAATGATTTAATTAATTAAGGGAGGAAAACTGATGAATTTAATAAAATAAGAGAATTTGTTTAAATGGTTAGATCGAGGGATGATTCAGGATGAAATGGTCTTAGCAGTCAAGATCAGATGTACAATGTTAATCAGTACATTTTCTATGTCTATAGTGGCCAAGATTGCATCCATCATTTTTATCATCCTAGTATCTTGTGAATCCTTATCAATTTCCTACTGGGTAAAATTTTGTTCAACATCAATCAAAGTAAAATCATCATTAGCAGGAGGGTAAGTGCAGAAAGATGTGACAAAAATGATGCCACTTTTGTTTGTTAACCTAAAATGACCATTTGGTGAGCACCAAATTTGGCACTCACCAAATGGCTTGGATGACTGAGCCTAAGGGTTGGTATTTCATAATGCAATCGATTTGGCGAGTGCCAAATGTGAATGATGAATTTTTAGAATGTATTTTCTTAAACTCTTTCTTTTTTCTGTCTTTCTCTTTGCCTTTCTCTACTACTAAAACTATATACATGAAAGTATAAGTTGATATTTGTACATATGGACATTTACTTTCTTATACTGTAAGTTATATTTCATGTATATAGTTTCAGGATGTTTGAGAGTGGTTTCAAATCTCTTGGAGTTATAATGTAAGTTCTAGTTTTTGGAAGATCTTATAATTTTTCACACTTAGTCAAATTTTAGTAATCAAGATGTCAAATTTCAATAATCAAAAGGTCAAATTTTTGTAATCAACGAGTTGTATAATCTTTCTCTTTCTATCTTATTTTTATCTCTTATGCTCTAGACCTCTCTTTCTCACTATCTTCATCCCTCTTTCTCTCTACTCTCTATCTCCCTACCTCCCTCCACCTCCAATTCTCTTTGTATCCTCTCTCTCTCTCTCTTTATGTGTGTGTGTCTTTGTCTTTGTCTCTATCTCTATCTTTGTTTCTATCTCTATCTCTATCTCTATCTCTATCTCTATCTCTATCTCTATCTCTATCTCTATCTCTATCTCTATCTCTATCTCTATCTCTATCTCTATATTTTTCTTTCTCTCTCTCTCTCTCTCTCTCTCTCTTTGTCTTTGTCTCTCTCACTCTCTCCTTCCCTCTCTACTCTTTATATTGCCATTCTATCTCTTTCTCTCTCTCTCTATGTGCACTCCACTCACTCTCTCTCTAATTCACCATTCTCTCTCTCCCTTTCTCCCCTCAATCTATCCACATTCATCCTCTCTCTACTTCTCTCTCCATCACATCTCTTTATCACTTATATATCTCTCTCACTCCTCCGTCCCTCTCCTTCACTTTCTACTCCCTACCTCTCCCTCCCTCCTGTCTCTCTCTCTTGATCCCTCCCCACTCTTTCTCTTTCCTTCTCTCTCCCATCTTTATCTCTCCCTCTCTTTATCTCTCTCACCATATCTATATGTCCCTCCCTCCTTCCCTCTCTCTCTTAATATCCCCACCCTCGTCCCATTTTTGTATCACATCAAAGAGAGAGAGTGAGAGGAAGGAGGGAGAGGTAGGTATAGAGAGAGTGGTAGGGAGTTATAGAGGGAGAGGTAGGTAGAAAGATGGAGAGAGGAGATATAGTGTAGAGAGGGAAGGAGAGATGGAGGGATAGGTAGGGATGGAAAAGAGAGGTAGGTAGAGAGGGAGCCTAGGTTAGATAGAGAGAAGTAGGGAGGGAGGGAGAGGTGAGATAGATCCAAGAGAGAGATAAGATAGAGAGAAATAAAGAGAGAGAGAGGGAGGATGGGAGAGAGAGAGGGAAGGGAGAGGTAAAGAGGGATAGTTGAGATAAATAGAATTAGAAAGAGAGGTAGGTAGAGAGAGGGCAAGGAAAGATAGAAATAAGATAGGGAGAGGGGGGGAGGGATGGGTAGGGAGAGAGAGATTAGATAGAGAGAAAGAGAGTAGAGAGGGAAGGAGAGAGACGAAGTGGTGTAGTAAAGGATGGAGGGCCTAGGAATAGGACTGTCCAACATTTTAGCAAGAGTAAACACAATGAAAAATCAAAAAATTAAAATAAAAATCACACATGGATATATGGAAAATGATCAATGATTCATTGGCAACATGCCCTACCTTCCAACTTATAGATTACATAATGATATGGCGCTAAGTCCATACATACAATGCGGGTCAAGGCCCTTATTTCAACCTCACTATCTTCCTACTTGATTCTACCTGAGTGAATGACTAATGCAACTACATAATGCTTATTTATGCTATTTCCTAGCTTCATAAAAGGTTCACGTTAGCCTCAAGAGGTCTCAAACCCCAAAGTTGATGAAAGGTGTGAAGGTCAGCAAAACATATGTTTCTCATTTGATTCTTGGAAAAACACGATGAAAATCATAATGAAGGCTCCTCAATGAATGTGAATCCTTAAGAAATGGTTTCCTGAGCTCCATAAGTCACAAAATAGGTCTGAACACTTGAAAATCAAAGACTAGTCGGTGAATGCTCTATGCCCAATTGCAGTTGTTATTCTATTAGCGATAACTTCATACAAGAATCTCCAAATCACTTGAATTTTTGTATATGATGTAGATGTTGCAATGAAGATAATATATCCTACTTTGTGAGCTCTAATGTTATAATGCAATATAATATAGTATGAAATACCGAGACTGGGTCCTATCAGTTAATTACTAAAATGCATGAAAACATGAATGCAAACATTTTTGGCTGATGCAAGATTGCTTGAAACCTGGGATGCTCTTGCATCAGACACCTAAGGTTGAAGAAAAGTGAGCCTCTCACTTTCTTGGGGCTAGAGGAAAACCAATGTAGTCCACCTTAGCCTGAGAAATCTATGATGAATCTTCCTCCAGTCTTCCTTTCCATCTGACTATATATTCCTTGTATTGCCTTCCTCTAGTAGTACATCCAACTTTGTTGCATAAAATTTCCTCAATTTCCTTTGGATGATGTGCTATTTGGTTTGAAAAACCAACTTCTTTGTCCTCTAGTGACTCTCCTTAATGATACTAGTATAGGTTTGCAATATTGAATATAGGTGATATTCCAAATTCCCCTAGTAGCTTCACTTCATCTGCATTGCTAGAATCAAACTTCCTGATGATCTTACAAGGACCAAACTTTTTCATCTTCAACTTCTTATATGTCCCAACTAGAAACCTCTCTTTTCTCAGATATACCATTAATTCCTCTCCTAGTGCAAACTCCTTATGTCTTCTCTTCTTATCTGCTTTCTCCTTGTATGTATTGTTCATCTTCTCTAGATTCTGTTTAACTTGAGTATGCATTGTTTCCACGAATCCTACAAATTCTTCTACCTCTGCAATCATTTTATTCTCCATACTAATATCTCTTAATTCTACTACTCCTCTAGGTTGTTGTTCTGTCACAATTTCAAATGGTGTCTTCCATTTGCTCTAGTTTACTAAATTATTGTATGCAAACTTTGCTTGTGGTAGTATCAAGTTCCAATTTCCTACTTTTCCTTCAATTAAACACCTCAACAAATTTTCCAAAATCCTATTTACCACTTTTATATGTCTATCTATCTGTGGGTGAAATGCTAAACTATACTTCAAATCTATCTTCATCTTCTTCCACAATGTTTTCCAGAAATATCCAATGAATCTATTGTCTTTGTCTGATATTATACTCTTTGGTAGTCCATGTAATCTCACAATATCCTTGAAAAATAGGTTTGCAATATGTACTGTATCACTAGTTTTCTTACAAGGTATGAAATGTGCCATCTTAGAAAATATATCCACAACCACAAATATAGATTCAAATCCTCTTGGTGTCTTAGGTAATCCCAACAAAAATTCCATGCTAATTTTTTCCCATGGTCTCTCCAGTATTTTCAATGGTGTATAATTTCTAGTGTTTTGACTGTTTCCTTTTGCAACTTGACAAATATTATAACTTCGAACATATTTCCTGACATCGTTATGCAAATACAACCAAAAATATTTCTCACTCACTAGTGCTACGGTCTTATCAATTCCAAAATGTCCTACTAATCCTCCACAATGCTCTTCCTTGATCAAAATTTCTCTCATTGAAATTCTATGGATGCATAACTAGTTGTTCTTGAATAACATACCTTCTAAATGAAATAATCCAGCCATTTGATTCTATCTATCTCTATAGGTTCTTTGCAAGCCTTCCATGCCTCAACAAAATCAATGTCACCCTCATACATATGCTTTAGTTCTTCAAAACCTAATACTTCAATTCTCATCTCTGTCAACAAGCTTCTTCTCCTGCTCAATGCATCTACAACCTTGTTTGACTTTCCACTCCAGTGCTTCAACACAAATGTGTGAGTCTATAAGAATTCTATCCATCTCATATGTCTTTGGTTCAACTTCCCTTGACTATTCAAATATTGCAAAGCTTGATGATCCGTATAAAACATAAATTCCTTAGGAAACAAGTAATGTCTCCACTTCTTCAAGGATTGTATTATTGAATAGAATTCCTGATCATAAACTGAATATCTTCTCCTAGCATCATTCAATATTTCACTAAAGTAGGCTACGGGTCTCCCTTCCTAACTCAACATAGCTCCTGTTGCACTTCCACTAGCATCACAATCTACTTGGAATACATTATTGAGGTTCAGTAGTACTAACACAGGTTGTTCAATCACCTTTTTCTTCGACAACTCAAAACTCTTTTGTGCTCCCGATGTCCACTTGAATTCTTCCTTTCATTCACCCCTCATTGTCTCCATCATAGGTGTGCAAATACTACTTAAATTTCTGATAAACTTTTGGTAAAAGCTTGCTAGTACATGAAATGATCTTACCCTTCCAATATTTATAGGTGTAGGCCATTCAACTATTGCTCTAATCTTCTCAGGGTCCATCCTTAAGCCTTACGTAGATATCACTGTAAATGATGATTTTGGTTTCACCCTTCTCAATGCTTGCTCCTCCTAGGATTTTTCACCTAAAAGGAGAAAGGGGATTGGATGGGGACTGAAATGCAAGGGTTTACCCTCAAGAATAATGTAAATGAGATGTATTATGCCAAATTAAGATTTCCTAATACTCTGATATGAAATTAAGATGATCTAATGATGCAAAACTTAGAAAATGTAAAGTGTTGGAAAACATAATGTGATATGCAGAAATGCCTAAAAAATGCAACTTTAAAATGATGAAATAACAAAACCAAATGAAAGAGGTTCACTTGGAATTTGAAGGTTGATGTTGGAAGATTATGGAATCCTAAGAAAGTGACTAAAAATGCTGACTGGGACATTGACGCCAGGTAGGGCGACTTAGTCCTAGTTTCGGGAAACTTTACCGAAATGGGAATTTGCTAAATGGGTATCCATAAATGTTAAGATCATTTTTTAGGCCCAAAGGCAGGACTAATTCACCACTAGTGGTGAATTAGTCCTCCTACAAATTGTGAAGAATTCAGAACAAAATCTAGAAGTCTCAGGTCTGCATTTTCTTTCATGACAGGTGTCTGCACTTGATTCTACAGAAAACGAGGTAGAAAGCCTCTCCAAGCTTGAATTATGGTTGTGTTGACTTGATTGACTTTGTGGACTTGTTGACCAACTTTCAATACCTAGTTTCTTGATAAATCTACATACAAAAGTCTGCAAACACACATGCAAAATGGGGAAAATGGTTGAGGGTTAGAGAATAGGGGTTTGCCTTGGTCAAACCCCACTTTGGTAATCAAATCCTAAACAATGAAATGAAATGAAAAGAGTATGGTAAATAGACAACATGAAAATGTTATAAACTTACCACACCTTTGATGTCCAAAATCTAAAGATATGCAAGAATGTGCTCTAATAGATTGACTTGATAATGCTTGATTGCTTATGAGTAACTTGATGAATTCTTGTGAATTGAGAGTGTATGAGAAGATTGTAAATGTAAAATGAGGAGAAAAACACTTATTTATACTTAATTTTATTAAAATTTCCTGAAAGTAACACATCACAAGTCGACCTCAAGGGTTAGAGGACAAGATCCCACTAGAATTTTTAAATTATTTTGAGTTTTATTCTAAAAAGGACTAACTCGCCCCTATTGGTGACTTAGTCCCACTTAAGAAAATTAAGTGGGTGTTAGGAATTTTGGGGCATTAAAAGTTGTCCAATGGGAACATCTTCAAAAACACACTTGAAAACGGTCAGAAAGTACATTAAGGGGTCAAATAAAGCATAAGAAAGGTGTAAATAGTGAAATTAAGCCTAAAAAAGTGTGAAATATTGTTACAAGACTTTACAACACTTCAAAATAGGACTTAATAAGTGATGAAAAGGTGATTTTTAGGTGAATTGTAATGAATAGAGTCTAGAAAAGTGTAGAAATGTGTTACAAAATTTCACAACACCTTCAAAAGATGTCATAATTTGAATGTTTAGGACCTAATGTGAATGTTTTGACCACATTAAAACATTATACCCAAGCAAAAATCAAGCCAAGGTCCATTAGAAAGAATCAAGTGAGCCTAAAAATGTCAACTATACATCTTTTGGTGACATAATCAGAAATCCCAGATACACTACTTCCTTCATGAAGCTACACTTCTTGATGTTTATCAACAACTTCTCCCTTAGCCTTTGAATTACTTATCTGATGTGCTCCAAATGTTCTTCCTTAGTCTTACTGAAAATCAAAATATCATCCTGGTAAACAAGACAAACTTACTGAAGAATTCTTCAAGACTTCATTCATTAGCCTCATAAATGTGTTAGGTGCATTAGTTAGTCCAAATGGTATGACCAACTACTCATACAATCCCTTGTTTTTCTTGAAAGCAGTCTTCCATTCATCTCCCTCTCTGATCCTAATCTGATGGTATCCACTCTTTAGGTCTATCTTGGTGAAATACTTTGCTCCACTAAGATTGTCCATGATGTCATCAATCCTAGGAAATAGGAATCTATACTTAATTTTGATCTTATTGATAACTCTTGTATCTATACACATCCTCCATTCTCCATATTTCTTAGGTGCAAGTATAGTTGGTACCACACATGGGCTCATACTTTCTCTGATCAATCCTTTCTTCAACAGCTCCTGTATTTGTCTCTTTAGCTTTGCATTCTTTGTTGGTGTCATCTAGTGTGCAACTTTGTTTGGAAAACTAGCTCCTAGAATAAGATCCATATGATGACTGATACTCTGAATTGGTGGTAATCCATTAAGCACATTCTTCGATACAAGATCTTGGTACTCTATCGATAGTTTTGTGGCTTCCTTCTTTAGTAGTTCTTCTTCTCTGGTGATTCTTCCTACATATAGGGCTCCAAACTTCCTTGGAATCAAAGCAAAACACATGTTTTTGTGTCTCAATCCATCCAAAAATTTCCTTCCATCTACCAAATTGATTCTAGTTGTACCACATTCTTCACTTTTAGGTTCATCTTCGAAAGGTGTCAAGGTGATTCTCTTCCCATTAGACGTTATGGTATAAGTATTCTTTCTCCCATCATGTATAGCTCTCTTATCATACTACCAAGATCTACCCAACAACATATGGCATACATCCATCGGTATAATATCACATAGTACTTCATCATGATATGACCCTATATGAAATTTTACCAAAAATTGCTCACTTACTAGTATCTTGTGCTCATCTTGAATCCAGACTATCCTATAAGGTTCAAATTTACTCCTTTCCAAATTCAACTTTGTCACCATTTCCTCAGAAACTAGGTTATCTGTACTGTTGGTGTAATTAATTAATTATTACACTAGCATAAGTTAACTTAGGTCTTGCATTTAATTAATTAAGTCCTAGGTTGCATTATTAGATAAATCATTTAATAAATGGGATAATATTCCCTTCCTTATTTGTAGGAGATAAGATTCCTTCTAGAAGATGAGTTGTCCTTCTAGAACTTATCTCAACATTTAATGATCATCTAGATAGGGTTCACATGTTGTCACATGTTGTTAGATCAAGACACATGGCAACATCTCATGCATATTAGGGTTTAGCTCTTGCCTATATATTCAAGGCATCTTGTACATTTGTAACATATCCAGATATCAATTAGATATCATATCAATATCATATCAATAGAATCTCTATTGTGCATGCCTAGTTGCAACACTTTCTGGTGGTTGATTATCTTTCCTGGCTTAAAGGTCCTACATCGAAGATTGCAGCTTCAAGGACTGTGTATCCATAATCTCAACATGGTATCAGAGCTTATCTAGTGAAACGTCAACCCTTAATCAAGAAAGTTGGTGTGCGAGATTCTCCGCAGGATGAAGGTTTCCATTGAAAGCTACTTGTTTCCACCCAGGGACCAAGCTGATTTTTGAAGCAGATTGAGTTAGATCTGAGCTCGCCATTGTCTTCAGAAGGCCTCAAAACCGTAGGATCACCTGCCCATTCACCAAAATCGGATACATCCTCTCGGGAGCTTCAGAGGTATTTTTAGGGTTTGCAAAATCAATCATACTATCTGTACAATTTGCAGCCAAAAAAAAATCTCCCCTTGCAGTTGTCCTCTTAGGCAAAATTTTTTTATACGCAGGCCTTTTTTGTTTCAAAAAATCAGGGAATTTTATTTATATTATTGGCAAAAAAAACATTTTAGGTTTCTACTATAGTTTGCAGAAAAATTAAAAAAATTCGGGCGACTTGGTATTATATTCTCCCGTCGGTATACAAATATTTTGGCATTGGCATAAATATTTTGGCATCGACTTTTATATTAAAATTGTGGGGTTTTGAATTTTATATTTTCGGCATTTATTTTTTGAATTGCCATTTGTGGCAATATTCAAATTTTTTTTGTCGACCCTCTTTGAATATTTCAAAGACTGCAGAAAACGGTTTCGGTCAGCTACTTTAATTATTTGTGCAGGGTTCCGTCGGCTACATTGGGTACATTGTCGGCCCACTTGGGGCCCATCCCATCAACATCCATGGGCAGTCCATCATCGGCCACTGTCGCCGGCCATCCACATACCGCCGGCTCCATCTGTGTTATCAGCACTGCTGCTGACGCCATATCCTCTCCCCACCGACGACCGGCTGTCTACCGGCCTCGCCGAAGTTGCTTTGTTATCTGTCGGGTCCTCTCTCTGTCACCAGTGCTGCTCTCACCAATGTTGGTTCTCCTTCTGAGCTTGCCGATGCAGTCTACCGCCGGCCCATCCATGCTACCGTTGGTCGGTGCTTCTCCTCCCGCCGGGATATCCTCCACCAGCGGTGTCTCCTACTAACAGTGCCTCCCACCGCTCCGCTCAGTTCTTCGCCCCGCCGCCACTAGGGGTGGTGCATTTTTTTTGCCTATGCATGGATCTCGGTCATATTGAAGACCAAGTGCTAGTGCCTGGGGTGCTAATTTTTTGCGCCTAATTAGCCTGCAGAGTGCGTCAAATAGGCATTTTTTTCATTTGATCACAACTTTCACCCAGGGTATCAAATTTTTGCAAACAATATACCGTCAGAAATGGAATTTTGCGTACTTTCTAGTGGTGACATCAGTTTTGCAAAAAATTTCTTGTAAAAAATTCTACATCCAATTGAAGACAAAACCCTAATCTGGACTCAAAGCTACATATCTTAACCACCATTCATCAGATTTCTGTGATTCTAGCGGCATCAGGAAGGTGATTCAAAGCTTTTTTCATCAGTCTAGATCCCCTGATCAGTTTCAGCTCCAGGTACTCTTGCATTGATTTTTTTCAGTTTGGTGCATTTGCTCAATAACCTGGTCATCTTGAAGCTTGGGAAGTTATTTTTGGATCCGGGTTGCATCACTTCAGTTGTAAATCATATTTGGAAGTCTTTATTTGCTGTTGAAGGTCAGTGTCTTTGTATTTTTGTGGAGAAATTTCATTATGGGGCTTGCATATTACTCTCCTTCTCTGGTTATGTTGCACAAGGTTAACTATCAACAATGGCGAGATGGGATCTGCCACCATCTTCATTCACTTGATTTGTTGCCACATCTATTTGGTATTGTTCCTCATCCAAGTGAAGGTATTCATGAACTTGCTTGGAGTTGTAGCAGATACACTGTTTTGGAGATTATTTCTATGCAAGTTGATTGTGATGTTTTGAATTCTATTGATCATTGTGATTGTCCTCACATTCTTTGGGCTAAGCTTTGGGAGATCTATGGAGATTCAAACACTCCACCATTCCCCAATGGTCATGATTCAAAATGTCCTAATTCAGATCAGGTTCCCCATGATGATATTTTTGTGCAGGAAGTTGATTGCCTTGATCTTTTCGAAGAGGTTGACAAGGTTCCTTTCGGTGCTTCTTCATCAGAGACAGTTGGTATCCCTTCACATTCAGTGATTCCTTGTCCAGAATCATTGATTCAGGCTTCCACTATCATCATCATCCATCATGACACATTCAGTTTTTCAGACTTGGCATCACAGGATGGCTTTGTTTCAAGCATCATTGACTTGGCTACTTCTACAATTTTGGAGAACATTCTTGAGGGGATATCACTCCTCTATTCAGATCATACCTTGGAGAGTTTTCTTGAGTCTCCTCATTTCTTTGTCTCGACCTTGATTGGGAATTCAGAGACCATCCTGGAGGCACTTGGTTTCTCTTCAGATATTTCATATCTGAGACTTCTTCCTTGTTACTCCTTTTAGGATTTGCAGTTTCTTCAGCATCCACCATTGGATTTGCTTCTTCATAGTAGGAGATTTGTGGTTTGGACACCTTCGTTGCTTCAGAATTCCTTCAGTGGTTTTGAGGACACTTCATTTAGGGGGGGCTATCAAGTCTCCATCACATCCATCATATTCATTCCATCATTGTCTTTGGATATTGTTCAACATCAGTTTTTGCATCATCCTGGTTTGTCACTCTCTTCATTGATTGTGGCCTCTTCATCATCAGGCAAGAAGACATTTGAGAAGAGTTCAGAGACATCATTATCCATGTTCATTCTTCCTTCCTTCAATTCCTATATGGAATGGGAAGCATCTCTCCACTTGCAATTTGTTTTGTTTCTTTTGAAAGGGAGACAAGTTGTTTGTCGTCATTGGATCTTGTTCTGTCTTCAGACACTTACCTTCTTTGCAGGTGATCACATCTTTTGGGGGGGATACATAGTTTCTCTCTTTCCCTCCTATGGGGAGGCATTGATTCTATTGTATCCATGTGACGGATGGTGTACTTGGGGGGTATTTGGGAGTCCTCCATCCTTCCCATCCTATCTCACATTTCTGCATTTTCATCTCCTTTTTGGAGAGGGGTTTTGTTCCTACTGGGTTTTTCCCTTTTCTCCATTTGTGGGAGATTTTCTGCATCTTCATGTACATGGGTACCTAACATGGCCTCATAGCCTGGACCCATCATCATCATCATCTTGCATAATCATTGCATTTTCCTCCCTAAGTTGCACTTATGGGGGGTGTTGGTGTAATTAATTAATTATTACACTAGCATAAGTTAACTTAGGTCTTGCATTTAATTAATTAAGTCCTAGGTTGCATTATTAGATAAATCATTTAATAAATGGGATAATATTCCCTTCCTTATTTGTAGGAGATAAGATTCCTTCTTGAAGATGAGTTGTACTTCTAGAACTTATCTCAACATTTAATGATCATCTAGATAGCGTTCACATGTTGTCACATGTTGTTAGATCAAGACACATGGCAACATCTCATGCATATTAGGGTTTAGCTCTTGCCTATATATTCAAGGCATCTTGTACATTTGTAACATATCCAGATATCAATTAGATATCATATCAATATCATATCAATAGAATCTCTATTGTGCATGCCTAGTTGCAACACTTTCTGGGTGGTTGATTATCTTTCCTGGCTTAAAGGTCCTACATCAAAGACTGCAGCTTCAAGGACTGTGCATCCATAATCTCAACATGTACTACCACAATCAATGATAACTTTGCAACACTTACCTCCTGCTTTGCATCTAGTCCAGAACAAAATTTTCCTCTATGGTGCTTCCTTAGGTACTTCTTTCTTCTGGAAAAGTGCTCTCCTCATGAATAATGATTCTCTCTTCTTAGGAATTCCTCTAGAACTCATTGGTTCCACTAGTTATTCCTCTGCATATCTAGTTCTTGCATGATTGTCAATTTTCTTACTTTCTTGGAAAAACTCAAATGCTCTATGTCCTTCTTCCCCAAATTTAAAATAGGTTCGTCTAAAATTTCTCTTGTCATATCCTTTCTCAATTCTCTGGTATCCATCATTGCGGTAAGAATTGTAGCCTCCTTTGTTGTGGTGGTAAGAATTTATGTCATCTTGCCCTTTATTGTATGAATTGGAATCCCTCTCTTCCTTGCATATGAATCTTTGTCCTTGTTTTTCTCCACATATGGCCTTTCTACTTTGATATGTGACCTTCCTTTCTAAAATATACCTCCTCTTCATCTCTGCCTCTGTTCATATCTTTTCTTTAGCTTTTCATCCACCTTTAATGCACACTGATATGCTTCCTGTACTGAATTCATCCTTACTAGGCTCAACTCTTCATGAATGTTCATCCTCAGCCCATTAATATATCTTGCCACTTTCTCCTTGCTTGCTTCACTATGTCCAGTTCGAATGATGATCTTATGAAATTCCTTAGTGTATTATTTCATAGTCTTTTCCTTCTATCTTAGGTTCTGCAATTTCTTCAAGAACTCTAACTCATAGTCTGTAGGTATAAACCGGTTCTTCACCATTCTATCCCATTTCATAATCTTATCTTTACCCTTTTTTCTTCTCTCCAATTGAACTTCCTTCCACCATATTGTAGCATGTCCTTTTAGTTTAGTCTTTTCAAACCCCACTCTCTTCGAATCTTCAATTTCTTCATATTCAAAGTATTCTTCAATGTCATTTATCTAATCAATCAACTCTTTTAGGGTTTAGATTATCAGTATAGTTTGAAATATCCATTCTAGGTTGCTTTCCTATTTTCAAAATAGCCTTCAATATCTTCATCTACTCTGACTCTTCCTCTTCAGAGGTTCCTTCAATTTGATTGACAACTTGAACTTCATCATCATCAATTTCATCATTAGTTCTAGGGTTTAAGCCCTTTCTTCTTGTAGACGTCTAAATTTGGACACTTAATTTATCCAAATTTATCCCCTTTAATTAACATCCTTAAGTTCTTCTAATCCCTAAGGTATTTAATCAATAATACCTTATCTCTTTAATCCTCCTTCCATCAATTGAATTAAATAAATACATTTATTTAATTCCCTTCATGTCACATCCTCCATCATTTTTATCTTATCCTAATCCTTCTTCTAATCTCATCATTAGGATGTGCACATGCCTAATCCTTGATTAGGAGGTGTCACATCCTCCAACTTTTGCAAGTTGTCCTCTAATCTCTCTTAGCCACCTAACCATCCTCTAATCCCTCACTAACTAGCCTAATCAATCTCTCAAGGAATTTTTAATTCCTTTTATCCTTCCAAGGAATATTAAATTCCTTTTCTCTTCCCCATGTCCTTTATGACATGTGTCCTTAGTCAACTCTATTAAAGGCCTTCCCCTTTTGGACAAGGCATCTCCCTTCCCTATGTGAATTTTTAATTCACATTTAATCCCCCAAGACACCCAAGAGGAACTTTTAATTCCTTCACTTCTTCCCACATGTCCTTCACTTATTGTTTATTCTTTCCCATCTCCCCATGAGAATATTTGAGGAATTTTTAATTCCTCACATGTCTTCTCACCCACATGGGGAAAAGTACCTCCTTTATGAGGAGATCTTGTCCAATCCCAAGGTACCTTGTACCCCCCTCCATGTCATGTCCTTCTCCTTCCACCTCATGTCCACTTCACCTTTTAGGGCTATCTCACTTGCCACATGTCAAGATGTGAGGGCTTGTGAGTTCTCAACTCACCTTAGCCCTACATCTTGATATTTTGGTGGCTCAATCTTGACTATCCATTTCCCCTAGGAATTCTCAAAAATCCTAGAAATACCCCCTCTTTTCTCTCATTTTGGAAGAGATCATTTTGCTAGCCAAACTCTTGCAATTTTATTTCTCAAGTTATACTTAGCCATTTTCATGTTTTTATCCACTTGCACTCATCCTCACAACATCATTTAGCTTGCATCTACTTGCCATCCAAGGAGCATACACATCAAAGATCGAAGGGCCAACCAAAGGATCGATTCGACACAAGGTATAAAGTTCCATTTTGTTGCTTTCATCTTGTTTTGTTTCCAACCTAGGCTAATCTTGAGGTGTAGGTTGTTTTAGTGTTTATTTGCACTCTTTTACTTGTTGCTTGTTTTCTAATGCTCACATTCGACCTATCACATTTCTGGCACGCTTGGTGGGACCCACAAACGGGTCTCTTTCTTTCACATTTGCTATTTTTTGCATTTTTTCAAGTCCAGGTTACAGAGTGGCAAACCTGTCCTCCTGCAGTGGCGGACTAGTCTTGGAGTGGCGGACCTGTCCTAATTTAGTGGTGGACCTATCCTAACAGAGTGGCGGACCTATCCCTGCAGAGTGGTGGATCTGTCCCTGCAGAGTGGCGGATCTGTCCTCCAGAAGGTAAAAATTTCAAGTTTTCCTGAATTGTCTTTTGGTAAAATAGGAACATAGTTTAATTAAAGGGGTGTCAATAAACCTTGCTTGGCGTGTTTGGGAAGGCTATTTGACGTATCCAATCCCCTTGTGCCATTTGGCGATCCTGGGTGACGAGAAATCGTAGCTTTCCAAGTCCTTTTCAGTCACCCTTTTTCACTTTCTTAGTGGGACCTGCTTGGGGATTTCATCACCCCAATGGACGATTCCAACCACGCGTACCGGCGGGGTATATAAAGGGGGGAGAGCGAAAGCTGTACCTCAATCCAACCATGTTGTAATTGGCAAAGCGTCGGGATGACGTGAAGAGTTGGTCCAAGCCTTTAGTATCTCGCTAAGGTTCCCGACTCACGCTTGTAACGGGTTGGTGTTCACGGTTTGGGCCTCATGTACCGGGTGTATATCGAGGACTCCTTAGAAACCATGTGCATCCTAGAGTAGAAGACTTTGTTGACTATACCTGTTTCTACTAATCTTAGGGTTGTGCTATTTGAATTGCCTTTCTCGTGCATAAACTAGTGATTATCAGTTTGGCCAAGTCTTTTTATGATTTGGGTCCTTTGCCTTTGCCATCCATCAAAAAATCAAGCTTAAGCTTATCCTTTGGAAAACCTGTCCTTCTATAGTGCCAAACCTGTCCTAGTGCAGTGCCAAACCTGTCCTAGTGCAGTGCCAAACCTGTCCTAGTGCAGTGCCAAACCTGTCCTTCTGTAGTGCCAAACTTGTCCTTCTGCAATGCCAAACCTGTCCTAGTGCAGTGCCAAACCTGTCCTTCTGCAGTGCCAAACCTGTCCTAGTGCAGTGCCAAACCTATCCTTCTGTAGTGCCAAACTTGTCCTTCTGCAGTGCCAAACCTGTCCTTCTGTAGTGCCAAACCTGTCCTAGTGCAGTGTCAAACCTCCTTCTGCAGGCCAAACCTTCCTTGTGCAAGGCAGCGCCAAACCTCGCCCTTCGCAGCGCAAACCTCGCTCAGCAAAGGCTACCGCCCCAGGCAAGGACTGCCCCAGCCGCGGGCGACTGGCCTCGCTATGGCGGATCTCGTCAGTGCGGGGGGACCTATCCGCTTCTTTCTTCCCAGGGCTGCCATTTCCACACCGTTTATCCGATTGACTCCATTCAAAGGCAGTTCTTCTCATTTTTTCGTGCTCTTTCCGATGATATATACCACTTCATACTTTTGAGAAGTTGGTCGGGGCACCTTTTTCTTCACATCTACCTCCTCGAGGGTATACCTACCATTTCATCCGCTTTACTGCCCGAGTAAACGCTTCATCCATTTAACACATCCTTTCATCATCCTCAACCGCCGCTCTATCATTCAATCATTCGCTTACTCGCTCCGCAACGCTCACCCATTTAATATATCCTTTTCATCATTCCAACTCGTCGATTATTCTGATTATCTTACTCGCTCCGTAAACATTCATCCATTTAACATATCCTTTCATCATTCCAAACTCTTGTTCTGTCATTTCAATCATCTGTTTACTCGTTCTGAGTAAACATTCATCCATTTCACATATCCTTTCATCATTCTGAACCCTCATTTTGTCATTTCGATCATCCGTTTACTCGTTCTAAGTAAACGTTCATCCATTCAACATATCCCTTTATCATTCTGAACTCTCGTTCTGTCATTTTGATCATCCATCTCACACCTCCTTTCATCATTTTGAACTCTCATCCTATCATTCTAATCATTTGTTTGCTCGTTCCGAGCAGACGTTCATCCATTTCTATCATCCATTCCTCCAATCAAATCATCCAAATCCCCTGAAATTCATCTCGGGTTATGCTCCAAATTGACTGAAGTGTCTGATCTGATCATCATCATTAATATCCTCTTAGGGTTGTCATCCATCCTAAGTTAATCATCATCATCGGCCCAATCAATCCATTTTCAATCTCAAAGTGGATTTTGTGCCGCAATCATCCATTTGTCCTTTAATCCGATCAATCAGTATCCTAAGTCATCTAAGATAATCTCTGAACGGGGTTTAAAGTCCCTTCCGTCATCCTATCTGATCCATTGGTCCATCTTATCAATCAATCATCGATCGATCTTATCCAATCCAATCCAATCGCATTCCTATCCAATCACCTTCGACCCAATCAATCTACTTCCATCTCGAGGAAGATTCGATGTCATAATCATCCTTTGATAATCAAATCCAATCATCAAAATCAATCCGATCATATCATCCAATCATCCTAATCTGAACTTTAATCCAATCCCGATCTGAGCTTGTCCTAAATCCTGATTTGGGCTTTTGTCCATTTCCATCCAAAATCTTTCATCCATCATCTTTATCCTTTCATCATCATGAATTCTTATCCTCCATCAATAGTTGTCAAGGGAAACCCTAATTACGTCAACGATGATAATGAAAGTCTTGTTGATCAAGAGGTATACGACATAGATCCCCTTGACACTATCATTGCTATTAAGCTTTCTCCACCCACAGTCCAAAATCCAATCACCCCATTGAGCTATCCCATCATGTCTTCATCTATGCCTAATCACACTCCTTATGCTACCTTTGACAAGGGATGTCCATCATATCCATCATATCCTCCATCTACATCATCCTCTTATCCAACACCTGCATCCTCTTATCCTAGTCTGCCACCACAATACCCTCATCCTAATCCCTCATCCACATCCTCCAATCTCAATCCTTCATCCACATATACCCACTACCCCAATCTCCCATACCAATCTGCTCACCCTAATCCTACATTCGCACCTTCCTATTCTAATCCATTATCCACACCAACCTATCCTTATCCTAATCCGACATCTGCAGTTCCCTATCTCCATCCACCACCTCAATCTCCTCATCCTAATCCACCATCCCCATACCCTTACTACAATCCACCACCCGCCTCCTTGTGTTCTAATTCCCCATGCCCATATCCATACCTTAATCCTCCATCCAGTCTTAATCTTCCATCTAATCCTAGCCCACCAATCCCTAGTCCTAATCCCCCACTCATCCATAAACCTTCATCCACTCCCATATCGCCATCTCAGCCTAGCGTATTCAAGTTTCTCCAAGGACTTATAACAAAGGAGACAACTCCCACTCCACACATTGCAGTCGTGGAACCATGCCATCCCGACCCATCATCGATGGTCATTAGTGACGAGACCCTTCTCCATCCAACACCTATCATTGATGATGCCATCACATCCTCGGAATCCACTGAGTCCCCATCTCCTACCATCACATCCTCTGAATACACTGAGTCCCCATCTCCTACCATCACATCCTCTGAATCCACTGAGTCCCCATCTCCTACCATCACATCTACCAAATCCATTGAACACCCACCCCCTACTCCGAGAGCCGTCGAACCTATCGATGACACCCAAATCCAATCCACTTCTTCCACTCCTAGTATCCATTCCCAAGAATATTTTGAATCCTCCATCCTTCCATCTTCCCCACTTGAAGAGTCCCCCCATGACTCCATTATCATGCCTCCCGCACACGATGAGTCATGCGAAGAGCCTGTTCCAAAGCATGCCAACATATCCCCTCCTCCTGATCAAGATCCTACCATCCCATCTAGTCTACCACAAGATCACAGTCCCCCATCCATTCCATCTCTTGATCCTCTTGATATTCAAGATTCTATCGCTCCATCTCCATCTGCATTGCATGAACCTGCTACCACAAAATCAGATCCTATCATATCCCCTACTCCCTCTCCTGATACCACCCATCCAAGTGTTGTTATCCCATCATCGCCTAAAAATGCTATCCCCACACCGCTTGCATATCCCCTTGGTACTCTCACATTCTTCCATGGTGGCCTCCTTGCAGAAGAAAAACATAGTGTATATACCACCCATCATCCCCCACCTAATAATGGACTTGCATCATGTTTTCAGAATAACAAAAATCCTATCATGGATCGAATGCTCAAGAACATGAACTATCAAGGAAAAGGTCTAGGCCTTCACAAGCAAGGTATTTTAGATCCCATCCAAGTCAAAGAACAAATCTGCATGCAGGGTCTTGGATCTATTCCCCAAGACTCACAATCTAAAGATGTTGGTACAACTTCTAGACGTCCTCAACGAGCCTTCTCCAAAAGAACTTCTGGCCCTGCCCATCGCTCCGCTAGATCATATGTTGCCATCCCTCCTCCTCTATCGTATCACCTCAAAACAACCATCCATATTCCTCCTTCATCTGCTCCGTCCATTTTGGGTCCTTACATCCCTCCATCCACCATCTCCCGTCCTTCATCTACTCTATCCATCTTAGGTCCGTATATCCCAAGATCACCTCCTCCATCTCATCCTTTCACCCATCCAATACCTATACATGTCATCCATCATAAACATCCCTCTCGCATATCCCATAATCAGGATCAACAAAGGCACATACCTAAACATCCCCCATCTACACGTAATCCCCATACTCCTACCTCCATTGCTCCACATCATCCATCCCCTCACACCCATCCCATGTCTAGTATGAGCACTTTGGATGCCAGAGGAAAAATGCATCAATCTAAACACCCACATGAATCTAAAGTTTCCCATGTCCCCTCTAAAAGACATGGTAATGAAAAGAAAAATCCAATCCACAATCAAAATCAAATCTATAGCTCGAAAGAGCCAGCAAAGCAAAGATCAAAACCATGTGGATCCCAAAGAAAAAAGATGCAATGCCATCAAATGAAAAATCTGTAAGAACATCCAAAGTTGCTAATCCAAAAGCTAATTATAGATCCCTTTCACCTCCTAAATCTATTTTGGGTCCCTATGTCCCGAAATTCGCTATTCCATCTCCTCCATTATCCCCACATTCTCCATCCATTAGTCCCATTATCTTTTCACATCCGTCACCACATGTGCCAATGTTGGTCCTGAACTCATCTCCCCATCACGTATCCACCCCATCATTCTATCCATACCATTTTCAACATCCCACCCATTATCCCCCGTATCTTCCCCATCAGATCCCTCACATTCATCCTCTAGCATAATCCATTTATCCTAAGGTTGTACCAACATCCAATAGTCGGTTCGAACATGAGCTCTTAATACGTGATATAGAACTTGATGCTTGAGTCCTTCATCCATATCCTTATCGCATGTCTTCTAAATCCACTTATTCGCCTCCCTATCCTTATCCATCTCCTTTCGCATGCTATCCAAAAAGTCAAAAAAATCCAAAAAATAAAAATAAAAAAATAAAAAAAATAGTAAAGAGAAATAATTCGTCCAATGGTGAAAACTTAGAAAATTGGATAAGTACCATGATGAAAACCTGGCAAACAGGCGTCATGCGTAAATCCCCATCTGCACTTGGGGGCAATTTCCTGATTTGCATTCCCTCCATCCGCTATGCTTCCTGCTACGCTTTCGGCTATGCACCCATCTTATTGCTATACATCATTTTCGTCCATCCCCTCCATCCTATCAAGCTTACACATCCTTCTTGGCATATCTCATTTATCCCAATCCTTCCATCCTCCTTGTGATCTTGATAACAATGGGGCAAACATATAAACATGCTTTGGACACCTCTCGACATACATTCCCCTCATCTGCAGACTGTCCCAACTATCATTCACCCTCCCTTATCCATGCATCCTATCTTCATCCATCTCACTCCTTTATTTTCCTATCCTTCTCTATTGCATCCTTCATGCCTCTTCGCACATGACATATCTAGAGTAGGGGCATCTATCTTCAATTATGATACAGTCCTTGGAGACATCATTCATTCCATCAAATCACTCCCTTCCATTTCCCTATCCTTATCTCCTTATTGATATATCCATCTCCCCATCCTTATCTTTTATCCCTCTAAACAATCCTTATATCCATCTTCCCATCCCTATCTTCCTATCCTTCCATTATGACATCCATTCTTATCTATCCATCTCGTCACCTTTTCCTCATCCAAATCCTTATCCCTCTATCCAATCCACCCAAACAATCCTTTTCCTCCCCCATCCTCTACCCTCATATCATCTCATAATCCCTTGTCATTGGCTACTCCCCATACAATCCAACATCATCTATCTTATCATTTCATCATTCATCTATATGGCATGAATAACTATCCCATCCTTGAGCTTTGTCTAGTCACTATCCTCCAATCCAATCCAATAGGTCTATCTTGTCCCATCGTGTCGGTCCAATAATTTTATCCCCTTATCTAAGGTTATCTCATCATCTTTCATCCATCACTTGTCTTTGGCCTTCTATTGAACTATGTTGCCCCTGCACTTTCACGTAGGCAAGGTCGATCATTTGATCCGCCCCCGAGGTTCCATCCATCATCGATCTTCTTATATTTTCTCCTCTTCTCCATCCTATCTTGGTCATCCATTGAAGTCTCCATCATGGTCTATCGTCAGCCTTTTATCGAACTACGAGGGCTCTGCACTTCCAATAGGCAAGGCTAATCTTTGATCGGCCCTCGAGCCCCTAGGTCGCTAGGATGTGTCAGTCTTGTGTCATGTCTCTCATGTCGTGTCATCTAGCTATTCCCCTTATCTAGCTAGATCTTAACAAATGAGATTCACTTGTATCATCAAATCCAATCGGTTCTAAATATCCTGTGTCATATCAATCTTTTAATTTAGTATCCATCATTGGTCTCAACAGGATGCATCCTTCCTGATAGACCTCGTCAATCCCACCCATCCCCTTGATTGATCCTATGGCAAAGGACATTTTAAATTAATTGCAATCTTTTGATGCTTTTGGCTTTTGTTTATCCTTTGAGCTCCCTATCATCACTTGTCATGGTCGGCTTGATCCATCATATCATGGTGTGCTTTGACTCGTCAACATAGGGGTGTATCTTGATTTTTTGTTTGTCTTCTCGGTTGTCCCACGTAGTACCCACCAAGATCCCTGAGGTCTTGTGTTACGTTGGGGCATCCTTGTGTGCTTGTGGTTATCCCAATACCTGGCCCGACCAAGGTCATCGTGACTTTGGGGTGTTGGGATAGCCTTTTTGTTTGTTATGTTTGTTTTCTGCATTAGACACTAATCCGCCTTGGTTCTTCATACCCTGGCGTCTTGTGTCTTATGCTATAGCAAAAAACAGTGCTCCGACAATGGTAAATTGCATTTAGATTGCATTTCATCTCTCATCCTCAAATCCCCCCCCATCCATTCATCCTTCATCACACTCCCCTCCTAATCTTCCATCACATTGCATCATCTTCTTCAGCTCCCCTTGCATCATCTCATCCATTTCGAGAGCACACTCATGTTCTCTTGAACCCGCATGTCCTCTCGAGGGGGCATCATTCATCCCAAACTTTCATCATCGTTTTCCTTTCCTAATCATTCAAAGGAATGATTGGGGCATCTTTCCCAATCTAATCATCTTCTTCTAGGTTCTATGTTTTAATATTCTTTGAAATGATGCTACTTCGTAACACCATCTCAAAGAGGGGCAAAATGTAGACGTCTAAATTTGGACACTTAATTTATCCAAATTTATCCCCTTTAATTAACATCCTTTCTTCTTCCCTAAGGTATTTAATCAATAATACCTTATCTCTTTAATCCTCCTTCCATCAATTGAATTAAATAAATATTTTTATTTAATTCCCTTCATGTCACATCCTCCATCACTTTTATCTTATCCTAATCCTTCTTCTAATCCCATCATTAGGATGTGCACATGCCTAATCTTTGATTAGGAGGTGTCACATCCTCCAACTTTTGCAAGTTGGCCTCTAATCTCTCTTAGCCACCTAACCATCCTCTAATCCCTCACTAACTAGCCTAATCAACCTCTCAAGGAATTTTTAATTCCTTTTATCCTTCCAAGGAATATTAAATTCCTTTTCTCTTCCCCATGTCCTTTATGACATGTGTCCTTAGTCAACCCTATTAAAGGCCTTCCCCTTTTGGACAAGGCATCTCCCTTCCCTATGTGAATTTTTAATTCACATTTAATCCCCCAAGACACCCAAGAGGAACTTTTAATTCCTTCACTTCTTCCCACATGTCCTTCACTTATTGTTTATTCTTTCCCATCTCCCCATGAGAATATTTGAGGAATTTTTAATTCCTCACATGTCTTCTCACCCACATGGGGACAAGTACCTCCTTTATGAGGAGATCTTGTCCAATCCCAAGGTACCTTGTACCCCCCTCCATGTCATGTCCTTCTCCTTCCACCTCATGTCCACTTCACCTTTTAGGGCTATCTCACTTGCCACATGTCAAGATGTGAGGGCTTGTGAGTTCTCAACTCACCTTAGCCCTACATCTTGATATTTTGGTGGCTCAATCTTGACTGTCCATTTCCCCTAGGAATTCTCAAAAATCCTAGAAATACCCCCTCTTTTCTCTCATTTTGGAAGAGATCATTTTGCTAGCCAAACTCTTGCAATTTTATTTCTCAAGTTATACTTAGCCATTTTCATGTTTTTATCCACTTGCACTCATCCTCACAACATCATTTAGCTTGCATCTACTTGCCATCCAAGGAGCATACACATCAAAGATCGAAGGGCCAACCAAAGGATCGATTCGACACAAGGTATAAAGTTCCATTTTGTTGCTTTTATCTTGTTTTTTTTCCAACTTAGGCTAATCTTGAGGTGTAGGTTTTTTTAGTGTTTATTTCCACTCTTTTACTTGTTGCTTGTTTTCTAACGCTCACATTCGACCTATCAAATTTCTATCTTCTTCAATAACTTCCAATCTCACTTTCATTGTTTGCATCATTTTCATCATCTCATCCATTTTTCCAACAAAATTAATAGAATTATGAATTATCCTCAATGGTATCTCTTCCTAGGATCTAGTTCAACTGCCTGGATTCGGTGATCTGGCTATATGGTTGCAACCGCCTCACAATCGACAATCTATTGACAAACACCAATAGGCTGCCTCAAGTTGATGATTTGTCAACACAAGATCTTATGGAATGCCTTTCTCAACTTTCACAAACTTGCTCTGGTGCAACTACCTCAAGTTGGTGATATTTCCACCTTCATTCTCCCAAAGTTCATAAACTTGCTCTAATACCACTTGGTGCAGTCAAGGATGGAGGGTCCAGGAATAAGACTATCCAACCTTTCAGCAAGAGTAAACACAATAGAAACTCAAAGAATTGAAATAACAATCACACATGGATATATAGAAAATGATCAATTATTCACTGGCAACATGACCTTCCTTTTGACTTACAAATTATAGAATGATATGATGCTAAGCCTAGAAATACAATGCTAGTGAAGGCGCTTATTTCAACCTTACTATCTTACTACTTTATTCTACTTGAGTGAATGACTAATTCAACTATGCAATGCTTATTTATACTATTTCCTAGCTCCAGAAAAGGTCTGCGTCGGCCTCAAGAGGTCTTAAACCCCAAAGTTGATGAAACATGTGAAGGTCGGCCAAACATATTTTTCTCATTTGATTCTTGGCAAAAAATGATGTGGATTGGAATGAAGTCTCCTTGATGAATGTGCATCCTTAAGAAATGGTTTCTTGAGCTTGACAAGTCATGTAATAGGTCTGCACACTTGAAAATCCAAGACTGGTTAGTGAATGCTATCTATCTAAATGCAACTATTATTTTGTTAGCGATAACTTCATAATAGAACCTCTAAATAACTTGAATTCTGTATATGATGTAGATATTCTAATGAAGATCATATATCATGCTCCATGAGCTATAATGTTACAATGTGGTATGAAATATTGAGATTGGGTCCTGACAGTTAATTACTGAAATGCAAGAAAACATGAATGCAAATATTTTTTGTTGATGCAAGATTGCTTGAAACCTGGGATGCTCGTGCATCAGGGAGGGAGGAGAAGTGAGAAGTGAGAGAGAGAGAGGTGATAGAGAGAGAAGTAGAGAGGTGAGGGAGGTGGATAGATTGAGAGAGGGAAGGAGGGAGAGAGGGAGAGAAAAAGAGGTATATAGGGATAGGTTAGATTGAGAGAAGTAGAGAGTTGTTGGGATATGGTGTTGTACACCATTGCCTAAAATATTATATTATAATGTTGTAGTTAAATAATTATTTATTTTTGATGCACCTAGGTGGTGTGGTTAATCACACTAGGTTATTATTTGGGGAACACTTTATGTTGTATTATAATATTGTATTATTATTTAATATGTGAGAGACATGGGATAATAATTTAATATTGGGGAAATATTTAATAAATTAAAAAACTTAGTGCCCAATATTAAATAGGGGGTTAGTAGTCTTGTGTTCACATGGTTTTGTGGCACATGATTTTATCTTATCACTTGGTTGTATTTGTGTGAGCTTGAATCTATAAAAGCAAGCACATGCTTAGTGGTTAAGGTATGCTAGGTGAGTGGGTTGTCATTATTGAGTCTTTCTAAGGAGTGCATATGTTAAGCATGGCATGGGATGCGTGGATTCACGCTTGGATACATGAAGATGCATTGGAGAGGCCTGATGCTTCTAAGGTATTCATTGTAACTCTTGTATGCTTTATTTCTAAATAATAGATAGAGTATGGATTCTTTTGGAGGTTGGGTTTTTGCTTTTTAAGGGTTTTTCCAAGGTATATCTTCTGTTATCTTGTGGCTTGTCTATTTGATCTATGCATTATGGTTACTTTTATTCATATTTATCTCTCATGGGGTTATGTAGGAAATGGATTAAGATTGTGGGTATGAATGCATTATTTCCTAACAAGTGGTATTAGAGATATAATGGTTGATGGGAGATGTGAGCATCCATGTTTTTGGTTATAACCCTTTTTTGAGTAGATTTGGTGCAAAGTTGAATCCATGAAAATGAATGATAGTTATGAGGCATTACAAGATATGAAACACATGTTACAGGTGTTTGTTTGTAGATTTAGGCTTTTGGGTTGTCAATATTTGTTGGGTTTATTGCATATCTGAAGCTCACAAAATATGGGTCAAAAGGGTTTCTTGGATTGAGCTTTAATATGATGGTTTTGTAGAGGAAATTTCATGGATGACCTCTTAAGAAAAAATGAACCTCACCATTGGATCCAAGATGGCTGAAAAACAAAAAATGACATAAAATTTGCCCTATTTTGTAAAAGTTGAAAAATAGGAAAAAACAAATTGGCCCTAGCCCAACTATCTAGGGCGTCTACAAAAAAATATAAAAAAAGATAAATTCATCCTTTTATTTGTAGAAAAATTTAAATTGGCTTGCTAATTTTAAAATCGCGCAAATTAAAATATTAATTAAAAAATATTAAAAAATAAAAAATAAAATAAAAAAACCCTTTGTGGGGGGGTCTGCAAACTCCCACGATCGTATTCGTACTGTAGCCAGTAGCTATCAGTACTGGTAGGCCAATGAAACTGACCACTCCATTACTTACTCTCTTCATGAACATTCTCTCCCCCGGACTAACTTATTCTTTACATAACTCTTTCCCTTGTTCACATGTCTTTCTCTCCTCTTTACAACTTGTGTTTTTTCACATGTTTCTCTCTCCCCCTTTGAATTTAATGGTAAAGGATAAAATGTTTTTCATATTCTCCCCCTTTTGCATTAAACAAACTAACTCACCATTGTTCTACAAATTTATTTCCTTTTTACTTCTCTGCATAACCCCCCTTAGAAGCACACACCAAATCAACAACCTCTGCACAATGAAAAATTACATTCTTTTGAATGCAACAATCAACAATGCCTTTGCCTACTCCCCTTGAGAGGTAGCCACCAACATCAATCTAGAATAAAGAATAGATCTTAGAATCCATTGGATTGATGCATCTCCTTATGCATCTACTTCAAAGGAGGGACAATAACCCCCAACTTCTATCAAAGATATTCAAAAGTATCCTTAGGAAGAGCCTTAGTGAATATGTCAACAATCTGATCCTTTGTAGGAACGTACTCAAGTTTTACTTCATTATCCATAACTTTTTCTCTCAGATAGTGATATCTAATTGAAATATGTTTTGTCTTTGAATGTATGATTGGATTCTTTGAAATATTGATTGCATAAAAGATAGAAATAGGCTCATCATACACCACTATGATATCCTTCAATGTTTGCCTCATCCACAACACCGATGTGAAGCAAGATGTTGCTACAATGTACTCAACCTCAACAGTAGATAAAGAAATTAAATCTTGTTTGTTGCTTAGCTATGATAATAATCTGCATCCAAGAAAGAATGCACTGCCACTTGTACTTTTTCTATCATCTACAAAACAAACCCAATCTACATTTATATAAGCACTCAAAGTGAAATTAGTATCCTTTGGATACCAAAATCCATGATCTAGAGTGCCCTTTAAATATATGAATATCCTCTTTATTGCAGCAACATGTGACTCTCTAGGATCTTCTTGAAATCTAGCCATAAGACAAACTATGTACATGATATACAGTCTAGTAGCAGTTAGATATAACATTCCACCAATCATAGATATGTACTTGCTCTAATTAATTTTAGGGGATTCATCATTCTTGCTTAGTTTTCAACCAATAACCATGGGAGTACAAACCGATTTGGACTCTTCCATTCCAAACTTCTTCAATATTTCTTTGACATAATTTGACTATGAAATAAAAGTATCTTTATCTATTTGATTGATTTGTAGTCCAAGGAAGAAACTCATCTCCCCAAACATGGAAGTATCAAAATCATTCTGCATCTCTTCTACAAACTTCTTATGCATCTTTTATTTCCTCCAAAAATTATGTCATCAACATACATGACCACAATCAAGATTTGATCTTTTTCAATTTTGAAGTAAAGATTACTATCTGCAGTGCCTTTATTGAATCCTTGTTGTATCAAATACTTTTCCAACCTTGCATACCAAGCTTTGGGAGCTTGCTTCAATCCATATAGAGCCTTTTTTAATCTACAAACCATATCTAGTTTGTTTGATAATTGAAATACTTCATGTTTTTCCAATATAATTCTTCTAATTCTCCATTCAAGAAAGAAAACTTTACATCTATTTGATAAACTTTAAAGTCTTTATGTGTTGTAAATGCCAAAAACATCATGATTGCTTCCATTCTAGCCATTGGAGCAAATTTATCCTCAAATTCTATTCCTTCAACTTGTGAGTAGCCCTTACACACAAGTATTGCCTTGTTTCTTACCACTTCTCCATTATCATTCAATTTGTTTCTAAACACCCACTTTGTTCCAATTATGTTCTTTTTTGTAGGTCTTGGGACAAGTTCCCAAGTTTGATTCTTCTCAATCTACATAAGTTATTCTTCCATAGCCTTTATCCAATGTTCATCCTTACATTCCTTAGTCATAGTTTTAGGTTCAACTTTAGAAAGTAAACACAAATTTACTACTTCAACAACTCTTCTTCTTTTCCATACACCTTTTATTTTGTCTCTAATGATTTGTTCTTCAAAATGTTTCCTTTACACATACTTAGGGGTTCTAGGGGTCTTTTCTAGAGCTTCTTCCTCTTCAATATGTACTTCCTCTTTCTTAGCCTTTTCTTCTTCTTCTTTGCAAGTGGGTTCATCTAAATCACATCCATCTATCACCACTAAATTCTACAAATCTTCATCAAATTTGTCACTTGCACTCTCAACAAGCTTTCTCAGTATTTTACTATAGCATATGTAAGCTTTTATTTTAGTAGAATATCCAAGGAAGATACCTTCATCAGACCTTGCATCAAACTTTCCTAAGTTTTCATCATCTCTTTTGATATAGCATTTTATTCCAATGACCCTAAAGTACTTGATAGTAGGGATCCTTCCATACCAAAACTCATAGGGAGTCTTTGTGCTATTTCATTTTGCTTGAACTATGTTAAATATGTAAACAACAATATGTATTGCTTCTCTCTAGTAGACCTTTGGTAGATTAGATTCTTTCATCATAGTCCTTGTACCTTCTTGAACAACCTTATTTTTCCTTTCAACCACTCCATTTCACTAAGGATTCCTAGGGTCAATTAAGTGCCTCTTTATGCCATGATTCTCACAAAACATGTTAAACTCATTGGAGGTAAACTCTCCACATTTGTCAAAACTCAATCATTCTCAATGATAACATTAAATGCTTTGAATCTATTCTGGGCTTCATATTTTTCTTTAAGAAAAGTAACCCATGTCATTCTAGAATAATCATCAATCAAAAGCATGAAATATACCTGTCACCTTGAAAACTTCTCACTCTTGTATTACCACATAGATATTTATGCACCAACTCTAATAATTTGGAAGAATATTTTTCTTTACCCTTGAAACTTCTTCTTGTTTGCTTTCCAAACTGATAATCTCTGCAGACAACATTGATAGGCTTTGTAATCTTTGGTAGATTTATCATTGCTTGAACTGAACTAATTCTTACCAAGTTATCAAAATTGATGTGAAACATCCTCCTATTTCATAGCCAACTTTCATTAATTTGAGTCATAAAATAGTGACCATCAACACCCTTGAGCTGATAAACATTTCCATCTATCCTTTTTCCAACAACAATTACAGTTCTAGACCCTTTTATGATCTCACATCCATTATGTTGAAACATAATATTATATATTTTGTTACACATTTTTCCAACACTCAAAAGGTTATTCCTTAAAACCTTAACATAGTAAACATCATCAGTATTATGCTTTCCATCAAAACTGATTGAACCTATTCCAAAAATCTTAGCACTTGAATCATCACCAAATCTAACAAGTCCTCCATACTTTTCAAGTTTAACAAACTTAATCTTGTCTTCGGTCTTGTGATTAGAGTACTCGTTGTAAATGATCCAATATTTATTATACTGTCTAGCATGAAAATCAAATACCAAAGTACCTTTAGTCTTATCCTTTGTCTTCAGAGCACTTTTCTTCAGACATCTTTCAGAGTTAGAAAAATTGGTTTTATGTTTTAAAGCCATAACAACCATTCATTATCATAATTTCCATAATCAAATTCACCATTAGAAATACTTGCATCTTCTCTAACATAATAACTTTTCTTGATCATCTTACCTCTACTTTCCTTATTTTTTTCATTCACAACTTTGTTAGGGAATCTTGAAGCATAGTCAACTATCTTTCCACAATTGTAATATTTGAAAGGTAATTTACCTTTGTACTTACTAGTGCCCTTTTTCATCCTTCTCACAAAGTTAGCTTCCACATCATCAAGATTGAATCATAATCTAAATCTTCTATATTCTCTGATTTTCTAGCCTTAAAAGTAGTCTCAACTTTTGCACCATTATGGAGAATTTTATTTAAAATGGGGTTAATTATTGTGATACAAGAACCCTCAAACATTGAAGGAATTATTCCATATCCATAAATATATAGAGTAATATGAGATATTTTGGTAAATATAACAAAAGGGCTAATGTAAAACTTTGGACACCAAGTTTAATAACTTCCACTAAGCCCCATATTGTTGAGGATAAATTGGAAAAGTTAATGGGAGTCATAAAGGATATCTCATATAAGGTTGTGAAGAATGAGAAATATATATCCTCTTAACACTCTTTCCATACACTTCAATCAAGGTCAAAGATTACATAATAGACCTTACAATTATGATTGGTCTAAAATACTTGGATCGAATGATAAAAATATGGTCACGAGGACTACATATCAAGGATACCAAGAAAAACATGCCCTTGATCCCTTGAGGAATGATTATATGAATATTCACAAAGATTCATTATGGTGTGACATATATTATTTGCCTCATTATTAGTTAAAGTGTGTTGTTGCTAAAAAACTTGAAGAATAAAATGGATTCCAAGAAGATGAAGGTACACCTGAGTATTATGAGGATTCCTATGTTAATCAATTAGAAGTTTTAGTGTAGAAAAATGTATCCCTCTACATTTTCACACTTGTTTGGGCCCTCCCTGTTAAAGTTGGGCTTATTTATGCCTTATTTGGCTCTATTTTGCATCCACAAGACTTATTTAATGCATCTTTCTGAGGATAATCTTGATACATATCTAATAACCAATCATAATTTGGTGATTTTGGATTATATGTCCCAATTTAGTGATCTCAGACTCATACACAACCTTGGGCATATGGGTCCCACCTAAGTTTCAAGTCCTAGATCTGAATTGGCATAGAAATTAACAATTCTTGAAATTTGTGTCCCAATCTTAGCCTTCTGGGACTCATACACCCCAACTAGCATATGAGTCTCAATTAGCTTGTACCTATTTTGAATTCAAATTCTTGGAAAGATTTTATTCTCCTAGATATGATGTCGGCTTGTAGTGTTGTAATTTCAGAAAATTTGGCATAAACAGATATAAATACAAGGTTATTTCACATATTTTCACCTAGAAAATTTACAAGTGACCTAGAAATTCAAATATTGAAGCATTCTAGCTATTCAAGAGCATTCAAGAGTTAGATATCAAGCATTTTGGAGCTATATTCAAGATTCAAGCATTATGTCAAAATCATCATGCATCATGTTTGTTTTTGAGCTAACATTTGTGATTTTGGTATTTGTAGTATTCCACCCCTCTTGACAAAATGCTTAAACACATTTTCAGGTCTGGTTTTTCTTTTTGGTTTGTATTTCTTCCCTTGTTTTTGATTTTGTTTGCCAATAATGCTAAAAAGGTACTAAAAAGCATATACATATAGTGGAAACTCCAAATAAACTAAACTACTAAGATAACCTTGAGTAAATTGCTCAATTTAGAAGTCAAATATGATTTCTTCATTAATTACATGATAGGATACATACAATAGATGCTTAACATCAGATTTAAATTTAATACATAACATACCATTTTAACTTGCAGCCATGGAGCACTGTGAATAGTATTTTCCTATAGTAACAAACCCCAATAAATTTCTCCCTCCACCTGAAAGCCAAAATTCTCCACCCTAAATCTGGTATGGGGATCTTCCTTGGACTAGGGTGCCCCTTTTTGGAAAGATAGTAGCCTCTTAGAAGAGGCATTTTTCCCCTTTTGCTGATTAAACCCTCAAGAGAGGGACGACTGGCTATAGCTCTTCAATTCAGTCCAAAAACTCTTCAAAATGCAAGTAGCCCCTTAGCAAATAATGATGAAGTAAATTGCTGCCAACCTCACTTAGAAATCAACTCAAAAACTTTGCCAAAAACTCCTAATGTCACCAAAATCTGCATTAAAATTCATCCCAACAACCTTAAGGTGGTGTTTCACACCCTCAAGCAGCTCAAATATGAAGAACCAAGCCCCTTCTAGGCTCACAAACTACAGATTTAAGGAAACCCTAGTCTCCCTCTTCCTCCAAGTCAAGCTCCCAAATGCCAAATGAAAGAAATACAGTTTTCCAAGATGGGTCAAACTTCTTCTCATTGGAATATATCTTTTCACAAAGAAAATACTATTAATTAAAGTGAACACTATTCACTTTAAGTTATAACTTTTCCACTTTATAAATGAATAGTGCCAAATAAAAATAAAGTGACCCCCCATTTAAAAGAGACATGATCCCTAGGCCAAAAAGGGTGAAATAAAAGATAATGACATAATTTAATCAAATGCATCATGCCAAACACCTTAGTTCACCTTGCCACTGATCTCCGGAGGTTAATACTGCATTTTGATGACCAAGTGACCATCACAAGGGACCCTCTATTAAGATCCATTTGACATGATAGGCTAATCCACTGATTACAAATGTCTAGCTAGAGGGGGACGTTACGATATTTAATGATTCAAGTAAGCATTCAAGTCAAGATCCATATTATATAATCAAGAATCAAGATCTACATTCATTCTAGCCATTACATACAAGATTGCAGCCTATTGTTCAAGGGTTTTGTGAGTTGCAACATAGCTTATTTTTTCATTCATCATTCCTCCATTCTATTTCTATTTATTTCAAGGTTTGATTACCAAAATAGGTTTTGACCATGGTAAACCCCTATCCATTAAAAAAACAAAAAATTTCCCTCTCTTTGATGTATGATTTGTAAATTTATGTTGAACATCCATTAAAGAGCAAGTTTGGAGAAATTTTTCAAGTTTTCAAAGTTGTCATCTACATTAGAAGATCACGAAAAGTCACCTACAAAGCATAATTCAGTGTTTCAGATTTAGAGATTTAATAGAAGAGAAGCTATAGGAGAACACTAGAGGATATTAGAGTTTTAGATCAACCCTAATACTGGGACTAAATCACAACTTGCGGTGTATGAGTCCCAGTATACCAGCTTTCAAGCATTTATCTATAGATATTGGTTTAGTAGTTTCAGATTTCGGTTCCAACCCAAAACCCTAAATTGGGACTAAATTGCTCCTATTGGCATATGAGTCCTACTATGCATTATAAGTGAATTTTTTGGGAGTATATACCTTGTTTCAAGCCTATTCAATTTTCTAGGTGCCCCTCTGTCCTTTCTTAGTTCATTATTCTAATTTTTAGCTTCATATCTTAGGTTTTATAGCTAGTTTTGCATGTCATTTACATCATCTTCTTTCCAATCCTTTGCTTGGTGGTGAACCCACTTTTCTCTTTAATCACACCCCTAGAACACCCTATTGCATATCTCTTATCCTAATTCCATCTTTAGATTGAGATCTCTAGGATTTCCTTTAATGAAACTTGAAGGAAATATGTGGAGTACCCTAATCCCCCTTTAGTTCTATCTCCCAAAAGAAATAACACAATTTTATTCATTTCATTTTGGTGAACCTAGCCTCTAGACCACCTTATTTTTGATTTGGAGTGCATCATAGTCCTAGATCTAGCTTACATTAACTTTGCATTAGGCCTTGCATTAGTTAATTTGCATCTAGGTTTTCTAAATCTTGCATTAGTGAAAGTGCATATAGATTCCATTTTTCCCCTTGCATCATTCAATTTCATTTGAATTCTATAATTGTACATAGTATAGACATCATTCAAACCAGAAAACCTAACATTCACTCACAATTTGCTGAAATTAGTGCAAAAACCCTAATTTGTGACTCATACGTGCCTCTAGGTGATTTAGTCCCAGTGTAGGTGCTTTTACCTAATTTCTGGGTATTCTATGTGGACTATTTTTTAGCATTTAAACCCTTAAAAAACCTTAACTAGGACTCATACGCCCCTCTAGGTGATTTAGTCCCATGTCAGACTTGAAACTACATTTTACAAAATTAAAAACCCTATTTTTGTGCTTCTATTTGTTGTTAGAATTATACTTCAAATTACTGAGTTTTTGTTACATTCATTTCATTAAATCTAGCTTAATTTTGTGCATTTGTAAACATAAGAATATGAATTATATAATATTATTACATTAAGCTTCTGTTTCCTTGATTAGCTCTTGCATGAGCTTTACAACTTGGTGTCATATTGCTAATACTTTAATGAGACGAAGTTTGAGACTCATGTCATCTAGTGATAGCACAATCGTCATGGATCTTGGGTTATCTAGCTCTTTCACTACTAGTGTTAAAACTAGTTCACTAGGTATGGACAATACCCTTAACAACTCTTTTCCTTCAAGTAGTGTTGAAATAATGGTTACTAGCATTCCTCAAGAAAACATAATCCAAATCCATGAAGACTTAGCAAACCTACAAAATCAACTGAGTACTGAAAATATTTCCACCACTGCTATCCCTATGGTAAATAGCATACATCGCATAATTGAAAGTGAAGAAGGAATAGAATTTGTGCATAACCTAGCTTAGATTTTTATAAAACTTACTACTTGTGCTCAACCTTCGAACAATGTCCAAAGTCAAATAGGAACTAAAATTCCTCCTCCCACAACCATTGCATCTATTCCTACCTATACCAACCCTTAAGTTATAATAATGATGCAACCTACTAGTAATGTCTTTCCTACCTTGGGTATTTCTGCTAGAAATCCTTGTACCTTTGTGGCATTGCAATGATATCTCCTACCACTTTACCTCTCACAAGAATTCCATTCAATTCCCCTTCAAAAACATATACACCTCCACCATATTCACCTCCATCTCAAAACACGACTAGTAATGTCATCCTTAAAGAACTTTTGCAAAATGTTTCATCCCTTCAAAAGAAAATTTCTACCATAAACCAAAATCAAAATTTCCAACCTACATACTATGTCAAAAGCAATCCCTTATCCTTGGAGATATGGGGAACTTTGATACCACAAGGTATAGAGATTCCTAGATTTGAGAAATATGGGGGGAAAGGAGATCCTTCTAACCATGTTTCGGCTTATACCACCTTATGTAGTGATTTCATCCTCAAGGATAAGCTCTTGGCTAATATTTTCCCTAGGTCCTTCAAAGATATTGCTTTAGAATAGTTTTCCTCGTTACTAAAAAAATTACTTCATTCATTCAATGAACTCGTTGAGGCATTTATAAACTATTTCCAAGTTTATGAATCCTAAGATGACCTTAGCCAATTTGATGAGATGTAAGAAAAAAGATGATGAAAAGGTTACCAAATTTATTTCACGTTGCCAATATCTTTATTCCCAAATTAACATAAAGATTCTCAACCCTCACCTTCAATGGATGTTCATTGAGAAATTACAAACTAAGATACAAGATAAACTTGGCATGATGAAGTTTCCTTCATACACTTGTGTATGACCCTTTGTGATTATCAAAACTCGGTTAGTAGTCATGAAATAAAACCCATCTCTAGCCGACCTAAAAAGTATGAATCCATAAATCAAAACAATTATCAACCTTTTAGGAAATAGAATAAAGGCATCCTTCAACTAAATCCCCCTCAACCAACTCAACATGTTGATACCCAAGTGGCTGCTATAAAGAAGAAAAATAATTTTACATTTTGGGATCTAGCTAGACAATTTACTCCCCTATCTGATACCCTACATAACACAATGTTACAACTTCTAGAACAAAAAATGACCACCTTACCTCTCATTAAAACTCTCGATCCTAATAAGCCTTTACCTCCTAACTTTAGATTAAATTCCTATTGTTGTTATCACCAAAAAAATGGACATGATATGAAACATTGTGAGTGTCTTAAACATCTTATACAAGAACTCATATATTCTAGTCAAATTCAAATTGGAGACTGTGTTAATGATCAAGGAAATAAGCCTTTTTCCCCTCCCAACCAAAATTTACAAATCTTTACCAATCTTATGCTGAATCATAGCATTTCATTTGTCAAAGCTAGTGAAACTAAGAAGAATTATGTGATGAATGTTGACACTAATGATGACAACATTGATACTATTGAACAAGGTCATATGGATACTATGGAACAAAATCCTATGAATAATATGGTTGGATTGTTCAAAATTCTACTACATAAGGGTCAAGTTATGGTGTAGGGGTACCTTGAGGTCCTAATGCCTCCATGAGGCTTTGTTATGTTTTGACTTGTTTTAAAATGAGATTTTGTTGTAATAACATCCAATGGACCATTTTTGGAGTTCTTTCTATGGTTTGTATGTATTCTTACAATGGTTGTAATAGGTCTCAAGCTAATATTGTAAACTTGGTGCATCTAGGCTTAAGAAAGGAAAAAGTTGCCATGATGTAGCCAAGTAGAAGGAATGATAAGTTTGATGTTTTTAGTGTGCTAGGTGCTTCTAGGATCTATTTTTATATAACTAGATTCCATTCAAGAATTTGAGCATAGGTCGTTATAAGTGATGGTCAACTTTTCCAAATCAAATGTAATCAATTGTGAAATCAAATGTAATCAAGTGTTGTTTGCTCTCCAATGGTCCCCTAATTAAAAAAAAAATTGAGGGAAATTAGAAGGAGTGGGAACAAGTTTGAAATTCCTCCTTTCAGTCGAGGCAAGGTTGTTGAATGATTTTTGAGGAGAATTGAATGAAGAGAAAACTCTATTTCTCTGATTTTCTGTGTTTTTCCCTACTAACTTGGTACGACTAGAAATCTCTCTGTACATATATAATTATGACATGGATCAATAGAGGGATGAATTAGATTCCATTTGGTGGTGTTTCGGTGAAATTTCATCAAGTATTGAGGAAGTTATATGTATTTTTTTGGAAGTGGTCTGAAACCCTAAAAAACTAGTTTTTGTGAGAAAAATGTTTGTATCTTCCAATTCCACCATGTACAAATGCTAAATCTAGGTGGAATGAAATTTTTTCATTTGTGCTTTGATCTCAAGAAGGTTTCATATGACAACATGGAGTTTGGAGGGAGAAATTTGATGTTCTAGGCCTGACATCTCTATGTGATAGGCCTAGAATTGTGGGTAAAGGTTTGAGTTTTGCAAGTTACTAGGTGTTTTTGCAATAAGAGTGGTTGGGAAATGTTAAAATGTGTTTAATTTTCCTATATAAATATTTTTTGTGGCTTAAGGTTTTTGGGGTGTGCCAAGGTACTCAAATTCTTACATTGTGCAAACTATTTAGGTCTCCTTGTGGTGTTGGAGATCAATCCATTGTGGATTTCCCTTTTGCTGTCATGTCTTGGGGATTTGTGAAATTGTAGGGGTTCATTAGAGATGTCAAAAACCAATGCCATTTATCTGGTTACTACCTTTAAGAAGTTTTTATTTTGAATATCATAATTGGAAAAGGGTATAAGGAGTACATAGCCTAATGTTGTAGTGGTGGGTGATTGGCTGTTTCTAAGTGGAAGATCATATTGATTGGTCTTGTTTAGTCAAGTAAATTGTGTTCAAATCATTCTTAAGCCTCTGGTTGTATTTGGTTGTGAGATGTTAGGTTGGGTGATTAGGGTGTTTGTTGAAGTGAAAGATGAATTAGCTGAGTTTCCCTAGTGTGTTTGAGAAAACTTCTTGTTCAAGTTGTAATCTTCCCTACCCACTCTGTATCAGAGTGATATCAGAGCCAAGTCTGATTGTGAAAGTTGCAAAGAAATATTGGGAGTTGAGGTGTGTGAAGAAAAATTCCTCCAAAAGGTGGTTCTATGGTTACAAGGGAGTTAAAGGCCTTGAGAGAGAAGATAGAGGCCTTAGAGAAAAAGAGAGTGGCTATTGAGGAAGAGAGTACCTCAGAAGAGGAAGTAGAGGGTGGAGATGAAGACCATCTGGAAGAGGAGACCTCCTAAAGAGAGAAGGTTCATTGGTGCCTTGAAAACCATAAAAGAAGAAGCTTCTGAAGTGAATATGGACATACCAATGTATGGGGGAAAGATGAATGTTGAGGCACTACTAAAATGGGTGGATGCCTTGAATAATTATTTTAAGTACAAGGAAATGGAAGAGAACAAAAAGGTTAATTTTTCCAAGACTAAATTGAATGGGGATGCTTTGAATTAGTGGAATTATTACCAAGGAGAAAGAGTGAAAGAGGGTAAGAACATGGTTACTTCACAGGAAGGAATGGTGAGCAGATTGAAGGCACAATTTCTCCCTGTAGATCATGAAGTGCAAGTGTTTAGGAAACAAATAAACCTAAAACAGAAGGATATGGATGTGGCAACCTATGTTGAGGAGTTTCAAAAACTTAGTATGAGGTGTGGCCATGTGGAGAATGAGAAGGATAAAGTGGCTAGATATTTGAATGGCCTAAGGTTTGCAATTCAAGATGAGATGAGCCTAGTGACCCCTAAAACAATGGAAGAGTTTTCCAAGTGGCATGTAAGGCAGAGGAGAAGTTGAAGAGAAAGTAGGAGCATCAAGGAAGGGGTAGACGTGTAGAAATTAGTCACAAAGACAACAAGGGGAGTCAAGTGGAAAAGAAGAAAAAGGTCAAGAGTTAAGAGGTGGATTTAGAGGTAGGAGACCAAATGGAAGGGGCAGATCTAATGGGAGAGGCTCTAATTCATTCTCTGGAAGATGCTACTCTTGTAACCAACTTGAGAAACAAGCTTCAAGCTCTCATAGTAGGGATAGGAGAAACTAGTTGGTGCAAGAGGAGGATGCTCAAAGTGTGACTTCACCTTCCAGACCTGTTGAACCTGAATTTGGAGAAAGCTTGATGATGAGGAGGACACTTCTTAAGGTACCAAGTGCCAAGGAGCCACCACAGAGGAAGTCCTTGTTTAGGACCACATGTAAATGGAAAGGTATGCAAGGTAATTGTAGACTTAGGCTCTATGGATAACTTAGTGTCTTTAGAGATGGTCAAGAAATTAAAATTGAAAAATACTCCTCATCCCACACCATATAAGGTGTCTTGGTTGAACAAAGGCCAACAAGTGCTTGTCAATGAGCAATGTTGGATAGAATTTCAAATTAGGGATTATAAGGATAAAATCATATGTGATGTTATTCCCTTGGATGCCTGCCACATACTTTTAGGCCACCCTTGGCAATATAATAGGAAGGCCCAACATGATGGGCAATAAAACACTTACAAGATAACAAAAGATGGGGAATCTTGTACCATGAGTCCCTTACTAGATGGGGCTATAGATAAGCAACTTGGGTCTAGTATCATAGTGGTAGGAGAGGAGTTTTTGAAGACCTTAAAGCAAGAGGGAGGTCTAGGGTTTTCCTTGATTGTTAAGTCAAGTGTGGGTCTATTTTTTCTACAAACAAAGGAGATCCTATTCCTAGTGAAGTCCAAACCTTGTTGGAGAAGTATAAGGACATTGTGGTGGAAGAATCGCCTAGTTCACTGCCTCTAATCAGAGATATCAATCACCATATTGACCTGATACCAGGAGCTACATTTCCTAATAGGGCTTCCTATAAGATGACACAACCCCAAAATGAAGAAATAGCAAAACAAGTTCAAGATTTATTGGATAAGGGCCTAGTGAGGAGGAGTTTGAGCCCTTGTGTAGGCCCTACTATGTTGGTTGCTAGGAAGGATGGAAAATGCAGGTTATGCAATTATTCAAGAGCCATTAATAGGATAACCATCAAATATAGGTTCCTATGCTAAGGATGGAGGATCTTATGGATTTTCTAGGAGGGGCTTGCTATTTTTCAAAAATTGACTTGAAAAGTGAGTGTCATCAAATTAGGATCCATGAAGGGGATGAATGGAAAAAAACAGTCAAGACAAATGAAGGTATTTATGAGTGGATGGTGATGGCCTTTGGCTTGTCCAATGCCCCCAGTACCTTCATGAAATTAATGAATGAAGTATTGAAACATTTTATTGGAAAATTTGTTGTGGTTTATTTGGATGACATTCTTGTATTTAGCAAGACCAAGGAGGAGAATTTGGAGAATCTTGGCTAGGTCTTGAGAAGGTTGCATGAAGAGAATTTGTTGATCAAATTGTAAAAGTGTGAGTTTATGAAGGAAGAATTGGTGTACCTTGGGTTTGTCATATCAAAGGGTAGTTTGAAAATGGATCCATCAAAGGTTGAGGCCATTCTCAATTGGCCACCACCTAAGTCAGTGGGTGATGTGAGGTGTTTTCATGGCCTTACAAGAATCTATAGGAAATTCATCAAGAATTTCAGCCACATTTGTGCACCTATCATAGATACAATCAAAGGAGAGAAGAAGAGTAAGTTCCTATGAACCAATGAAGCAAATGAAAGGTTTGAATACTTGAAAAGAAAGGTATCACAATAGCCTATCCTTGCTCTTCTTGATTTTAATAAAGTTTTTACTATATAATGTGATGCAAGTGGTCAAGCAATAGGTGCTATTCTAAGTCAAGAAGGTAGGCTGGTTGCATTTTTTAGTGAAAAACTAAATGAGGCTAAGAGAAAATATTCTTCATATGATCTAGAGTTGTATGCTATGGTCCAAGCCTTAAAGAAATGGAGGTGCTACTTGATACCAAAGGAGTTTATAGTATTCATTGACAACCATGCACTTAGTTTCTTGAATGCTATGGTGTGTTTGAGAAAACTTCTTGTTCAAGTTGTAATCTTCCCTACCCACTTTGCATCAAACTAAAAAGTTTCTTGACATTGCTTTCTCATCTAAAGATATTGTTATACATGCACCTCATGGTTCTCTTTACATAGTCGGTTGAATCAATGACAATCCGACTAATGGTATATTAATTGATTGCATATGTGGAGAGAATGTGATCAATCAAGAATTCTTACTTGTACATGAAATTTATCAAGAAACATATGATAAACTGAAAGCATGGATAAAGACACATGATGGTTTCACTTGCCCTATGATAGGATCGATCACCCTTCCTCTACAAGTTAGACCGAAACAATTGGATGTCTCATTCTCCATCATCTTGACATCGGACCAATTCCATGTGAAGCTTGGTCGTTCATGGTTATCCATGGAAGTTATCTCATTGATCGTGCATAAATGCTTAAAGTTTCCCTTTGACAATGAGATCTTTATTGTACACAATAGTGGCTTTAATCCTCTATCTTCCTGAGGGAATTTATCATTGGATTTCTTTTGGCCTAAGCCTATGGAATCTATTAAACCTTGTGAAGACTTTATTTTCAAATCCTATCAAAATTTTAAGGTGAAATGCATAGAAAAAATATCCCTTAGAAACATGCCTCAACCTACGATTGAACCTCCTATCCTTGATGAAATCATGATTGAACCTAAAGACATTCCAAGCAACCAAGACCAACCTAAGATAAACACTTTACCTATCTCTTACAACTAACCAAGAGACAACGAAAACAATCCCATCATGCCACCTAAGATAAAAACACATTTACAAAGCTAAAGAGATAGTGGTTGAGAAACCTCCTATAGTTCCTTTTGTTCCTCCCATTAGGGAAGAAAAAAATCTATGGTTGATAAACCTACTCGTAGACAAACGCAACTTGAAAATCATACTAAAAGAAATAGAAATGCTAGAGAGCATAGACATAGATGTCACACTCTTGCTGAAAGATTAAATGAAGAGAACAATAAAAAAAATCAACATCCAAACTTAATTGAAGCAATACACAATGAGTCTCCCTCTTTTCCACAACAACAAGGTCCTATATCACAACCACAACAAACGCTAAATTCTTCTCTGGAAATTATCATTCGAATTAACTTAGATGATGATGATGAGATTGCTAAAATTGATTAAGAAGTGCATAATGAATTGAACACATTGTTTTCCTCTTTTATGAGCTTAAATGATAATTCTCTAAAGAAGAGTGTTGAACTTGATGATGACCCTAGTTCAACACTTTATGTTGTCCCTCTGGCTAGTTGTTTTCCTTTTGTATACAATTAACATGATTGGGATGTAGATGACCTGATAATAGGTTGAATTGCATGTACTTTACTATTCTTTTTCATGTTATGTTGTGTGATTGCATGTGTGTAATGTAATCCCTCGTGTTGTTTTGTTTGACGTCTCTCTCTCTTTTGTGCATTCCTCTATTTGTATCTATATTCTTCTCTATGTTGTAAACCTTTATCTTTGTCATTTGTCTTGTGTTTTCCTTTTGGGGATGACACAAGGCATCGAGGCATTTAGGCCTCTTCCATGTTGACCCAAAAGGTTTTTTTTTTTTCTTTCTCTTTTTGTATCATTCTTCCTATTCCATGAGTATTTGGGGAATGATGATAGTTTTGAGTTCTTTGAAAACATTGTAGCAAAGACATACTAACCTCAAATTTGTGGATCCCTTGTGTGTTATTTTGGGATTTCATTTTGGGGGCAACCCCTTTTCATGACGTAGCTTTATTTGGAAGCATATGACTTGGCATAGGGCTTTCTAAGTAAGCTCTCATGTCCTCTTTATTGTTAGCATTTATCATTTGCTACTTTAAAGTAATTTCTCATAGCATGGTGTTTAGAAATTCCTTTAAAGTGGGGGCATATGTTGGCATTATTCTTTTGCAATTTTATTCATGTTTCATTGTGTAGTATTCTTACTTCATGTGATGCATCTTTCGCTTTGTGGTGACATTGGGTGTGGTGTACCTCAAGAGTGTGATCTCTCTTACCATATTATATTCCTCTTAGAGGCTTTATGTGACACATTGCATCCCCTATGTTGTGAATCTTCTATTCTTCAATTGGTTCTCTCTTGGAGACATCAGGCACAATTTTCCCTAAGTTAAGACCTTACATGAACTAAGAAAAACTCCTTTGAATGTACCTTACACTATTTTTTATTTACAATATTGGTTATATGGCCACCTTGAATAACACAATTTTCTTGCCCATGGAGCCATCCTGTTTGTTCATGGGTGTCAAGCATACAAAGCTTTACTTGCCTCAGGGATCCTACTATCATGTTGTGTGGTGCTTTATCTAAGTTATTAGGAGGTATAGCTTTGGTATGGTTGTACATATGGGAGACAAATTTATGCATGACTTTCCCATAGCCACTTACTTGTCTGTGTGAGCGCATACATGCCACGTGTGTATGTGTCTCATTGGGGGACTCACCTAGTGGATAGTCTGAGGTTCCGCTAGCCCTTATGAGCATGTGTTTGGTTTGAATTGTGGACATCATGTTCCACTTGTAAACGTTTTTGGACAAACAACTTATATATGATCCATAGTGTGCAAGACAAACGGTTGAGGCTCGATCCACCCCTTTTTGTTTTTGTTCTGCTTTCTTCTTTTTCTCTTTGGTAGTGTATGCTTGTGCCTTGTTGTTCCTTATATCATTCACATGTGCATTCTATTGCACCTATGTTGGTTTTCCATAGGATCTTGATCCTGGGGGCTTGCAAAACCCTCTTGATCATTGTCATCCTATCTTACTAGCATTGGTACACTTGAACCCCTCTTGATGCGAGTTTTGTCTACTTTAGTGTGAGTTTGAAGAAAGGTCGTACTCTCACTAAAGTGGAGAATAAATGTATTGGAGAAAAATGTATCCCTCTACATTTTCACACTTTCTTGGGCCCTCGATAAATTTAGGCTTCTTTATGCCTTGTTTGGCTCTATTTTTAATCCACAAGCCTTATCTAATGCATATTTTCAAGGATAATCCCAACACATATCTAATAACCAATAATAATTTGGTGATTTTGGATTGTATAGGCCAAATTTAGTGATCTAGGACTCATACGCCACCTTGGGCATATGGAACCCACCTAATTTTTGGGGCCTAGATCTAAAATTGGCATAAAACTTAACAATTCTTGAAATTTGTGTTCCAATCTTAGCCTTCTGGGACACATACGCCCCAACTGGCGCATGAGTCCTACTTAGCTTGGACCTATTTTAAATTCAAATTCTTGGTGGGATTTTATTCTCCTAGATCTGATGTTGGCTTGTAGTGTTGTAATTTCAAGAAATTTGGCATAAACAAGTATAAATACAAGGTTAGTTCACATATTTTTACCTAGAAAGTTTACAAATTACTTAGTAATTCAAATATTCAAGCATTATAGCAATTAAAGAGCTAGATATCAAGTATTTTGGAGCTATATTCGAGATTCAAGCATCGAGTCAAAATCACCAATTATCATGTTTGTTTTTGAGCTAACATTTGTGATGTAGGTATTTCATGATTGAAGCAAGCAATTAAGTCAAGATCCATATCATATAATCAAGAATCAAGATCTACATTCATGCTAGCCATTACATACAAGATTTTCGCCTTTTTTTCAAGGGTTTGGTGAGTTGTAACATAGCTTATTTTTTCGTTCATCATTCCTCCATTCTATTTCTATTCATTTCAAGGTTTGATTACCAAAATGTGGTTTGACCAAGGAAAACCCCTATCCACTAACAAAACAACATTTTTCCCTCTCTTTGATGTGTGATTTATAGATTTAGGTTGAAGATCCATTAAAAAACAAGTTTGGAGAAAGTTGTCAAGTTGTCAAAGTTGTCATCTACATTACAAGATCCTGGAAAGTCACCTATAGAGTAGAATTTAGTGTTTCATATTTGAATATTTAATAGGAGAGAAGCTATAGGATAAAACTAGAGGATATCAGAGTTTTCGATCCACCATAGTAATTGGACTAAATCATCACTTGTGGCGCATGAGTCCCAAAATACCAGATTTCAAGCATTTTTTGTAGATACTAGTTTAGCAGTTTCAAATTTTGGTTCTTGCCCAAAACCCTAAATTGGGACTAAATTGCCCCTACTAGCATATGAATCCCATTGTGCATTTAAAGCCAAATTTTTGGGAGTGCAAACCTTGTTTCAAGCTTCTTCAATTTTCTAGGTGACCCTCTGTCTTTTCTCGGCTCATTATTCTGATTTTCAATTTCATATCTTAGGATTTATAACTAGTTTTGCATGTCATTTACATCTTCTTCCTTCCAAGCCTTTGCTTGGTGGTGAACCCCCTTTTGTCTTTAATAACACCCCTAGGACACCCTATTTCATATCTCTTTTCCTAATTCCATCCTTAGATTGAGATCTCTAGGGTTTCCTTTAATGAAACTTAAAGGAAATAGGTGGACCATAACCCCCCTTTAGTTCTATCTCCCAAAAGAAAGAATAGAATTTTGTTTGTTTTAGAAGTATATGAGGGTGAAGAATTATTTTATTTTAATCATTACAACCATGACGTTCGATATGAATTACCAAAAAAATAATTAAATCAACTCAAGGAACAAATGAGACAAAGGTATAAGAGAGAAAAACCATCTAGTGAAGATATCAAAGCTCTTACTATAGCAGTTGTCTTGCAAGTACAAAGTGACTAGTAGCTAAGAAATAGTAAAGTAGGTACCTAAAATCAAGTCGGAGGTGTGGTTGTCTTAGATATTATAACCATACAAATGAATAAAGGAAAAAAAACATAGAACAAGATGCAAATAGGACTACAAAGAGGTTGTTGGCTCGGAAGAGGTTGGAAAAACATTCAACACAAAACAAATCAATGCTATTGTTTAGGTAATGCCTTTCATCCATGACACTAATGTTGTGACTGTTCCACTCTCCAATCCTTTACCCTTATAATATACTTGTTGTCACCTAGAAATTTAACCCTATGCATAGTGATGGAAACTGAGCTTTCTAGAGACACATGGGATCATTTAAAGGCTGTGGGTCACCTGAATTTGAAATGAACCTCTGGAGAAGGCTGGCTTGCTTTGGGTCATCACCTAGACTACTGATACTTGCGAGGCAAAGGGAGAAGGAATACATAAAATGAAGATTAAATTTTAAGGTGGTACACCAAAATGACAGGAACAATGAGATACTCGAGCTACACTTGAATACTGGTAATAGCTATAGGACTGCACAACAAGATCCTCTAGATCACACATACAAACAGGTTTGACATGTACATGCTTTCAAGAAGGAAAAGCAGATTCTCACAAATTAAAAGTGCATGTGCAGGATTGAGTAAACACAATTTGTAACCTACATGATACTACTTTTTCAAAGAAAGGCATGCTTACATGAAACACAAGCTATAAGGAAAAGAGAAATATTTCACTAAGTAGCTTAATGAATCACTTAAAAAAAATGCACAATACTTCACAAGAACCAGAAGGCAAAAAATGAACCATCAATGGTAATCAAGGTAAGATTTATCTAACATGTTTTAAAACGAGTTACAAAAGTTTGCTAATCTGAGAGAGGACTGTAGAAGTTATAGACTTTCGAAAAGCATCCAGAGAACTCCTTCACAAGAAGGCAAAAATGCCTTATATACAAAAGTGTGTCGGCCCCTCAGGGCTTACAAAATATCAGTCTCAGAAAAGATCTGCCTTAGATATTTTGATGAAATTAATGTTGCATCCCCGTGTCCCTGTTGCCTATGTCGGTGAAGAAACATTCTTGGAGAAGCCTTCAGATCTTTCACAACTACCGCCTTCATTTTGATCCTCGTGTCCATCTTTGAACCTCCCTGCCAAGTGCCTTGAATGCTTCTGAGCTCAGAATGGATACATGTTGCTTTTCATCCTGTTGATCTTCTTCATCCTGGCCAATTGCCATGACTTGCTTTTATCTTTCTCTGATTGGTTGAGCATACTCCACGTAGATTCCTCGGGCAGTCAAAAACTTGCTCAGTCAGAATCGCATGTCAGTGAGACACTCTTTGTGTCTCCCTGATGCGATTAAATCCTCCTACAACCATCGACATAACATGGAACTTTCGATGAGAGTTCTTAGCGAGCCCAAAAGTCATGTTGATATCACCTTTGTTATCGCCCAGAATATTGGCAAGACATATCGCTTTCGGTAAGATGTTACAACGTGTTCCTTGGAGTCACATCGATACCACTTTTATTTGGCGATTCCATCGTTGTCGGCAAGAGATCATGTGTTCGGGAAGACCTCATAGTGAACTTTTCTTGTCGGGGTGAGCACATCTATGTCGAAAAGACTTTCTATGGTCAGGGAGACCCTTTGCCAACGCTGCCATCCTTCGCCGAGACCACTCTGCTTTGCCCAGACATCTTGTAGAATTCCTTTCCTTTTGGTAAACTCCTTTCTCTTCGGGAGGCTCCACTAGTCTGTGAGACCTTAAATAGTCGCCAGGACCTCATGGAAAAGGCCTCAACTCCTGGCGAGCTCTCTTTGTTGTCAAAAAAACACCTATCAAGACCTGTTTTATCCTTTGGCGAGACCACGTCCGTTCTTTTAGTGAGACCCTCGCCATCGGAAAGACCCTATAGCAGTGATCCCTTCTCTCGCCGAGACATCATGCAATCAAAGAGACATCATCCCAAAGCAAAACATTTCACCTCACTGAGACTTGTGCTTGGTCACTGAGACATCATGGCAAAGTCAAACATCCCTCGATGCCGACCTTGTGAGCCACCTTCGGAAAGACATCCCACGCGGAGAGACGCATAGGGAGTCATAGCGACCCAAATGTCTTGGCAACTGGTATTTTAGACAAATAGAATGCATTACTAGTTGGCAAGACAACATAGGGGTCTTGCCGACTTTCTTCTCTAATGGATTTTAAGCCAAATCTGACTGAGGCATACTTTTCAAATGAGCTCCTTGTAAAATGTCATCAAATGCATGAACTAACCCTCAATGCAAATGTCCCATTTGACCTTCTTGAACATCTAAAACACAATTTGTCCTGCCTGATTGAGCCCATGGGTGAGAATTGGGTAACATTTTTGGCGACCTTTGTTGGATGTTTTCCTGCTAAACACATAAACTAGTAGCCTAGGCCTATCCATTGGGTACAAAGTCATTGGGAAAGAAGAGGAACAAATCACTTGGAGCAACCTTGTACACTGTAACTCAAGAAACATATCACTTAGATAATTTGTTGAAAACAGGAAAAATTGTTGAATGGAAACTACTTATTTGTGATGGAACACTTAGGGAATTGAAACAACTAAACTAAAGTGAGAAAGCACTTATTTGAAAGCATAAAAACTATCCTAACCTACACTAACCAGTAAGAAAACTGGTCAAACAAAACCATTCATAGGATGATTGAAATAACTCCGCTTTCTTCTCAAAGTACAATGGCTCTCAAGCTTAGTGGAAGCTGAATAGAGATGGTATACTCAAAAATGTTTAAAAAAGAAAAGCACTTACTCATGAAAGAGGGTAACACGTTCACTTACCTCTCTAGATAGATCATATGTATTGTCAACCAGAGGAGGACAAGTGAGCTGAACATACTCTTGTTTGGTTATTAGTGCATCCTGGATATCCCCTTTCGTTGTACCTTCATGTGCAGGTACAGGGTTGGTCCTTGGCATTGTATTGGACGCTGTTTGAGCTAGGTACCTAATGGGGCAGCCTCTAGTAAGGGAAAATCTTGAACTTTCCTTGCTGGCCTCTTGTTGACCTCTAAAGACTTCATCTTTTCCTTGAGAAGATGCTGATTGGAGGTAATATGCAGGTTTTTCATTGGCTACTATAGTTCGATCTTCTCGAAAGATTTGACCATTATTTTCTATAGGAGGATCAACTGTTCTTTCTTTTAGCTCTGCAATGAAAAAGGAGTCCTGCTTCTTTGCATCATATATAACAGTCCCTAAAAAGAAACCATTAACGTTTTTGATGGTTGGATCTTCTTAACTAAGGAGCTGATATCCTTGTTGGATAACTAAAAAAAAATATCCAAACTGTGGCTCCTTATGCTCTTTGTTCATGATAGAATACACCTCCTCTTCAACAAAGTGGGGAATTTCATCTAATAAATTCATAGGTTGGAAGGCATTATCTTCAACAACTTCTTCAATAGTCTCATCAACTTGAATGGGCTGATCACATGCTTCCCTTTCATATGATACTAATTCATCATCTATGTTGGAACAAAAAGCCTATATGATATCATCTAACTCATAATTTTGCATTAAATCTAGATGAATTTTATCATTTAGTTGCTCCATACTAGGCATAGATGCTATCATGCATGTGAGATCTTCATCTTCATCAACAAATTGAGGAAGTTCATCGAACAAGTTAGCAATATTCTCTAGCCGTCCCAAATCAACGGGTAGAATAGGAACCTACATGTTCTCTTCAGCTTGCTCAACAAAACCAGGTAGTTGGTCAAGCAAATAAACCAATTGTTCTTCTTCGTGTGGCTCCTTTTCCAAAGAAACTTGGGCATCCTCTATTTGCAAGTGGAGCTCCTTGACTGGTAACTCTTGGATTATGCTTTTAGCCATCTTATAAACAACATCAGAATTTTTTTCAAATGAATCAAAATCTAAGGGGTTCAACAATGAATTTGATTCAACATCATCTTCACATGTGCTATTGTTGTTTTGTTGATTGTCATCAATCGAAAACTACCCAAATTGTTTGATGTCTTCTAGCTGTTCAATACTTTGCTGTTGCAATTGATGACACTTCATAGCTAGATGTAAAGGATTTAACTTTTTAATCCCTTCCCACAGGAGTAAACTGTCTAGATCAACGAGCTGCTCTTCCTTAGCTGCAACATTCTGCTCCTTGAAACTCCCCTCAAGTTGCCTCTTTTGAAACTCCTCCATCAGTTGGTGCTGATAATTTGAGTAAGCTTGAGTATTTCGCACTTGAGTAGAGAGTAGCTTCATTTGTTCTTCCTTAGCATCTATTTCCTATTTAAGGTCTCCCTCGAATTGGAATCTTTTTGCCACTCTTTCCTGATCATAAAAGTAGACTTGCTTAGCCATTTCTTGTTGTCGCATAATGGTACCTTGCTACATCTTGATATCAACCAACATCTTAGATAGACATGCAAGCACTTTACTAATATCGTTGAGCTTCATATTGTGAAGAAATTGACTTAGATCCCACAACGTATGGTCAATCTATTGGAGCAAGTCCAATATGTTTTGGTATGGATGTGTAGGAGCAACATACTCATGATATGAAGGGTAATAGTGAGCATCTTCATATATATTTGACATCTTTTCAGTCAAAGAGTTGGAAACTTAGAACTAACCAATTCTTTTGATACATACCAACACTTGTGCCTGTGAAACCAGAAGATTTGAGCTCAGAGTCACCAGTTATGTAAAGAAAATGCCTCCAAAAGGCTGAAACCACTGTTGCACACACCAAATAGCAGCAATAAAATGCATAAACATGAATTGAGAAGTAGTTCATAGTCCCACTGGGTGTGCCAAAAACTGTTATCACCTAGAAATTGCACCCTATGTGCAGTGATGGAAATTGAGCTTTCTAGAGACACATGGGATCATTTCAAGGCTGTGGGTCACTTGAATTTGAAATAAACCTCCAGAGAAGGCCGAATTCCTTTGGGTCATCACCTATACTATTGATACTTGCGAGGAAAATGGAGAAGGAATACATAAAATGAAGATTAAATTTTAAGGTGGTACACCAAAATGACAGGAACAATGAGATACTAGAGCTACACTTGAATACTGGTAATAGCCATGGGACTGCACAACAAGATCCTCTAGATCACGCATGCAAATAGGTTTGACATGCACATGCTTTCAAGAAGGAAAAGCAGATTCTCACAAATTAAAAGTGCATGTGCAGGATTGAGTAAACACAATTTGTAACCTACATGATACGACTTTTGCAAAGAAAGGCATGCTTACATGAAACAAAAGCTATAAGGAAAAGAGAAATATTTCACTAAGCAGCTTAATGAGTCACTTAAAAAAATGCACAATACTTCACAAGAACCAGAAGGCAAAAAATGAACCATTTAATCAAGGTAAGCTTTATATAACATGTTTCAAAACGAGTTACAAAAGTTTTCTAATCTGAGAGAGGACTATAGAAGTCACAGAATTTGGAAAAACATCCAGAGAACTCCTTCACAAGAAGGCAAAAATGCCTTATATACAAAAGTGTGTCGGCCCCTCAGGGCTTACAAAATATCAGTCTCGAAAAAGATCTGCCTTAGATATTTTGATGAAATTAATGTTGCATCCCTGTGTCCCTGTTGCCTATGTTGGTGAAGAAACATTATTGGAGAAGCCTTCAGATCTTTCACAGCTACCACCTTCATTTATGATCCTCTTGTCCATCTTTGAACCTCCCTGCCGAGTGCCTTGAATGCTCCTGAGCTTAGAATGCATACACTTTGCTTTTCATCTTGTTGATCTTCTTCATCCTGTCCAGACTGCCACCACTTGCTTTTAGCTTTCTCTGATTGGTTGAGCATACTCTATGTAGATTCCTCAGGTGGTCAAAAACTTGCTCAGTCAGAATTGCATGTCGGTGAGACACTCTTCGTGTCTCCCCGATGCGATTAAATCCTCCTGCAACCATCGACATAACATGGAATTGTTGATGAGAGTTCTTAGTGAGCCCAAAATTCGTGTCGATATCGCCTTTGTTATCACCTAGAATATCGGCAAGACATATTACTTTTAGAAAGATGTTACAACATGTTCCTTGGAGTCACATCGATACAACTTTTATTTGGAGATTGCATCACTGTCACCAAGAGATCAAGTGTTTGGGAAGACCTCATAGTGAACTTTTCTTGTCGGGGTGAGCATGTCGGAAAGAATTTCTATGGTTGTGGAGACCCTTTGCCAATGCTGCCATCCTTCGCTGAGACCACTCTGCTTCACCTAGACATCTTGTAGAAATCCTTTCCTTTTGGTGAACTCCTTTCGCTTCAGGAGGCTCCATTGGTTGGTGAGACCTTAAATAGTCGCTAGGACCTCATGGCGAAGGTATCAACTCCCGGTGAGCTCTCTTTGTTGTCGGCGAGACTCCTGCCGAAGGAAAAACACATATGGAGACCCCCTTTTTCCTTCGGCAAGACCACCTCCATTCTTTCAGTGAGACCCTCACCATCGGCAAGACCCTCGCCATTGGCAAGACCCTATAGCGGTGATCCCTTCTCTCGTCGAGACACCATGCAATCAGAGAGACATCATCCTGAAGCAAAACATTTCACCTTGCCGAGACTTGTGCTTGGTCACTGAGACATCATGGTGAAGTCAAACATCCCTCGATGCCGACCTTGTGAGCCACCTTCGGTGAGACATCCCACGCGGAGAGACAGATAGGGAGTCATAGCGACCTGAATGTCTTAGCCACTGGTATTTTAGACAAATAGAACGCATTACTAGTCGACAAGACAACATAGGGGTCTTGCCAACTTTCTTCTTTGATGGATTTTATGCCAAATCTGACTAAGGAATACTTTTCAAATGAGCTACTTGTAAAATGTCATCAGATGCATGAACTAACCCTCAATGCAAATGTCCCATTTGACCTTCTTGAACATCTGAAACACAATTTGTCCTACCTGATTGAGCGTGTGGGTGAAAATTGGGTAACAATACTATTGACATGGATCAAGCCTTGAATCAATTAAAATTTCAAGTTCTAGAGAAGGAGTTGTCGTGGATTGTCAAGTATAAGTAAAGAGAATTGATTTATATCAATGCTCCTACTATTTTTTATCAACAAAATGAACTTGCAGTTGTTCCCAATGACAAGGTAGATAAGGTCAATATGCAAGATTCCCATGATATTTACTTGGGTAGTGTACCTATAGGTAATACATAGTTGATCCATTTTACACGTATAAGAGAAAATTTTCACCCTATGTGTGATTCCCCTTTTTTCCTATATCCACCTTATAAAATGAAGCTCAGAGGCTTAATTTCACTGAAGCCCACTGTTGACAGTCCATGTGGTGCTTGTTTTGAGTGTCGATGGAGGCATTTCTGTCAGGGACGCTTGCGTAGTGCATAGACATCTGTGCGGTGTGCTTATGTCCTTGGTAGATTCCTACGGCTGAGCTAGCAGAGGTGTTACTTTTCTCATTGGCAGTGAAGTTGTAATGCCTCCTTTAGCTGATTGACTCAAATATGGTTGTTCTCTTCCTTCTTCATATTCAATCCTTCAACTTGCATTTCAACTCTTCAACAACTCAAACCTTCATTCTTGCACACTTCAAGCTTCCATACTCTTTTGCATCCATTTTCACTCACTTCCAAGCATTCCAAGCACACCATTTCATCAAAAGCTTCACTCCGTCACTTCGGTAGAGCATGTTTAGGACCACGCCATTGTAGCAGAGGCTTGAGTTCCTCTCATTTCTCCCCCAAGCAACCTTGAGTGCTCTTGGTGGAGGTGGTAAGCTTTCCTCTCCTCTCCTCTATCACTTGGTTGAGTAGCATAGTACTATTTTGTAGTGCTTGTATTCTCTTTACTTTATTGCTCCTTTATCTTGTTTCCTTGGCTATCCATGGAGGTGGAAACACCTAAACGAGGGTCTGAATAAGGCAAGCCCCTATACAACCACCCAAAATTTTCCCTCTTGTTGTGTGTAGGTGTACATGTTGTGAGAAAGACCAGCTAGTGAATGGATTCCTCAATGAGATCTTTCTTACTCTCCTTACATTCGCTTTTCTACTTTACAATACTAGAGAATATATTGTTTATTTACTTGTTTCTAGCTTTTAGTTGAGTAGCTAGGTTGTTAGTTGTTTTGGGTGAGTTCGACCTTGTCTCTATTGTTTTATGACTGTACAAGCTACAACACACTTTCGAGATGCGAGCGCGTCATACTGTTGTCTAAAGACTACACTGACGTCCTCAGGCAGGGAGCTCCCTGAGGTGTAGAGTTGAACCCAAAAATTGACTCATCTAGCCCCACCTTACAATTTTGGATTGTAGAGTGATTGTAGGACCTCATAATCCTCATCATTCTTATCCCCATACCCTCATACATTACACTTGGATGAGGTAATTAGGTCAGCCTCTTGGATCTTAACCCTCTGTGACTTGGGGTCTTGCATGCGGTGGTCCCCCTCTCTTACAACACATCTATTGATAAATGGTTGGTTGGTATATAATTGTATGATGGATTCTATGAATCCAACAATGTGATGCTATTAGAAGCCATGAACCAACTAGGTACAAAATTTTAAAATTATTCTGACAAGTTATTTTCCATGGATTCTCGCGAGGTGAATGTAATTGGGATAGTGAATGAAATTGAGGTACAATTTGAAGCATACCTAGGTAATTTTTTTTTAATGGATATTATCATAGTTGATTGTGTAGATAAGTGGGTATGTTATTATCTAGGAAGTGGGTGACCTCAATTGGTGGTACTATTCATATAGACTTGTCTTATGATACTAAAATACTACATGATAAATAAGTTCAATTATATAGAGAGAAGAAGATGCTCAATATTATGGAGAATAAAAATGAAGAAAAGAATCCAATTTGTTATTTTGATGTGGAACTTGACTATTTATTGGGCTACTATCATGATGAGTGTGAGAAGTAGGTGATGAGTGTGAGAAGTAGGTGTTGTCACAAAAACTTGCACCCTTTTGCTTAGCTATTATCTCAGCAAGTTTGTGACACATGGGAACATTCCCAGGATGTGGGTAACCTATAATGAGAATGAACCTCCAAAAAAAGGGCTAGCTCACATTGATATCTCACCTAAAATGGTGTTACTAATGAATTTGTAGAGAAAAGAGTAAGGAGAAAAAAACTTATAAAAATTAAATCTAATCCTAAAGGTGATGCACCAGATAACTTAATGAACTCTACTCAAATGACAACACAAGAAAAAACTAATGATAAAAACCTATCTTTGCACAATTCAAAAATCATAAACTTTGCATTAACCGTTTATAAGAAGGCTCAATACTCACAATCTTAGTAGGAGAAAATGATGTTTCCTCACAACTTAAGACCGATTATATTATTGACACAATTTATAACCTACAAATGTATATGTAACTTTGCATAAAGGTGCTACCATGAGATGTAATCATAAGGAAAAATGAATCACATAAAAATGCACCAATCACTAAGTACACAATTTCAGAAAAATGAGAAGGAAAATTGCTTCATATTACTCTCAAAAATGTGTTGCAATGTTGTATTGATCATTGAAAATGAGTTACAAAATTTTCACCTCTGCTCTAGAAATTTGAAAATTACAACATAAGATGAACTAGCATGAACTAAATAAAAAATACTAAGTATTTTTCCTATATACAATAAAGGGTTTCAAAAAGTCAAGAGGAGATAACTAAAGTCAAAATATCTAGACTTCAAAGCTATTCATGAGCAAAATCAAAATTTCTTGAAAAAGGGGCCCACCAATGCTAGAAATTGAGCTTAAACAACTCAAAATTCTATCTCATACTGCATGGAACTGAAGTGTAACTCCAAATGGCTCCTGAGTGCATGTAGATGGCACTGAAAGTGAAAAAATCCTCCCTAGAAACTCTCTCACGAATAGAAAAGGAAATCCTCTAAAAGAGGACCCAAAATTGAAGTAAACTAAACTCATTACATTGGAAACTCCTCCTTAAGTCACGTGTGATCAAAAGGACCCCAAAAAATATCTTAGTTTGACTCTGTGAACGGGTGAAAATATGTGTTAGAAAATGAGTAGCAAACAAAAGAGTGCAAACAACAAATATAAACACGCTACACCTCAAGATTGGGAAAATGATTAACTTAACAAAACAAAATGGACCATTTTACCTTGTTGAGTTCTCCTTTGGTTGGCCCTTCGATCTTTGATGCAGTGTATGCTCCTTGGATGGAAAAATATGCAAGTGTGGGTTATAAGATGGATGGAAATTTGGTGAAAGTGGATGCAAGATGTAAGTATTTTGGCTAAGTATGGCTCAAATGAAAAATTTGCAAGAGTTTGGCTAGCACAATGATCTCCTCCAAAATGAGAGAAAAAAGGGGGTATTTATAGAGAATTTTGAATTCTCTAGAGAAATGGATGGTTGAGATTAAACCAACATGGCAAAAATGTAGGGCTATGGTTAGTTGAGGACTCACAAGCCTTCACATCTTGACATGTGGAATGTGAATTGGCTTGAAAAAGATGATGTGGACATGAGTTGGAGGTACTACATAGTACCTTGGGATTTGGGCAAGATCTCCTCATAAAAGAGGTCCTTGTCTCCATGTGGGTGAGAGGACATGTGAGGAATTAAAAATTTCTCAAATATCCTCATGGGGATTAGAGAAAGAATTTAAAATTCTTTGAAATGCATTGGGGGATTAAATACAAATTAAAAATTCACATAGGGAAAGAGGTGCCTTCTCAAAAGGAGAAATCCTTCAATAAAGTTGAGTTAGGATGCATTCCATAAATGACATGGAGATTAGGTTGACCTAATTAAGTGATTAAGGTTGTTCAAGTACTTGATTAGACAAATTAATGACATATTAGAGGCAAGTGGGAGATTAGGAAGAGTTCACATGTGGCTTGATATGACAAGTCAAAGATCACATGGGGAAGAGAAAAATGAATTTAATATTCCTTGGAAGGATAAAAGGAATTAAAAATTACTTGAGATGTTTATTAGGCTAGTTAATGAAGGATTAGAGAAGGGTTAGGTGGCTAAGAGAGATTAGAAACCAACTTGCAAAATTTGGAGGATGTGACACATCTTAATCAAGGATTAGACATGTGCACATCCCTAATGATGAGATTAGGAGAATAATTAGGATTAAGAAAGGGATGTGACATGTGAGGAATTAAATAAATGTCATATTTATTTAATTCATTTGATGAAAATGAGGATTAAAGAGGTAAGGTATTTATTTAGTAATTAAATACCTTAGGGATTAGAAGAACTTTAGAGGTATTAATTAAATAATAGTGATATTACTTAATTAATGCGGATAAGGGAATGTTTAGAAGAAAAGTGATAAATTTGGATAATTAAGTGTCAAAATTTAGGTGTCTACATTTTCCCCTCTTTGAGATGGTGTTACAGAGTAGCATCATTTCAAAAAATATTAAAACATTGAACTCAAAAGAAGATGGTCAGATTGGGAAAGATGCCCCAGTCATCAAAGAATTGACTAGGAAGGAAGATGATGGGGGTGAAGATGAAAGGGATTGAGGATGCCCCCTTGAGAGGAAATATGGGTTCAAGAGAACACGGGTGTGCTCTTGAAATGGATGAGCTGATGCAAGGGGAGATGAAGAAGATGATAAGATAGGAGGATAAGTGATAGGAGATGGATGAAGCACAAATAGATTTGAGGAAAAATATGATGTTGCCCTAGTCAAGGTACAAGACAAAAGGGGTTGATGATGGATGGAGTGTTTTCAATGAGGGAATGAGAGATCCTGAAATAGCATGAGGATAGGGAAGGATACATCCCAATAAGTGGTATTTATGAGGGAAGGATACATCCCAAAACACCACTAAAGGATAGGGAAGAATACCTCCTGATGATGATGATGAAAGTGTTGTCGACAAGGAAGGATACATCCCAAAACAACACCGAGGGGATATGGAAGAATACATCTGGATGATGATGATGACAATGAGGATGATTGGATCAAGGCTTGTAACAAGACTGGGAACAAGACCAAGGATATGATTAGATGATTTGTGCTAGATTGAATGGGGGAGGATTGGATTGGGATGTGAGATAGATGAAGGGAATAAAAATGATGATGGACAAGATGCTTAGAATAACCAATCTATATTATTCTAAGAAGATTGAACAAATAATGATAAGAGATTGAATGGATAGAGGAGGGAGAGTAAGGAAGGATGAAGGGATGGGGGGAATTGTGATAGATAAGAGGATGGGGGATATATGCAAGATGATAGAATGAAAAATGAGATGCAATCCTAAAGCAATTTTCCATCTTTGGAGCATTGATTTTTGCTATAGCATAAGACACAAGATTCCAAGGTATGAAGAACTAAGGCCGATTCGTGTCGAATGCATAAAACAAACACAACAAACAAGAAGGATATCCCAACACCGCAATGTCACAAAGACCTTGGTCGGGCTAGGTATTGAGATAACCACAAGCATAAAAGGATGCCCTAGAGTAACACAAGACCTCGAGGATCTTAGTGATACTACGTGGGACAACCAAGAAGATAAAAATAGACATAAAAAGATCAAGATATTCCCCTATATTGACCAATCAAAACACACCATAATATGATGGATCATGGCGGCCTTGACAAGTGATGATAGGGAGCTCAAATGATAAACAAAATCCAAAAGTATCAAAAGATCGCAATCAATTTCAAATGTCCTTTACCATAGGAGCAAGGGGATAGATGGGATTGATGAGGTATATTAGGAAGGATGCATCCTGTTGAGACCGATGATGGATACAAAAACTAAAAGATTGATATGACGTAGGATACTTAAAACTGATTGGATCTGTTGATACAAGTGGATCTCGTTTGTTATGAACTAGCTAGCTAAGGGCATAGCTCGATGAAACGACATAAGAGAGACAAGCCATGAGACTGACACACCCTAAAGACCTAGGGGCTTGGGGGCCATTCAAAGATTAGCCTTGCCTATGTGGAAGTGTAGAGCCCTCGTAGTTCAATAAAAGGATGATGACAAACCATGATGGAGACTTCGAAGGATGATAAAGATAGGATGGAGAAAATGAGAAAAGTGGACAATGAAGATCGATGATAGACGATAAAAGAGTAGATGGAAAAATCCCCAAGGGCGGATCAAATGATTGACCTTGCCTATGTGAAAGTGTAGGGGCAACGTAGTTCGACAAAGGCCAAAGACAAATGATTGATAAAAGATGATGAGATAACCCTAGATAAGGGGATAAAATGATTGGACTGACATGATGGGATAGGATAGACCTGTTAGATTGGATCGGAGGATGGTGACTACACAAAGCTCAGGGATGGGATAGTTATCCAAATCAACAAAAATGAAGTGAGAGGATGACAAGATGGATAGATGAATGATAAGAAAGGATAGGAGATTGAAAATATATGCAAAAGAAGCAGAAGTGATGATGATAAGATAGATGGCATTGCATTGCATGGAGAATATCCTATAGCTAGATACCAATGACAAGGGATTATGAGATGGGATGGGGGGGAGGAAAAGGATTGTTTGGATGGATTGGATAGAGGGATAAGGATTTGGATGAGGAAAAGGTTGATAGATGAAAAGGGATGCTATGATGGAAGGATAGGAAGATAAGGATGGGGAGATGGATATAAGAATTGTTTAGAGGGATAAAAGATAAGGATGGGGAGATGGATATAACTATAAGGAGATGAGGATAGGATATTGATGGGATTGCTTTGATGGAATGAATGATGTCTCCAAGGACTATATCACAAAGGAAGATAGATTCCCCTACTCTAGATATGTCATGTGCGAGGAGGCATGGAGGATGCAATAGAGAAGGATAGGAAAATAAAGGAGAGATGGATGAAGATAGGATACATGGATAAGGAAGGGAGATTGAAGGTAGCATGATGGATGGATAAGGAAGGTAGAAGAGTGTGAATGAGGATTAGAATAGTGTGCAGATGAGGGGAATGTATGCTAAGAGGTGTCCAAAGCATGTTTATATGCTTGCCCCTATCATTATCAAGATCACAAGGAGGATGGAAGGATTGGGATAAATGAGATATGCTAAGCAGGATGTGTAAGATAGGTAGGATGGAAGGGATGAATGAAAATGATGTATAGGAAGAAGACGGGTGCATAGTTGGAAGCATAGCAGGAAGCATAGCAGATACAGGGAATACATATCAGGAAGTTGCTCCCACGTGCAGATGAGGATTTATGCATGATGCGTGTTTGCCATGTTTTCATCATGGTACTTATCCAAGGCCCTTGTTTTCCAAGTTTTCACCATTGGAAAAATGATTTCTCTTTAGTATTTTATTTTACTTTTTTGGATTTTTTGACTTTTTTAGATTTTTGGATAGCAAGGGGATGAAAATGGATAAGGATAGGGATGTGGATAAGGGAATTTAGAAGATACATGATAAGCATATGGATGAAGGACTCAAGCATCAAGTTCTATATGAGCTATTAAGAGCCCATGTTCAAACCAACTGTTGGATGTTGGTACAATCTTATTAGGATAAGTGGATTATGCAAGAGGATGAATTCAAGGGATTTGAGAGGGGAGATACGAGGTATAATGGGTGGGATGTTGGAAAGTGTATGGATGGAATGATGGGGTGGATATGTGATGGGGAGATGTGTTCAGGACCAACATTGGCTCATGTGGTGGTTGATGTGAAAAGATTAGAGGATTAATGGATGGTGAATGTGGGGATAATGGAGGAGATGGAATGGTGAATTTCAGGACAGAGGGACCCAAAAAAATTTAGGAGAGGGTGGATGAAAATGATTAGCCTTTGGATGAGCAATGTTGGATGTTGTTACAGGTTTTTTCATTTGAAGGCATTGCATCTTTGTTCTCTAGGATCCACATGGTTTTGATCTTTTCTTTGGTGGGCCTTTGTGGCCTACGAATTTGATATGGATTTAAATTTTTCTTCTCTTCACCATGTCTTTTAGAGGGGACATGGGGAGATTTAGATTCATGTGGATGTTTGGATTTATGCGTTTTTACTTTAGCATCCAAAGTGATTTTAGTAGCAGTGGGATGGGTGCAAGGATATGGATGATGTAGAGCAATGGAGGTAAAATTATGAGGATTATGTGTAGATGGAAAATGTGTAGGTATGTGCCTTTGTTGATACTAATTAAGATTTTTATGATGGATGACATGGATAGGTGTTGGATGGATGAAACGATGAGATGGAGGAGGTGATCTTGGGATATATGGACCCAAAGAAGATGAAGTGGATGGAGGGACATAAGAACCCAAGATGGGTGGAGTAGATGAAGGATGGGAGATGGTGGATGGAGGGATGTAAGGACCCAAAATGGATGGAGCAAATGAAGGAGGAATATGGATGGTTGTTTTGAGGTGATACAATAAAGGAGGGATGGCAACATATGATCTGGTGGAGCGATGGGAAGAGCTAACATTTCTTTTGGAAAAGGCTCATTGAGGACGTCTAGAGGTTGTACCAATATATTTATATTGTGAGTCTTGGGAAATAGGTCCAAGACCTTGCATGCAAATTTGTTCTTTGACTTGGATGGGCTCTAAAATACCTTTCTCATGAAGGGCTAGACCTTTTCCTTGATAGTTCATTTTCTTGAGCATATGATCCATGATAGGATTTGTGTTATTCTGAAAACATGATGCGAGTCCATTATTAGGTGGTGAATGATGGGTGGTATATACACCATGTTTTTCTTCTACGAGGAGGCCACCATGGAATAATGTGAGAGTACCAAGGGGATGTGCAAGCGGTGTGGGGATAGCAGTTTTAGGTGATGATGGGGTAGTGACATTTAAATGGGTGATATCAGGAGAGGAATAAGGGAATATGATACAATCTGGATTTGTGGTAGGGGGCTCATGTGATGGAGATGGAGATGGAGTGGTGGAATCTTGAATGACAAGGGCATCATGGGATGGAATGGATGGGGGACTGTGATCATGAGGTGGACTAGATGGGATGGTAGGATCTTGATTTGGAGAAGGGGATATGTTGGCATTCTTTGGATCAAGCTCTTGGCATGACTCATCATGTGTGGGAGGCATGGTAATGTAGTCTTGGTGGGACTCTTTAAGTGGGGAAGATGGAGAGATAGAGGATTCATGAAGCTCAAGGGAATGGATTTTGGTAATACTAGGAGTGGGAGGAATGGATGGGACTTGTGTGTCGTCACTGGGAGTGGGAAGAGTGACTTGGACTTTTGTGTCATTGATGGGTTCAATGACTCTTAGAGTAGGAAAAGGGTGTTCAATGGATTTGGTAGATGTGATGATAGGAAATGGGGCTTAGTGGATTCAGAGGGTGTAATGGTTTCAATGGTTTGAGTGGTGCTAGGGGTGGTATCATCAATGATAGGTGTTGGGTGGAGAAGGGTCTCATCACCAATGACCGTGGATGATGGGTTGGGATGGCATGATTCCAAAAATTCAAGGTGTGAAGTGGGAGATGTCTTCGTTGTTATAAGTCCTTGGAGAACTTCTAGAGTGAGAAACTTGAATACTCTAGGCTAAGATGGTGTGGTAGGAGTGGATGAAGGATTATGGATTGGTGGGGGATTAGGAATAGGGATTGGTCGACTAGGATTAGATGGGGGAATGGGATTGGATGCAAGAATAAGAATAGATGGGGGATTAAGATTAGATGAAGGGTTAAGATAGGGGTATTGGAATGGTGAATTAGGACATGAGGATGTAGGTGGTGGATTGTAGTAAGGGTATTGGGATGGTGGATTAGGATGGGAAGATTGAGGTGGCAGATTGAGATAGGGAAATGTCGATGTTGGATTAGGATAAGAAGATGTGGATGTTAGATTAGGATAGGTTGGTGTGGATGTTGGATTAGGATAGGAAGGTGTGAATGTAGGATTAGGGTGAGAAGATTGGTATGGAAGATTAGGGTAGTGGGTATATGCGGATGAAGGATTGAGATAGGAGGATGTCAAAGGGGGATTAGGATAGGGGTATTTTGATGGTAGACTAGGATATGAGGATGTGGGTGTTGGATTAGAGGATGATGTAGATGAAGGATATGAAGGATATGAAGGATATCCCTTGTCAAAGGTAGCATAAGGAGCATGATTAGACATGGATGAAGACATAATGAGATAACTCGAAGGGGTGATTGGATTTTGAAAAGCGGGTAGAGAAAACTTACTAGTAATGATAATCTCAAGGGGGTCTGTGTTATATTCTTCTTGATTGAGAAGACTTTCGTTATCGTTGTCGACGTAATTAGGGTTTCCCTTGACAACTATTGATGGAGGATAAGGATTCATGATGATGAAAGGATAAAGAGGATGGATAAAAGATTTTGGATCAGAACGAACTAAAGCTCAAATCAAGATTTAGGTTAAGCTCAAATTGGGATTGGATGAAAGTTCAAATTAGGTTGATTGGATGAAGTGATGGGATTGATTCTGACGATTGGATTGGATTATCAAAGGATGATTACAACATTGAATTTTCTTTGAGTTGGAAGTAGATTGATTGGGTCGAAGGTGATTGGATAGGGATGTGACTAGATTGGATTGGATAAGATTGATCAATGATTGATAAGATCGACTGATGGATTGGATAAGATTGATAAGATCAACTGATGGATTAGATAGGATGACGAAAGGGATTGTAAACCCCGTTCAAAGATTACCCTAGGTGACATAGGATACTGATTGATCAGATTAAAGAATGAATGGACAATTGCAGCACCGAATCCATTTTGAGATTGAAAATGGATTGATTGAGCCGATGATGATGATTAAATGACTCAGGACAAATGACAATCCTTAGCAGATGTTGATGATGACGATTAGATAAAACACTTAGATCAATTTGGATAATAACATGAGGCAAAAATGATGATTTGATTGGAGGAATAGATGATAAAAATGGATGAAAAAGTACTCAAAACGAGTAAATGATTGATCAGACTAGATGAACAATTACTAAGAATGAGAGAAGGAGGTTCAGAATAGATGAAAGATTGCTCAGAATGAGAAGACGAAGGTTTGGAATAGATGAAAGATTACCCAGAACGAGTAAATGATTGATTAGGACTATTGAACGAGAGTTCAAAATGATAGGAGGTTTGAAATGGATGAACGTCTACTCAGAATGAGTAAACAAATGACAAAATGGGAATTTGAAATGACGAAAGGAGGTTTGAAATGGATGAATGTTTACTTGAAATGAGTAAACGAATGATCAGAATGGTAGAATGAGAATTCAAGATGATGAAAGGAGGTTTGAAATAAATGAACGTTTACTTAGAACAAGTACACGAATGATCAGAATGATAGAACAAGAGTTCAAAATGATGAAAGGAGGTTTGAAATGGATGAATGTTTACTCGAAACAAGTAAATGAATGATTGAGACGATAAAAGCAAGAGTTCAAAATGATGAAGGGAGGTTTGAAATGGATGAACGTTTACTCAGAATGAGTAAATGAATGATCATAATGATAGAACGAGAATTCAAAATGATGAAAGGAGGTTTGAAATGGATGAACGCTTACTCAGAATGAGTAAATGAATGATCAGAACAATAGAACATGAGTTTGAAATGATGAAAGGAGGTTTGAAATAGAAGAATGTTTACTTGGAATGAGTAACAAATGATCAAAACGATAGACCAGGAGTTAAAAATGATGAAAGAGGGTGTGAAATGGATGAATGTTTATTCAGAATGAGTAAATAGATGATCAAAAAAGAGGGAACAAATGTTCGGAATGGATGGATGAAAGATTGAAATGAGTAAACGATTGATCAGAATGAATGAAAAAATGCTCAAATTAGGAGGCTGACTTGTGGGATGGATGAAAGGTTGAATTGACGAAGATGGAAGGAGGGATCTTAAGATTATTTTTGATATCCAACGATTTTGACTATAGATGGACTAAAGTCTAGATAAGGATTTTGGTTAAGCTCAGATTGAGATTAGATTAAAGTTCAGATTAGGATTGGATTGAAGCCTAAACTAGAATGATTGGAGGATGTGATAGGATTGATTCTACACCAAGTTTTGGGGTTTGAAAGACATAAGGTGTTGACAATCAAATTTTTCCACATTTAGCAATTTTCAAAAATTGTCAAATTTTGCCATTTTAGGAAACTTCACAAACATACTTTAGGTTATTTTCCCAAAAAATGACCAAAAATAAGATAGGATTAATTGCCAACTAACATCACAAATCTGAGATATGCATTCTGAGTTATTAACAAAAACAATTTTTTAAAAACTGAAAAAAAACACTAAATTGAGATTTTGAGGGTCAAGATGAAAGTTTGAGGCCCCAAAAATGTGGAAAAATGGGGTCCAACCAACTATAGGTCTGTTGGGAATCCACAAGCCACCTCATAATGCAAGCACTCGTAAAATTTTAGCTCAAATAGACTCCTGAGTCAAAAGTTATGGCCTCCAAAAGTTTCGACATAAAAATCAAAACTCTCGAAACGAAGTCTAGGTGATTGGGATGGATGATGTAATGATGGATATGGACTCTAATGATGTTATAAGTAGCACTTATATGATTTTGGTGATGAAACAAAGGCTTACAAAAAAATGTTGATGACAGGCAAACGTGTGCTCATAATGACTGAATGAAGGGTGGAATGATGAAACAAATGATAAAACTGACTGGTCAAGGGTCAGGTCTGCCCCTGGAGGGCATGCTTGCCTATCCAGAGTTTAGGTCCACTTGTGGAGAGCGGATCTTCCTGTTGGGAGGGTAGGCTCACTTGGCAGGAAAAATCTAGTCAAAATTGGCTAAAATAGGCTGAAAAGGGTTGGTTCAGAGGTCAGGTCTGACCCTTGAGGGCAGGTCTGCTAGTGGAGGGCAGGTCCGCCTATCGGATAAAAGTTGGTCAAAATTGGCTAAAACGGGCTTAAAAGGGTTAGTTTAGAGGTCAAGTCCGCCCCAGAAGGGCACGTCTGCCTGTTTAGAGGTTAGGTTTGCCTGAGGAGGGCAGGTCTGCCTGTCTAGAGGTCAGGTCCACCTGTCAGACAAAAGTTGGTCAAAATTGGCTAAAACAGGCTGAAAAGGGTTGGTTTAGAGGTCAGGTCTGCCCCTAGAATAGGTCAGGTCCACCCTTGGAGGGCAGGTATGCCTGTCTAGAGGTCAGGTTTGCTTGTGGAGGGCAGGTCTGCCTATCCAGAGGTTAGGTCTTCTTGTCAAACAAAAGTTGGTCAAAATTGGCTAAAAAAGGTTGAAAAGGGTTGGTTTAGAGGTTAGGTCCACCCTTAGAATAGGTAAGGTCTTCCCCTAGAAAAGGTTAGGTCTGCCCTTGGCTAGCCAGGTCTACCCCTGGGTGAAAATGGTCAAAAAATAACTGTTCGGGTGCACAAAACGAGGAGATTGATGCTCAGAATGGATGGATGAGTGCTTGAAACAAATGAATGACTCTCAAAATGAGGGGAGGAAGATTCAAAATGAGTGAATGAGTGCTCAAAATGGATGAATGAGTAATCAAAACAAGTAAACGGTGACTCAGAATGGATGAAAGACTCTCATAATGAGGAGATAGAGGTTCAAAATGGATGAATGTTTACTCAGAACGAGAGTTCGAGATGATAAAAGGAGGTTCGAAATGGATAAACGTTTACTTAGAACGAGTAAACGAATGATTGGAATGACTGAACGAGAGTTTGGAATGATGAAATAGGGTGTGAAATGGATGAACGTTCACTTAGAACGAGTAAATGAATGATCAAAATGATAGAATGAGTTCAAGACAATAAATGAAGGTTTGAAATGGGTGAATGTTTACTCAAAACAGGGAAACGAGTGATCAGAACAGTGAAACGAGCACGCGAAATGATGAAAGGGGTGTCTAGAATGATGAAATGGATGATAAAACTGACTGATCAAGGGTCAGGTCCACCCCTAGGATGGGTCAGGTCTGCCCCTGGAGGTCAAGTCGACCTGTCTAGAGGTCAGGTCCACCTGTGGAATAGGTCAGGTCTGCCCCTGGAGGGTAGGTCTGCCCCTAGATAGGTCTAAACTTGAGTTTTGGAAAGAGGACTAAGGCAAAGACCCAAAACACAACCAACATCAATCAAAAGAATACGACTAAGTCAACATAACAAAAAATTACTGGTTTTGCACAAACAAGATAGTTTAGACAACACAATCCTAAGTCTAGTAGAAGGGGTATGATTGAAAAAATCTTTTATTCTAAAATGAACATGATTGCTAAAGAGTCCTCGATATACACTCGGTACGTGAGGCCCAAACCGTGAACACCAACCCGTTACAAGCGTGAGTCGAGAACTTATCGAGATACTAGAGGTTCGGACCAACTCTTCACGTCATCCCAATGCTTCACCAATTACAATGTGGTTGGATTGAGGTACAACTTTCGCTCTCCCCCTTTATATACCCTACCGGTACGCGTGGTTGGGATCATTCCTTGGGGTGATGAAATCCCTAAGCAAGTTCCGCTAAGAAAAGAGAAAGCATGGCACAAATACTTGGTAAGCTATGATTTCTCGTCACCCAGGATCGCCAAATGGTGCAAGGGGATTTGATACATGAAATAGATTACCAACAAGCACAATAAACAAGAGTAATTGACACCCTTAGTTAAATTATGTGTTTAATTTATGCAAAATGACAAGTAGTAGCTGATAAATAACTAACCCTCTAAGGAAAGTTGTTAGTGAATCCTTTCATTGTTCCTTGCCAAATGCTGATCAAATGCTAGCACATACTCAAACAAGACATGTTAGGAGGTTAGAAACACTTAAAAAATCCAAAAAAAGTGCTAAAGATTGAAATTTTGCCTTTTGAAAAAAGTTGCCTAGGTCAGGTTTGCCTATCTAGAGGGTAGGTCTGCTTATCTAGAGGTCAGGTCAGCTTGTCTGTCAGATCAAGTCCGCCTATCTGTCAGATTAGGTCCACTTGTCTGGAGGTCAGGTCCGCCTATCTATCAAGTCAAGTCCACCCCTTGAGGTCGAGTCCACCCTTGTATGGTCAGGTCCACCCCTCTTCAGGTCGGGTTCTCCTCTTTGCAACCTATACCTACAAAAAGTAAAAAAAATAACAAACGTGAAAGATACAGACCTGTTTGTGGGTCCCACTGGGCGTGCTAGAAATGTAAACGGGTGAAAATATGTGTTATAAAATGAGCAACAAACAAAAGAGTGCAAGAAACAAATATAAACACCCTACACCTCAAGATTGGGTAAATGATTAACTTAACAAAAAAAAGTGGAATATTTTACCTTGTTGAGTTCTCCTTTGGTTGGCGCTTCAATCTTTGATGTAGTGTATGCTCCTCGGATGGAAAAAGATGCAAGTGTGGGTTATAAGATGAATAGAAAATGGGTGAAAGTGGATGCAAGATGTAACTATTTTTGCTAAGTATGACTCAAATGAAAAATTTGCAAGAGTTTGGCTAGCACAATGATCTCCTCCAAAATGAGAGAAAAGAGGGGGTATTTATAGAGAATTTTGAATCATCTAGAGAAATGGATGGTTAAGATTAAACCAACATGGCCAAGATGTAGGGCTATGGTGAGTTGAGGAATCACAAGCCTTCACATCTTAACATATGGCATGTGAAGTGGCTTGAAAAAGATGATGTGAACATGACATGGAGGTACTACATAGTGCTTTGGGATTTGGATAAGATCTCCTCATAAAGGTGGTCTTTGTCTCCATGTGGGTGAGAGGACATTTGAGGAATTAAATTTTTTTCAAATATCCTCATGGGGATGAGAGAAAGAATTTAAAATTCTTTCAAATGCATTGGGGGATTAAATATGAATTAAAAATTCACATAGGGAGAGGGTGTCTTCTCCAAAAGGAGAAAGCCTTCAATAAAGTTGAGTTAGGACACATTCCATAAATGACATGGAGATTAGGTTGACCAAATTAAGTGATTAAGGTTGTTCAAGTACCTGATTAGATAAATTAATGACATATTAGAGGCAAGTGGGAGATTAGGAAGAGTTCACATGTGGCTTGATGTGACAAGTCAAAGATCACATGGGGAAGAGAAAAATGAATTTAATATTCCTTGGAAGGATAAAAAGAATTAAAAATTACTTGAGAGGTTGATTAGGCTAGTTAATGAAGGATTAGAGGAGGGTTAGGTGGCTAAGAGAGATTAGAGGCCAACTTGCAAAAGTTGGAGGATGTGACACATCCTAATCAAGGATTAGGCATGTGCACATCCCTAATGATGAGATTAGGAGAATAATTAGGATTAAGAAATTGATGTGACATGTGAGGAATTAAATAAATGTCATATTTATTTAATTCATTTGATGAAAATGAGGATTAAAGAAGTAATGTATTTATTTCTTAATTAAATACCTTAGGGATTAGAAGAACTTTAGAGGTATTAATTAAATAATAGTGATATTACTTAATTAATGCTGATAAGGGAATGTTTAGAAGAAAAGGGATAAATTTGGATAAATTAAGTGTCCAAATTTAGGTGTCTATAGAATCAAAGTTACTAATAGAACTCCAAATGACACCTACTATCTTCAGTTTAGTTTCTCTTTTCTATTTTGCATGATTTTTGGAAAAAAGGATATATCTGATCAAATATTAAACATAATCACTATGATTATTTTAATATTTAGTATGTAATAGTTCTTTCTATTCCCCTTTGTGAGTATTCCATACTAAATATTAAGGTAATGTTATTGATTATCACCATTAATATTTAATTGCAATAATGAACTTTATCTATAGTTATGCAAAATAAAAAGTGAAACTAAGTTATGATTTCAAAATAGAATGATAAATTTTGAAGTAATAACTTAGAAACTCATGAGCTTCTTCAGTATCATTAGGTATTTTGACTTGAAGTCATAGACCATGATGGTAATTTAAATGGAATGATTTTATTTTTAACATCTAGTCAAAACTCATCATTCGAATTAGGGTGAGTACAAGAGACTCAAACCCTAAAAATGCTTTCATTTTTTAACTTTCCATCTTTCTGAAGAAGATAGAGTGTCTCCATGCCTAGGTAAAGATCTCGACCTTCACCATTTTTTTGTAGACTCTGAGTGGCTTTCTTTTGAAGATTTTTGACAATAAAACAAGGTAATGTTATTCTCAGTCAAGACTTCGCTATTGTTTCCACTTTCAAAACCATTTTCAAGCTTTTAGGCCACGTCCTTGAGCATTTTTTGGTTAAATTTCTACTTTCTTTACCCTCTATTAATATTCTACATACTATGAGGCCACCATGATATTTTTTTGAAGTTTCATTTGCCGCGGATTTGACTATATTTTTCTCATAGAAATATATGAAGGTAAGTTTGTATCATTTAAATCTCTTTCATTATCAACTGTTTCCTTTGATAGAAGCTTAAGTTTGAACTATGTGCAAGTGTTTTTTACTTTTAACTATGCAAAACTAACTAAAAATGAAATGTAAAGAAGCAGAAGACCACCTCAATGATTAGCCTAAGTTAAGCACAAAAGAAAGATAAAGATGAGAGTGATTATACCTTTGCTTATGTTGATCTCCTTGGTTGGCCCTTGACTGAAATTTGGTTGTGTGCTTTTTTGATGGTAATATGATGGAAAATAAATAAAAGGTGATTAAAATGCAAGATGAGGGTGGGTATGTGAGAAGTGAGCAAGATGGATGCAAATTTTTGAATGAAAAATGTGCTTAATGATGGCTTGAATGGCTTAAGAGCATAAGGGTGTAAGAATGAATGAAAAAGGGGGTATTTATAGAAGTAGTTGAATTCTCTAGAAAATTCACTAGTCAAGATTGAGCCACCATGGCCAAGATGAAGGGCTATGGTGAGTTGAGGACTCACAAGCCCTCACATCTTGACATGTGGAGGATGAAGTGTTTAAAGGACATGGTGAGATGAAAATGGTACAAATGATGTGGAGGAAAGACAAGTGATGTGGAGGAAGGAAAAGTACTTTGAAAATACTTTGGAAGATGAGAAGATTTCCTCAAAAATGAGCTTCTTATCCCCAAGTGAGAATGAAAGTGACATATGAAGAATTTTAGTATTTCTTATTTTTAAAAATCTTCATGGGGAAGAGGAAAGTGGTTGGAAAAATAAATGTGAATTAAAACTTCACATGATTAGAGTGGATAAGGTGGTTGGGATAATAAATATGAATTATAAATTCATATGATAAACACCTTGTGGATAAGACAAGGTTCTTCTGGAGAAGGCTAATAAGTGCCTTGTGGATAAAACAAGGTCCTTATAATAGAAAGTTCTTGGTTTCATGCGACTTGATGTGACATTTCAATGATCATATGGGGAAGAAGAGATTCCTTAGAGGAATAAAATGTGAATTTTAAATTCATGGGGAAGAGGGTCTATGCCAAATATGGAGAATGTGAAGGTTGACCAAAAAGGTATGCTAAATGCAGCAAGAGGATTAGATCAAGGTTATGCAAATACATGGTTAAGAAAATTAATGAGGGATTAGAAGCAAGTGGGAGATTATGGTGGATGTGACATTAATCATGATTAAGGTGTGCACATCCTAATCATGGATTAATTAAATTAATCCAAATTAGAAGAGGTTTATGGAGGATGTAACAAGGAGAGAGAAAAAGAAAGAATTTAAAATTGATTTTATTCAAAAAATTCAAATGACTAAATTAAATCAATTGATAAGTTTATTTAATTTAGAGAGGAAAAGGTGTAGGCAGAAAGTGAAATATTAATTAAATAAATTATTTAATTAATATTGACGAAATAGACAAATAAAGTAGATGCATTTGACCATGTGAAAGTGGTCAAATCTGAATGTCTACATTTTGTCCCTCTTCAAAATATTGTTAGAATAACAGTGTTTCGAAGAAAAAAAATTTAGATGACTCTATAGTAGAAGCGACTAGAAAATTGTGAGCCACCCAAACAGAGGGAAATGAAGGGAGATGCCCCAATTTTGCAAGGGAATGACCATGATAGAGGGATGGGTAAGAATGGTAGGGTATGCCCCCTTGAGAAGGTGGTCAGGAAAGAAAAAGGGGTCCCAAGCAACTTCTTGATAGGAAGAAATGAAATTTACAGTTGGATAGAGCTCAAAAAACCAACCAGTTTTTGCTTTTGAACAGAGTCGATTAGACACACAGTATGCAAATGGTGGCCCATAGAAGTTTTGGAATTCATTAGGGCCTAAAAAGTTAAATAAAAAGGAAAAATATCCCACTTAAAGTGATTTAAATATGAGGGGGAAAATTATTTATAGTAATTTTAGAGTTACTATTCCTCATTTGCATACTTGACAATTGAAAAAGAGAGAGAGAGGAGAGAAGAAGGAGGAGTCGAGGAGACAAGGGGATGAGGATGCCAGATGATTATGATGATAACATCATCTATCAGGCGGATGAGGTGCAGGTGTTCTTCCATGCACTCACGGTTACAAGCCAGGTTATAATCAAAACCCCCTTTGTGATTTTAAGCATTTTTGATGTATTTTGTAGTGTTTATGCTTTTTCGATAAGATGGGTTTTGTTTTCAGGTTAGTTTAAAAAAATGGGTTAGGGGTGAAATTGATATTTTGCTAATGGGGTAGGTAAAATAGGCTATTAGAGGCCATGGGAGGGGGGGAGGAATTTTCCCAATTAGTGGGTAAATTATCCCCAAAAATTAGAAAAAATGGTCTAAAATGGGTTGAGGGAAAGAGGGAAGGGTAGACTTTCCCCTGAGATCAACCCAGGACGAGGCCACCTATAGGAAAGTGAGTTGGTTTGCAAAGGGGTAGCCACACCCCATGGTAGGGGAAGTCACACCCCCAAAAGGGCGGTTGCACCCCAAAAGGGGTGGTCAAGCCCCTAGAAGGGGCGGCCATGCCCCGAAGGAGGCGGTCACACCCAAAAACGGGTGGCCCCACCCCAAAAGGGGTGACTGCACCCTAAAAATTTTGACCCCACCTCAGAAGGGGCGATAATTCCTGGGAAGGGTGGCCCCACCCAAAAAGGGTAAAAATGGCCGAAAAAAGGAGGAAAGAAAGAAAAGCAAACGTAAACTTGGGGAAATGGGGGAACTTGGCCAAAAGGGGAGGGAATAGTTAGTGAGAAGATAACTCAAGGCCGAGAAAGGAGAGAAGAGATGAAATGACTAACATAGCATTGTGGTATGGATGCAGCGATTTGAGTGGCTACGAACACGAGAGAGATGGTCCAAGGTGCTGTAAACGATGATGGCGGCCATGACTAGAGCAGATCACCACATTCTGGAATAGGTAGGATTACGACATCTACTAGGGTATCTAACAGTTAGAGTATATTGAGCGCTGTTGACAATGCTCATAGAGCAATGGAGTTCAAAGACATTGAATTTTTGTCTTTCGACAGGGGAGATAACAGTGACATTGAAGGATGTATGGCAAATTTTGAGGCTCCCTATAGTAGGGCGTCTAGTGAGTGAGTTGACATCAACAGGGGCAGAGCTAAATCAGACACTGTACATGTTGTTTGGATGTGAGGACCTTCTTGTTCAAAAGAAGGGGTTAGATGTGGATCGGTGTTTGACAATGGGAGTACTAGCATTATCACTCTATTTCTGTGGGCTAATTAGCAACATACTGATATCAGATAGGAGCGAGCGGTTTTGCAGTCTAAGGTATATGGAGATTATTCATCATATTGTCAAGGGGAGAGAGGGACAGTTCACATGGGGAACATTCGTATTGGCTTAGTTGTACAGAGATATGCACATGGTGTTTTATTAAGGGGTGCACAACTTGACATAGGTGACCCTGTTGTAGGTATGGGCCTAGGAGCACATCAGTGTTGCCAGGTCAGGAGTAGTGACAAAAGGGACAGTGGATGAGGTAGCACCCATAGCATGGTGGTACGAGACCGAGTATGGCTAGGTTTGGCACTATGATAGCCTTGGGGATTTGGATGGATGGAAGAGGATCATAGATGACCTAAAGGAGGGAAAATAGTGTGGTGGTCATACATGTAACGACAGTTTACTAGGTGGAGGAAAGAGGAGGCGAGACACAGGGGCTACTTCAACACCAGGTGCTTCATAGTCGGCTTGGAGCCTCACATAGTGGAGGCACACAAGCCAAACAAAATGGTCAGACAATTTAGGGATGTATAAGATATTCCTTAGGGACCTGACATTTTTGGTGGATCACACGAGAGCAGCCATGGGGGGAGCCAATTTCTCTAAGGTTTTCCAGAGATCATTGGGAGACATTTTTGTCAGTGCCCTACCTAGGGAGGATCGACAAGGAGCAGGTGGCAAGAGTGACGCGTCGATATGTTGGATGGTTCGACAACCATCGGTGGGATAGGATTGCACTAGTGGAGCCCATTACAAAGGCACTAGGTTTTGGATTTGAGGATGAGTGGTGGTTGGTAGCATAGAGGAGAGGGAAGGGTAGAGCCCAATAGAGGAGAGGTTGGAGATAGGATGGTAGGTCAGTAGGAGGCAGGGGCCACAGGACAGGAGGAGGTAGGGGCTACAGGATAGCTGGTGAGGGCGGTGAGGAGTAGATAGTGAAGGAGGGAGTAGGTGGTGCTTGAGCAAGAGAGAGAGGAGCACGACATGGAGATGATGAATGAGACTGAGGTGCAGGCAAGAGTTGTAGGATAGCAGATAAGGGAAGGGAGAAGGGGATAGCAGAGGAGAGCTTGGGTGGAGATTAGGGCCAAGTAGGAGCATGATGAGGTAGAGATGGAGGTGAGGGATGAGAGATATGCACAAGAGTGAGGATAAGAGGGGGTAGGGGTCGCAAGACAACTAGTGAGGGTGGCATGAAGCAGTAGACAGTGGAGGTGGGCCTAGGTGGAGGTCAAAGCCAAGCAGGAGCCTGATGAGCTAGAGATGGAGATGAGGGAGGAGAGAGATGAGCTCAAGGAGGAGGTCAGGTTTGTGGGACAAAAAATGAGGGTAGGGATGAGGGGACAACCGAGGAGAGTGCGGGTGGTGATTAGGGCTGAGCAGTAGCATGAGTAGAGGAGGATGCTATGGATGTGGATGTTCTTGTGGTGTAGTTGTTGGCGATAGTACCATATGTACCATATGAGGACCCTATTGTATTGTTAAGGGGGACCTAGGTGAGGCCACGAATGACATAGTAGAGGCTAAGGGTTGCAAAGGTTGAGGTGCATAGACTTCAGGAAGAGGGACAAAGGGATTATGGCTTCATTGTTGATTACCTGACCTCACAGGTACAAGATATAGAGAGGGAGAGAGATGATCTTTGAGAAGAGGCACAAGGAGTACACGATGAGTTGGCTAGGGTGACCTGGGATCAAGATAGACTACATGCAACAATGACTATAGCACAGGCCATGGGACAGTAGGAGCTGAGAGGTAGCAAATCATGTATCAGTAGAGGGGCAACAACAGGTCAAGAGGGAGGTGGAGGAGTTGAGAGTATAGGTGACAGAGCTGCTAAGGGAGAGGATTGAGCTTCAGGACAAGGTTTTTGTGGCTATGGTTTGTGTAGAGGTGTAGATCTTCTGGGATGAGAGAGACATAGTACATACATAGGTATAGGGGATGTAGGGGGAGAGGGATGTTGCACGTGCACAAGATCAGGCTATGCAAGGGGAGAGGGATGTTGAATGGGAATAGGTTCATGTTATGTAGGGGAAGAGGGATGCTGCATGGGAACAGGCTCAGGTTATGTAGGGGGAGAGGGATGATGCACAGGCACAGGCTCAATTTGTGCAGGGGGAGAGGGATGTTGCATAGGAACATATAGTGATATTTCAGAGTGGTAGTGATGGGATATGGGTAGAGGTATAGAGACTGTAGAGAGAGAGGGAGGCCACAGAGGCACAAGTAGTGGCTATGGAGGAGGTGAGAGATTGACTACAGGAGGAGAGCGCTCAGTTGAGGATGGCTTAGGAGGCATGGGGACAAGAGAGGAGAGTCATTAGCAAAGATCGAGAAAAATATAGACATGAGCAGAATACAGTCAGGTATCAAGTAACATAGAGAGATTTGAGTACATGAGGGAGGCGTCTTTCTAGATGGTTGCTTATCAACATGCGGTTTCATATCTGGCATAACACATGTTTCATTTTTTTTGATAGGCTCCTCAAATGCCCATGCCATCCCAGTCACTAGGGACATAGACCCGAGGATATAGTGACTCTCAAGTGACCCTCCCTTGCAGGCGGTTGGTGCTTGAATCTCCTCAGAGGCTAGACATGGGAAACTCATTTGGAAGATGACCAAATACTAGATTTTGATAGGTGCAGGGTGGATGGATAGTACAAATTAGGAGTGGTTACATTTGATTCAAATCCTTGTACTTGCACTTTATTTTGTGATTATTATGTATGCGATGGCTATGTATTTCAATGATATTGATGGACATTATTATGGACTATGTGATGGAAATTTTATTTTGATATTTATATGATATGCGAGAACCCTTATTGACACCATGTTGTGTATATGATGATGATTCTCTCTATGCATATGTGTATGTTTATGATTTTATGATGGGTGATCATGATGATGTAGTACATGTACATGTTTATGATGTTATATGTTGATGTTTATATGGATGCGACTGACATGTGTAATGCAGGATGTGATGTATGCTTTATGGTTTTATCTATGATGGATATGGTCCTAACAATTTGTGATGAAAGTGGCGATGCATGTAATAATATCAACTAATAAGGAAATGAATGGATATAAAGATGAATCTAAGATGCTTAGAATAACCAAACATAATTAATCTAACTTAATATGAGATGATAATGCACATAGGATAAAATGCAATGAACTTGTAATGCAACATGAACGTATGTGCCAATAAGGACTTGCATGGGAATGTAGGTAGATGGTGTGAAACTGCACCTATCAAAAACCATTGATATCCTGAGAAGAATGGGAGAGAGAAAGTGAATATTTGCACAACCAAAATCATAGGTTAATGGATAGGGATGAATGCAATGCAACAAAATTGATTATGAAATGCAATCCTAATGTAATTTTCCATCTTCAGAGCACTAATTTTTGCTATAGCATAAGACACCAGGTGCCAAGGTATATGAAACCAAGGAAAGTTAGTGTTGAATGCATAAAAAAACATAGCAGACAAGGCTATCCCAACACCCCAAAGTGAAAAAGACTTTGGTCAGGCCAGGCATTGGGATAACCACAAGCATAAAGGGATGCCCTAGCATAACACAAGATCTCATAGATCCTGGTGGGTACTACGTGGGACAACCCAACAAACAACAACAAGATCAAGATATTCCCCTATGTTAACCAATCAAAACACACCATAATATGATAGATCATGGCAACCTTGAGTAGTTGTAATAGGGAGCTCAAAAAATAAACGAAAGTCAAAAGCGTCAAAAAACACAGTCAATTTAAAACATCCTTTGCCATAGGATCAAAGGGGATGGATGGGATTGATGAGGTTTGTTAGGAAGGATGCATCCTATTGAGACTGATGATGGATACTAAACTAAGATGACCCACATGATGTAGGATATCTAACACTAATTAGATCTCCCGATACTAGAGGATCCTATTTTTGAAGAACTAGCTAGATAGGGACACACTTTACAACACGACACAAGACACAAGACACCCTGATGACCTAGGGGTTCGAGGGCCAATCAAGGATTAGCCTTGCTTATGTGAAAGTGCAAAGCCCTCGTAGCTCCTAAAAGACCATGGATAAAAGTGGAAAGAGGACAATGGAGACCGATGATGGATGACGAAAGACATGACAGAAAAATGAAAACAAAGCCCTGGAGGTGGATCAAAAGATTGACCTTTCCTACATGAAATTGCAGGGGCAACGTAGTTCATAAAAAGACGAACAACGACTAACCATGGATAAGAGTGAAAAGGGGATGATGGAGACAAATGATGGATAACCAAAACAAGATGGTCAAAATGCCCTAGGGATGGATCAAATGATTAGCCTTGCCTATGTGAAAGTGCAGGGGAAATGTAGTTTGACTAAGACAAATGATGAAAGATGAAAGACCAACATGACAAAGTGATGAGGAAAAATAAAGGACAAACACCGATGACTGAGTCGAAGAAGGACTCGAGATGACGTGAAACTGACATAAAATCTTAGATTTGGATAAAAAAGCTCAGATTATGGATATCTGACAATCATCCAGTCCTCAATCAAAACATAGCAAGCAGCCAAGGATGGGATGCAGATGAAGTGATAGGATAGGATGAGGTGTTAGGAATTGGATGTGAGGATAGGATGGATGGAGACATGAAACAACTAGGACACAAGGTAGATAATGATTAAGCTCTCTACAAATGATGCCTGTCACCAGGTTTTCACCAACTATACTTTTCCAAGGTTTCACCAGGGGTGGTTTTCACCATAGGAAGAATTTATTTCTCTTTACTATTCTTTGAATTTTTTCTAATTTTTTAATTTTTTTGTATTTTTTTGGATTTTGACAGGATAGGATACCCTAGCTGAGTTAGGTGTAGAACCTCTTCAAGTGCATGATGTTGATAGGCTCTTCAAGGTGCTCCTATTTAGGTGTGGCAAGATGATACATCCCTAATCCATACTTTGTTTTAATAACATAAGGATCCAACCAATTAGGTTCAAACTTTCCCTTCTTGTCTCGGTCCTGTTGGGTATGCTGGTTCTCTTTAAGAGCTAGATCTCCAATGCTAAATTGGTGGGGGTAGAATTTCTTGTTGTAACTTCTCTTGAGATGATTTTGATATGCTTGAAGATGATTGTATGCTTTGATCCTCTTTTCATCTAAGAGCTCCAATTGAGTGAGGCGAGAAACCTATGAGTCTTCTTTAGTAATGAGATTCTTCAAAGATATTCTCAGGGACGGAATCTCAACTTCAATCGGCAAGATGGCTTCAACACCATAAACAAGGGAATATGAAGTGGCACCAATGGGAGTGTGGATGGATGTATGATAAGCCCAAAGGGTGGGGTGGATGTGGAGATGCCAATCTCAACCAGTACTGTTGACAACTTTTTTCAAGATTTTAATCAAAGTTTTATTAGTGGCTTCTACCTGTCCATTACCTTGAGAGTAATAGGGCATGGACCACCAATGTTGGATATGGAAGGTGTCACATACCTCTTTTACAACCTAGTTTTTGAATGGTTTTCCATTGTTAGAAATGATGGTGGAGGGGATGCCATATCTGCAGATAATATGGTAAATGATGAATTTGGATATTTGAGTACCTGTTATCTAGGAGAGTGGTATGGCTTCCAACCACTTAGTGAAGTATTCAGTGGCAATGATAATGAAGGTGAGGCCATTGGAGGATGGAGGATATATCTTGCCACCTAAATCAAAACCCCACTGAGAAAAAGGCCATGGTGCTACGATGGGTTGCAGATCTTGAGTAGGAGCATGTATCAAGTCCACATGTTGCTAGAAAGGTAAGCATTTCTTCGGGAAGTCACAAGAGTTGTGCTCCAATGTAGACCAATAGTAACTAGCCCTGAGAATATTCTTAGCTAAGGCCATGTCATTTGAGTGGGGCCCCAAAAAAACCACTATGTACTTCAGTTAACATAGTATGAGCTTCAACCTCATTCAGACACTGAAGAAAAGTGCAATCATATCCACGATGATAAAGAGTATCACCTACAGTGGTGTATCGGGATGTACGTTGAATGAATGACTTGCGTTGATTGCAAGTAAGGTTAATGGGTAGGATGTTGTTGTGAAGATAGGCATAGATCTCATGATACCATGGGGATGCAAGACCTACAATTTTGCACACCATATCAGTCTCAGTGATGTTGAATGTAGGGATTAAAAGTTGTTCATCCAAGAATTCACACTTTGTCTGATATATGGGCATGTAAATTAAGGAACCAATTGTAGCCATCACATCAACAACTTTGTTTTGTATTCTAAGGATCTGGTCAAATTGAATAGAGGTGAAAGACTTCTTAAAATCATCGACCATGCATTTATAAGGTAACAACTTCTCATACTTTGTTAAAAACTCATCGTTGACTTGTTTGATGACTAATTGTGAATCACCAAAGACCCTTAAGTGAGTGATATTCCATTTGATTGTGATTCTAAGGACAATGAGAAGAGCTTCATATTATGCTATATTGTTTGTGCATGGAAAGGCTAGTTTGAATGGCTTTGGGATATAATTGCCTTGGGAGGTGATAAACAAGGTGCCTGCCTTGACCCATTATGTGTGTATGACCCATCGAAGTATAGTGTCCATGTGGTGGCTTCTGCTATTGTAAAGACCTCTTCATTAGGAAATTTTGTTACCAAAGGATGTGCATCAACTAGGGGGGCATCGACTAATTGATCCACTATCACTTGAGCCTTAATAGCTTTGTGGTCTACATATTCTATGTTAAACTCACTTAGCAACATGACCCATTTAGCCATTTGGCCAGTCAAAGTTGTTCTAGTTAACAAATACTTAAGCGGGTCAAATTTTGATATTAACTTGACTGGATGAATGAGCATGTAATGACTAAGATTCTGTGAACAAAAAACAATGGCTAGGTAGGCCTTCTCCATTGAAGAATAGTTGAGTTCATAACCAAATAAGGTTCGACTGGTATAGTAGATTGTTCATTCTCTGGATGACTCATCATGTTGTGCTAGCAGTTCCCCTAGTGCCATTGAAGTAGTTGAGATGTATGATAAGAGTGGATTTCTTAGGATTGGAGGGATAAGGATGTGAGGATGAGCCAAGTATTCCTTAATCTTTTCAAAACCTTGCCGACACATAGGATCCCACTTGAAGGATGTATTCTTTTTAAGGAGATGAGTGAATGGTTGACACTTGTTAGCTAAATGTGCTATGAACCTTCTGATGGAATGCAACTTACCCTAGAGACTCCTTAACTGTTTTAGGTTGCAAGGTGGAGGCATATCCATAATTTCTTTGACCTTGGTAAAATCCACTTCTATACCTTTCCTAGAGACAATGAATCCCAACAAGTTTCTTGACGTAACCTTGAACATAGACATTTTTGGATTGAGGCACAACTTGTAATATTCTAGATGCTCAAAGATCTTCCTTAGGATTGTAGGTTGTTCTACTCTGGTTCTGGATTTTCCTAATAGATCATCAACATAGTCCTCCATGATAATGTGGATAAGATCATGAAAGATGATGGTCATTGTCAGTTGGTAGGTTTTGCCCTATGTTCTGAAGACCAAAGGCCATAAAATTATAACAGAATGTACCCCAAGGTGTGGTAAAGGTTGTTTTATGTTGATCTTCAGGTGCAATCCTGATTTGATTGTATCCAGAAAATCCATTCATGAGGGATATCATCTCGTGGCAAACTATGAGATCAACCAACATTTTGATGTTTAGTGATGGAAAATCATCTTTAGGGCAAGCCTTGTTGAGGTCATGAAAGTCTGTACATACTCTAACATCCCCATTGGGATTGGCTACTGGCACAATGTTGGAGATCCACTCAGAGTAATCAACGGGTCTTATAAATTTGGCCTCCAACTTCTCCAATTCTTTTTGTACCAATAGGGAAACTTGTGGGTGCATTTTGCAAAGCTTTTGCTTACCCGGTTTTGCATTAGGACATACATTTAGATGGTGTACTACCAAGGCAGGGTCTAACCTAGGCATGTTTGAATATGCCCATGTAAATTGATCTTACTTTTGTTAAGGAGCTTGGAGATAGTAGAATATTCTTCATTTGATAATGCCTTGGCTACATAGGTGGTTTTGGGATGCTCTTCAGTTCCCAAATTGATTTCTTGTGTTTCCTCTATCATGATGGATGATCGTTTAGACCACTGTGTTCCCACAAGGGGAAGATGAACATCCCCATCTTCCGCTACCTCAGTGAGGTTTTCACCATCAGATACACCCTTTGTTTTGACTTTTTCTAAGTCAAGAAGTGCCTCTAGGTGGTTTTCACTAGGTGACCCTTTTGGTTTTTGGTTTTTCCTATTTTTGCAACTAGGGAATTCATCTTTCCCTAGTCCCATGAGGTGTACATAAGTATCCACTGAGGTAAGTGAGTTGATAGGTGTGCTTTCACGTAGGTCTCAATCTATGAGTTCGAGATGGCGAAGGGAAAGGCTGATGGTGAAAAAAGATAGGCATTCAAACATGGAGGAAAGTTTTGTGTGATCTACATCATCGTACATGTGTATGATACACTATTCCTCTGGTACATCTTCCAAAAGACTGTCGCCTGCACTGACATTGTTAGAAGTACTAGTTGACGCTACGGGACCCTTTTTCTTTTTATCATAGCCTAAGCCTGAATTCTTTGGACGTAAGGAAGTGTTAATAAGCTAATTTCTTCCTAGCTCTTTTGGACCAAGACCTCTCCCTTGATAATTGTATTTCTTAGCATACTTAGAGGGCCAAGGATACATCTCTTGAAAATATTCCTTTAAAGGGGGAGTAGGTTCAGGTTCTTCACGATATATCCACTAACTTATATCATCTTTAGGTGTATATTGTGGTAACATGGGAGATACATAAGTGTTGGTTCCCACATTTTTGTAGCTCAAGGTGACTTCCTTTTTTTCTTCCTTTGGTGTAGACTTCGAGGGTTGACCATATGTTTGTGGTGAGGGTGGCCTGATTGCCACATTCAAAGCAGTACACATCTCATACTCACCACATCCCTTATCAATGATTTGGACCTTGGTGATAGTGGAATTGAATGTACAAGATGGGGTGAATGAGGTGGTGGGTGATGGATTAGATCATGAATTGGATGAGGATGCTGGCGGTGGTCCCATTTCCACTCCTGGACAGTAATGGGAATGAGGGAAAGAAGCTTCGAGTGAACGACAGTATTCAAATGGCTGGGGATTAGATTGTATCGTAACTTCCATTCCATTAAACGAGAACTTCAAGCATTGATGATAGGTAGACATGATGACTTGCATGGCGTGAATCCTTGGTTGATTGAGAAGAAGGTTGTAGGGGAGGTCCATATCAAGGACATGACAAGTGGTGTATTGTATAACCAAGCCAACTTGAATTGGAAGATCAATAACCCCCTCAAAATCCCTTTTTGCATTATCATAAGCCTTTATAGTGATGATTTGATTGCTTAAATCAGCACGGGTATATCCTACCTACTTTATGAACTTTAATGTATAGAGATTGAGAGAAAATACATTATCTATCAAGACCCTCTTTACTTTATGTCGAGTGATTAGAACCTCTATATGGATGGGTCGATTGTGATTGGAATTGATGGTAGGCATGTTGCTTTGGCTGAAACATAGTTGGTAGGTTGATGATAAGTGTCCTATCAAAGCTTGGAACTATGTGGGGTTGATGTCATTGGGGACATAGGTATCTTGTAAAGTTTTCATCAAGATTTCCTGATATACAGGAGAAGACTTTAGCAAATCTAGGATAGATATTTGTGTTGCGGTCTTTCCTAGATGGTCTAGGATATTATACTGAGAGCTCACATTAGGTGATGGGGTTGATGCCAAATCTCTAGGGACAGTAATATGAGTGTGGTGAGTGGTAACAACACATTGAGGCTCTTTTCCTTTGACATGTATCATAGACACACATGGTTCTGTTTGCCCAATATGCATGGTGAGAGTCTCATAGTTAAGTTGGACATTATTATAGGTAATATTATTAGAGTTGTTATCTTGGTTGTTATTGTTACTAGGTCCAGGATTTGTGCTGGTTGTGCTAGAACCTTGGTTATGCTTTGGGAAAGCATTTTTATATATCTGTAACTAAGCATTGGACGAAGGCACCGTATTGGAATCCACATGTATGTCACCCTGATCTATGAGATCTTGGATGTATGTTTTCAGACTCTGACACTTATTTAAGGTATGCCCTTTAATCTTGTGAAACTCACAATATTCATTCTCTTTAAACTAGGCTGGTTTAGGCTTGGATTCATTAGGTGGCTTGGTCACATGATATGTAATTGGGTAATTGACCTACAACAACCTATGGAAGACAATGCTCAAGGGTTCTTCTAATTGAGTGTATTGAAATTTACCATTCCCTTGATTGGATTGTTGAGGGGGTCGAGGTGCCCCCTGTGGCACAAATATGACATTGGGAATGGATGGTTGGTCCCTTTGGGAGGTATTGGCCACTTGAACATGTTTAGTATTAGTGATGCCATCATTGACTGCATTCTTTTTCTTACTCCAGTAATGGGATTTGTCACCAGATGACTTGTCCTTATCTAACTTGTACAATTTAATTTTCCCTTTTGCAACAAGCGCTCTCTCAATGATGAGGCCCTTTTTGATAACCTCTATGAAGGTTGTGACACAATGAAGATTAAGAGAATGCACTAGTTCGAGATGGGCATTAGCCACAAAAAGGGTGACCATTTCTTTCTCACTAGGAGGGCACTTCATACAGCTAGCTACAGATCACCACCTTTGCAAGTATTTAGAAAAAGTTTCTCCATCATGTTACTTCTCCTTCAAGAGGTCTAGAGTGTCAATGTCCTCCAAATTAAAGGAGAATTGTTTGAAAAACTGTTCAAAAGATCAGTGAAGGAAAAGACTGTCCCCTTCTTGAGACCCATGAAACAATCTAAGGTCGGTCCTCCTAAGCTTCTAGGGAATAGACACAAGAGATAATTGTCATTATGTTGGACATCCTAACATTGTGCATATAATTCCTCCAGATGGGCCTTTGGATCTTTAGTTCCCGCATACTTGTCGAACTTGGGTATCTTGAAATGCTTTGGAAAGGGGATAAGTGAAATTGAAGAATCAAATAGATATGGGAAAATCTCCTCAAACTTGAAGGATTTTTTGGATGCACCCACTTGTAGGTCTTTCAATGTAGCTTTGAGCTCCTCCAACTCTTTATTGGCGGGCATAGTTGGGTTAGAAGGATTGGGTGGATATTGCTAATGGGATGAAGATGGGATAAAAGCATTGGGATCGTATGAGGGTGTAGGTTGATACTAATTAGCATAAGGCATATAGGATGATGATTGATTTTGGTAATAAGAGGTGGAGGGAGCTTGTTGCTGAGGCGGCGACTGTTGATAATATGAAGTGGATGGGGTATTGTGTGAAGCTTGGTAGTATGTGGAGGCCCCTTGTTGATAAGGCGGTTGTTGCTGATAATAAGAGGTAGATTGAGCACCTTGTTGATGAGGTGGTTGTTGTTGCACTTAGGACGTGGATGAAGCACCTTGTTGGTAGGAAGGCAACTGCTAAGTATAATAGGGATTGGTTTGGTAATTATACACAACATTAGGTTGTTGTAGATTAGGCTGTTGCGGGTATGGGTAAGTGTGTGATTGCTGGGGATTTGTGTAAGGAGGTGGTTGTGTCCGTGGTGGGCTTTGAGCAGTCACATGGATGTTCAAATTAGCATAAGTAGTGTATGTGCTAGATGGATGGCAGAGATACTGCGCGAGAGGATTATGTTGCGCTTGTGTGGGAACGTACATATGTGATTGTTGATGAGTAGGATGATATGGGATATGTTGTTGTTGTGGAATTGTTGTAGAGGAACCATGAGGTGGTTGTTGAGGGTGTGATGCAGTTTGTGTTGCTTGATGAGGAGGTTGTATATGAGCCACAGTATGTTGTTGTGGGTTTGGAACATTTTGTTGTGGCATGTTTTGTTGCAAAATTGAAACATTTTGTTAAGGGGGTTGTTGATGATGATGTTGTATGGGGACATAAATGGTAGCAGTATGTTGTGGTGTTGCTTGTGAGGGGATAGTTGCATGTTGCGGTGGTGCTTGCAAAGCAATGGATTGGTGAGGATTAATGGGAGGCTGTTGGAACGCCAAAGTGTTACCTTGAGGGGGTTGTAGGAGATTTCTTATGGGTGCAGGTCCTGGTGGTGGCATCAATGTCATAACCCTCCCATTTATACCTAATTAATTATGGCTTATTAATAGTCATTTGGGTAATTTGTTGGTAATAATTAATTATCCAATTATCTTGGCAAATATAATTATATACAAATGAAGAAGTTGTAAATAAAATAAATAAATATTATTAACATTCTTTTAATTGAATTGAATGACCCATACAAAAGAAAGATCAAAAGAATGAGGGAGTATACATATAATTACCACCATTATCAAGATTTGAGATTTGATTACATTCCATATATAATAAATAAAGTGATGATCAATAATTCATGTGCTAATTTCTTAAAGAACAATGTTCATTATTAATTAATGAACGATGAAGGATTAATTGGAACTGGTCAGTTATAGCTAAAATTACTAATGTGTGAGAAAATACTCATTATACCAATCTAATTTAAATAGTATTCTTTACGAATTATTGGAGGGAAAATAAAGAGGTTGCTCATAGGCAAGTAATGAATGCCTTGTAACTAACGAAGAGTGGAAACGAAGAGGCATAACTTGGAAGATTATAAATAAAGGAAAGGAATGCATGGGGGTCACCTTTGGAGGAATGGAGGAGGAACACCAGTCTTGAGGGCCAAACATTTTAGGATCTACATGGAGCAATCCAAGAATATATGGTGGAAACAAGGAGAAATGGGAATGGAAGGATTGAACACCATGCCATCTGCATTTAATAGAGGATTTGTGTCGTGAAGAGGAACGATGGTATTTTGGTACTACTCCATGTTCAGATGTATAGGAATCTCAACAAGATAAGTTTAATGGTGAAACATTTTATCGGTTCTGTTTGATAATTAATGCTTCCATTCTTGAGTGATGATGATTATTAATTATTTCCATTGTTTTGGAGATTTGATAACTACTATGGACCATTTAAAAATGTAGGGAAGAACATGCAGGGTTGGGGAAAAGAAGAGAAGGATGGGTGCTTTGGAAGATCACTGAGAGAAAGGGAAGAGATTTGCATTAGGGACCGCACATCTGCAACAAGCTCTCAGGTAGCACCATCTCTTGTACTTGCAAAATTTGATTAAATATATATATATATATATATATGAAATTCCTAAGTTGTAAGATTGAAAATGTTTTTATTCTTACATTTGAATCTGAACTATTGATTTGATTTGAATCACTTCTTTCTTTCTGAGATAAAAATAGAATTGAGTTTCTAGCCATGAACTGTCTCCATAATTTGTAATATTGACTCTGAGTTTAGTTCAAGTAGTGGATGCCATGACCATGTTAGGGTGCAATGTTTGATCGAGTTGAATTTAATGAACAATCTGATTTCCTCTTAAGTTTATGCATTTTACATAAATTTGTAGAATCTCATTTCGTCGCCTTAAATTTTGCTCCTTGCAAATAGTACATAGTTTAATCAATTGGTTATAAACTACATTATTCAAGTCTGTTATAGATAGATAAATAAATCTATGGCATAGTAATTCAACATGCATCAAGTTGTGGCTTTTAAATGATGCATATTCCAAGTAGGTCATTCTAATTAGGTTATACAAAATATGTTACACTAAACCCGATCTCTCCATATTTTGATAAGGGTATATGTTTTCTTAGAAATCCTTGTCGATTTGTAACCTTTGAGAGTTGAAGATAAGTCCTCAACTTTGGTGCTTGAATCGGTTTCAGTGGGATTATAATTAAAGTCGAAGATCAACTTAAATTTGAGAGTAGACTAATACTTTTTAATTTTCTTTTGTCTGCAATGATATCGAAAGGATCTGAGAAATCGAAACCAATAATGTTTTCTCTAAGGTAACCATTATTCCACAAGCTGCATTTTTTTTTATGCAACACAGTCATTAGGCATTGATGTTTTGCGGAAGATCAATAGTCAATTAGAGTGTTTCATTCTAGTTAATTTGTTTTCCTCTAATGTTTGTTTAATGCTAGAAAAGATTCTATCACAATCTTAATCATCTGGCCAAATCGCTAATGGGATTTATTTATCAAAATAAAAATGCGGCAGCATGGATATAATCCTCTGATAATGGAACCATTAAATTGGAGAAAAGTGTTAGAACAAAAGAACACAGGATATATACAACCATTAGCTGTGATATGTCAATGGTATTTCTGTATGTTGTAGGATAGAATAATATGTTTCTTTTGGCCAAGCCAAAATTCCAATTTGTTGTCACTATCTTATTCTAATTCTCCTGCTGTTGCTAAAGGGATATAATGTTATGCAAGTAATTGACAGTGATGTTTCCATTGTTAAGAAAGTTTGGTTAGAAAAGAGACCAATTGAAGGTTGCTTTGTGGAGGCAAAAAAAGGCATGAACAACACTAAGGTTTTGAAGAGAAACATTTTCTCAGGTATGTATTGATATAGATTAATTCTGCAATCATGGTGACCCATGGGACCACATTTCTTTGTTAATGGTTCACGTGTCTTGTCTATGCTTACACTTTATGCTGATTTATAACCAAGACTCAGCTTGAAGAATACATTGGTTAAATAGTTTTATTCTACTCATTCCCTGTTGTAGTTATGTTTTAAAGGCTATATTTATGTTTTCAATCTTTTGAAAACAGTCATTGTGCCTGCTATTGTCTTTACCCCTTTCCTTATAACTCTTCTGCAGCGCGGTTATCTTCTTGTGAGAATTCTCCAGGCTGAATACGATTGGCATTTTCTTTAAACTAAAATCTTATTTTTATTTACTGGAAATGTTTTGTGACAAGATAGTAAAAATTTCATTTAATATAGAGGAATCAATTAAAGATAATTAGTATGTGTTATTAAGGAATATTTTATATGTTCTTAAGCATTTGGTTAAATAAAGGAATTTGATGATCTCTATAATAAAGAGTCTTTAATAGAGTCAAGAAGATAGATTCAAAATAATGATCAATAAGTGATGACTTTTGGTTTAAGACTTCTAAGAATAAATGTATGCTTTATAGGATATTGATTTAATACTCTTGAGATCATAAGGCGTAGAGTTTTAAGGTGTCTTAAGTTTAATGTTCATTGAATTTGTAAGTCGGTATTAACTTGGTTCACCATGTGACCAAGTGGGTAGTTGCTATTATGTATTAGTGGTATGGGTTTTGATTGTGAAGTTTCTCAATGATAGTGAGTGTTTCGTTGGGAATTATCTCATCATCGTTAGTGGTATTTTACTCTATAAGCACATCGGTTTTGGGGTTAAGGAAATCTTTTGAAAATTCCATCCGCTGTCTTTGACTAGTCTTAATGGTCTTACTAGTGCATATGAAGTTTGGTGAAAAGGATTATTTTGATTGTGGGTAGGGTAACCAAACTGTATTTTAAATCCAATTGTGAATAAGCTTAATTAGGGAAGTCAATAAGATATGTACTTTACTTTAAATTTCTTTTATATTTAATCTCAAAGACCTTAGTCCTTGAAGTGTGATGAGTACAGGTATAATGAAGTGAAGGAGGTAATGTTTCTGATCATTTGGAAGTTTCCTTTAGTTGTGTTATTGAAAAATGGAGTCAAACTTGTAGACATCAAAAAATTGTCCTCTTACGATACCTTATCACAACATTGCATCATTTAGACACCTTGTAGTATGTTTTGCCACTAGGTACCCATGTCATCACCTAATTAGTTAAATAAATCTTATTTATTTGACTAATTTCATTTATTCCCTTCCTATGCATAATCCATCCATTCCTCTAATGTTAATTAAATAATTTATATTATTTAATTAATTAAATAATTTCCATCCATTCTTCTAATGTTAATTGATGAAATCATAAATCCAACATTAATTAAGTAAATCAAATATTTATTTAATTAATAAAATCTTAAAAGGATCTTCTCCCTTTCTTTCCAAAATTTAAACTCATGTGTATCTAATTAATTTATTTAATTAGATAATTCATCAATTATCCTTCTCATCTTTTTCAGGATTTATTTCCTTTAAAAGAGAATCAAAATCTTTCTATCTTTTCACATCTTATCTTGTCTTGTTTTAATTCCTTTAAAACAATAAATCAAAATCTTTCTATCTTTTGAAAATCTTATCTCATCTCATTTTATTTCCTCTTTTATCAAAAATAAAATCCTTATCAATCTTATCAAATCTTGTCTTTGTCCACATAAAAAATCTATAAATCTAACCTTTCACAAACCATTTGCATCAAATTCTTCTAGCATCTTCACTCTATCAAAATCACTCTTCAATCTTCCATCTATCATCTTCATCAAGTCGTTATGCTATAGAATTGAGCAACCAACATTCCTTCAACAATGAACCTTCAAAATCTTGCATCCTTGTGTAGGTGGAGAAGAGCCATGGAGGTCAATCGAATCTAAGTTTGAAAATCGGTTTGCATATCTTTTGTTTATTTGCATTTTCATTCTAGTTTGTGCTTCATGGTGCTTGATAGGATTTAATTTAGTTTATTGTTTTCAATGCATTAAACCTTTTGGATTTTTCCCTATCTACATTTTGACACCTACCATGGGGCTTTGCCCCATTTTTAACATTTATCTGCAGGTTTTCTAATATGATTTCGCATTCTGGAATTCAGCTTTCTGACAAAAATTCTCGTTTTAGCGCATCCAAAGGTTTTTATTGTGTATATGAGGGTTGATGTAGTGCATACCAGACTTCTAATGGTGCTTTTGTAGGTTTTATTGACTTTGTTTTGCAGATCTTTCAGTTTTTGGATAAAAACCCTAGGTTTTACCAAATTTTTCGTATCTTCTACATAGCTACAAATTTTTCTACAATATTTTGAGGCTACAGTAAAAAAATTGAGGGTTTATCATCATTTTTGTAGGAGTTATCGTAATTTTATGTTTTTTCATAAAATCGATCTTGTGGATGCAAATCGGCGAATTTATAAGAAATTTTTACATTTTTGGAAAGCTCTTTAAATTATAATGGGGGTCTATGTTTTACAGATTTAATTTGGAGGTCAAATGCAATGTGAAAAAAATCCTATCTTCATTTTCTATATGGTTTTCACAAATCCATGTTTTTGAGAGAAAAACATGGATTTTTTTTGACTTCTTTACATTTTTGGAAAGCTCTCCAAAAATTAGTAGGGATCTCTTCTTTGATTTTTCATTTTTCAGATTAATAAAATTGTCAAATAATAAAATCTAATTTGGCTATATCAAAAACATGTATCTGAAATTGCAATTTTCTGATGAGTTTTTTTTTTCTTTGGCTGCATTATAATATCATTTTTTTAATCTTGTAGGTGAATCATATGGAGCTAAAAAATCATTTGGATCACTCACAACAATAATTTGGAAAGTGAAAATAACCAGGTGCACTTGTTTCATCCTTCATCTCTTAATCATTGTTTGTCACACATTTGGATTTGAGCTCTTAAAACGAATCTTGTTTTCAATCACATATCAAAAATCAAGGCGAAAATTAACCATTTTCTTCCATCACATCTTGATTTGGGATCTAAAAAGAACAAGTGCTTGAACTGTTTTATACAGATTTCATTTCTAATATAAGGGAAATTAATCATTGTGAGTGTGAATCAAGTGTGTGTGTGATCACAAACACCTCACTTGGTTTGATTTTATCAAAACCTTCATAGGAGGCCTGCTAGGGGATTTCATCACCCCTGGGGATGACCTCAATCGAAGTGTGAATCGAAAGACACACTTGTTTGGGAGTTAAAATTTTGTCACTGTTGGCTAAGCCCCAGAGAACTTTATACCTTTGGGAAGTGAAGGTGAAGGGTGGGTTACCCCTTTCTCTCGGCTTATTGGCAATATTTTTCTTTGAAATCATTCCTTAGTCAACCTTGTGTAGACTAGCTTGAAACCTAATTGGCCATACCCCACTTGACTAGTCATAGGGCTTGTTTTTGTGTATTCAAGTGTTTGTTTAATCATAACATCTAATCTTCAAAGACAAATTTATCATTGTGTTTGGTGTGTGTGTTCATGCATTTACATGTGAAATATTGTGTTTGATAGTGCCCAAGTCAAACTTCCAATAAACACTTGCCACATCATCCAAATCATACAATCTTGTCATTCCATATCATATCCTAATCATCATCATCTCTTTAATCCAATCAATGACATTTTACACCATGAAAACATTGGAAGATCTAGCACAAGACGTTGTTAACATGCTTGACACAACTAAAACAATTCAAACACCTTTGCCCCAACAAATCATTCACGAAGTCCATGACGTAATACAAAAACTTCAAGCACACAAGTCACCTCAAATCCAACACCTCCTAGATCATGCCCAATACCTCATGGCCAGTTGTCAAATCCAACAACCACCACATCATCCCCTATCCATTTATTATCACCCTTCCACCTCATACCAATCTAATCCATCCACTTCTTCGTATGTCAGTACCACATCAACCTATCAAGCAACATCACGACAAACACAGGTGAATTTAAGTCCACCTAGGCAACAAAATGAAGAGCCTTTAAGTTCTAATGTAACCATTCACAAGGGGAACAATGATCTAGGTTATGTACTCTCGAAGTATATCATACCACTGTACAGTAAAAATAAAAATCATAAGCCAATGCCTTCCACCCCTACACCTCCAAAGGATGTGACCCAAGGGCTACAAGCAAGGAATCAACTATCGCCATGTCATTCAACATATATACTTGAACATACAAAAGAGTTCTCAAACGTCATGCCAAGTCCTTCAAGTCAACCATGTCATCCACAACCCCTTGATCCAATTCAAGAGTCTCTCGTCATAAGTTCAAGTCACCCTCTTTCATGCTCCTATGTTGTTGACCATCAAGAACATGCCAAGTCTCTCCATGAGAAATCCCTTCCACTTCCATTCAAGAAACTCAAGAGTTATACAAGAGTGTACTCCCAAGCATGCGAAAACATCAAGCCCTAGTACTAATCAAGATCAAATCATTTTCATCCAACCTATCCCTAATCTATATCATTTTTATGATCAAGATGATATCCATAATGATGAAGAGCCTATCCATGAGCAACTTGATCCTATACCCATCCATGAGAAAGATATTCTAGATTCAACTCCACCTAGTCCTATCCATGATCCATCAACATCCACTTCCCTTGATGAGACATACGCCTCCAAAGCACACATAGAAGATCAAACAAATATCTTGGATCTAAGTGAAAACAATGATAATCAAGATTCTAATGATCCTCCATCACCCACTATTAACCCCATTGAAAGTCCTCCATCATATCCTATTGGTCTTTCCACCCTCATTCATGAATGTTCCTCCTTAGAACAACAACAACCATTATCTTCCCTTCATTTTCTTCGTCCAATAAGGAACTTGTGTCTAGTGTTCCACCTAAACCTAGTCCCATTATCCATTGCGCACTCCAAAACATGAACCACCAAGGTAAAGGTCTAGACCTTCATGAACAAGATATTTTGGATCCCATCCATGTCAAATTCCCTCCACGCTCTTATGGCCTTAGACATACACCCCAAGAACAATGACCTAAAGATGTTGGTATTTCCTCCATCCATCCTAAGTCCACTTTCCATCATAAAGCCTATCGTATCCCTAAAACATATGTTTCCATTCCACCTCCATCACCCTACAAATGTCAAAAGCATGTGACCATACACCTTCCACCATCAAATATACCACCATTGCTTCCAACTCCTAATATCCCTCCATCTAATCTACCTCCACTTCTCCCAACACCTAATATCCCCATTATCCAATCCCCTTATCCCTCCATCCATAAATACCCTAACATTCCTAATCATGACCAACAAATGCACACATTGTATAAACATGAAGCTTCCACCCATTCCACCATACCCATGGGATTAAAAAGAAATAATTTCAATGCCTCTACCTATAAAGTAAAAATCCTAAGGGTTCCCATGCCTTAGGACATCAATACAAAAAGTTAAAGCAAAATACATCCAAAAAGTTATATATGCCCATACCTCCAAAAGTGAAGGCCAAAACTAAATTGGTTTGGGTACCTAAGCAAAAAGAAAGTAAGTCAAATGAGGCATATACATCACAAAAATCCCAATCATCCACTTCCACCTCACATTCCTACTCTATTCAAGAGTCTCAAATTTGTAAAACCCACAAGACAAACAAAAATCATCAAAATACTAAGTCTATGTGGTACCTAAAACACATCATCCACCACCTCCTAAGAAAACGTCTCCATTGCTTCCTACACCCCATCCACATCAAAAGCTTCAACGTTTATCACAATGTGTGCAACCATTGGTCATGGTTCCCTTCCATCTCACAACAATTCCACATACCTCCATCTCCTCACCCTTCACCCATTATCCTACATATCTCCCCCACCATCTTCCTATGGTCCATGCTTTTGGCTAAGCCTCCCCATTCATCTTTTGCATAAGTCCCATATAATCCCTATCATCTTCCCTACATAATCCATATCATAATCCAATATCTTCCTCCATAATCCACATCATAATCCATTATCTAAATACTCCATTTCTCTTTCATGTCATCCCTTACCAACATCTATGAGCATAATGACATTTGACATGGTCCATGCAATGACATCCATATCTAGTGGGACTATCACCTTTCATGGAACTAGACACTTGAGTCCCTCCTATCCATATTCCCCTTCTCATATCCAAAAAGTAAAAAGAAAAAAGAAAAAGAAAAAGTAAAGAGAAATCCTTTTGTCCAACAGTGAAAACTTGGTAAACAGGTGCCCTGGATAAGTACCATGATGAAAACCTAGCAAATAGGCGTCATGTGTAGGTTGATCTTCTATGTCACTTACACTTGGGGGCACAATGTCTCATCTATCTAACCTATCATTCATGTCATATCATTTCCATCCTACCTACTATCTTTAACCAACATACTTACCTATCATATTGAGTCCATTTGTCCACCATTCAAATATAGGGGAAAAATGTTGAAACATGTTTTTTTGGTATCTCTTAATATACTTCATCCTTCCAAACAAGCCTATCATTATCCTACTATCATAAGATTTGTCATGAAAAATCCTAAGTATTGTACTTAGAATGGGGCATGCTATTCCTATGTGACATAGTCTTTGGAAATCACATCCTTGCTCTCTTATGATGCATACATAAATTCCATTCACTATGACCTATCCTTTCCATCCATCCATATATCATGCGCCTTTTATCCCTTATCCCATCACCCACCCTTTCATCCATCAATCCCATCTATCTCCTTGCACCTAGACTTGGTTTTCCCCTTGTCATTGGTATCTAGCACAAAGGCTACTCACATTTTCATCCTTTGACACCTCCAAACATTTCAAAAATCCAAAAAAAAATCAAAACATTTCAAAAAAAAATAAAATCAAAACATTTCATAAGTCCAAAAAATCAAAACATTTCAAAAACAAAAAAAAAATCAAAATATCCCCAAAAATACAAAAAAATCAAATATCCAACAACAATCCAAGCAATAAAATCAATCCATCCAATTAATTCTTCCAATTTCATCTACTTAATCCATCACCTCAATCCAATCATTCAACCATTCCACCAAATCAATCATCTTCCTCAAAACCATTTCATCCAATCAACTCAATCGAATCAATCCAAGCAATAATCCATATGCAAGTCAATCCTTATTCCATACCAATCAAGTCGATCAATCTTGTCAAATTATCCAATCACATCCTTTAGTCTTGATCCTAATCTTGTTGTAAACCAAATCAAATAATCAATCAATTATCATCATCCTTGTGTTGATCTAGGGATATATCACTTCCCAACAATGACAACACTATCATCATCATCAATCAATCAATCAATCAACGGTTTACAACTTGATAGGGGAAATACCTTGTTTGTTTTTGTGTCATTTGTGCATGCTTGCTTGTGTGTGTTATCATTTTTATCTGGCATTTGTATTAAATCCATATCATTCTAGCTAATATTCATATCTTGTGTATGTTGGAGTAGCTTTTTGCACTATCCTTTACATCTAAGGTCACATCATACCTTTTGTGCATTAGGACTTTAATGCTCTAAGTTTACTTCCTCATATGTCTAGACAAGATTGTATTACGCTAGGGCACGAGACACATTGTCACCTTGCTCCTTATATCTTGGTGCATAACGTCTAGTGCTATATCAAACATCATGGTTGCTTACCTTCATTGTAGCATAACGTATCATTCATCTCCTTCATCCACTTCTTATCTTACATCATTCATCTTGTCTATCCTTATCATTTCATTTCGAGAGCCTACCCGTGTTTGTTCAACCCATCTATCCTGTCGAGGGGGCATCATCATTCCATTATCCTATCTTTCTATCATTATCCATTTTCCTCTATCCATACCTTAACTTCTTTGAAATGATGTTACTCGACACAAATATCATCATCTCAAAGAGGGGCAAAATGTAGACATCAAAAAAATTTCCTCTTACGATACCTTGTCACAACATTGCATCATTTAGACACCTTGTAGTATGTTTTGCCACTAGGTACCCATGTCATCACCTAATTAGTTAAATAAATCTTATTTATTTGACTAATTTCATTTATCCCCTTCCTATGCATAATCCATCCATTCCTCTAATGTTAATTAAATAATTTATTTTATTTAATTAATTAAATCATTTCTATTAAGTCTTCTAATGTTAATTAAATAATTTATATTATTTAATTTATGAAATCATAAATCCAACATTAATTAAGTAAATCAAATATTTATTTAATTAATAAAATCTTAAAAGGATCTTCTCACTTTGTTTCCAAAATTTAAACTCATGTGTATTTAATTAATTTATTTAATTAGATAATTCATCAATTATCCTTCTCATCTTTTTCAGGATTTATTTCCTTTAAAAGAGAATCAAAATCTTTCTATCTTTTCACATCTTATCTTATCTTGTTTTAATTCCTTTAAAACAATAAATCAAAATCTTTCTATCTTTTGAAAATCTTATCTCATCTCATTGTATTTCCTCTTTTATCAAAAATAAAATCCTTATCAATCTTATCAAATCTTATCTCTGTCCACATCAAAAATCTATAAATCTAATCTTTCACAAGCCATTTGCATCGAATTCTTCTAGCATCTTCACTCTGTCAAAATCAGTCTTCAATCTTCCATCTATCATCTTCATCAAGTCGTTATGTTGCAAAATTGAGCAACCAACATTCCTTCAACAATCAACCTTCGAAATCTTGCATCCTTGTGCAAGTGGAGAAGAGCCATGGAGGTCAATTGAATCTAAGTTTGAAAATCGGTTTGCATATCTTTTGTTTATTTGCATTTTCATTCTAGTTTGTGCTTCATGGTGCTTGATAGGATTTAATTTAGTTTATTGTTTTCATAACACATATAAAACTTTGGATTTTTCCTATCTACAAAACTATATTGATTATTAGGTATCTTTAATTAGTATCATATTAGATCTTTCAATAATGTTTGACATAGATGGAGTTTCCTTATTATGTTAGAATCTAGAAGCAAAAGCATATATCAAAAATTATGGAAAGTGAAAATATTAATGGTTGATACACCTAAGTGGGTGTCAACCGATGGGGAACTGTCTAGGAAATTTGAGTATGAGAAAGGGTTGTATACCCACTAATTATTAGATCTTAGAACTATAATATTAAACTAAGTCAGTGATAGTCCTTTTCTTGCTCGGGGGTTTGGCTAGAGCCTAAGCGGTTTCATGATGCCAATATGGTTGGATGGTGAGCAAGCCTTAATGATGAAAGCATCTTTGTGAATGTTTGTACAAATATGTAGAAGTTTAAAATTTATTGTGGATTGTGGGGGTTGAGTTATCTTCATAATTATAAAGGCATAATGGTTCTTATATAGTTGTTATATGTTTATTTGTACAAAAAAAAAATTGCGGAAAGTTCCAAGGCTATTTGACCTTGTTTATTACAATCAATGCAAGAAAGGGATTTCCCCTAGTGTTGACGAGTGGTTGACCAGGATACTGAGGTGGGAATGGTGGAGTAGATGAATTTTTTTGTGACATACCATAGGAATAGGGATCATAAGGATCAAATGGTGTTGTAGAGGCTGCAGATGGAAGGGGAGGATAATTGGCAACTTGATGTACCACAAAATTTCCAAACTTAGAATGATACCAATTATCTATGGGTGGACCTTCAGGAACATAGGTATTTCCGAGAACATTCTGTGGGGTCTTGATGCACGGGAGGGGGTGGGGTGTTGGTGTACTGTGACATGTCAAAACAATATGGTGGTTTGACTCCCTTCAGGAGTATAGTGGTGGATCTTATCCCCACGCTCATTGTGGAAGTGATCTATCATCTGGGCGTTAGTGGGATTGCTTAGGTATTCATCAATGGTGACTTCAGGCTAAGTGATCATGTTTTCATCACTAGGTATTGAATTATTTTGACTGTCGGTGTTAGATTGTGAGGAAGCACCATTATGAGGGTCTTGAAGGATGTTCACACTATTGTTAGGATCCTAAGAGATGTTTGCCCCATTGTTAGGATCTTGAGAGATATTTGGCTGGTTGTTACGATCTTGAGGGATGTTTTGCTGGGAACTTTGACCTTGTTGTTTTTCCATTTACTTCTTGGTTTGTGATCTAGTCTGAATGGGCATGAAAACACAAAACTATTGGGTGGAATTCAATGCAAGGATGATCTAAATGATAGTTGGAAGATTGATTTCGATTGATTGGATGATGAGATCAGATAATTGGATAAGGGTTGATTGGACAATTGGATATGATTGAAAGGATTGATTGATAAAGCTATTGATAGGATTAGATGATAGATCAGGATTGTTTGACGAAATGACTGACAAGATTAGATGATGGATGATGTAAGGGATTCTAAACCTAGCTCGAAAATCACCCTAGGTGACTTACAATGTTGGTTGATCAGATTGAAGGATAGATAGAGGATCACGACACTGAATCCACCTCAAGATGGAAATGGATTGATTGGGTTGAGGATGATGACTTACAACATCAAATCCACCTCAAGATGGGAGTGGATTGATTGGGCCGAAGACAATGATTGATGTGTAGGATAACGATTAGATTTGGATGCCTAGGTGAATTCAGATAATAACCTCTAAAACAAGGTTTAAGGGATTTGGATGGGAGAATGTGATGAACGATGCAACCTAGAGATGCTCTAAGAGTGCCTATATGATGTAGGTGATGACTGAATGACTTTTGGAAAGTGTAAATGGACTGAATGATAGATTATGAGTGAAAGAAAGGGGATGAAAGTGTTTAGATCACAACAAACGACAAGGTTTTAGGTCCCTAACTGTTTAAATTTTTGAATTGGGTAGGGTTTCCTATTCAAGGGGTGTGGTTTCCTATTCCTAGGTCTTGGTTGCCTGTTACTAGGTCTTGGTCGCCTATTTCTAGGTCTTGGTCACCTATTCCTAGGTCTTGGTTGCTTGTTCCTAGGTCCTGGTCGCTTATTCCTACGGCCTGGTTGCCTAATTGTTTTTTGGCCTTGTTTAAATCAAAAACAAGGTCAAACAAGCTATTGGAATAGACAAATGAGCCTGACAAGTGGTGAAGCGAACTCACTAGATGATGGAACAAGTTCCCCGAATGGTTAAGCAAGATCCCTAAACAATGAAACAAATTCCTCAAATGAAAAAATGGGTTCCTCGAATGATGAAATGGGTTCCTTGAATGATGAAATAGGTTCCCTAAATGGAAAAATGGGTCCTCGAATGATGAAACAGGTTCCTCGAATGGAAAAACAAGTTCCTCGAACAATGAAATGGGTTGCTTGAATGGAAAAATAGGTTCCCCAAACAATGAAACGGGTTCCCCAAATGGCAAGACGAACCCTCTAAATGGACGAATGGGTTGACATAATGATGAAATGGGAGTTCAAAATGGGAGAATGGACTGAAGAAATGATGGAAAAGATGCTTGGAATAGAAAAATGGATTGATAGAATGATGGAATAGATGCTCAAAATTGATTGTTTAAATGTTAAAAAACACCTGTTTGGGTGTGGCCGCCCCTCTTAGGGCATGGTTTCCCTTGGAAAGGTCTTGGCCACCCCTGGACTGGGCTTGGCCACCCCTAGACTAGGCTTGGTTTCCCCTCTGAGTGAAAGATGGGCAACTTTGACTAAAATAGATTGGAAAATTACCGAGACAAAGGGCGAGGTCGCCCCTCTTAGGTCGAGGTCGCCCTTGGTTAGGGTGTGGTTACCTCTGTCAATAGACCTAAACTTGACTTAGGAAAATTGACTATGGAAAAGGAAAAAAAAAAATTCAAACAATAGGAAAAAGGAAAGACTAACTTGACTAGTAAGGTATGCACTGGTTTTTCACAAAAAAGACACTCCAAGCAACACAATCCTATGATTAGTATGAAGGGTATGGCTGACACAGTTCTCTAATCTAGGCTAAACAAGGTGATCTAGGAAGTCCTTGATATACGCTTGATACGTGAGGCACAACTATGAACACCAGCTTGTCACAAGTGTGAGTCAGGAACCCTAGTGTGATACTGAAAGGCTCAGACCAACTCTTCACATCTATCTAGGTACCACCCTAGCTTCGACGCTTCACTAGACACGATGTGACTAGTTTGGGGTACAACTTTGGCTCTCCCCCCTTTATATACCCTACCAATACATGTGGTTGGGATCATCCCTTGGGGTGATGAAATCTCCAAGCAGGTCCCACTAAGAAGAGAACGTTAACCATTTTTGACTACTCCCTAGGCTCACACGAAGTGTAAGGGGAAAGCTTGAATGATATAACACCCCCTTGAGTAACACAAAATAATTAAGTAAGCTATGATTTATCTTGACCTAGGATTTCCAAATGGTGTAAGGGTATTGGATACATCAATGGCTTACTTACAAACATAACAAACAACATTTTGACTCCCCTACTTAGACTATGTGCCTAATTATTATGAAAATGAAAACAAACAACTAACTAGAAATCTTGGTCCTTTCATCCTACAACAAATGTGTTAGTATTTTTTGACCACTGTTCTTTGCCAAGTGTGAAATAACTACATAAACATTAGTATAAATTATCACAATCACCAACAACACAAGTTAGGGGGCCAGTAATAACCAAAATGAGAGAAAACAATATGTAAAAACTGATTTAAAATGTTGTTTTTACCTTACATAAGTCTTTGTCAAGTCTTGGTTTCCCTTTGGTAAAAAAAGAGAGCTTAAAGTGTAGTTTTTGTCTCAAACAGGCATCCCTACAGGTCCTGGCCACCCTTGTCAGGTCTAGCTGCCCCTCTGGTCAAAATCGAGAGCTAAAGTGCAGTTTTTGTCTCAGACAGACATCCCTATAGGTCCTGGCTGCCCTTGTCAGGTACTGGCTGTCCCTGTCAAGTCCTAGCCACCCCTTTACAGGTCTTGGCTGCCCCTCAGAGGGTTTGTCCACCCTTCTATGGGATTGGTTGCCCCTTTGTGTCACCTGAACCTGCAAAATATGAAAAAACAACAAATGTGAAAATAAAAAGGACCCATTTGTTGGTCGCATCAAGCATGCCAGAAATGTGTGCAAGTGTTTTTTACTTTTAACTATGAAAAACTAACTAAAAATTCAATGTAAAGAAACACAAGACCACTTCAATGATTAGCCTAAGTTAAGCACAAAAGAAAGATAAAGATGAGAGTGATTATACCTTTTCTTGTGTTGATCTCCTTGGTTGGCCCTTGAATAAAATTTGGTTGTGTGCTCCTTTGATAGCAATGTGATGGAAAATGGATAGAAGGTGATTAAAATGCAATATGAGGGTGGGTATGTGATGAGTAAGTGAGATGGATGCAAATTATTGAATGCAAAATGTGCTTAATGATGGCTTGAATGGCTTAAGAGCATAAGGGTGTTACAAAATGCATGAGGTGTAAGAATAAATGAAAAATGAGGGTATTTATAGAAAAATTTGAATTCAATGGTCAAGATTGAGCCACCATGGCCAAGATGAAGGGCTATGATTAGTTGAGGACTCACAAGCCCTCACATCTTGACATGTGGAGGATGAAGTGTCCAAAGGACATGGTGAGATGGAAAGGGTACAAATGATGTGGAGGAAGGACAAGTGATGTGGAGGAAGGAAAAATACTTGAAAGTACCTTAGGAGATGAGAAGATTTCCTCAAAAAGGAGTTTCTTGTCCCCAAGTGAGAATGAAAGTGACATATGAGGAATTTTAGTATTCCTAAAAAAATCTCCATGGGGAAGAGGAAAGTGGTTGGAGAAAGAAATGTGAATTAAAAATTCACATGATTGGAGTGGATAAGGTCATTGGGATAATAAATATGAATTTTAAATTCATATGATAAGAACTTTGTGGATAAGGCAAGGCTCTTATGGAGGAGGCTGATAAGTACCTTGTGGATAAAACAAGAACCTTATAATAGAAGGTTCTTGGCTTCATGTGACTTGATGTGACCTTTCAATGATCACATGGGGTAGAGGAGATTCCTTGGAGGAATAAAAGGTGAATTTTAAATTCACATGGGGAAGAGGGTCTATGCCAAATATGGAGAATGTGAAGGTTGACCAAAAAGATATGCTAAATGTAGCAAGAGGATTAAATCAAGGTTGTGAAAATACATGATTAAGAAAACTAATGAGGGATTAGAAGAAAGTGAGAGATTACGGAGGATGTGACATTAATCCTGATTAAGGTGTGCACATCCTAATCATGGATTAATTAAATTAATCTAGATTAGAAGAGGGTTATGGAGGATGTGACAAGGAGAGAGAAAAATGAAGAATTTAAAATTGATTTTATTGAAAAAGGTCAAATAACTAAATTAAATAAATTGATAAATTAAATACTTTAGGAACCTTAGTTAGAAGGTGAAATATTAGTTAAATAAATCATTTAATTAATATTGACGAAATAGACGAATAAAGTAGACGAGTTTGACCATTTGGGTGTGGTCAAATTTGGATGTCTACATGAACAAAATAATGAATGTATCTTCTTTTTCCTTGTATTCTATGAAATTTCTGAATATTTCTCCATTATGGGTCACAGCCATACTTGTACATTTCCTTATTCTTGTGTAAAAGATAGTTCGATTAGAGCTCATTGTGAATAAAATAGTGAAGATATTTGTTTCCCTGTACATTTTGATAAGGAAATATGGAAGTCTCATATTTTTGTCATAAAGGTCATGCCCTCTCTTTTGCATTTCTGGGTATATCTCCTCTTTGTAGCAAGTCATTGTTGTTTCTGTAAATGTTGAGGGTTTCTCCTTTTGATAGTAAGAAAAAAACTTATTTTTCTCATTATTCTCATTGTCAAATTTGCTACTCCTATTGAATGAGCTCTAAGACTGCTACCTTAATATTCTTCTTTTGTATTCTTGGTTCATGAATTGACAAAGCTTTACTCATACTTGACTGCCTTCCCTACATTTTGAAGATTTGCATCTCTGTAATAGCATGACTTCCCATAAATGAGATAGCATGATTGCAATCTTCAAGGACTGTCAATTCTTATGTACTTATTGATCAATATTACTTGATAGGATCTCTGTTATGACAACATTGTGATTTTCTGAATCTTGCATTGTCAAGCTTTTATTTATGACTGCTAATATGCCCCTTTTAGTGTCATTTTTATATTATCTCAAAGGTTGCACTATCATTATGACTACCCATTTGTGATTCACCTTTAGATTGCTAATACTATCCTGTCACAAAATCAGGACTGTCCCCCTTGTAAACTAAAATTTCATTAAAGGACTGCCTTGGATTCCATGTAACTATGGATATAATTGTCTCTTTATGAAGACTTTGTTCTTTACTCTTGATAGTAAGATTTATGTTTGTATATTCCTCAAAAACTCTAATCATGTATTAGCTATCTTTTCACATTGACATGGACAATTAGGATTGTCTTTCATCCTTTGAAATTAATGCTCTATCACGAACATCATGTCTTACTTGCTGCTCTACCATGTGACTACACTTTATGATTTTTTTGATAAATTCTTCATTCGTTTGAGTGTGCTATATGCCCTCTTGTGACATGCATTCATTATGCTGCCTTTATCATGAATACTATTTGATATATGGCTATAAAGTCTTTGTATGACTTTCCTATAGATCATTGTGAAGGTTTAAACATGACAACAATAAATGATGAGAAACATGATGTAAATGAAGCATTTTATGTATGCCTATTCCTTATCACATCACGACCATGTTGATATGATGGATTTAACATTGTATTTCCCTCTTAAATAAGCTCGAATGAGCTCATTATTTGATAAAATCAACATGTTGGGCTCAACCCTTGTGTGAGCCACATTTTGACCCACATGTGATTTGATAAATTAAAACAACATTACTTTTCCTATATTTTCACATAATGCAAACATGTTAGAAAATTATATGCATATGGAAGAGGTGTTTTTGATAATCCTTGTTTTCTTGGACATGATATGAAAACTGTTTAATGCAAATGAGGGTCAAACTGTATGTTTATAGAGGTATGTGCATGTATGTATTAGTGAATTTTCATTCCTCTAACAACACTCCTTTTCTCAGATGTAGGCAAATAGGAGTAGTGAGGAGGCTAAAGCAAGTTGTAGGAAAAATCAATTGAAGACTCGTCATTCCAGGCAATAACAAGTCACCCTTCCTCATAGGTTCATTCCTTTGTATTAATATCTATAAATGTATAATCCTTTCTAAGTTCATTTGTGTTAAACAAGTTAAACTCATGGTTTGTGTGAGAAATTATACACTTATACTATCAATAAAGACTATCATTTGAAAATATTCATGCAATATTTCTTCTACGTTATTTGCATCTGTGTGAATGCAGTATGATAGAATAGTCTTCTATTTATTTTATGCAGAAGCTTGTAAGGTAGCAAAAAATTAAAATGTACTTGCCTTTTCATTTGATACCATTTTAGCTCTACATGTTTGAGCTAGTAGCTAAAATAGGTAACAATAGGATGATCTTGATTTTTTATCCCCACCTCAGTATCCAAGAAATGATGAAGTTAGAAGATGATTTTTTATAATACATGTTCAAGAGAAGGTAATGGTGTAGGAGTTGTATAAGTTTACCCAAAGAGAAAAAAATATAAGTTCACCTTAAAGTCGATCTTTTAATGAACCAATAACATGGTAGAGTGTGAGGCTCTACTTGGATTTAATGTGGATTCCAAATATTGGATCAAATTTATTATCGTGCATTGTGATTCAAAATTTGTAGTCTCTCAAGTTAGGGGAATCTATGTTGGAAATGAAAAAAGATTGAGAATGTATAAGAATATTGTGTGGGAGACTACCAAAGTATTTGATGCATTCAACATTAATTGGATTGAAATAGATAATGATGTAATGGTTGATAATATTTATGTACTAGACTAAATATTTTATGTTTCCTTTACTTCCCCTCAATCCAAGTATGATGCTAAAATTATTATTAGTTATGGTATTCCAAAAGTTATTTAAGTAAGTCTTTGATGATGATGAATAAAATTATGATTTATTGAATTTCATTGATCAATTCAACAACCAAAATATTGATTGGTACTCCATGGTGAAGAAAGATGAAGTTAAGAAGACTCTCTTTATAAATGAAATCATTCAATTTAAAACAAATACTAATCCAAGAGCTCTTATCCTTCTAGAGAGAATGTTTGATAATGTTGATTATTACAAAACTAAAAGTATATTAGTGAAGAAGATATAGAAGGTGTGAATTTAGGAACTAAACCAATTTAAAAAATGATCTACGTTGATAAGAGGTTAAAACCATCATAGAATAAAATATTGATAGCATTATTAAGAAGGTATAAAAACTGTTTTCTTGTTCTTGTGATGAATTGAAGGCTTATAGGGAAAAGATGTTCTAGCATACAATTTCATTGGATCCTAGTAAAAATCCATTTAAATGGAAAAAATATCCTATTAACCCTAATTTTTCCCATCAAATACAAAAATAATTGATAAAGATAAAAAAGGAATGTATTATTAAGAAAATCAAACATTCAAAATAGGTTTCAAACCTTGTTCCATTTAGAAAAAAAGAATGGGGATATAAGGTTGTGCATAGATTTTAGAAAATTGAATATCAAGTCCCTCAAGAAAAACTATCCATTGCATAGTATGGACCATTTTATGCAACAGGTGATAGTGTCTAAATTGATGTCAATGATTGATGGCTTCTTAGGTTACAATCAAGTCATAGTAAAATATTTTGAACAACACAAAATGACCTTCACCATTCCATGGGAAATATTGTGTATGTTCAAATCACATTTAGTTTAAAGAATGAAAGATCCATGTTTAAAAGGGCCATGAATATCAAATCTTCAAGCCTTATAAATAAAATTATGGTTGTCTAACAAGATTATTTGACTACATACTACAAGGATCAAAATAATCACTACAAAAATTTGGAGTTAATCTTATAGATGTGTTTAGAATAAAAGATATATATAAAACCTAAAAAATATATTTTTAGTTTGGAAGAAGGTAAAGATCCTTGGACATTTTTTGTTGAAGGAGGGGGTGAGAACTCATCTAGAACATGTCAAAGAAATTGATCTTATCCCTCAACCCAAAATGGTTAAGGTAGTTCAGTCATTCTTTGGGAAGATAAATTTTGTTGGGAGGTTTGTTCCTAAATTTGTAGAGAAGACTAAGGCCATTTCCAAGGTTCTAAAGAAGGGGAAATAATCAAACTAGGATAATCAAGTGATTCCTTCTCAAAAATTAAAGATGCACTCAAGAAGTAACTTGTGTTGGCAAGCCTATATTACTCAAGGAATTTCTAATTATTTTTCAGTTGCATTATTTTGTATTATTATTGCTATTTATTATAAAAGAATGATGAGGAATATGAAAAATCAATATATTTCTTGAGTAAGTATTTAAAAGGTATTGAATTTAAATAATCTATAATGGAAAAACATGCATATTATCTTGCTAACACTATCAAGAATTTTAGACCTTATCTCGTAGGTTCCAAGATCATAGACTTTGTGTTCCATACAACTATTAGAGATATCTTTGTACAATAAGAGGCATTGGGAAAAAGGTGTACATGGATCAACAAGATCTAAGACTATAACATGGATGTACAAACAACCAATCTAGTTAGAGGTCAAGGTTTGGAAAAATAAATGAATGAAGAAAATTTGGATGCTATTGATATAAATTAGATGAAATTTATTTGCTTTTATATTCCATTCCAATTGAAATATTTTCCTTGGTATACATTGCATTTTATTTAAAAAATTTGAATTATCCTCAAGAGTTGAATTAGAAATAAAATAGGATGTCAAAACTCAAAAATCAAAGGTATGTGCTACTCAAGGGATAATTAATATGGAGAAACCTTGGTAGTGTACTCCTAGGATGTTTAGATAAAGTGTAGTTTGCAAGAGTTGTTAATTAATGACAACATGGTGTAAGGAAGCTAAGGTAGCGAAACAACTTCCTACACTAATCTTGAGAGGAGGATAATGCAGAAATTTATAGATCTTTACAATAGTTACAAAAACATAAATATAAATAAAACATAAATATCATCATACCACAACATAGTGATTTACATTGGAAAATCCCTTTTGAGATAAAAACCCCACACTCCAAAAGTCGTCCAATATACTATTAAAAAATCATGAAGATTACAATATACATATAGAGAAAGCTTCTTATAGGAGTGTCACCAACCAAAGATCCCGAGGAAACATGATCGCTACTAGAATCTTAGAATACATCACAATATATAGCCATAATACAATTCCCTCATATAATAGGGTTTCCTTCTAGGGAAAGACAAGCCAACAAAAAATATATTGTCAGATCTGAGACCTAATGATGAATGGTTCAAATTTACAATAATAAAATGTACATAAACATGGCTTTTGGGGGCCCTACCCCAAATCCTAGTTGAGGCATGCTGCCCTTGGAACCACCTAGGGGATGAGCCTTTGGACCCAATAGGGGGTAACCCCCTTGTACCCCCCTGCACATCCAATCATCTATCAACAATTAACCTTTTGTAATTGTAAGTTTGAATCACATTTTCCCAACACATGGATTGTGGTGGAAATTATATGTCAAAACCACTACTCGCAAGATTATGAGAGTGGGTTAGTAGTGGAAAAAATTATTTAGGGATGTGGATAGGTTTATGAAAGTATGTTATGCTTTCCAAAGGTATTTTGGAAAGTTGAAGTTTATAGGTGCACTTCCCCTTACTACCATTTCAATAGAGGCTTCATTCTAGTAGTGGGGCATAGATTTTATAAGGGGAACTATAACTAAAAATTATAGAAATGAATAAAAATGGATATTGGTGGAAATTGATTATTTTATAAAGTGGGTCAAGGAAATACCTACAAGGAATACAACTTTAAAAGTGGTGATTGATTTTTACTTGATAACATAATCACTAGGTTCCATGTACCATTAATAATTATTGCTAACAATACAATGTGTTTTAAATCTTGAGATTTTGTTGATATGTTCTCACAATATGATACCTATTTAACACATTAATCACCTTACCATATATAAAGAAATATAAAATTTTAATCAATTAACAAACACATCATGAACATCATAAAAAAAATTCGATGCAAACAAGAAAAAGTGGGATGATAAGTTGAATTTGTCTATTTAGGTTAGATAAGTTAACTTGAAATAAGGATATTAGGAAGCATATGGTATTGAGTCTGAACTGTAAATCAACCTTGAGAGATTTACTAGTCTAAAAGCTATTACAAAAAAATGAAAAGGAAGAAGCTCTTTTTCTCAAAGAATACTTCAGTTGACTAAATGGGAAGAGACAAGGAGGGCTTCCCATGAAAGGAATTTTATCAAGGAAAAAAGGATGAAGTACCTCTTTGATATGAGGGTTTTCAATAGGGAGTTTTAAATTGGAGATCTTATCTTCATGTAGAATTCCAAGTTATAAGACAAGGGCATATTTGGAGAATTTGATGTCCTATGGGTTAGGTCTTATCAAATTGATGAATGATGTGGTCAAGGAACAATATACCTTAGCAGACTTGATTAAGATATCATGGAGCTATAGTTCATGGCTTGCAACTCAAGAATTATTTTTCTTTAGGGTAAGGTTCTCAAAGCCTTTGTAATATATATTATCTTCTATTATCTTTTTATCGTGTTTTCTTGTGAATTTTGTTGCCTTTGTGTAGTCATGACCCTTGTTGGTCATGATGTCATTTGAGTCAATCCCAATCCTTGTTCCTAATTTTTGGTCCACTCTCTAAGATTTAGATTCTCGTTGTGCCTACAAGAGACACACGTTCCTAACTAGAGCCAATATTGACATTCCATTTTATTGTTTCTTATTTTGTTTTGTTTTCTCTTTTGGTTTGCTCTTTGTATATTATTTCCCATTATTTATAACCAATACAAGGAATTATAAATGGGAAATATTGAGGGATTTTGTGTCTGCAACTATTATATTTTTCCGCCATGTTCATTCCTTAGTCAAATAACCCAAGTTGCATAATCGAAAATTGATTGTGCCTATGTTGTCAAGTCATTAGGGTTTTAGTGTTCCTTGTACCACCATGCTTTTTCTATTGGCCATAACTCCCCCCTCATACCCTTGTAAAATAAGATAAGTGTTGAGTTTGTCAGTATTTTAGGTTATCAAGGTTTTCCTTCCATGCATACAAAATTCCCCTTCATGAAATCTCCCCTATCCCCAAGGTCCAAAGTTAAAAGGGTCTAAGTGTTGATTTGTCAGAATTTCAGATTGTTGATATATACCTTCCTCTCATACCTCTTTTGGTATCCATTTTGATATCGACTTGACTACAAAAATTTTCTTTGTAAAATTTCCTAATCAATAAGTCTTTCAAACTTTCGGGGTGTCAATATCTTCCATACCTTCATCCCTTTTTGGAATGTTTCCCTTCACTTCCCCAAGACCCAAATCCCACCCTTCATTATCCTCCTAAGTATTAAGTAATTTATGTTTTAGGGATCTCATTCCCTCAATACCTCTTTTGGTATGTGGTAAGAGATCTTCTCAAACCCTGAATCTTGACTTATTCCCTTTATTCTTTTCTATTTCTCTAAGTCAATTCATTTGACTATTGGAATTTCTTTTAGCATCCTATCATTATTTGCATTCCCAATTCCCTAAAATCCCAATATATCTATTGATGTCATCATAAAAGGTTATAATTTTAACACCCACCATCCTCCCCTTCCTCATAGGAAAACATTTGGTGAATGTGTGATGCTTGATACAAACAATAGAATGTCTCATCTGGGTATTAATGATAGACATGCTCTTCTTCCTAGCTCAATTGATGTGTTGTGTAGTAGGCCCGAGGATTTATGATCAATGGGAAAGGATATTTAGGGTTTTGTATGATTTAATGTCTTTTCTCTTTATCACAATGGTAGGACCGAGCCTAATACTCCGTTGATAGACCCCAAAAAGTATTATTTTGACTAGGAAATGATATTAATGCTCATGAACACTTGCAACCACCAAATATCAATACAAGGAAGTTAAAAATGGTGCTTAAATATATTTTTTCATGGATTATGGAGGAATTGTGGTACCCATGTCTGGATTATTGTTTGTAACACTTTTTTTTTCAAGCAACACCTCCAAGATATGATTTCAACATATGTCTTGGGAATTTTCACTCAATATCTCACTCAAACCTATCAATAATTTAATGATTGATATGGTATGGATCAAAATAATGTTTTTACATACTTATTGATGTCAAAATAATGTTTTTACATACTTGTTGATGTCAAAATCATGTTTAAAAAAGACACATGTGGTCTATGAGTTGGAGGAGCTTGTAGTTAGGGTTTTTTGTACAGAATGACCTTTTGACATTTCACAAAACCTCCTACCCTAGGTATATATACCTTGGTCACCATTTTTAGAAGGGATTATTTTTAGAGAATAACACTTTGAATAAGGTGGAGCAATTATAGAACTAAAAAAATAAAATTCCCACAATAATCCTTAGAGTTTCAAATTCTAGTTCCATGTAGTGCATTTTTGTATTGTAATGATCTAGGTTTATCCAAAATCTATAATAACACAAAATTAAATAATAATATTGAATGATTAATACAAAAATAATCCTTATTTGAGTTTCTCCCTATGTACGGTATGCATTTCTAGATGTATGTTGTTTATTTGGTCAACTAGAAGTCTATAAAATCCTTGCAAGGCCTTTATAAGGTATCTTTTCAACATAATAAAAGAAGTGTTTGAGCATGTTCATGGATTATCAAGTAGGCTCACTTAATATTTTGGAACCATCAATTTAAATATATATATATATATATATATATATATATGTAGAACCTAGTTTTCTTGTGCATTTTGAAAGGTATAGTATTATGTAGTGTCTTGATTAAGGGATTACCTTGGTTTCAATTATTACATGTTTGATTAAATTCAAAGATTCTATTCACAAAATGGATAAAGACACCTATCTATGATTTTATTTCTCCCCCATGATCCTCAACACACTCAAAAAATATTGATTTACACATATTTTTAGTTTTACTTGTGTTTGTTTCAAATTACATGTTTGAATGTATAACATAAGGGGTTATCATTGTTGGTGTGAATAAATGTCTTGTACCTAGCTAATTCACTCACTAGGTAATTAGGGTACATATTCACATGTTAAGTTTACATGGAATTATAAGATCCCTTCTAGAAGTCTTAGTTGTTTTTCTAGAACTTATCCTAGGTTGATATGAGTTAGTTGTCTCATGTTATAGGATTAAGAAACTTGTCACAATCTTGTCTAATCCCATCTACCACCTTGCATTTATAAGCAAAGCATCTCATTTTCATTTGCATATTCAACCATTATTCAACATTGCATTGTTGAAGCAAGTATTCTTGCCATTTTCTCTCTTGTGGAAGATATTTTTGTCTAACAATTGTTCTTGGGGGTGTTGGGGAGTCACCATTAACTCCCACATGGTATCACAACTCCATTGTTGTAGATTCATTCCCAGATGTAATGGTTTAATGTTGGATCGAAGATTTTGTTGGGTACATGTTGGGGTTTCAAGGACCTCATGGTTGAATCTAGGGTGTCAAAGAAATTCAATTTTTCCTTTTGTTTTGTCAAATTTGGTTATGTTTTTCCTGATCTATGAGGTTTTGAAAAAGTGTGAAGAGTAGCCGATCCAAGAGGTCATTGATTTTTTGGAGCACTTTGGGCCCAAATCGACATTACTATCACATTCAGAAGGTCGATCATATGAATTTTGACTGCAAATTCGTCTGTTTTTGGTAAAGTTGTTTTTGAGGTAAATTTTTTTTGCCTGGGCAGGTCGCATGACCTCTTGAGTAGTACAGTCATCATTATTTTGCAAAAAAAATATTTACAAAAATAATTTTTCTATGGTTTTATTAATATTCTGGGGAAAAATATTATTTAAAATTTTTGGGCAAATATTTTCAAGCTTTTATTAAAGTTTTGTGGTCAAAATATTTTATTTGGCATATTCTAAAGCATATACCAGGTCTACATCGGCTTTGTACCTCTTACAGTCTTGGCCTATCAAATCAAATATCTGGTCAGATCATTGACTTAATTCCTTTCAAATCAGTCAAATTCAGAATGGTATGAATTATAATTAATATCATAGAGTTTTTTATTAATCAAAAAATTGTTTGAATTTGTGAATTAAATTTGTAAAAGTCAATTTATCATTGTATTGCATCGATGTTTTTGGATCGACATATTCCTTTAAGATTCCCTATGTCGGGCTTATCCTTTTCTGCCATCAACAATTTCTATCAACTTTTAAAACCAGTCACATCATTTCATTGTTAGCACAAGGGGTACAGCTTCAAAAGTGTCAATTTTTTCTTTAATATCAAACTTTGTTTAAAAAATATTTTTGGCTGACTGTGATTTTCCCTTGATTGCATATATTAAAACCTAGTTTTCATTAAAAATTCTTTGTCGATGGGTTTAAGGGATTGGCAATGTAGCCACTGCTCATCGCACACTAAACACCGCACCACCGCCTAGGAGGTGGCGACTTATTTTTGCATATATTTCACCCTCAGTCACATGGTCAACCCTAGGATCTTAAAATTTAACTCAGTTTAGCCTTTTGATTTTTCCCCCATAGGCCCTAAAATAGTCCATTTTTAAAAAATTGTCATAAATTTCACCCATGGAGCCAATTTTTTGAATTGAAATATCACCAGAAAGCTGTTGATCTCAATTTTCTAGTGGTGAAGTTATTTTGCAGAAATTTTATAGTTTGGTGCCATTTTTTTATGATCAAAGTTAGATGTTGATTTTTGGCTCCCAATCTCATAACTTCTTGCCATAATCTTTGATTTTCATGATTCTTGTGAAATTGGAAAGTTATTGAGGAGCTCTATCTAGCCATCCATGCACTTTTTCTTGATTCTATCCCACATACATTATGATTTCAATTTTTTCCCATTGGGTATATTGGTAGTTACTTGGATATTTTGGTAGTTGGGAAAGTGTTGTTTTGATCATTGTACTTCATTTCAGCTCTATTGTATATTTTGTCTCATTTTTTATCATTTGAGAAGTGTATTATCATTGTAATCATGGATTATTCAAATCATCCTTCTGTAATAGTTCTGAATAGGGATAATTATGAGTCATGAAAAAAATGCATCATCACATTGTAAGTGGATAATTTTTTTGCCACATCTTTATTGACTCATTCTTGAACCAAAAATAACATATAAGAAACATGTTTGGGGTAATATGAATGATCATATCATAGGATTGATTGGTTCCACTTTCAATGTAAGCATATTCATAGAGACTTATCATAAGATCTTCTCAAACATCTCATCCTGACACATAGTTTGGACCAAAGTTTGAGAGATATTTGGAGATCCACATAAGTCTCCATTCCCAGATGATCCTACTTCATATTTCCTCATTCCACTTGATGATGTTGACAACATACCCTATGATGATGACAACTTAGAGGAGTTTGAATATGATGTAGAACTTGAGAATCTTGATGATCCTAAGACTTCTCTTGTAACTCCTACTTCTCTAGTTGAGATCACATAATCATTTTTCTATTAATGATTCATTGAGTACTACCAGTGATTCATTGCAATAGGTATCTAATAGTCTTCCTACTTGGGATTCCTATTTGATAGACATAGCTTCCTTGTTTGTGGAGTCTCAAATTTTATATTTGGAAGACCAATTTGAGGGTTAATCTCTATTATTTGATGATAGTCATGGATCTACTATTGTCACTTCATTTTTTTCTTTGGAGTTAGTTCAAGATCAATTTACCCTTGTTCTTGGTTTGTCACATTTTGTTGGGTATGTACATATGGATTCCTCTTCCTCCCAATTCCTACATATGTACATATTTGCAACACATGAGAAAAATTTAGAGACACAATCTTCATACATATGGATTCCTCTTCCTCCCAATTCCTATCCAAAATGGGAAGAATTCTTACATTTGTACTTGGTGTATCTTCTTCCTAAGGGGAGAAACATTATTTGTAGGCATTGATTATGTTTTTTCTTTAGACATTAACCATATTTGCAGGTGATTACACATTATGGGGGAACATCTTTTCTCTCTATTTACCTCTTATAGGGGTTCATTGATTTTATATACATGATGGATATACTCCTTGGGGGTATCATTGAGTCCTTTATATATAATGTTGTTTTGTTTCTTTTCTCTTCTAGAGAGGAGTTTTTCCCCATTGGGTTTTCTCCTTTTCTTTGTTTTTGAGAGATTTATTGTATTTACATTTGCATTATAAATGGGTACCTAACATGGCCTAGTAGCTGGGAACCATCTCCATCTTCATATTTGCATAGTTTTCATAATAATATTCTCCCTAAGTTACACTTAAGGGGGGTTTTGGTATGAATAAATATCTTGTACCTATCTAATTCACTCACTAGGTAATTAGGGGACATATTCACATATTAAGTTTACTTAGGATTATAAGATTCCTTCTAGAAGTCTTAGTTGCCATGTATAGAATTTATCTTATCCTAGGTTGTTATGAGTTAGTTGTCTCATGTTATAGGATTATGAAACTAGTCACAATCTTGTCTAATCCTATCTATCACTTTGATTTTATAAGAAAGGCATCTAATGTATATTTTCATATTCAACTATTATTCAGTATTGCATTGTTGAAGCAAGTATTCTTGCCATTTTCTCTCTTGTAGAAGATATTTTGGTCTAGGAACTGTTCTCGGGGGTGTTGGGGAGTCACCATTAACTCCCACAATCATAAAAGAAATTTATCAAATACCCATATGGTATATCATCTATTTTATAATATGCTGAAACATGATTTCCCCAAACCAACATATAGGAATGGAGTGATAACCATAATAGGGGTACACTATGAAATGGACATTTTTTATATAAGGGTGAGTGTTTTTCTTCTATGTTAATATATATTATAGCACCTTATGGAAACCGCCCTTGGTCTTGCACATCCAGAAGTCAAGGAGGTCTTACCCACCTCAATTATTGGTCCTATGTTGCCCAACTTGAACATAGGTTTGTGGTAGTCTTCTTATGTTTGACACCTCTAGAACTTCAAGGATTATAAGACCTTATGAATTTGGGGTCTATAGCTTATATCACTAACACATTTAATAACTAATGTTCTTAGAATGTAAAAACAAGTGTGTGATTATATAGAGCAATGAAATGCATGAATAATGGAAACTAATTAATGGTAGATATCCATGATAGATTTATTTACCAAAAGTTGGACATGAATAATAGATGGTGATAACTAAATGAAATGACATTATAGGAGAATATAAACAAACTAAGACTAAATAAGTAACAATCACATGCATAAGCAATGGGAACATGACAAATCAACAAAACTACCTAATTAAGATTATCCTAAGTGAATGATTATAATCTAAAGTGATAATAAATTAAATACAAGTAAAATAAAAAATAACACACATATAACCAACAAGGACCTATAGTGGAATAAATTTTACTTTATCATTTGGTGTGATAGTAGTTTATATAAACCTTAGTATGTTCCTATTTCTTTAGACTAATTACTTTTTATTACCATCTATATTATTAGGGTTTTTACTCTTAGTATAATATTTCCTTATTTACATTTGTTTTAATGAAAATTTGAATATATTTTCTATGGGTTTCCACTTTTCTCTAATGTATATCTTGATTTTCACTAGTATTGTCCCTAATCTAGAGATGATCATTTTGAATGTCTAATTACATTGGCATGGTATTCTCATGGAGGTTTATTTTACACATGCACTTTGGATAAATTCTTGTGTTTCTATTACATTCATGGTAGTACTTGTTGGTGATTACTGATATTGTCATTAGTGTTATCGTTGATGTGAACCTCCAATATGGTGAGGGAGATTGTTGGAGAGTGTTGCACTATGTTGGAATTAGTGTTTTGATTTTATGTCAGCCACTAGTGTGGTCATGTTCAGAAGTGTTTTTGGTATTGAGCAGCTATTTGTGGTGTTGTTGATGCAGTTGGTTCACTTGGTTTCCAAATGCTTTTGTGATGCAGGAGCATCCAATGGTGTAAGGGCAATCTTGCATCAGCCAAAAATAGTTAAATTTCAAGTTTATCATTTTTTAGATCTTTTTACATTTTTGGATACCCTTTTCATCATAATGAAATTCCCAATTTACGGTTTTTATTTTCTATTCATGGGTTGAAAGATATTGCAGTTTTAGTTTCCCAGATTTGCACCTGAAAATCTTTCGAGTTGGATTTGAGGCACTTAGAGCTTCCGGAATGGCCCCAAAACTTGCCAAAATCGGCACAAAAATTTCAAGCGCATTCTTGACTTCGAGACCTTTCCAACGATTGAAACGGTTCGCAAATCGGAGGCCCATATCAAAAGTTATGGCCTCAGGAAGTTGGCGCACTTTCTAGAAGATACAATTGCAAATGTTCTTTTGAAATTTGAACTTCAAGTTGTAATTTTCAGTGCCAAACTGCATAAACTCAAATTTTAATGTTGTTTTGGCTCCAAACTAAAGGGGAACTCTATTTATTGGCGGGTTTCTAATATTTTTGGGTAACTTTTTGGGGACAAGCTCGCATATTGCGAAAGGGTTATTCTGTAGCTTTCTGTAGCTTGCATGTGTTGTAGAACTTGGGGGTTTGAGATCCTCTGCATGTAGGAAGCTCCATTTTCTAAATAATAAAATTATTCTCTTGTTTGTGGGTTATTTTCTGTGTCTCGGGTTGCGCCCTCATCAAGTGGTATCAGAGCAGGTTTTTCTTGAGCATGTGGACAGATTGCCGATCGTGAGGCAGTTCACACCAGGACCATGGTTGTGGGTCAAGGTCAAGAAATATGCCTCCAAGAGTGATTCCTGGTAGGCATGGTGGTGCCAGAGGTGGTCGAGGCGGCAGAGATGCTGGTGGAAGAGATGCACTGGCAGCCCTCCAGAAACAGGTTGATGCATTACAAGAGCAGTTGAGAAGAGGGTTAAACCTGAGGGAGGAAAGTGAAGATGAAGGAGAGGAAGAAGGTTCAGATGTAGAAGAGGAAGAAGAAGCAATTGATCAAGACCAAATGTGGCTAATAAGGGCCATTTCAAAGATCAGGAAAAGACCCAGAGCAGAAGTCCCCAGTTATTCTAGAAGTGAACCGGAAGTGTTGATCGATTGGATCAGCG
>VDFB02270651.1:310087694-310237214 GCA_007258455.2 Sequoia sempervirens | reverse complement strand
AGTCGCCACATCATGCACTCAATGAAGAGTCTTAAAAGTTTCTCTTCCTTAGAGGGATCAATGAAAATTGTACTAATGCTCTTGAATTGATAGGAGGAGGAGATATCACCCAAGTTCCTTGGGATGATATTAAGAAGATATGTCAGAATTACTCTAGAGAAGCTATCAAGAAGGGAAGAGGATATCAATCTTCTATGGGTAGATCCTCCACCAATGGAGTTTCAAGGATAGAGATTACTCATTTTCTGCCTAATTTCAAGTAGGATATCATCAACAATATGGCGACTTAGCTTGATACTCTTCAAGAAAAGAAGAAACATGAGGAGGTTGAGGCAATGTTGGAAGAATATTGTCCTCATTGAAGGCAAAAGAAAAAGGACTGTAGATGTAAAATGGTAGCCAACATTGACAACAAGCACATTCCACCTAAGTTCAAGACAATTGAGGATGATGATGATCAAGTCTTCTATGTTGCACAAAGAAGGCCATGGGCTCCAAGAAAAGGTATACCACCAGACCCATTATCTTTTAGTGGACCTTATATGAATTCATATGCATCTAGTAATCGATGGAAACTCCCATATCCATCAAAATTTGGAGGCTATTCACCTCAGCCTTGGAATAAACGTCCAAATACTTGGCCCAATTACCAAAAAAATCCTCCTTAGTGGCAGAAATCCTAGGGGAATTGGCAGCAACCTCACAGAAACTGGAAACATACATCCCAATGGAGGGGAGGACAACAATGGCCAAACTAGCAATTGGTTGCATGCAACCACCTCCATAGCCTTAGCAGCCTGCCATAATGCCTCCTCCTAACTCAAAAACTAGCACACCTAGACCTACTCAATTACCACCTCAACCCACACCTAGCCCAAATAACAAACCACAACAACAACTGGTCTATTTTTTAGATCCCAATCAATTTCCTGCATATGTTGTGAGTGTGAGTGATATCCATCTACGTTCAGGAACCACTTTGGAATCTCCTTCCACTCCTATAATAACTAAGCTTCGTGTGGAAGATGAGGAGCCCCAAAATTTATCTAATACAATTGCTCAGTCAAGTGTGCCTACCAATCTTGAACTAGTTCAATAGTCTAATCCAGATCCACCATTTCCTCAAAGGTTAGAAGTTGTTAAGCAAAAGGAAGAAACAACCTTTGATATTTTGGATTGGTTGAAAAATATATTTGTTAAGATACCTTTGTTCCAAGCCATTAAAGATGCCATTATATACAACAAAGAAATTAAGGAAGCATGCCTCAAAAAGCTTGGGATGAAAAAAGGACCCCACTATTGTTCATGTGGTAGGGAAGTTGGAAAATATTATGCTGGGGAAAGTGACTGTTCATAAATACATTGACCCAAGTAGTCCTATAGTTGAATTCGTCATAAATGGGATCCAAGTAAAGAATGCTCTAATAGACTTGGGAGAAACTATTAATGTGATGACTAGGGATATCTTGCAACAACTGAATGTTAAAAATCTAAGACCTACTCCTACTGTCCTATAGCTTGCGAACAGTTCCATTGTCAAACTAGATGATGTAATAGAAGACCTTGTTGTTATTCTAGACTCTTGGGAATATCCAGCAGATTTCATGATCCTTTCCCCTAAAGGTACATTAGGAGGGTATCTCATTATTCTGGGAAGGCCATGGTTGGCTACAATACATGCCTACATTGGATGTCAGGTAGGGGACATGACTATTTTTTATGGAAGAAGTACTAAAAATCTTTCCCTTTATCCTCCTGCTCAGCCATCCCATGATATGGATAACCCTGTTTGGCCGCATGTTGGTGAAGAGGCCAAGGAGATCAATTCAGTGGTACAATTCATGATGATAGGAAGAAGTCCTTTTCTAAAACTATAGGAAGAGGATGAAATATTATCCTATATAATTTAGAATAGTTATGAAATGCATGAAGAACCACCTACTCCTGAGTTTGGTTTTGTCGATCCACCACAAACACTTTTGTCCACTCCTACACTTGAACTTCCTGCAACAATAGGTATGTCTCATAAATTTCTGCCACATGAACTAAAAATTCCAAGCATTAGTGAAACAACCATGATTGAGCTGACCACACAAGTGCAAGTTTCAAAAGGGAAACATTTGAACATTAATAACAAGCTTACTCCATAACAACAGTTGTCCCTGAAAAACTTGTTAAAGAAGCATAAGCATGCATTTGCATGGGATTACCATGAAAAGAAAGGATTAGATCCTAAACTTTGTACTCATAGGATCTACATTAGAGATGACTACACACTAGTAAGGCAGCCACAAAGGAGAATCAATCCTGCATTAAGGGAGATTGTCAAAGGAGAACTACAAAAGTTATTGGATGTAGGATTTACCTACCCTATCCAATGGGTATCTCTTTTGGTGATTTTACCTAAAAAGGGAGGTAAATGGATAGTTTGTATTGACTATATAGAGCTCAACTCTGCCACTAAAAATGATCATTTTCCCTTTCCTTTTATAGACCAAGCTTTGGATTCACTTGTAGGTAAGTAGTATTTTTCTTTCCTAGATGGATTCAATGGTTATAATCAGATACAAATTGCACCTACAGACCAAGAGAAGACAAATTTTACCTGTCCTTGGGGGACTTACACTTATTTAGTGCTTCCATTTGGTCTATGCACTGCACCTACAACTTTCCAGCTCGCGTAGTCATTAGTATCTTCTCAGATATTTCACATGAGTGTATGGAAATTTACATGGATGATTTCACTACTTATGGTGCTGATTTTGATGAAGCATTAGAGAACCTAAGAAAGGTTTTCAAAGATTTGAAGACCATAATATATCCTTCAATAGTGATAAATGCTTCATGATGATGTTGGAAGGAGTAGTTCTTGGCCATTATATCTCTCATAAGGGAATTCAAGTGGACCCAAGAAAGATTGAGGTAATTACCAATCTCTCTATTATTGCAAAGCAAAAAGATGTTAGGAGTTTCCTGGGTCATGCAGGATATTATAGGTGTTTCATAAAGGATTTTAGCAAAATGAAAGCACCACTCTATAGTATTTTAACTGAAGATGTTGAGTTCCAATGGACAGAGGATTGTGATAAAGCATTCTCTAATTTAAAAGAAGCCTTAACCCACGCTCCTGTGCTCTAAGGTCCTAATTGGGAACTCCCTTTGAAAATTCATATAGATGTATCTAATTATGCTATAGGAGCTGCCTTGGGACAAAAAGAGGCAACAATTGAGAATGTAATTTACTTTGTCAGCAAAAACCTACAAGGAGCTGAGTTTAACTACATAGTAATAGAAAAGGAGATGTTGGCAGCCATTTATGATCTCAATAAGTTCAAACATTATATCACAGTATATCAGATCTTTTTCCATACAAACCATGCAGCAATAAAATATTTGATGAATAAGCCCTTAATTATAGGAAGATTTACAAGATGGTTGTTGTTAATGCAAGAATTTGATATCACCATTGTTGAAAATTTGGGTAAGGAAAATGTTGTAGAAAACTTTCACTCCAGATTGACTACATCATAGGGCACTCAAGTCATTGATGACTCCTTTCCTAATGAACATTTTTTTTCCATTAGTGTGCACACACCTTGGTATGCAGATATAGCAAATTATTTGGTTATAGGGAGAGTTCCTCCTCATTTCTCTCCAAAAGAGAGAATGTTTCTTATTGAGAAAATTTTTCCTTTCTCATGGATTGCAAGATTTTTATTCTATACTGGACCAGATCATGTGATGAGGAGATGTGTAAGAGAGGATGAGACATATGATATACTACATGCATGTCACAATGAACCCTATGGAGTGTACTTTGTAGCTAAGATGACAATAATGAAGATTCTTAATACATGATATTACTGGCCCACACTTCATATAGATGCAGGAAAATATACTAGGAAGTGTGATAGATGCTAGAGAATGGGCAAACCAACTAAATCTAATGAGATGCCTCTATACCCCCAGGTAGTCATCACACCATTTGATAAATGGGGACTTGAAATTGTAGGACCCATTGATCCACTATCAAATGGAAAATCCTACATCTTGGTTTGCACAGACTATGTGACCAAGTGGGTTGAGGTTAAAGCTATGAAACATGCCAAAGATAATAAAGTTGCAAAATTACTCTATGAAGAATTCTTCACATACTATGGGTTTCCTAGAGAGATAGTGACAAACCAAGGGGCTCAATTTACATCAACTCTTGTAACAACATTGGTCAATGAATATAATATAAGGCATAAGAAATCTACCCCCTATCACCCTCAAGCCAATGGCCAGTCTGAGGTGAAAAATAGGGAAAAAGAGGCTATTTTGACCAAAATAGTGGCTATTCATAGGAAATATTGGGAAAATAGGCTGCCAAAAGTTGTCTGGGCCTATAGAACCAATTGGAGGACAACCACTGGTTTCACTCCTTTTGAATTACTATATGGAAAGACAACCATGATTCCCATCGAAAACTCTTAGAACTGCACTAGATCTTGGGATAGACATAACCGAGGCACAAAAGGAAAAAATCATGTAGCTGAATGCCTTAGATGAAATGAGAAATTCAACTCTTAATCATACTGAGATAGTGCAAAATCAGAGAATCAGATGGCATGATAGATACATAAAGGAAAAGAAGTTCTTTCCAGGTGACTAGGAATTCCTTTATGATTCTGGGTATCAAGATAATATAGATAAGCTGCAAACTAGGTGGTTGGGACCATATGAAGTTTCTGAAGTCTTCTCCAATGGTGTTGTTCAACTCACAACCATTGACCTTGTTAGATTCAAGCTCCTTGTCAATGGTCACCACCTCAGGTTATATCATAAACTAGCTTCCAAGCAAGAATTCATGTAGTAGTTTATTCAACACCAAGCCCCCAAACTTCCTATAGCCGAAGGAAGTGGACCCAGTGTCCCTCCTTCTAACTAGTCAAGGTATGTATCCCATCATAATAAATATTTTCATTTTGTGGGAGTCCACTTCTTCATCAATCAATCCATCCACCCATCCATCTCCACATTTCTCTCTCTTCCATAACTCCATCATCATTTCACTTCCCCATCACTTCATTCCATCACCACTTCAATTAATTTCTCATCAGTACTTTCCAAGTAACTTGTACTTCCTTCCACAGTTTTTGCAACTGGTGCTCCAAATTTTTAGGTGCGTGCGTTAGAATTTTTTTATCTATTAATTATCTTAAATGCATTTATTTAATTACTGTATATTAATGTTGATATTTCACATAGTGCATATTTGTACTCTGCCCTGTCTAATCGTAATTATATCCTATCCTGTGAGGATAAACACTCTAATTTAGGTTGAGGGGGGAATGTGAACCCACATGTCCACATGTCATACATGTTAGCAAATTTGAATTTGAAATGATGACTTGCATATGTGACGTGACATTGAACCACCATCGTTTTCCTTGATGATACCCTTCATTTATGTTTCTTTGTTGCCTTATTCATAATCTTAATAGTGCGAAAAAGGTAAATTGAAGAGTCACATGACATTGGCATTAGCACTGAAGAAGAGTTGCAGGAAGTAGAAGAAATTGGGTTCTAGAGAAGGATTGAAGAACTCCTCCAAGAATATATGCACTGCATTTGAAGGAGCATCATCTTTCTTTCAAGCTATCAAGGGTTATTTCAGGTTTGAGTCCTTTTATTGAAACTCCACATGAGTTTTTTGAAGCCTACCAATCTGCTCCTCTTGAAGTTAAAAATCTGTTGTGTGAATTTTACTTGCATAATTATGTTGTGCCTAATTATCATAACTAGAACCCATTGTTATACATTGAAGATATCCATCTGAGGGCATTCATGTCATAGATCCTAAATGAAATCAGTTGGGGGAAGCAGTTTAGAACATATAGGGAAAGGGAACTCTATACCCCCTTGTCTCTTAGAGCTGAATCCAATGACCCTTCAGACATTTACTTTACATGGCACATAATTCTTTATCATTTGAGCTACAAAATTGGGATTATGCCTATTAGGGATGAATTATACTAGGAATATGAGTGGATAGCTGATACTACAATGAAAACAGTACTGGGGTACCTATCATAGAGATGTAGTAGTTTGACAAATCAACTGAAATAGGCTAAACCCCATTCCTTGTAGAATTATGTTGCAACATGTAAATGAATTCCTAGGTACATAAATATTGGAAGGATGAAGCAACACTATTGGCTTCCATTAACATTCCAATCACCTATTCTATTGTGCTAGTGCTAGATTACAAATATTATCTATATGACATAGCTACAAAATGACCAAGGTGGAATAAATTGGAAAACAAACATGGGTTCTATTGGGATCCCAATTTAGGTACTAAAAATTCTTATGTAGGACAGTTGGCAATTGGTGACTTCAAAGCTTTGACAAGGAAAAGGAATAGAGCTCCCTCTACTAGAGGACCAACACAAAATTAGGTTGGGGGGAGATGATGAGTCCAATTAATGGCTCAATTTTGATAGGGTTTTTCATATATTTGCTATTGATACTATATAATTTAGCACCTAGCTATTGACATTCTCTATGTTATTTCCCTAGATTTATGAACTTTGGGAATGAACTTATTATTGTGACTTTTGATGATATTAACATGCTATGTGGATTATCTATGTTGATTTTACATGTGGTTGAATGAATATTACTTTAAGGTAATTATGGATATGAAATTTTTTGTGTGTGCTAATGTTATTATGTAGGTTCACATTAAGATGCTGATATAAATGAAGCCTACAAAGTAGAGGTTCCTGCCAATTGGTCGATCGCTAAGGAAGTAAAAAAGATAATCATTAAGAGGTCAATGGAGGGAAATTCCTAGCTTGAATAGAAGATTGTAACTCCATTTTAAATGATCATATTTGTTAGTTGAGTGAATATAGGAGGTGTTATTATGCTAAATCTGCATTGAGGCAAGACTGGTGTGACCAAGTCCTACACATGCATAGCCTCCTTTCCTCTTTTCATGCTTTCAATAAATGGTGTCCTCCTAATCTATTGGAGTTGACTACCTTGTTAGTTAGTTAGTTAGGAGCTTTCTTTCTATAAATAATACTCAGATGCTCCTTCTCAGAGGGTTGAATGTTTTGATATTTTACTTGCATTTCCAACTTTCAAGAAATACAATTATGTTTCTGCTATATTGTAATCATGTTTTCAATGAATAAAATGATATTATAAGTTTGCTACAACTAAGTTAGTTTGAAGGGAAAATCACCCAAGGGGGACCACTTGGTGAGAATTCCATCCTTTTAGTTCAGTCATTACTTTTCTATTCAACAAATAGTTATAGTTTTAGCAATTGTCTATTCTTGTAACCATTAGAATTCCATTCTATGATTGTTCCTACAACCAAGGCAGACATAGTAGTTTCCTGTCTATTTGTTAAGACCTATATTTCTATCATGCATTTCAGTTCAGTTAAGTTGTTGGTTTATGCTTAGTGCTTATGTTACTTCCTTTCAAGCAAATTACTTTCAAAATCATGTCCTTTCTAGTTATAGGATGAATATGGCTACAATAGAGTCCTAGTGCACATATAGTGCCGACTTATTTCAAGTTCACATCCCTGGGTTGATAATTAAATGAACCTTCATGATGAGCAAGATAGCTACTCAGTACAAATATCTAATCTTTGAGTTACAACTTTAAGGGCTTAGTTGTTGAACCATTAGAGGAGGCCAACAATACCCACAATCAATTTACTAATAGAAATATGGATCATAAGAGAGGAGGTGGAGAATCAGGCATAGGTAATGAGGACATAGAGAATCAATTTCATATTCAGCCTATGTAATTGGAGATATATAGGAAGTTGTGTTTTGATGGGATTCCTGGATGCCCAAATCCTATTGACAATGAGATCAAGACTGTGTTGAGCAAGTTTACTAGTAATAATGCAATATTTGGGGTAGATCACTTGAGAGCTTTCCTCAATCTACTTGAAGATTATGAAGTAGAACATGAGGATTTTGTTATGAAATTATTTATGCAATCATTGATAGAGGATGCCAGGAATTGGCATAGAGGTTTATTGGATGGTAGTATTGGCTCATGTGGTGAGTTTAAGAGAGTTTTTAGAGAACAATATGGAGACAAGACCAACCCTAGTTTTATTCTCAATGAATTTAATAATATCACTAAAGGGTAGAATGAGTTAGTGTCTAATTTCAACATCACATTTCAGAAGGCTATGAATAGATTTCCATAAAATTTGAGGCTCAATTATCAGGTGTTACTTGTCACTTATTGGAATGTATTTGATACAAATATGGCTTACAATTTGAGAGATAAGGACCCTCAAACTTTGAGGGATGTATTCATAATTTCTCTACACATTGAAAGTAATAGAAAAGCTTCAAGCAAAGTAGGAAGAAGAGACGATGTCAAAATCTTGAAGAATCCTAAGGATAGACAAGAAAAGGCATTTGGATTAAATCCTACTTATGTTGAGAGATGGGATAATGTGATGAGTACCCTCAAGGACATCAAATATACTATTGTAAAAAATGAAAAAGGGCTTGGAAATAATAAGCAACAGTTCTAGAATAATGAAAAGCCCCCAAGGCTCTAAGATTATCCTTACAAAATAAATTGGAAAAATGGAAATCCAGTCCCCAATAATCAGAAAAATAAACAAGATTAGGTCACACCTAATCCTTTCCAAAAGCATTCTACTAATTTCATTGATGAAGCTCCTTGGCACATGGTTTTTTAGTTTCCACATTGTCCTCACCAATGTGCATTTGAAAAATTGGTTGAAGTTGAGGGGAGTGCACTAGACGACTATGATACATTTCATGATGATGATGTTGAGGTTAGTATGCTCATGAGTAGGTCTAATTTTTCTGATAATGAATGTTTATCTAATGTGGAATCTCAAAAACTTAATGTGGATGGCCAAAGGCAAAGAGCTAGTACATACCATTAGAAAGATCTTTGATAATGAGAATGAAGATGAACTTAATGTGTGCACATTGGAAGCAATTGAAGGTGACGTGTCTTTGAGGAAGCCCTTATATGAATAAATTGCAAGGTTGAAAGTAGCTTTGGCAGCTCAAGAAAGAAGCTCCTATCACCTAAGAAATAGAACAATGGGTGGAGATCAAGGTAAAGTTGGTAACTTATTCATCAAAGAGTGGAGTGTCAAAGATAAATAATCTAAAGGTGATAATAAAAGGGGTGAGGCTAAAACCAAGGAGACAAAAGGGGATTAAATTTGGGAAAAGAAGGTTGAAAAAGTAGAGGTTAATGGAGAAGTCATTTCCCCTGCTATGAAGGTTAAGACACAAAAGAAAAGTTTTGAGCCTGAAAAGAAGGATGCCAATCCTAAAGTTAAAACAAAAGGTGGGAAATAGAAGGAGAGAAAAAATGAACAAGGTATGATTCCAATTGATCTACCTAAGTATACTCCTATTGATATGTTTCAATTGCTTTCACAAGTCAAACTCTATGTTCCTTTGCTTGAAATGATGAGAATTGATGAGAATAAACAAAAGGCAGTAGCCCTTATCAATGACACTACTATAGCCTGTGATGAATCAATGGTGCCTACTCCACCCAAAAAGAGTAAAAAAGACTTCAAAGAAAAGGAAGTTAAGGGGGAAATAACTGAAATCCCTCATATCTACCTAGGAAATTCAATAACCACATTTCCTAGAAATATAGATCCATTTTTTGTAACTTTGATTATTGATGGAAAAATCTTGAAGATCTGTATGATTGATTTAGAAGCATCTAACAACATTATTCCAGCTGATATTATGGAGGAAATGGGAGTGAAAATTGATAGTGCCCATGGAAAGTGCTATGCTATGGATTCTAGGGAAGTACCTGTGATCAGTGTGATAAATGAACTCCCATAAAGACTAGTTGCACTTCCAAAAACATAATTTAGAATGAGTGTTGTAGTGGTAGACATTCCACTAAATTATGGAATGTTGCTTTCAAGAAAATGGAGCGCCTCCATGGGGGTAGTATGTAGTGTGACATGTCTTTTTTCACCTTCCCAATTGATGGCAAAGATGTCAAACTAGTCAGAGAATCAAAGGCATCACACATGATTGAACATGTTCCTGAAGATGATACAATCCACTTTGTTGATAATGACATCAGTGACTTCAAGGTAGAAGAGTTATGAAGAGAAATTGATAGGTGACCTACACCTATTGAAAAGGAAATAGCTAAATTGTCTAATAATAATGATCTTTGGACCATGTATTTTGATGTTGCAAGATCCAAGGAAGGATCTGGTGCAAGAATATTATTAGTTTCACCCAATGGCAACATATTCAAATTCTCTTTCACTTTATCTTTTGTTTGCACAAACAATGTGGCAAAGTATGAGGCCTAGCTACTAGGGTTAAGGTTAGAAAAAAACATGGGATAAAGAAACTAAAAGTGATTGGTGATTCCAAATTGGTAATATCCCAAGTTAGATCCAAATATGCATCAAAGAATAATAGATTGAAGCAATATAGGAATGTTTTTTGGGATTCCATTGAGTAGCTTGATGCATTTGGAATTGATTGGATGGAAAGAGGCTAGAATAGAGTGGCACATTTGTTGGAAAAAATTGCACTCAGTCTTGATGATATAACTTTTGCTAGTATTTCCAAGGTTGAGGTACAAACAAGGCCTTCAATCCCTGAAAAATATACAAAATTGGCAGGTCTTCAATGATGATGAAGACATTGATATTTTTAAAATGTATAGATGAGTATGAAAGTTAGATCAAATTTGGAGATTTTGTTGAGACAGTGGATGGGAAGGACACAATCTTTGGTAATGAAGTCATTCAGCTAAAGGAAAATAAGATGCCTAAAGGCTTTAAGGCCTTAGAAAGAGTCTTTCACAACTAAGACAAGAAATTCCAAGAAAATTTCCACCCATCTAGAGGATTTAGAAGAGGTAAACCTAGGAACCTAAAATGCTCCTAAAAAGGTTTATGTGGACAAGAAAATCAAGCCTAAGATCAAAGCAATGTTGATTTATTTTCTCAGAAAATATACTCATGTCTTTTCTTGGTCTCATGATGATTTGAAGGCATACATGGAGGAATTGTCTCAACATGAAATTCCTTTGAAGGAAGATGCAAAGCCCTTCAAACAAAAGCAAAGATCCATCAACCCTACCTTAGCACCAAAAATGCAAGAAGAGTTGATGAAGCTAAGGGTTTTTGGCATTATTAAGCCTATTAGACACTCATCTTAGGTGTCTAATTTAGTGCCAGTTAGGAATATGAATGGTGATATAAGGCTATGTGTTGACTTTAGAAATTTGAGAATATCATCATTAAAAAACTATCCATTTCCTAACATGGAAGCCATGTTGTAGGAGGTGACTAGCTATGAGTTATTATCCATGATGGATGGTTTTTCTAGCTACAACGAAGTTAAAGTGAAGAATTATAAATAGTATAAGATTGAATTTACCACTCCATGGGGAACCTATGTATATGTCAAAATGCCATTTGGTTTGACTAATGGAGGTGCAACTTTTCAGAGGCCTATGGATGTAGCCTTTTTTTTGTTTCATTGATTTATTTTTGGAAATCTACCAGGATGACTTAAATCCTTACTCCAAGAAAGAGGAGGACCATTGAATGCACTTGGAGAATATTTTAATTAGGGCCTTGGAGTATGGAATATTACTCGACCCAAAGAAATGTGCTTTTGGGGTTACTGAAGGAAAATTGTTGGGACACATTGTATCCAAGGAAGGGATGAGAATTGACCCTGAGAGGGTGGTGTCCATTGAAAAAATACCATAGCCAAAGAATATGAAAGGAATTGAATCATTCTTTAGGTAGATAATTTTTTAAGAATATTTGTTACAAAATTTGTAGAAATCACTTGCCCCATATCTAAGATTTTGAAGAAGGGTGAGAAAATGGAGTGGACTGAAGAGCCAAGTAAGGATTTTCAAGCAATCAAGCAAGAAATCAAGGAGGCCTCAATAATAAAGACTCCTAATTTTTCCAAGCCACTACAAATCTTCTCATTTGCATCATTGCACAGTATTGCTATAGTTTTGTTGTAAAGGAATCAAGAGGGTTTTGAACAACCCATTTCCTTTTTCAACAAGTCTCTTCAAACTATAGAATTGAAATATGATTTAATTGAGAAAAAAGCATATCCACTGGTGAAGGATGTGAGGAACTTTAGAGCCTATCTTGTGGGAGCCATAGTTATTGCATGTTTTCCTAGTGTTGTTAAAGATATCTTCAACCAACAAGAAGTCATGTGAAGAAGATGCAGATGGATAAAAATAGGATACAAGAATTCAATATTGATATCCAGATTACCAAGTTGGTTAGAAACCAATTTGGATGCCAATCAAATCAACCAAGAGGATTATTTTAGCAAATAACATATTTGTGATATATAGGAATGTGATTGGTACAAGAATATCATCTACTACTTACAAAAGATGAAATTCCTTGAAGGATTAACTTATAAAAAAAAGATAACTCTCAAATTATAGGCAATCAAGTATATGATCATTAATGGTGAGTTGTGGTGGAGAAATCTGGATGGTGTCATGTTGAAATGTGTTGACCAAGCTAACGCTTATGAGTTGCTAACTAAAATTCATAGTGGAGTATGTGGAGGACATTACATGGCCAAGAGAACTACTCACAAGGTCTTAAGAGCTAGGTTTTGGTGGCCATCACTCTTCAAGGATGAACACGAGCTTGTGAGAGCATGTGATGTGTGTTAGAAATTCTCTAGAAAGATCAAGTTCTTAAGTAATCTTCCACTTGGACTAGTTACAATCTAGGCACCATTTCAATAGTAGGGCATTGATTTTATTGGAGAGATATTTGACAAATCTAGTGGAGGTCATTATGAGATCCTTGTTGCTATGAACTACTTTACAAAATGGGTGGAAGCAATTCCAACAAAAAGAGCAACAAGTAAGGTGGTTATTGACTTCTTGACAAACATATTAACTAGATTTGGAGTACCTTAAAAAAATATTTTATAAAATGCAATGTGCTTTAGGTTTGAAGAATTCATAGAATTTTGTTCTAAGCATGGAAGTAAGGTATCTTATTCTTCACCATATCACCCACAACATAATGGTCAAGTAGAGTAAAGAAATAAAATCTTGATGAAGATCATTAAAAGAATCCTTGAAAAGAACAAGAGCACTTTGGATTCCAAGTTGAAGCTAGCATTATGGGAAGATAGGGTAATAGTCAAGAAGGAAACTAGATACGCTCCATTTGACTTGGTCTATGGTATTATGGCTAGATTTCCCTAGAACAATCTTACAAAGATTTAAAAATTTATCCAAGAATATCATGAAGACATGTGTGATGAAATGTAGCACATAATTGATGCCTTGATGGCAGTGGATGAGGCAAGAAGAGATGCTTAAAAAAAGAACACTAAGTTGCAGATGTAGGTCAAGAACCTATATGACAAGAAAGAATCTTTAAGAAAGTTTTAAGTATGGTACATGGTGTTGATGTGGAATGCTAGGTTTGAAGATAAGGTAAAACATGGAAAGTTTGATGCATTGTGGCTAGGCCCTTATCTGACCAACAATACCCATGTTGAGGACTCTTACTTTCTACAAGATTTAACTGGTGAAATTCTTGAACTACTAGTACATGGACAATCCTTGAAGCCATATTTCTCTTGAAATACATTCTCTTCCATGTACATTGTAAATTTTGTATATTCTATATATAGGTTTGGTTTGCTTTGGTCTGGTTTGGTTTGACTACCTTGTCTGGGTAGTTTCTTGGTTTCGGTTATTTGTATTGGTCTACTTCAACCTTGAAATTTTGTGATCTTGCTCTATTCTAGAGGAGTAGACATCCCCAGCAGGAGCCACTAGTGGAACCCTTAAAAATTCTTATGTTCGATTTATAATTTTTTGCAAAATCTAGTTGTTTGTCCTAGTTTGGAACTGGTCTTATGGCTTATGTTTTGACCGTGCCTTTGTTCTAGGGTTTTAGTATGCCTTAAACCACTACAAAATCCCTAAGTGTTTAACATTTGTATTTGGGTTTTATTTCATTTTTGAAAATATTATTTTATGTCCATGTGGTTCGTAAATCTTTAGTATTCACCATTATCCTAAGTTTGGGTTTTAATATTTTTGCATTGGTCCTAAAGGATTATGTCCCCCATCACTCGTCTACCTAGTTGAAGTCACCACTTTAATTTACTAACTTTTTGCACGTGCAAATTTAAGCATTTTATGTAGGCGGTCTAGTCATTAGATTTGATTTCGACCATTCTCTGTGCCCCCATCAGGTTTTAATTTCTATTAAAATATTTGAGAGGGTTGGTCGATGAGAGACACATGTCCCATCTATTAGTGGGGTCATCATCTTTTAAAGTTAGCAAGCAACAAGATTTAATAGATTAATGGTTGCTATGAAGTGACGTGGATACATCTTGGCCATTCCCCGCTATCTTGCGAGGGACCCACATACATCTCCCATCACTCAACGGGGAAGCGGGAGGGCACCATGTGGAATGATTTGAATAGTTAACAAAACCATAATGAATTTAAAAATTTCAGCTTAAGGCTTGAGGGAATTAATACCTGGGATATTAAAAGGACTTTTTAAGAACATGGTAAATGGTAGAGCAAGATGTCTTAATCTAGGTCATTCGTCAAGTCTAAAAGTTATGCACTAAGGCCACATGTTTAAGATGTAAAGAGTAGGCACATTGAAGGCTCTAGATTCAATATAAATCATTCCCCACCTCCCAGTTGTTGAAAGGTGTGCATGGGTTAAAACTAATGGGGAGGTGGGGAGGCTGACACATAGACATCTTTGAAGGTTACAGAGATGGTCAAGCCTACGGGGTGACTTGTAGGAAAATCCACATGGCACATTCTGATTATTCGATGGAAATGGTGGTCTATAGTTGGATTATTCAAACTAGTTTGACTGGATCTTGACCATTTGTTAGGCCATCTCATTGCAAGATCAACAACTAAAATTCAAAGTTGAGATTAAGGGAAATTGAGTTGTTTTGGTTCGTGTGAGTGAACAATAATGATGGATATGACACGAAGCTACCATTTTGATCTACTATAAAGCCATTGAATCTTGTTTTAAAGCATAATTGCAACTGTTAAAGCATTCAGTGTGCCTAAAGGAGTCCTCACTATAAATTTTTAGGCTTGTTTGATGACCAAAGTTAGGGTTTTCAAAGCGATTGCAAACTAGTAAGTGAAATCAATACCTTGCTTTTCAATTACTTAAAATTCGCTTGCTCTATCATTCTATCAGTAGGGTTTCTAGTCTATGTGCATTTATTTTAAAGTTTGATGTTCAAGTTGAAAGAGTGACTTGTTTAGTCCTGTTATTCCCTTGCATCAAACACATACCCTAGTGTAAGCGTGTATTGTGTTGAGAAATAAACCCTAGTTTGCACAAACCCTACAACTATGGCACCCAAGGTCAAAGCATTTGTATCAAAAGACCAACCCTTTGGGTTGAAACTTGTGGTTAGACCCCTAGTTTAGGATCTAACTAACCAATTGAACCACTCCACATCTAAGAAACCCAAAGGTCAACTTTTTTCTAAGGTACACAAATTGTAGAAGGGCTTATTGATAAACACTACACTATTGGTTTACCAACTAAAACTATGGAATCCACATTGGAAACCCCTAAAGGTTATACATGGGGAAGGTGGTGGTACCAAATGTTTATATGTATGTTGATCTACTAAAGGAAATAGCAACAAATTATGACCCAATTTCTAGAACTATGAGAACATATGATGGGATAGAAATAGTTAAAGTCACTAGGGCTGAGATTTCTGAAGTCTTCAAATTGAATCAGTGGAGTGAAGATATGATGAAGATAAATGAGAAAGAACTCCGAGCTAAGTATGAGAATGTAAGACACTTTCAAAATCTTAGTATCGCAAAATTACTTGGCATCTGTTAAGGGAAGAGGAAAAATTATTCTAGGACCATCAGATAAAGAGCCATTCCCTATCAACTATCTTGTGACATATTTTTAGAGGACTTTCTACTCTATGCCAAATCATAGGTTATGACCCAACTATTAGTATGCCCATGGCTGAAATGTATATGACTTCACACATTCAACATCCTACATTCAACACACTCTATGACTTTGGATAATATTTAGTTGAAAGGATACATGAGGACCTAGTTGCATTAAAGAATGGTCAGTATGGGTTGAGATTCTATTGGTATTCTTTATTCATTCATATGATTTTATTCAAAGGAGCTGCTTATTTTGGAAAGGACATGACATTGGACAAAAGGGAAGGAGATGTGGATTTACTTGTCCAATGTTGTACCACAATCCTTGAACATAATGACAACAAATCCAATTATGTGGTTTTTGAAAATATTTTTTCTTCCAAGATGAGAGGGGTTTTGATTATGAATATGCCAAGAATTCTTGTAGATTTACATGATTTCTTGAGGCCTAAAGATGGGATGCCTGATTTAGATATTAAGCATAATTGGGGAGACATTATCCCTTATCCAAGTTACACAATTTTGATGGTATATGGCACAAATGTGTCACCTCATATACTACCAAGAGATGTGCCAGAAAGAATTGGTTTCTTGGAAGTAATGTGGTAATTAGGAGATTTAGAGAACAACCATTTGAAATATTAGGGAAAGCGAACCTTTTTCCCTACGTACACTTGTTTCTAAGATTTGGTCATGTGAAAAGAAGGATAGAGTAATCTTTCTGATGTACTAAAACCTTTTGAGATGAAGAGCATGAGAGCAAGAAACCATGATCCTAAGGGATTCATGGCATGGCAAGAGGAAAGAATCAAAAGTTCCAAATTCATCCACAACTTCTATTTTCCAGAGGATGTAATACGGAATATTTTTGACTTCCAAAAAGAAGATGACAAAAAGATGAAATGGATTTCTTTCAATAAATTGGAGAAGGAGATGAGGGAAAAATATGGACACAATTCACACCTCTTGGACAAATTATAGATATAATGTAGAGAGTTGAATATGGCTTTCAAAACTTTGAGCAAGTAGTTGGGCAACTGAAAGGTGAAAGGATAGTTCAAGATAAAGGGAAAGCAGTTGTAGGAGAGGAACAAGGTGAAGGGGAAGCTCCTATGATGGAAAAAATACTAGCACCCTGTTGGAAGAATGAAGAAGAAAATCTAATTATGCAGCTTTTGTGTTGTCATTGATGTCACCATGTTAATTGAGTTATAATTGCATCACCGTAAGTTCAAACTTGATCCAGTACTCTGAACCTATATGAAAAAATAGTCATTATCCTCTAGTATTTTGGTCCGCATATGTAGTAAAAATAAGATTTATCCTTGGGTTCATCTATAATATACATTGCATATATCTACATCTATGTTCCTAATTGCAGATGGTTTTGATCTTTATATCAAAAGTTATGAATGACAGAAGGTTGTCAGGCACAATGTTGATAGGTTATAGCACAAATTGATATAGGCATTTTGGTCTGTAATCCTCCATTGATGAATATCACTCATTGTGCTTTTGGGAAATGGTTATTGGTTGCTAGAAGCTTTTAAATTTAGAATTTCATGTGTACAAGTGCTTGTATGGCGAGCTGGATTCATTTTGTTGTTAGGTCTATCCTTGGCCAACCTAATCAATAGTTGATGTTATAATGAATTAATTTTATGTTACAAATGTATTTGTGACCTATCTTAGGTCCATTTCAACATATTGTAGTGTACTACATGCAAGAATTGTTTTTGGAATTTTTTTGTACAAACTTGAAGCCGACGATTAATCCTTTTGGTGAATGAAGGTTGCATCCAATTAGGCCGACCTAATTGATGCTTGCAGATGAGTCAGATATATATATTGGATATCTTTTTAGATTGAAAGATATAGAGGCATGTGAAGATGAGTTAGGGTGAATACACATTTGTGAGTATGCGAGTTTATTAGAAGAAGTGTGCAAAGTCAGTTTATTGAGCATCAACGAAACTAAATCAATACTTTTTGGGTGTAACTTCATTAGTTCATATTCTAGTTGCAAGACATTTCTATATTGTATCTTTATAGGCAGCGAGCGTCCCATTTTGGACAGTGAGTCTTGATAGTGAGCAACCCTTTGTAATATCTTATCGGTTATATCATATTGTGAGCTAATCCTCACTGTGGTTTTTCCCATTTGGGTTTTCCACGTAAAAAATTTGGTGTTCATGTGTTGTGTGCTTTTATGTTCTGCTTATGCTCTTGCTCATTCTCATAATTATATGCATTAGAGTGTTTGGATGGTTTATGTTCAATAGGTTTAAGAAGATACTGATTCACACCCCTTCTCAGTATCTTGGGTGTTCAACAATTGGTATCAAAGCAAGGTTCCTTGGTGAAGAATCCTAATAGCTTGAGGAATATCTTGAAGATTGAGAAAATTGATGATAAAGAAGAACTCCAAACAACCCTTGAAAATATTTACAAGGATGAAAATTAAAATAGAGAGTTCAAAGTGTGCATGTGTCGAATGTGGAGAGTATTCTAATGTCAACACAAACCTTAATGAGACAGTTTACATTCAAAGTTTGAAGCAAGTAAAACTCCTCTATTTGTAATATAATTAAACCTTTCGAATATGTCTCATTATTCTCTATTTCTAAGGATTTATTAAACCATTTTTGCCCTTAGATTTCTATGGGAACAATGGTTGTTAAAATGAAAACCTAGAAAATGAGATTTGATGCTTAATATGCAAGCTAAAATGGTTTCTATGTGCAAATGTGTGTGGGAAGGATTAGTGGCATGCTTCTAAATGAAATGAAATGATGAAAAGGATGATGAATACAATGATAAACAAAGGATGATGTTGATGATAAATGAACAAGTGGAGATGAGCGAGATGATATGAAACTAAAATGAACTATTCATGATTATGTATATGCTCAAATGAAAACATAAAACAAACTAACCTAAAATGCAACTATGAAGCAATTAATTAATCTAAAATGAGAATGCAAAGTAACACATGATATGAAAAATAATTATAAGACTCCATGAAAGCTCCAAGCTCCTAAGAGAAACCTGCATAGTAACTTTACTTCAATTGTGGATGATAAATGCTAAGGCAAGAGGTTGTATTTATAGGGTTTCTCAAGCATTTTGTGAGGTGGCACCTATCAACGGTCTAGATTTGAAGGAGAAATAATAGACGGTGGAGATGAAAGGAATCAGGATGTTGTCCCCTTGACCAAGGACAACATGACATGTGTTTGGAGAGAATATTTTGACCAATTGGAAACATGCCAAATGTATGGGATTCCCAAGTGTATGAAACAAAAACCCATGTGCTTCAAATTTGTTGGAAGTGTGGGGGAATAAAGCCATGTAATTTTTCTCATTGTTGGAAGTGTGTGAGGATAGTTCTAATTAATAATTAGGCTTATTTATTTTCATGTGATCTTTATGAGGTGGCACACAAAATGTTGTAGAAATGTGCTCTAATTCTTAATCAGGATTAAGGAAGGTTAAATAAATAAACACATTTAGGGTATTTTGTTTATTTAATTATTTAGAAGAATGTGATTTTGGAGAATTAAAAGGAAAGTGAAAAATATAAATAAAGTAAGACCTTATTGATATAAAGTTGAAGTATTAATTAAATAGGTTGTATTTAATTAATTGAATGTGATGACCATTTTTAGGTGTATACATTTTTCCCCTCTTTGAAGTAATTTTTTTACACGTTGCTTCAAAGAAAATTTTGATGTCGATGCTCATAAAAGATTTTGATGCCCTAGAAAATGCAAGATTTCGATGCCCCAGACCATGCTCCAAACTTTTGAATTTTAGGTATTGACAGATATATGCCCCCTCGAGAGATAAATCGGTGAATGTGGGAATGTTAAAATGAAATGTTGGAATGAGTTGATGGTGTTGTGATGATTATGATGATCCAATGTTGATTCAGTGAGATTTGGATGTCAGAGACAATTTATCTCTGGAAAGGTCATTGCAAGCTCTCGCTTTGAATAGTGTTGATTAATTACCCCTCCTTTTTCGGTAAAAATGGGAAATAAATCCCACCATAATTCCCTCCATTTTACCCTTAAAAGGTAAAAGTGGTAAAATGGGATTCATTTGCACATTTGGAGTTTGGAGAAGTTGAAGAGTGGAGAGCTTAGAGGAAGATGGTGATCCCATACCACAAGCATCATTTCGAGCGTCTTTGCCAACCTAATTAACCTATTTCCTCCAGACCTATGGTACACTTTACTAGAAATATCTTTGTTAGTAATTTTCTTGCCTTTTAATGGTATTTTGAACATCATAAATAGATGTTGTAGCTTATTGGATGTCATTTATGTACTTTCAGGTGATGTTTTTGTCATTTTTGAGTGTTTTTTGAGCATGTTTTAGAGTTTTGGCACCTTTGGGGTCCCAAATGGCACCTCTTGCAAGGTTGAAAATGATTTTTTTGGGTGTTTTTAGATTTTTGACGCCTTTGGGGTCCCAAATGATGCCTCTTGCAAGCTTGAAATTCAAGTTTTTGGCCTCCAACATTGTTTTGACACCTTTGGGGTCCCAAGTGGTGCCTCTTGTAAGGGTGAAATCCATGTTTTGAGATGCCAAACACTATTTTGACACCTTTGCGGTCCCAAATGGAACCTCTTGTAAGCATTAAAAACCCTATTTTTAGTTGAAAACTTTGTTTTGGCACGTTTGGGGTCCCAAATGGCACCTCTTGTTTCCTTGGAAAGTTTTCATCTTTGTTGATTTGAGGTGGTTTAGCTTGTCGTTTGACCCATTTTGTGGGGTGTGATTTGCAGAAAGCCCTTGAGGTGATGTTCACAAGATGTCCTTGAAGCCTAGGAGTCATCGGTTTGTGATGTTTTGGATTGATTTCAGTTAGATTGTGGTATGTACAGTGTTTGATTGATGTTTTGCATGATGATTTGATATCATGATAGGCGAGAATCAAATGATAGAACTAGTTTTGTATCGACCTCATGATAAGTGAGGAATGATAATAAGATTGATAGCATATCATCCTCATGATAGGTGAGGAATGATGGTAGGATTGATAGCAAATCATCCTCATGATAGGCAAGGAATGATGTTAGGATTGATAGAAAATTGTCCTCATGATAGGTGAGGAATGATGGTTTGAATGATAGTAAATCATCCTCATCATAGGCGAGGAACAATGGTAGGATTGCTAGTAGATCATCCTCATGATAGATGAGGAATGATGGTAGGATTGGTAACAAATTGTCCACATGATAGGCAAGGAATGATGGCAAGATTGATAACATATTGTCCTCATGATAGGTGAGGAATGATAATTTGATTGATAGCATATCATCCTCATGATAGGTGAGGAACAATGGGTTGATTGATTGAGATGTTGATTTTTCTAATTAATTTGATTTGAATGACTGCACATTAGCTTGATTGACTAATAATCTTGATTGAACATGACATTGATTGACTAATTTGTGTTCATGATTAGGGAGATGGAGATTCACTCTAGTCTCGGGAGTGATTCCTGAATCCCTGGAACATAGTCTGCCAGTTGTCTGTAGCCGACTTAGAGATTATCTCCCATTGTGGGTTGACTTCCTTGTTAGATGTTCCTCAATATAGAATCAATATAGGTTTACTAACAACATTGGCGAAGAGATGGCACAGTGAACATAACATGTTTTATTTACCAACTGGGATGTCTATCATATTATGCGGATCCTAGTGATGGGAGATATAGTGGTGTATGGTAAGATAGAGTAGGGTGGGATAGATGCATTGTGGAGGTTATGCTGAGATGATCATGTTATGGTCTGATGGATCCCTTGGACAAAGATGATTAGTAGATATGATCCTTTTCCATCTATGCTTTCCAGATTCATTGGTAGATTCCTTTGTCCTAATCATAGGTCAAAGGGATTTTCAGCAGGTTGGGGTCATATGCTATCACGAATGACACTTGATGGTACTAGGTGTGCATGGGGCTCATGTATGTTAGCCTACTTATACCGAGATTTGCATGAGGTTGTTTATTACAGAGTGACAAGCCTGTCATGTGGCGTCACATTACTATAGACTTGGGCATGGGAGCATATAGTTGTCACTCGGCCCATGGGAAAGAGACATCAACCACCAAGGAGACCCTATGTTTTCAGTTATAGCGGTCCACATGTCCAACATAAGCTGGGAAATTTTTCTTATTGGAGGTGTGCTCTAGATGATTTGGAGACTGTCACATGGTGCCCGTACTTGGATTGTGAGCAATGTCCAGAGGATCAACTAGAGATGTCATATATGTTGTTATCCTACTATCTGATTGGGCAGACACATGTTGTCCTTGAGCAATACCTGTATCTGCAAGTATGTCAACAGTTTGGATTGGTTTAGGGGATGCCCCTGGGAGTTTCCAATTATGCATGGCAATGACAAGATGTTTTAGAGTGGGGCCCCTATGTATCATATGAGGCAGCTTGTACCAAGTACTAAACCTTGACACTAGGTTTATGGGATTATGTTATGTATATTACAAATTCCAAGATGACCAAGGATTATTCAAAGTTCTTCCACACACACATCCCTTTCCTAGATTTACTCATCCAAAGGAGCTAGTACCGCCATTTGATGGAGACAGAGGAGATGACAAGGATGGTGATGATGGTGGTGAAAAGGGTGGTTGTAGAGGTGATGGTGGTGCAGAGGGTGATGGGGGGAGTGATGGTGGTGCAGTGGGTGGTGGGGAGAGTGATGATGGTGCAGATGATAGTCATCCATTGGATTTTGTAGTTTTGAGGCACAGGAGGAGTGTTTTCCATAGCTCAAGAGGTGCTTCCTAGGATTCAGATTAGGATACCCTAGTCATCATAGATAGCGGATTTGTAGGCAGAGGTTTAGTCATTTCAGAGCGAGATAACATAGGCTTGAGCATAGATTGTGTCCCTTTAGGATGAGTTAGGGCAGTGTTAGGCATAGATTGATATTTTGACAATTGATAGAGGGATAGATAGGTAGCAAATACAGTAGTTGCAGGAACAGATGATCATACTTACTTCAGAGAGGGATGCCTTTAGACATCAGACAGAGTAGGCTAAGGCTATTATTGAGAGGATACAACAGATGACACCATTTTTTAGGTACAACAAATTTCTTCAGAGAGATTCGACACATTTCTCAGGAGTTGCAGTTTTATAGAGGTAAATATCATGAGTTGGTTCCTCCTGAGTGATGAGAGAGTTTTGTATAGTCTTGTTCTGGCAGATCTCATTCTCAGACTGTTAGCATGGGTGCCACACAACCATTTCCTGGAGATAGGAGAGATCCAAGTGCAGGTTTGTTGGGTAGAGGAGGTACTAGTTCCATGAGAGCAACAACATCTGGTGGGAGCTCGACATAAAATTTTGTGATGTTCCTTGGACATTGTGTATACACCTTTTGTGAGATTGAGGATGTGTTTCCCATGATACAATACCCTTTTGGATTTTGATGTATCTCATCCTACTTTTGGATATCCTTGTACACATGGACATTATGACATTTTTGATGATATATGATATGCAACGTTGATTATGATCTAAATGTTAATATGAAATTGATTTCCCTATTATGATATGAAATGTTGTAAATTTATTATTTTCTTTTGTATTTTTTGAGACAAATATTATGATGGAATGTATGAATGTAAATGATGTGAGAATGTTTTCTAAGATATGCAAATGATGATGCAACTGATGTGCAACTAAATGAGAATGATGTGTTTTTGGTTAATGTCCAGTGTACTCAATCCATTAATGATAGAGATGACACTATTGTGAAATTGTTTCAACATTGAAAAACCCCATAAATTCACATGCAATACTAATAGGAATGTAGTCTAACTTAACTATGTAAATATTGTATTGAAAAGTTGTCATTTATATTAACCAATTTTTCATGCTTTTTATCATCATTGGGCCTTTAAAATTTTGAAAGGGAGTATAAGCATCAATGGAATATTTTAGACCAAGATGACTTTGAGTACTACTTTCATGATGTTTTAAAATTGCAAGTTAACACAAGCATCTAACTATAATTAAAATGAGATGACTTGAGCACTACTTTCATAAACAAACAAGAGTTAATCTTTTTCCTATGTAAATTCAGAATGTCATCAGTGATAACTTTTAGCATGTCTCGCAGCAACTTGCATAGTAATAATGATAAACTCATAGACAACAGACAAAGGAAAAGCATACTCCTTCCTGCCCCTCTAGTTTGATACATCATCGAGGACTCGAGAGATATGATATCAAAAATCAAAGTAGAACAATTTGAACTTTCATGTTTAGCGTGATAAACCCTTGATTTAGAGAGATCACCATCCATTTGAAGTTTGTGTTTATAATGTTAGTCCGATGACTATTTTCCTGTTGATTCAAGCTCAAAGTTTATTTTCCCCTAGTGAGTGTAGGATTTTTCCCCCAATCCAGGGTGAGACACGACCATGACGACCAAGACCTAACCTAAAGACCTATCCTAGGGGCCTCGGGGGCTGATCAACAAATTAGCCTTGCCTACGTTATAGACAAAGATACCATGTAGTTCGATTGATGACCCGACCAAGATTTACAAGATGAAAATATGAACATAACAGAACCTAAAAAAATGACCTAAATGTGTCAGGAGGTAATAAAAAATCACCCTTTCCTATGTTCAAATCTTAGAGACGGTGTAGTTCAAATGAAGACTATGTTTTTAAATTTTTGACTTTTTGACCTATTTTCGAATTTTGATATGTTTTGAATTTTGGATTTTGATATTTTTGAATGTTTTTGGAATTTTTTATTTTTTGACCTTGAGAATGTACAAGAATCCAATCCAATGCAAGACATTCCCCCAGTGTGATATGATAAGCCAAACTAATTTTTAGAATGGGCTGAGTAATGCTAGGGGATACCATGATACAAACACTAGATAAAGCTATGGTGCGAACAAGGAAGCATGACAAATGTAGAGATGGAAGCATGATGGATGAATCATGCAGCTCAAGTCATGTAGCCCAAGATAGATGGAGAGTGCTTATTTTTCACAAGGCGCTTGTTTGCCAGGTTTTCACCAAGGTACTTGCCCAAAGCACCATCGAAGTGGTTTTCACTAGAGGATGATCTTTTTTCTTTACTGTTTTTCAATCCTTTTTCTATTTTTTTTTTGGATTTTTTCATTTTTTAATTTATTTTTGGTATTTTTCCAGGACCTTTACCAATGCACTAGATGAGCTAGGTGTAAAACCTTTTCAGATGCAAGTTTTTGAGGGGTTCGTCAAACAGATCCCCTTCTAGTGTGGATAACTGATATGCTTATGATCCAAAGACTGATACTATAACAAAGGGACCCAACTAGTTAGGTTCAAATTTCCCCTTCTTCTCTTGATCTTGTTGATTATGAGGATTTTCTTTTAAGACTAAATAACCCACCTGAAATGCTCTAGGTATTACTCTGTGATTGTAGCTCCTAGATATCCTTTGTTGATAAGCTTTTAGGTGATCAACTGCATGTTGCCGACGTTCATCCAATAGTTCTAATTCTTGTAGCCTAGATACTCTGTAATCCTCATTTGAAATCATCCCTTTAAGTGACACACATAGGGATGGTATCTCAACCTCAATAGGTATAATAGCTTTTGACCCATAGACAAGAGAATAGGGTGTTGCTCCTATCGGGGTACAAATACTGGTTCTATAAGCCCACAATGTTGGGTTTAGTTGAACATGCCAATCACGTCCAACTTCATTGACAGTTTTCTTCAAAATCTTTAGGATATTCTTGTTTGAGGCCTCTTCTTGGCCATTCCCTTGGGGATAGTAAGGTGTTGAAAACCGATGTTGGATATGGAATCTTTCACAAAGTTCTTGAACAACTTGATTCTTAAAGGGTCAGCCATTATCTCTAATGATAGATTGAGGAACACCATATCGATAGGCGAGATAATTCAAGATGAATGATGAGATTTGTTTCCTGGTGATGGTGATTAGAGGAATAGCTTCAATCCACTTGGTGAAGTATTTTGTAGCTATGATTATAAACTTATGTACATTGGAGGACGAGGGGTGAATCTTACCTACAAGGTCTAATCCCCACTGACAAAAAGGCCATGTAGTTGTGAAAGGATGCAACTCTTGTGCTGGTGCATGTATCAAGTTTCCATGAATTTGAAATTTGGAACACCTTTTGTCATATTGAAATGACTCTTTCTCCATATTCGGCCAGTAATACCCCAATTTTAATAATTTCTTTGTTAAGGGTAAGCCACTTTAATGTGTGCCACATATACCTTTGTGAACCTCTTGTAAAGCGGTTTTAGCTTTTTTATGTTCTAGACAATGAAGAAGAGTACCCTCCAAACCTTGTATATAAGGCACATCAATTATCAGGGTGTGGAAAGCCGCTTGTCGAATGAAGTTTCATTTTTGGTTTCGAGATAAGTTAATTGGAAGGGTATTGTCTTGCAAGTAGGTATGGATCTCTCCATAGAGGGAAATTTGAGGGTCAAAAATATAGCATATCAATTGGGATTCTGGATCTTCATGGGCTGGGTTGGACACTTTTTCTACCATGAATTCATAATGTCTTCATTGTTTAGGTATCTACAATACAGAAGCAATGGTGGCCATTGCATCTGCAACTTTGTTTTCTATTCTGGGAACCTATGCAAACTTGATCTCAATAAAGTACTTTTTGAAATCATCCACCATCCTCTTGTAGGGAAGAAACTTATCATTTGTTTGATAATCATAGTTGACTTGGTTGATGACTAGTTGTGAGTCACCATAGACTAGAAATTATGTGATTTCCCATTCAACAATTGTCTTTATTCCAATGATCAATGCTTCATATTCAACCGTGTTGTTGGTGCAGGGGAACATTAATCTGTAGGATTTAGGAATTTTGTATCCTTGTGGTGAGACAAACAAGATTCCTACACCTGATCCATGTTATGTATAAGAGCCATCAAAGTATAGTAGGCACTGTTGTGTAGATATGGTTAGGATATCATTATTAGGCAATTCCATGTTCATTGGATTGTTATCTGACAATAGTGCTTCAGCTAGTTGATTTGCTATGGCTTGACCTTTAATTGCTTTCCTATCCACATATTGGATGTTGAACTCACTCATATCATGACCCACTTGGCTAACCTCCTTGTTAAAGTAGCTTTTTTGAGTAAGTACTTTAATGGGTCAATTTTGGCAATGAGCTTGATAGTGTGAGTCAACATGTAGTGCCTCAATTGTTGTGTAGTAAATACAATCGCTAAGCAAGATTTCTCAATAAAATTATAATTTATCTCATAACCATTTAAGGTCCTGTTGATATAATAGATGGCTCTCTCCCTTCTTGTATAATTTTCCTATGCTAATAAGGCTCCTAAAGATAACTTGGTTGTTGCAATGTATAACAATAATGGTTTTCCCTTGACTGGTGATATCAACACAAGAAGTTTCATTAGGTACTATTTTAGTTGACTGAAGGAAGCTTCACATTTGTCATCCTGCTTGAAAGAGACATTCTTGTGTAATAAGCAGTTGAAAGGATGAGTTTTATTAGCTAGTTGTGCAATGAATCTTCTAATGGATTGGAACCTTGTAATGATCTGATTTGGCTGATGTTTTTAGGAGGCATTTCCATGATGGCTTTGACCTTTGCAGGATCCACCTCAATCCCTTTAGCTAATACAATGTATCCTAAAAGTTTAGTTGATGTTACACTGAACACACATTTCTTGGGATTTAACCTCACCTTGAATTTCTCCAATCTTGTGAAGATTTTGTCTAGAATTTCTAAATGTCCTTATCTAGTGTAGGATTTTTCCAACAGATCATCTACATATTCTTCCATAAAAGTATGCATCATGTCATGGAAGATGGTAGTCATATCTCTCTGATATGTAGCTCCAACATTTTTCAACCCAAAAGGAATCACATTCAAGCAAAAAGTTCCCCAAGGACATGTAAAGGTTGTTTTATCTTGATCTTTAGGTGTTATCTTTATTTGGTTGTATCCTAAAAATCCATCCATAAGTGATAACATTTTGTGCCCAACAGTCAAGTCTACAATCAGATCAATGTTTGGTAGAGGAAAATCATCTTTTGGATAGGTTTTGTTAAGATCCCTGAAGTCTGTGCATATCCTAATGCTCTTATCTAGTTTGGATACTGGAAAAATGTTTGATATCCACTCGACATATTCAACAATTCTTATAATTCTAACAACTAATAGCTTTTTCAACTTAGCTTTCACCAGAAGGGCGATATGGGGATGCATCTTTCTTAGTTTTTGCTTTATCAGTTTTATGCTAGGTGCTAATGATAAATGATGCATAATGAGTTCTAGATCTATGCTTGGCATATCAGCATATGACCAAGAAAATTTGATTTTCCTCTCAAAGAATTTGGTGAAACAAGGTTTCTCCTCTTCTTTCATGGATTTCGCTAAACGTAGGGTCTTCACTATTTCGGCTATACCAACATTGATGGATTGTGTAGGTTCTACTAGTATTGAAGATCCCTCCTGATAGTGTTTTGGGAGAGTGTCAAACCTTCCATCTCTTGGTGTCTCAGGGAGGTTTTCACCTTGAGATATGCTCTTTGTTTTTACTTTTTCCTAATTTAATAGCGCCATCAGATGGTTTTCACTCTTAGTCTCATTTCTTATATTTTTCATTTTGTAATTGAAAGGTTTGACACTCCCTTCGTCAGGAGCTTCGTTATGAGATTCAATGGTACAACATGTGTTAGGATTATCAAAACATAGGAATTTCACAAGGGCATCATCGTTTGAAAAGGTGGGTATGTCAAGTTGCTCATTTTGATCCCAATCAATTCATTCAAGATGCATTAAGGACAAGGAATCATTAGATTGGCCAAGGTCATAAGGTGTAAGCATCAAGATAGCCATGTTATCAAATTGTACAATGAGGTATAGGATGTTACTCTCTTCCAATGTTTCTATCTTGCTCGAAGAATGACCGTCTTTACTTGAGTCAACGACATACTGTGATCCATATTCAAGGGGTCTAGAACCAAAACTTTGTCCTTTCATACATATTGGTGTATACTTTTGGATTACATCGATCTCTTTGTCATGGAAAGATTCCTTAGAGAGGGAGTCCCATTCATATTCATTGGAATCTATTTCATGGTCCTCACCAGCCTGTAGTTGTAAGATTCTTTCGACAACTCTTTCCCTTATGCCTTCTTTTCTTTTACCCAAAGGACCATTTCCCTCATATCCCAATTTTGTTAGGATTGTCTGACCTTTGCCATACTTATCTGTGCATATATTGGACACTGATACCTGTGAAGGTTCTTCATCTTTGTATAACCAGTTTAGGGCATCCTTGTCTTTTGATTCCTCTGCTTGAGTGCTTGCTTTTATAAACTTCCCATAAAAAAGCGTGATGGGTTGTAAAGATTGTTGTCTTGAGTTGGATGGTTGTCCATGTGACTTAGGAGAAGATGAAAGTTGTGATAAGTATGAAGATTGCTCAAATGAGTATTCCCCCATACCCTTGTCTTCTATTTAGATCTATTCTAACTGTTTTGATAAGGTATCAAGTTGACTTCCATTGTTTAATGAAATAGAATCAATGACCCCTTTGTCTTTTGATTGAGCCTTTTCCTCATATTGTCTTGATGAAGAACCCATTGGAATTTCTTTGTTTGATGGATCAGAGTTGATGACTTCTCTATTATGTGGTACAAAGGTATCTTGACTTGTTCTAAGTGCATTGCAATATTGGGGATTGTTAGAATTGGCAGCAATGGTGACCTCTTGTCCATTGAAAGTAAATTTTAGGCACTGATGATAGGTTGATGGTATTGCTTTCATTTCATGAATCCATGGTCATCCCAAGAGAATGTTATATGTCAATTCCTTATCTAACACCTGAAACACTATGTATTTGATGATTGGTCCCACTTGAATGGATAAGATGATCAATCCTTGGGAGGATCTTTCTTCATCATCATATGATTTTATGGTGATTTTCCTTCTAGGATCAATAGGATTTTCAGAATATGCTAATGCATGAACAAGCTTGAGAGTGCAGATATTTAGGCCTGCTCCTCCATCTATAAGGACACATTTGAGGGGATGTTTATGTATTAGGACTTTGATGTGGAGAGCAACATTATGTGGATGGGTGGTGGATGCATCTTCATGTTTAGAGAATGATAAGCAATGAGGTGCAATCAAATGTCCCACCATAGCTTGAAATTTACATACTTCCAATTTTTTTGGTATTGTGGTGGTAACTAAAGCTTGTTCCAAGATTTCTTTGTGTGTCGGTGAAATCTTGAGAAGTTCCAATATGGATATTTGAGCGGGTATCTTCTGTAACTGATCAACAATGTTATATTGAGTTACAGGAAAAATAGTCATTTTGGATGTGGAAAGGGTAGCTCCTTTCAATGTTACCTTGGCTTTTCCTCTTTTAATCACATTGATAGGTGTATTGTCTTGATCGTTTGTGATTTTGATGACGTTAATTTGATTGTCATTCGTGTCAACGTTAGTGCTCATATTTATAGGTACAAGGTCATTGATTTGATGTGAGATGGTGTCATCATTGTGCTGGGTTTCAGTAGTGTCATCCTTCCCTTGGATTCCAATTTCACTATCTTGGATGGAATTCTCAACCATCTCAATATAATGAATGGTAGAATCATAAACATAGTTTATATTCTTGCCTTTGGTATTCGATGTAGAGGAATCTCCCTTTTCATAATTGGGTAAAGGGTTCTTGAACACTCCTTGATCACTATTTGTTTGGGGTCCTTCAATGTGCACCTTTTTGTTATCAATGAGATCTTGGATTTCATGTTTTAATTGCCAAACATATTTCATCATATGACCCTTTTTTTATGATAATCATAGTAACGGGCATCATTCCACCAAAAGGGTTTAGCTTGCAGATCCCAGTTTCATGTTTCTAGCATTGTGATAAGCTTAGCCTCGATAAGTTCCTTTAAGGCGAAATCTAAGGATTGTCCCAATGGTGTGAATTTTTGTCGATTGGAAGGTTTTGGAAATGGTGTTGCTTTAGTCCCCAAATTAGTTTGATTGTTGTTTTGGTTAACATTTGGAGTGTTGGGAGGATTTTTGGTCTGATTAGTCTTGGTGGAAGTTGTCGTTAGGTTGAATACGGGTTTTATATTTTGATTTTAAGCTATGACCTCATTGTTACCAATGTTCTTGTTTCATTGAAAAAATTTAGGTTTATCCCCACCGTTGTAGTTGTTAGAGGAAGTGGATGAATTGTTTTCATTGTATACTTTAATGACCCCTCTTTTGACTAAGGCTTCTTCAATTTTAATTCCCTTTTCAATCAATTTTTTGAAGGTAGGGGGACATTGTAATTCCAATCTATAACTCATCTCATCATTTAGGTTTTCAATGAAAAGCTCTATCTTTTCCTTTTCGAGCATGGGACGAGAATACCTTGCAAACAATCTCCTCCATTTTTGCAAGAAAATGAGGAAGGACTCACCCTTTTTTTGTCTCAAGTTGCAAAGGTCTTTCATGGTGATATCATGTTGGATATTGTAAGAGTATTGAGTGAGAAATCTATTGACCAAATCTTGAAATTTTTTGATGGGGGGTGTAATATTTGAAAACCATTCAAGGCATGTCCCTCCTAGACTTCATGGAAATAGTCTCATCAAATAAGTTTCCTCATGCACAAATTCTAGACTCATAGTTCAAAATTTCCTTACATGATTTAATGGATCAGTTGTACCATTGTATTTATCATACTTTGGAAATTCACTATGTTTAGGAAAATGAATCACGTTGATGGATTGATTAAAGGGATAAGGACAAATTTCCTTGATCAAGTATCATTTTGAAGTTCCCCTTTGCATATCTAGAACTTTTTTTTGAAGGTTATTCATTTGGTGAGTTAAAGTAACCATTTTTTTTGTTTCCTTTTTAGGCTTTCGGAGAGGTGCTTTTAAGATGTTGATATCAAAATTAGGGGCAAGTTTGACTCCTTGATTGGCTAACATTAATAGTTATTTTTCCCCATCTCTTTCAAAAATCTTTTCCAAAAACTTATGGAAGTTGGGGTCTTGTTCCACTTGTCGGACATCCTCATCATTTATTTCTTCCCCTTGAGTATTGTTGAGTCCAGGAATAGGAATTTATTCTTTATTAGCCGTGTTGCTAGGGATCTCACTATTTTGAGGTTCAATGTTGGGAGTTTCGATATCGAAAGCTTCACTACTCGGACTTCCTATTTTTTTGTTTCAAAGTTGGGCGTTCCAAGTTCCTCGTCGTTGAGTCTTCTCTTTTGTGATCTTGTTTGCACGAGAATACAAGTGTTATGATTTAGACTAAGCTTTGATCTAAGTTTGAAATAGTGTCAAGGATTACAACTAAGTCAAATAGAATGACAAATTCTATCGATTAGAATAAGTTTCATTTGATTGCATGACATAGCTTCATGATTAAAGGATGAAAAATCCTGAAGATGAAACTAGGTTGTACAAGCAAATATGTAATGGATATTGATGATTTAGGCACCTTGAAATGTTTAGATCTAGGTTTAGTTTGAAAATTTAAACTTGTATAGGTCCATTTCGACATGTTTAGACTTCTAAGGTATCTAAGGAACAATCTTGGACTCAGAGTTTTGATTCAAGAGTTGGAATTAAGGTACACAAAATGTTGGAAAAGTCTTGGATTTTGACAATAGTACATCATGTATAACTCTAGATTTTTTTTGCAAGCTCTCTTGTAAAAATTGAAGGTTAACCTTTCTTTAAAGTCATAGAGAATACACAAACTTTTTTGATGTTGTTTTCAACTAAGAGGTTTGATCTTTGGTTTTCTAATATTTACCTTTCATGAAATCATCATTTAAACCACATATTTTGACTTCGTTTTTCCTAAGGAAAGGTTGAACACTATTGAAAGGACTGATTTTCTGAAGATGGATGGATCTAAGTTACTGACTTGTCTACCTCAATGAATGTAGTTCTAAATCAAGGTTTTCACTTTCAAAATGTAACATTTTTATGATGTTTTGTTTGAGTTTTGTTTTGAAGACACATCAAGTAGAATATACACTCCTAAGGCTGTGTAAGACTGTATTCTTTTAGATTCCACATGGGTTTCACCCAACCACACTATCTTTAGTAGATGAATTCAGAAGCTTGGTTGCATGGGCTCCCCCTTAAAATTCACTCTCTTCCCAGGCCAACCAAGCTTCCAGTCCCCATGAAACTCCCATGGAAAACTGATCACTTCTACTAAAAAATGTGAGAATGTGGAGGCCTTGGCAACAACCATTGTTGCACCAAAGAATAGATAAAGGATTTTGGAAAATCTACAACAAGGGTTTTAATTTGGACATTTTGTTTGTATGGAGTGACCCATGCAGTGAGAGTCCCTTTCGATCCATCTCGTCAGAGCCACCTACATGATACTTGAACTTTCCTCAAGTATCCACATTTATATCCCAGTTAGGGGTCGCTTGGCTTTAGCATGTTACCAGTTGTGTCATTCCCTTGGGTGATTACTTTTTCTGATAAGGTTGTCCCTCTAGGATAAACAAAAGCAAGCAAGTATACCCATAGTTTGATTGATCTTTATTTTGCATGAATAAAGAGAGAAATCATGCCATATACTCCACTTACACTCACACATAAACAAGAATGGGTCTAGCTTTTTGGATCACTTAGTTAAGGGGAGAGCATATTCCTACCATCCATCACATAAAAAATACATGGTGTTCATTAACTCATTAATTAAGCTATGTTCCTAACATAACCAAAAGGAAACATGATATTCTTTAACCTTTTAATTAAGATACGTTGCTATCTTAACCAAAAGGAAACAAGTGAATAACGACTAGCCCCTGCAATAATTTAGTAGTTTGTGTTTTGAGTCTTTGAAAATGAATTCTGGGAAAACCTACAAATTTACAACATAGAATGTGAATTTCTAATTTGGTGACAAACTGCAAGAGGAGCCAAAACAGAGACAAGAGGCGCCAAAACAGAGACAAGAGGCACCAAAACAAAGACATAAAGCTCAAAAATAGAGTTAGACAAGCCAAAACTCCTTGAAATAGTTTGCAAGAGGTTCCAAAATAGGTGCAAGAGGCACCAATACTCTAGAAACAGTGCAAAAGGGTCCTAGAACAAGTGAAAATGGTCTAGGAACAAGTTGCAAGAGGTGCCAAAACTCTAAAAGTGGCCTAGAATGGTCCTGGAATAGGTAAAAATAGTCTCAGAACAACTTGTAAGAGGTGCCAAAACTCAAGAAAGAGGCACCAAACTAGGAACAAGATGCACTAGAACTCCAAAAATAGCCCAGAATTGCCTCAAAACAGGTGAAAAAGGCTCTCAAGTCTTTAATTTGAACATGTGATCATGAAATTTGTAAAAAAGTTAGCAACAAGTGAGGAAAATTCCCCTGATAGGTGCCATTTTGTGTGCGTGTCGAATGTGGAGAGTATTCTAATTTCAGCACAAACCTTAATGAGATGGTTTACATTCAAAGTTTGAAACAAGTAAAACTACTCTATTTGTAATACAATCAAACCTTTCAAATATGTCTCATTGTTCTCTATTTCTAAGGATTTATTAAACCATTTTGGCCCTTATATTTCTATGGGCATAATGGTTGTTAAAATAACAACCTAGAAAATGAGATTTGATGCTTAATATGCAAGCTAAAATGGTTTCTATGTGCAAATTTGTATGGGAAGGATTAGTGGTATACTTCTAAATGAAACGAAATGATGAAAAAGATGATGAATACAATGATAAATGAACAAGTGGATATGAGTGAGATGATATGAAACTAAAATGAACTATTCATGATTATGTATATGCTCAAATGCAAACATAAAATAAACTAACCTAAAATACAACTATGATGCAATGGGGATGATAAAATGCAACTATGAAGCAATTAATTAATCTAAAATGAGAATGAAAAGTAACACATGATATGAAAATTAATTATAAGACTCCATGAAAGCTCCAAGATCCTAAGAGAAACCTGCATAGTAACTTTACTTCAATTTTGGATGATAAATGCTAAGGAAAGAGGGTGTATTTATAGGGTTTCTCAATCATTTTGTGAGGTGGAACCTATCAACGGTCTAGATTCGAAGGAGAAATAATATATGGTGGAGACGAAAGGAATCAGGATGTTGTCCGCTTGACCAAGGACAACATGCCATGTGTGTGGAGAGAATCCTTTGACCAATTGGAAACATGCCAAATGTATGGGATTCCCAAGTGTGTGAAACAAAGACCCATGTGCTCCAAATTTGTTGGAAGAGTTGGGGAATAAAGCCATGTGCTTTTTCTCATTGGTGGAAGTGTGTGAGGATAATTCTAATTAATAATTTGGCTTATTTATTTTCATGTGACCTTTTTGAGGTGGCACACAAAAAGTTGTAGAAATGTGCTCTAATTCTTAATCAGGATTAAGGAAGGTTAATTAGATAGACATGTTTAGGGTATTTTGTTTATTTAATTATTTAGAAGAATGTGATTTTGGAGAATTAAAAGGAAAGCGAACAATATAAATAAATACCTTATTTATATGTAGTTGAAGTATTAATTAAATAGGCTGTATTTAATTAACTAAATGTGATGATTGTTTTTAGGTGTATACAAAAATAAAATCTTGATGAGGAAAATGATTGCATCAAGAAATTGAAAGAGCAATTGAAGAAATTCAAAGAAAGACATAGAGAAGTAAGCGAGCAATTAAAACAAGAAAATGAAGAGATCGCCGAATTGAAGGTGCAAGTGGAAGAAAAGAAGAGAATTGAAGATTATCTGAATATAATGGTGCAAAGCAAGATTGATGAATGCTCAAGGCTTGAAAAGAAGTGGTAAACCTGAGAGAAGATCTGGGAAAAGCAAGAATTTGTGAAGATAAGTTCAAAACAAGCTCCTCCAAGCTGGATGAGTTGATTGGAAGACAAAAACCAACTAAAGATAAAGGTGGTTTGGGATTGGAAGTAACTGAAAGCTAAAAGGTTGTGGAGTCCCCAAACATTGTGGACAATCAAAAGACTCAAGATAAAGGAAAACATAAAAGAAATCCAAGAAGCTTTGCTAGAAGACCACCTATTAGATAGCCAAATGCTCAAATGTACCCATCTTTCAATATTGTTTGTTTTTCATGCAATAAATTTGGTCACAAGGAAATAGAGTGTAGAATTAGAATAAACCAGTATGCTAGATCCTTCTCTAAACAATGTTTTGCATGCAAGAAAGTTGGACATAGAGCTAGTGAATGCAGAAATCAGATGATGAATTAGTTTAAAGGAGGTAGAATGAATCAATCTTTGTTTGATATTTCTATGCATGTAATAGGTTTGGACACAAAAAAAAATAGTGTAGATCAAAGGTTAATAAAGTTCAAACAAATCAAAAAAATGTTGTTTGCTACAATTGCAACAAACCTAGACACATTTCAAAAGTATGCAAAAGTAAATGAGGAAAGCAATCTGATCCGGTAAAGAAGAATGGATCAGTGAAGACAATTAAGAAGAATGAGGTTAAGCAAGAAATGAACAAGATATGGAAAAAGAAAGAAGAGCCAATAACATCAAGTGAGTGTGACCTCATTTGGTGCAGACAATCCATTTGGCAATTAAACCCAACATGGTCTTAGGGGGGGTATTAACAAAAAAATTATTCAACCCCCTGGGTATCTGGTGTTTCAAACATTGGCACGAAGATACGTTGTAAAGAATGAATAAACAGAGCTTATGCAAAAGGAACCAGAAGAAAATTTGTAGGCATGATATTTTGTAGAGAAAATTAGGGTTTTTCATTGCAATAAAGAAGGGTTTTTATCATCTTTTTGAATTCTACCATATGTAATGCGAATTAGGGCAGCTCATTGATCTATAAAGTGAATTTCTAAGATGTTTTGATCACTTGTGCAATTGAAGAAAGTGGAGAGAGATATGGAGCAATATTGAGGCGATTTAAAGAGTGAGTCAAGAAAAATCTAGTTCTAGTTCTCACAAAAGAAAAATGGTATTTTACTCTTATGTGCTATTGTGGGTTTGTGTGAATCTTCTTTCTAAAATCATTAGAACTTGATTTGTGAAAATATGGCAACCCCTATAGTTTTAAACGTGTTAGAAAGACCTATACCTTCCTACAAGAAGTATTCCATGAAGGTATTCAAAGAAGACCCTCTAGGCGCCTTCTCATCAATTCCTCATGGTGTCATGCCCACTGAAGACACTAGAATGTACATTCGTGTTAAGACTAAGGAGTATGATCACAAAAAATTGATAGATATGTGGCACAATGAGATCATTGGGGATGATTTCTTGATAAAACTATAAAATACAAATTTTGTTGCAATCAATTTCCCAACTTTAGTTCCACTCTTGATGACAAGTATTTTAAACCTACTCTTAGTAGAATTTATGACAAATTTTTGTGGATAGACATACCTCACCTAATAACCAAAGAAGTGATTAAGGTAGTTACCAAAATCTATGATACTAGACCAGTATCGGTGCTAAAGTCAGTGAAAAATGAAGTGGTGATAGAACTCACTAGAGGAACATTTGACATAAGAGCCCTTGCAACAAAACCTATTACCATTCTTGTTGTGAAGTATGTAGCCATAATGATCAGTCACAAGATCTATTTAACAAATAGGGAAAACTTTGTGTCTTTTACAACTATATACACCGAATATGAAATGGAAGCAAATTGAGTAGAATATGATATGTGTGAACTTCTCTAACAACAATTGTTTGAAAATATGAAGATGACAAGGGAGAAGAAATATGCATTTAAGTTTGGTTCCTTGATTATTTTTCTGTTGTTGGAGCAGAATATGATCTGTGTGAACTTCTCTAACAAAAATTGTTTGAAAATATTAAAATTACAAGGGAAAAGAAATATGCATTTAAGTTTGGTTCCTTGATTATTTTTCTTATATGGCTTCTCGGAAGAGATGATCTGGTAATGTTGGATACATCAAGACCTGTTGCACATAAATTTTTTGATTACATGCACAGCTTGGATGATCTAAAGAGTCGAGGCAATGCTCTGACAACATTCTTTGTTGTATTCAAAATCAACATGAATGAACGAGAAATAATCCCAAGGAAAATTGTTGAAAAATAAAAGGATGATATCATATTTCATTTCTCCATAGATATGTGCATGATTGAGGTAGTTGAACCTCAAACTATCTAGTCCCTACCATTGGGCTATGATGTTATAGAGGATGAAGTAGAAGACTATGTACAAGTTTTATTGAAAAGCACAAAATATTCTAGTGAACCCAGAGTGGGCACATTTGTAAAAAAATCTATGGAATTTCACATGAAGCATAGGATTCTTGTGATAAGAAATAATGTAGATCAAATGCTTAGAAAGGTTGGCTTCACTGATAAACAGATTGCACAGGGAAGAGCCAAGGGAGAGTAGAAGACATGAGTATCATTAGGACTAAGGAGATCCAATAGGACTACTCCTTCAAAACCAATCTCAACACCTGTATCAGTGAAGGCAGAGCCCAGTGCTCCTAATAAAGGAAAAGGCCTAGCTCCTTCTGGTCCCTCTACTAGATCAAGAAAAGGGAAATATTCTCCTCTAGTGGCACCATCCAAGACAGGTACAAAGGAAAAGGTAACAAAGGAAAATAACCTCAGTATCTTCGAAGAGCAAGCAGAAGAGGAGGAAGACCTTGCAACCAAATTGACAAGGAAGAAGAAAGGGAACATTCCCTCTGGTGAAGGTGATTCATAGGAAGCAAGTGTTGGAACCAAGAGACATCAATATGTGTCATCCTCTGAAGAAGATGAAGAACATGATTTTTGTATTGATGTGCTCACCAAACTAGACACGAAAAAGGAAAAGATGTCAAAAGAGGCATCTCTGAACCAGGAAGAACAAAAGACATCACCAGTAAGACCTAGCTCCCCTCTCAAATTAGAGGCATTAGTCAATAGCTTGGTACATTTTGAAGATATGTTGTAGCCTACAATAGAAATTTATACTCAAGTAGGTAGAGAGGACAAGAAAACATTAATTTTAGCTATTATTCAGTATGTTATTACTTTGGAAGTTAGTTGGGACTATGTTAAGTCCAATGTAAATGAGAAATTGTGGGATGCCCTGATGAAAAGAAGATCAGTTGTTGAGCTAGAAGAAAAAATACAAATTGAGACATTTGAGAAAATTGGATCCTCTTTGTCCACAAATGATATGGAAACCTTGAAGAAGGTATGCTCAAAGATTTTTCGAATGAAGAAAAGGGTGAATACTATGATGACAAAATATAAAAAGGAAAAAAATAAAATAAAGAAAGAAACTACAAAAGTCATCAAGGGTATGGCTGAGAAATATGGTATGTTTGGTGCACTCCCATCTAGTTCTACACCCAAATCAAGAGAAAAGGATTCTACAAAGGTAAAGGAAGACATTACTCTAGAAACAGGTGTTACAAATGACCCTCCAAAGATAGAGAAATAGAATGAGGAAGAAGCTAAAGTAGAGAAGCTTGATGTTGTCCCTCTAGGACAAGCTAAAGGAGAAAAGATAAAGATGAAGGTGAAAGGAATGAAGAAAAAAGAGACAAAGATGAAAAAATAGAAGAAAAAGTAGAGGAAGAAGAAAAAGTAGAGGAAGAAGAAAAAGAAGAGGAAGAAGAAAGATTAGAGGAAGAAGAATGAGATGGGGAAAATGCTAGCAAGAATTAAGAAGATCAAAGGTAGGTTGTGGAATCACAAAGGTCCTCTGGAGAATCCTCCTCTAGCGATGATGTATTAAAAGGCTTATTATCCAAGCAAATAACGTTCTAGTCGGTAATTCCTCCAGAACTTCTACAACTTCCCATGGTTCAAGGTAGTGTGGATTTGGACAAGATATCTCCCATTCAAAAATTGATGTTAGGGGATGCATTGCATACATCTGGAAGAAAATAAATTCTAGAAACACACCAAAAGGGGATATAACTCATTAATGACACCCTCAGAACTTTGCAGGAGGCCACCCCGAGTACATCAATAGATACATCTCTCACTTTGGTATAAAACTTAAAACTTCTATTGGACTCCTTTGAGGAATATGCCTCTAGACTTGGTGAGAAGACCAAACAAGAGGTTGAGGAGAAAATGGTAGAGAAGAGGATTTCAAAAATTCACGATAAGTGTGCTCTAACACACACCAATGTGGAAAATAGCCTAGAAGTTGTGCAAGCTTGTGAATCCAAAGAAAATACTATATTTTCTTACTATATAACGTGTTAAAATTCCACACAAAGTATCAAATATCTCATGGACTCCATTGAGTCCTAGTTGATAGTTGTTTCTAGTACATACAGTGCATCTAAAGACAAAGATAAGTCAACTTGGAATGCTATCACTACTCATAGAGAGAAATTATTTATTCTATAGAAGCAAAAGGAAGACATCATCAGAAGATTCAGTTAGCTAGGTGACCTTGTGAGATTGGATTACACTCTGGTGGCTAATGCTTTGGCCAATGCAGAAAAACTAGAAAAGATCAATCTGACTCCATGCACTTCAGATGATGCAAAAGAAAGCCTAATAGAATTAGAATCTCATAATAGAATGCTGGTATCTTCTAGGAAAATTTGGGAGAATGGAAAGTCAACATGGCAAGGTATTCTCAAGAAACTTCAAGGCTTACCTTCCTATAGGTAATGCTTTATTAGCTTGTACTCCTAAGGGGGAGTTATATTTTTTTTATAATTACACTATTCTGGACCACCCTTATATGTGTATATATTCATATTTCTGGACCATCCTTTTTCCTTGATGTCAAAGGGGGAGAGAGTGTCATAAAGATAAAAGGGGGGAGTGTGTTGCACATAGGAAATTTGTGCATTCTTTTGGCACATGTTGCCATCAATGTCAAAGGGGGAGATTGTTGGAAGAATGAAGAACATCTCATTACATCTTTTGTGTTGTCATTGATGTCACCATGTTATATGAGTTATAACTGCATCACCATAAGTTCAAGCTTGATACAATACTCTGAATCAGTATGTAGAAATAGTCATTATCCTCTGGTATTTTGGTCTGCATATGCAGTACATATAAGATTTATACCTATGATTCATATATGATGTACACTACATATATATACATCTATGTTCCTGATTGCAGATGGTTTTGATCTTTATATTAGAAGTTATGAATGAAAAAAGGTTGTTAGGCATAGTGTTGACTAGTTGTAGTACAGACTAGAATAAGCATTTTGGTCTGCAACCCTCCACTAATGAATATCACTCATTGCACTTTTGTGAAATGGTTCTTGGTTGCTAGAAGCTTGTAAATTTAGAATTTCATGTGTACAAGTGCTCATATGGCAAGTTGGATTCATTCTATTGTTGTCTTTTGTTATTAGGTCTATCCCTGGTTGACCTAATCAATAGTTTATGTTATAATGAATTAATTTTGTGTTGTGGATGTATTTGTGACCTATCTTAGGTCTATTCTGACATATTGTAGCATACTACATGCTTGAATTGTTTTTGGAAAAGTTTTATACAAAATTGAAGCCGACGATTAATATTTTGGGTGAATGAAGGTTGCATCCAATTAGTCCAACCTAATTGATGCTTGCAGATGAGTCAAATATATATTGTGGACAAATATTCTGGCACCACAAGCTCCCTATCACTTCTAGGTTTTTTCATCTAAAAGGAGAGAGGTAGGCCAAAATGGGAAATGTCTACACTCAATATTAATGCAAATATGAATGAAATATGCTTAAATGCAATGTCCTAAATGCAAAAAACTAATGAAATACATCAATTATTAAATGAAAACTAAGGAAATGCAAGTTTTTTGAAAACACAATGATGTATGCAAAAATGACCTAAGAAAGCAAATAAACAATAACAAAAATGAAAGAGACTGAATAGGTGCACCTGGAAACTAGAATGTGATGCAGAAGAGCTTTGGAATCTTGTAGAATTTACTGTTGAAGCCAATTGGGACACTTACGCCAAGCTAGGCGACTTAGTCTCATTTTTGGGAATTTTTTTCGGAAGAGGTTTCGAGAAACTAGGTATCCAAAATTGCAAAAATCACTTTTTCAAGCCTGGCAATGGGACTAATTTTCCAAAAATGGTGACTTAGTCCACCTGGGAATCTTGGGAAAGTTAGGACAAGACTCTAAATTCTTCAACCTACACTGTTGTTCTTCATAGGCTGTCGGATCTGAATCTACAAAAATAATTTTGCAAGTGATCTCCAAGCTTCTCTTAGGGTTTTGTTGAATTTGAATGACTTTGATGAATTATTGACACCTTTTAACACCTTGCTCTTTGAAAAATCTGCATACAAGACCTACAAAACACACATTCAAAGAGGGGGAAAAGGGTTAAGGGTTAGAGAATAGGGGTTTTCCTTGGTCAAACCCCAGTTTGGTAATCAAACCCTTGAAAATGAAATGAAATGCAAAGAGAATGCTAAGAGAACGTGCAATGTCACAACTCACCAAACCCTTGATGTAGAAATTTGAAGATATGCAAATGGTTGCTCCAAGATGCTTTAAAAATGCTTGATTGATTGCTTGAATGAATGTATGGGGGGGTTAAAATGAGAGAGAAAACCCTATATTTTATACATGATTATGTAAAATTTCTTGAAAATACCTCATCATAGGCCGACCTCAAGGTTGAGAGAATAATATCTTGCCATAAATTTGAAATAATTTTGATTTTGAAGCCAAGTAGGACAAAGTCACCCCTAATGGCGACTTAGTCCACTTCAGCATTTTAAGTGGATTTTGGGAATTAAAGTGTATTAAATGATGTTTAATGGGATTATTCTCAAAAAATACACTTAAGTAAGGTTGGTAAGTGTAAAAAGGGGTCATTTAAACATAAGAAAGGGTCAAATTATTGATGAAAATCCTAGAAAAGTGTGAAAGTTTGTTACAACACTTTACAACACTTTGAAATAAGACTTGGTAAGTAATAAAAAGGGGTTATTTAAGTGAATTATATTAAAAAGATCCGAAAAAAGTGTGAAAATTTGTTACAACACTTCACAACACTTTTGCAAGGCATCATAAAGTTCTTAATGATTCACAAGGATTCAAGATCTAATGTGAATGTGTTGACCACATTACAACATTAAATGAAGGAAAAATCAAGCCAAAAAGCACAAGGAAGGCCTAAACAAGAGAAAAAGTAGAAGGGTTACTTTTTCTGTGTCCACATATATATTAGACAGCTTTTGAGATTGAAGTATATGAGGTATGCGAAGATGAGTTAGTGTGAATACACATTTGTGAGTATGTGAGTTTATCAGAAGAACTGTGCAAAGTCAGTTTACTAAGCATCAAATGAACTAAATCAACACTTGTTGGGTGCAACTTCACGAGTTCATATTTTGGCTGCACACCATTTCTACATTGTATCTTTGTAGGCAATGAGCCTCCCATTTTGGACAATGAGTCTTGGTATTGAGCCACCCTTTGTAATATCTTATAGCTAGTTATATCATATTGTGAGGTAATCCTCACCGTGGTTTTTCCCATTTGGGTTTTCCATGTAAAAATTCTGGTGTTCATGTGTTCTGTACTTTTATGTTTTGATTATGCTCTTACTCATTCTTATTGTTATATGCATTGGAGTGTTTGGATGGTTTATGTTCAATAGGTTTAAGAAGATACTGATTCATCCCCCCTCTCAGTATCTTGGGTGTTCAACACATCCCAACCCCAAAATAAAGTAATTATCTTCAAAAGGAGGAAAGAAAGGGTGAAGAAAAGGGAAACAATAACTACCTCTTCTTAACAAGAGGATCCAAAAGTCTCTTCACCGACACATGAAATGCCAACATTGGCTCCCCCATGGTCAAGAGGTCCTATGATTGTTTAAATTGATTCACCACTAAAGCAACCACCTCCTAAGAGACAAAAGGTTGAATCAAGTGGCCTAGTGGATTATGATGAGGACTCTTAAGATGAAATATTGGTTACTAAGGAAGAGATGCAACAAGGCATTCCTTCTCCCCCTAGGGAGACGGTACCACAGTAGATTGGACTCAAATTTTTAAATTAAGTAAGGTGGAACTCATAGGAATGAACAAAACTGATGATGTCAAAGAAGTGTTTTGTAAACAGTTCATGGATGATGATTCATTAATTTTTCAAAACATCTACATTCATGGAATTTTCTTGGAGGGAAGAGAAAGATGAATATGTTAACAATGTTGGAAAGAAAAGGATCCTTCATCCAGAGCTACTTGATCAAGTTATTCAAGCCCAAGTTATGAAGGAAATGAAAGATAGTTTTCAAGGCATAATAGCAAAAGAAGGAAGAGAGTTATTAAGAAATAGTTGTCTCCTTCTACTGCCAGAATGAGACATAGTCTTTGTAATTGTTTTTGAAATGGTTAGGATCTATGATAGGCCCCTATACAGATTTGAAGAATAAGAAACAATTGCACTGCAAGGGTCTCCTTTAGTGAACAATGGGACACTTTATCTATTTGGAATTTAAACCCAAACACAAAAAAGGGAAAAATTGTAGAGCCAACTGCAAACTATAGAGGAGGCTTGATAATAAAGAGAGTATTTGATACTTTTTCTATTTAAGCAGCTACCATGTCAGTAAATGTTTCCCAATTCACCAAGGAAATGGTGGAGTCAGTCACAAAAGAGAAGGAGAAGTTCAAGAAAATTTACAATGATTTTTTAATTGAATATGCCAAGGGCCAACAAAATATAATGGAGTTGCAAATTGAGATGACACTATCTAAAGAGAAAAAGCAAAATATGCATTCCATTGTGCCAACATAAAGAGATATTTCCTCTCCCTTTGCACCACAAGAGAAATCACCTTCTGCCCCTACTCCTCCCATAGATACTTCAATAGAAATTGTGTCATATAATATGGGAAATGTTCCTATCTCAGTTGAGGAACCAGGTACATTTGGTACAAAGTAGATAGAGGAAATTAGCAAAGAAGATTCACTTGCTAAGTTGAAGACATATGAAGAAAGGTGCAATAAACATGACATAATGATCTTTGTTAGCAATTTGAAGATTGTAACATTAGATTTGGAGCATCTAAAGAAGGGAATACATAATAAATTGATTAGTATTCATGCTAATTATTCTTCCATGTTTGATGCTATGAAATTTTTTGATAGAGACAAGGATTGGCAATCCCACTTATGGAAAAATGGATCCCTAGAATTCATGATTTGAGGCTAATGGTTATGGGATCCAAGCATTATGTGAACAAGTTAGGAAACATCCAACCTACCCTTAAAATTGTGAGTGGAATTTAGGAGTTCCATGGAATGATTAAGCCTTTGGAGGTTAAAATAAGGGAGTTGGTTAGAAGGTTTGATGAGCTAAATTTTGGTCTCCTCTAGGACATCTTGAAGGAAAATGGTGATATAAAATCCTTGCAAGATTGAAAGGGGCGGGTGAATGATGTGATTGCAAAGAAAGAAGAATTAATTTGTGAAAGGGATTGATATGAGAATGCTAAAGAATAATATGGATATGCTTACTCAAGTAGGGATTTCCTTGGAGGAATTTGATAAGGAAGCCAACTAGGTGGTAACCAAGTATGCTCCACATAGAGCAAAGGATGATAGTGTTATTTCTTTCAATTGGCCATCAAAAGAGGATTTTCAATCATGGAAAGATAAGTGCTCGGATGTCCTAGAGGATTAGGTTGATGCAGTGGGAATGGTCAATGCAATTTTGATTTCAAGTCTACAAAAATGGAGAGTAATAGTTGCGAGAATACAATACATAGTCTGGAACTAGTACATATTAGGACTTTGATAAAGTAATCATAAAATATTGTATTCTCTCTAGTTTGAAACTAATGACAAGGTTTTAGACATGGAGGTATTTTTGTCTCTTCTCTCTTTCTTCACTTTGTGCTTTTCTTTCTACATGCTTGGTTTACATGGATATAATTTTGAAAGCACATGGATATATTTTTGTAATAATTAAAGGCACCTTTTGGAAGGTGGGACAAAATCTTCATCGAAAAATGTAAATGGTTTTTGTCCCATGTTATATTTCCCTCCCTTTGAATTGCAAATATGCATTGGGGAATATCTATTGTATCAGTCAAATAGGAAATGGACATGTGTACCTTCTAGCTCAAAGCTTTTTTTCTCCTTCATTTCTATAAGAAGGAATTCACAATCAATATTACAAGTTATTGATTGACCACATTGAGAATTTAGTTAAATGAGAATACAAAGAATAATTTTGAGTTGTCTTAGGTTTTTGTGTCCTAACAATATACATATCTAATTTTTGATAACAGTGCTTGCAATTGAATAGAAAATGGTACAAATTCAAAGCCATTTCTCTCCTATTGTATTCATTTCATGAACTATTGATAAAATGATCAAGAGTTGTTTCATTAGTCTTCACCGATTTCTAGTGGATGTGTAGTTTTTTCCTTGTTTTTAATTCAAAAAATTAATGAAATTACTTGGATGAAGCTATAGGTTCATGTAATTTGAGTACCAGGATCTTTTTAAGAAGTTATAGCCTAGGATCCAATGAATGTGATGTTGTAATGCAGTGTTATCAAAGCTTAATGATGCTATGTATTAATCTTTATATTTGTGTTGAGATTGACTTTGTGTCCTAAGTTAAGGCATTGATCTGAATTGTGTATTCATGACCAATCTTCTTGGTTTTTCAACAAAAAATCAAATTTATAAAAAAAAATTCAAAATGAACTACAATTTTTATTATTTCATGTTAAATTCTTTCATTATCATTCTCTAAATGTTGAATGTTGTAAAGGAGCAGCCAACTTCTTGATATATTCTATTTATTGAGCTATTATATGAGAATTATCTGTTATTTGCAATGTATTTGTTCAACAAGTGCATAAGTCTTTAGGTACATTGTGGGATCACCCTCCTAGGCCTTGCAGAGCCAAAAGTGTAGGAGGAAAGCATTTCCGGTTTCACTCATTCATTGGTCAATTCCTTCAAGTTGCTAAGGATTGGAATTGGCAATTCCATAGGCTTCCTTGAAGATCATCTTGGGAATTAAAAACAACCAACATGAAGAATGGTACAAATGTTGAAACTACTTTTAAGGATGGAAATACAAAGAAGGTTGAAGATTTAGATGAATATAATCTTCATGATGTGGAAGCTAACTTTGTGAGAAGGATGAAAGAGGGTACCACTAAGTATAAAGGAAAATTACCTTTCAAATGTTTCATTTGTTTAAAGATAGGTCACCATGCTTCAAGATGTCCAAACAGAGCTATGATTAATAAGAATAAGGAGAACAAAGGTAAAAAGATGCAATTATTTCTAATAATGAATCTAACTATGAAGTTAATGATAATGCATGCTTGCTCATGGCTTTAAATGATAAAAAAAATCTGCTAACTCTAAAAGATGTGTGAAGGAAAGTGTTTTGGAGAAAAAGATCAAGGATAAGATTGGAGGTGCTTTGGTATCCGATTTTCATGCTAGACAAGATAAGAACTATTGGGTCATTGAGATTGGATGGTCAAATCATATTATTGGAGACAAAACTAATTTTTTTAAACTAAAAAAATATTATGGAGGACTTTTTAGGTTTAGAGATGATTCAGGTGCTAATATTCTGGAATAGGTTCAATAAGTTTTGATGGAAAACATAATATTGATGATGTTTACTATGTTAAGGGTTTAAGGAATAACCTTTTAAGTTGTGGAACAATGTGTAGTAAATGGTACAATATAATGTTTTAGGATAATGGATGTGAGATTAGAAAAGGGTCTGGAACTGTAATTCCTACTAGAAAGAGGAAAGATGAAAATGTTTATAAACTCAAGGCTACTGATGATCACTATTTTATGAATCAAATCAATGAAAGCTGGCTATGGCATATAAGGATGTGTCACATTAATTTTTATAATCTAGTGAGAATTAATTCAGTTCAAGCTATGAGAGATTTTCCTAAGATTGTAAAGCCTATCAATACTATTTGCAAGGAGTGTTAGTTTGGAAAGCAAACAAGGACATGCTTCAAAGGAAAATAATGATCTTCTAATAGATTACTGGAATTAGTGCACACAGACTTATGTGGTTGTACAAGAGTGAAACTTCTTCAAGGTTACATGTATTTCATGCTTTTGATTGATGATTACTCTAGAATTACATGGGTTACTTTTCTTAGATAAAAGTATGAAGCCCTAGATAGATTAAATTAATTTAAAGCTATGGTTGAGAATGATATGGATTTGAAGATCAAATGTTTGAGATCTAACAGAGGTGGAAATTTTACCTAAAACAATTTTAACATGTTTTGTGAGAATCTTGGAATAAAGAGGTAGTTTTCTATCCCTAGGACTCCTCAACAAAATGGAGTAGTTGAAAGGAAAAACAAGACAGTTCAAGAAGTTGCAAGGACTATGATGAAGGAAGCTAATCTACTATAATTTTATTAGATACAAGAAATGCATACTGCTATTTATATACCTAATAGAGTTCAAGCTAAAGAGAACACAAAGAATCTCTATTAGTTGTGGTATGGAAGGATTCCTACTGCCAGGTACTTCAGAGTGTTTGGAAGCAAATGCTATATCAAAAGAGATGATAAAAACTTTGGAAGGTTTGATGCAAGGTTTGATGAAGGTATCTTCACTGGATATTCTACTAAAATAAAATCTTATAGATGTTAGAAAAATAAGTTGAGAAATATTGTTGAAAGTGCAAGTGTTAAAGTTGATGAAGATTTGTAGAACTCAGTGGTGATAGATGGTGGAATGATAAAAATTAGGTGTATCAATGATGTGTATGAAAGTAGGGTATGATGGACCTAATCTCCTTCATTTATTAGGAAATTAGATCCACAAAAAAAATCTTACAACCCTTAAGTGAGTCAACTCAATGTGTGAATCTGCTAATTTCCTTACGAATGAGGATGGGGGTACAAGTTTGAACAACACTTTTGGGAGAAAAAAAAAATAGAAAATCAACCTAATTATGCCAATTCAAAATTTCAACATTAATTTAAAGCATAATACTAACAAAAATATAAAACTTCCAAAAGATCTGAGAAGGCTTGAGTGATGTGTACCTATCACCAAAAGGATGTTTTCGGAGGAAAACCAAGACTCATTAACCCATGGGTGAATGGGTATTTTGTTAAGGTTTTCAAACAACTTTTGGGAGCCTCAAATACCAATTTGTAGCTTCTATTTTGTCTAGGTTTCAAGGTCAAAATGTTAGAAATAACTTATGTAGGTGAGTTTATGTGAGATGAAAACAAATATGACAACTTTTGCAACTTTGACTTCTCTATTTTTTCTCTTCAAGAGATCTTCAATCCTTCTTCACCTAATATCTACAACACAAACACAAGAGGGAAAAATTGTTTGTTTTTAGTGAATGAGGGTTTACCTTGGTCAAACCCCATTTTGGTAATTAAACCTTGAAATAAAATAATGAAAGCAAGAAAGGAAGGAAGAATGAACAATGTTATTTGAATTCAACAAAACCTTGAATGAACCTTGGAGTGGAGATCTTGGAAGGTTTATAACTTGCATGAAATGGCTTCAATCGATCTGGATCTTGATTCTTGAATTGTGCTTGAATAATTTGACTTGATCTTTGAAACCTACATTACAATGTTAGCTCCATAAACATGCATGATGCATAAAGACTTTGACATGATGCTTGAGATCTTGATCGCTGCAATAAATCCTTGACAATTTTTCTATTGAATGCATGTGATAGTAATCATTTCTCTTGTGATTGATTCTTCAAAATTATAGCTTGAAACTTGAAAACTTCTAGGATTTATTTGATAAAATAACCTTGTGTTTATGGGTATGTATCCTTAATTTCCCAAAAAATTAACATTATAAGCCAATATGAAAATTTGAATTTGGAGATATTAAAATAAGGCCAAAAAGATAATTTAAATTTCGGAAAAAAGGTCTAAGGAGGACCCATTTTCCCATGGGTGAATGGATCCTAGGTCCCCATTCTTGGAACACACATTGCTCAAGGTAAACTATTATGTTTAGGCATTAATTATTGGTGGTTTTCCCCTTCAGAAAATTTAATTCAATGGGCTTGTAAATGCATAATAGGGATTATTAAGGAATAATTAAGCTCAATTTAATTAGGAGGGCCTAAAAAAGTGTGAAATGTAAGGAGTATATCTTGCTACACTATATTTAGCCCCCACTTTAGTGAGAGGATGAGCACAAGTGCAAAATCACACTAAAGTAGACAATCAAGAGGTCTATTTGTAGAACTATTGGAAAGATAAGATAACAAAGGTCAAGGAGGATGTTCAATCCCCCAAGATCTAAGATCTCATGGAAATCCAACAAAGGAAAAAAGAGACACATGCCATTGTTAAAATATATGCAACAATGACAAGATACTTTTAAACAAGTATACAATGACAAAGAATCAAAGAGAGAAAAGAAAAAAGGGGTGGATCAAGCCTCAAATATTTTTCCAATATGATTTGGATCAAGCCTTAGTTTTTTGTCCAAAAATACATTCACAAGTGAAACCCACTATTCACTATGCAAAACAAAACATGCTCACATGGGCTAGTGCATTCTGATATACACTAGGTGAGCCCCAAAATGGTGGACAATGTAAGAGGCTTATTGGGATCCAATTGAACAAACCATACCAAAGTTATACCTCTTGAAAACTTTGATAAGGCACCACACAACATGAACTCCATGGTTCACAAGGGTAGCAAGCTACATTTTGCTAGACACCTATGAACAAAAACTACTCCATAGGTAAGCAAGGTGTGTTATGCTAGGTGTCCATGAAAAAGGTTCATGATTCATAAGGATAGAAAGATGTGTTATGCTAAAAACTTATGAAGAAAATGAAAATAAGGTAAGATATGGGATTTTTCCTAGTTCATGAAAGGTCTCTACTTAGGGAACATTGTTCCTAATGTCTCCAAGAGAGGAAAAATCAAAGGATAAAATATTCATAACTTAGGGAATGCAATGTGTAGCATCACCACTAAGAGGAAATTCATATGCCAAGAAAGGTCACACTCTTGGAGGACATCAAACCCATTGACACCACCAAGATGAAGAAATGTCATGTGAAGTAAGAAGACCACACTAAGAAACATGAGTGATAGTCAAAAATGTTAAAATTATAATGCCAATATATGCCTCCATTTTAAAGAAATTGTTAAACACCATGATATGAGAAATTATTTTAAAGTGGAAAAATGATAAATGATAAACAAGACATGGGAGCTTATTTGGAAATCCCTATGTCAAACATATGTTTCCAAATGAAGTTGCATCATGAAGAGGTGTTGTACCAAAAATGAAATCCCAAAATAACACATAAGGGAACCATGGATTTAGGGTCATCTTATGCCTTTCCTACAATGTTATATTATAAAGCTCAAAAATGTAATCATTCCCCAAATAACCCATGGATCAAGGAAGAATGGCTCAGAGATTGAAAAAAAAGAAAATATTTTGGGTCAACATGGAAGAGACCTAAATGTTTCAATGCCCTGTGTCATCCCCAAAAGAAAAACACAAGACAAAAAAATAGGTAAAGGTTTACAACATTTAGATGAATGTAGGTAAAAATAGAGGAATGAAAATAAAGACATGTAAAATAGATTGATACAAGGGATCACATTACACACATACAATCACACAAATAACATGAAAAGAAAAAAAAAGAAAATACTAGTAAGGCACATGTGAGTCAACCTATAGAGGGTAATCTACATGCCAATCTTTTTCAATATATGTGGAAGGTAGATGACTATCCAAAGAGACAATAATAAGTGTTGTACTAGGAGTATCACCAAGTTCAACATGTGGTGAGGAACTCTTGTTAGGAGGACCATCACTATTTCTATCACCTAAGCTCATGGAAGAGGAAAACAATAAATTCAACTAATTATGCACTTCCTCATCAATTTTATGAGTCTCATCATCAATGACAAGATACTTAACAAGTATGCAATGAAAAAGACTCAAAGAAAGAAAATAAAAAGGGGTGGATCAAGCCTCAACTATTTTTCTGACATGATGTGGATCAAGCCTTCGTTGTTTGTCCAAAAATACATTCAAAAGTGAAACCCACTATTCACTATGCAAACAAAAACATGCTCACATGGGCTAGTGTAGTCTGATATACATTAGGTGAAACCCAAAAGGGTGTATAATGAGAGAAGCTTATTAGGATCCCATTGAAAAAACCATACCAAAGTTATACCTTTTAACAACTTTGATAAGGTTCCACACAACATGAACTTTGTGGTTCACAAGGGTAGAAATCTATATTATGCTAGACACCTATGAACAAAAATGACGCCATAGGTAAGCAAGGTGTGTTATGCTAGGTGGCCATGAAAACACTTCATGCTTCACAAGGATAGCAATATGTGTTATTCTAAACACTTATGAACAAATTGAAAATAAGGTAAGATATGTAAAAGGGGTTTTTCTTAGTTCATGAAAGGTCTCTACTTAGGGAACATTGTTCCTAATGTCTCCAAGAGGACAAGTCAAAGGATAAAATATTCACAGCTTAGGGAATGCAATGTGTAGCATCACCACTAAGAGGAATGTCATATGCTAAGAAAGGTCACACTCTTGGAGGACATCAAACCCATTGACACCACCAAAGAGGACACATTATGTGAAGTAATAAGAACACACTAAGAAACATATGTGATAGTCAAAAATGTCAAAATTATAATTCCAATGAATGCCTCCACTTTAAAGAAATTGTTAAACACCATGATGTGAGAAATTACTTTAAAGTAGAAAAATGATAAATGCTAAACAAGACATGAGATCTTATTTGGAAATCCCTATGTCAAAAATATGTTTCCAAATGAAGCTGCATCATGAAGAGGGGTTTCCCCCAAAATGAAATCACAAAATAACACATAAGGGATCCATGTATTTAGGGTCATCTTCACCTTTGCTACAATATTATTATAGATCTTGGAAATGTCATCATTCCCAAAATAACTCATGGATAAAGGGAGAATGACAGATAGAGATTGAAAACAAAGAAAATATTTTGGGTCAACATGGAAGAGACCTAAATGTCTCAACACCTTGTATCATCCCCAAAAGGAAAACACAAGACAAAAGAAAAGATAAAGGTTTGCAACATTGATAAGAATGTAGGTAAAAATAGAGGAATGAAAATAAATACATGTGAAATAGATTGATACAAGGGATTAAATTACACACATGTAATCACACAAAGAACATGAAAATAAAAAAAAAGAAAAGACTAGTAAGGCACATGCGATTCAACCTATAGCAATTCATCTGCATCCCAATCCTGTTTAGTATATGTGGAAGGCGGATGACTAGACAAAGGGATAATAACAAGTGTTGTACTAGGATTATCACCAAGTTCAACATGTGGTGAGGCACTCTTGTTAGGAGGACCATCACAATTTCTATCACCTAAGCTCATGGAAGAGGAAAACAATAAATTTGACTCATTATGCACTTCTTCATTAATTTTATTAGTCTCATCATCATCCAAGTTAGTTACAATAGGATTTCTAATGATAATATCTATGGAAGGTTCATGTTGTGGTTGTTGTTTTTGTTTTGATGAAGATGTTGAATCATCATGCATTACTTGACTTTTTTTATTTTGAGTTTTTTATTCATATTGTGCTTGTAACTTAAGAGGAATAGCACAAAATATATGCCTATTCTCTCTAGCATTTCAATTTCTTTTGTACGATTTTCAATTTTTGATTGTGTAGGATTGGGTTTATCAACCATATGTTTATTTTATTCTCATAAAGGAGGAACAAAAGGAACCATGAAAGGTTGTTTAACCACTTTCTCTTTAACTTAGTAAACATTTTTGATCTTAAGAGGTACAACAAGACTTATTTTGTTATTTCTTGTTCTCTTATAGGAAATGGGTGGAGGATTTTCTATGGATTGGTCTTGGGTAATTGGAAGGGATTTTGGTTCAATCATGACTTCATCAATGATTGGTGGCTCAATCATAGGTTGAGGCATATTGCTAAGAGATAATTCAACTATGCACTTGGCTTTAAAATTTTGGTAGGATTTGAAAAAGAAGTCTTCACAAGACATAATAGGTTGGACATATGTTTGAGCCAAAATAAATCCAATGTGAAATCCCCATGGGAAGACACAATATTAAAGCTATTATGGTGCACAGTAAAGATATCATTACCAAATGGAAAATTTAAGCATTTATGCACAACTAATGGGATAAAATTCATGAAGTGAAGCCATGGATAGCCTAACTTCACATGAAATTGGTTTGGATGATGGGATGATAGAGAATGAGACACTTAATTGTATTGGTTCAAATTTTAGAGGAAGAGATATCAAACCTATCATAGGGAAAGAAAAAACCCTTATGTGTTTTAATCTATTCTTTTGGTTTTCCATAAGTATCTAGATAAATTTCATGTACAAACAAGAATTCTTTAGTGATCACATTCTCTACACAAATGGGATCAATTAATATCCCATTAGTATGCTTGTCATTGATTCTTCTAGCTATGTAAAGAGGGCCATTAGGTGCATGTTTAATTATGTCATTTGAGGAGAAATTGATGTCAAGAGGCATTTTGGTTTGGCCTTTACGAGGTTGACCATAGCTTCAACATCATCATAATTATCCATGTTATCATTAGTCATGTCAATATTTATCACATCATTCTTAGTTTCACTAGCTTTGACAAAGGATATGTTATGATTTGTCATGGGATTGGTAAAGATTTGCAAATTTTGGTTGGGATGGGCAACAAATTTATTATCTTGATCCTTGACACAACCAATTTGAATATGATTAGAATCAATGAGGTCTTGCACAATATTTTTAAGATGCTTACAATGTTTTGTATCATGTCCAATTTGATGATGATAATGACAAAAGGAATTCTGGTTATATTTTTGAGGTAAAGGCTTAGTAGGATTAGAAGCTCTAATAGGAGGTAAGGAATTTAAGTTCTTGTTTAAGAGCTACAACATGGTGGATTGAAGGGTATTGGGTAACGAGGTAAAGTGTTGAGGATTTTCCCTAAATTGATATGGATTTTTCATTTTATGGAAGCCACTTGAGAGTCAACATGTTGAGTTGGTTGAGGGGAATTGAGTTGTATAAAACCTTTATTTTGTTTCTTGAATGGTTGGAAGTTGTTTTGGGGCATGGATTTGGATTTTTCAAGATGGTTAGAGGGAGATTTCACTTCACAACTACTAACCAAATTTTGGTAATCACAAAGGGTTGTACACAAGTGTGTGAAGGATGGAATTTTAAAATCTCAAGTTTAGCTTGGATTTTGTTTTGCAAATTAGCAATAAACATTCTTTGAAGGTTGACATCAGGAATCTTAACATTTATTTGTGAATAAAGCAGTTGGTATGACACTATGAAATAAGTTACCTTTTCATCATCCTTTTTCTTACATGCCATTAAATCAACTAAGGTCATCTTAGGACCCATGTGCACTTGGAAATGGTTAAGGAAGGAATCAAAAGTTAATTGAATGAATGAATTGAGTTATTTGGTAAGGGTCAAAACCACTTCAAAGTAGGACCCTTCAAGGACCTAGGGAAGAGTTTGTGTATGCATCAACATGGCTACTAGGGTCTCCCTTCCCACCATATTTAATCTTAAATCTAGAAATATATATACCTTGTGACATTTGTATTTTTAATATCTCCAAGGATAATGGATTTCTTTTGACATATTGTGATGGTTGGCCATTTTGATTTTGGTTTAATGTAGTAATTTGTTGTTGGGGGCTTGAAACAATTTTGCAAAAATTGGTTAAGGATGACATCATTGGCTGTATTATTAGATGGAGGTGAATATGGTGGAGGTGCATATGCTTTTGGAGGAAAATTTGTTGGAGTAATCAGGATAATCACTAGACAATTAATTATTAAGTCCCTTATTACTTTAGTTCACTTAAGCTAAACTTAGGACTATTTTTTTAATGTTTAGTTTGATTATTATTATTAGTTTGGATTAAATTTATGAAAATTTGTCTCATTGCATGAGATTAGAATACTTGTCACTATCTTGTCAAATCCTTATCTAGGGTTTGCTTGTGCAATGCTTTTATAAGCTTCCACATTCATTGTAATAATTCAATTCAGAACCATTCAGGTTAATACATTGCACATATCAGTGCTCTTCTAGATTCAATCTTTTCTCTCTTGGTTGCATAAAAAATTAGTTGCTTTGATCTCTTGCTTGTGACAAGCATTTTGGTTGTAGGGATTTTTGGGAGCTATGGGGTTCACTATCAACTTCAACATGGTATCAAAGCACCAAATATGTCACTTCTTATCTAAAATTTGAGAGATCCAGCCTTGAGGAAATAATCAACTCATCCTAAAGTGAAATGGACATCACCGTTGCATCCAAAATGGCCAAAAACCCTAAGAATGCTTGTCTTTTTTCTCAAATCTGTGCAGTTGCATGAAAAGGATTCTTTTAGGAGCACACAAATTTGTACATATTTGTGCCATGTTTTATCTTTATTTTCATGCAGAGCACATTGTTGATGGTTTTTTCTGCACAACAACAACTCAGACATAATATAATATCCTATCTCTCTTGAAAGGTAAATCCCTATCAGCAAGCCTCAAGGGATAACCCCAAGGTCTCTAATGTCAGGTCTTGACAATGCATAAACAACTCAGTGATAAATGTGAAAATGTTGGTAATCACAATGGAACCTTACTACAAGAAAAATATTGAATCTTAATTATTAGATCTAGCAATAAAATGATACTTCAATCCTAAATTTAACTTAATGATAAAATAAATGACAAACTATAAGGGTTTCAAACATATTTCTCGATCTAACACTAATCCTAAGATTAACAATGCAAATGATTAACACTCGAAATGGACCAATCCCTCATAAATTGATTCCTACTTGACCTAGATGAATCTGGAGTCTTATAGAAATAGTGCAATCTTCTAAGGTGTTAAGATTTTCAAATCATGAACATTCATTCAAACAACCCTATTACAATTGAAATGAATAAACTCTCACAATTGAACTAAGCACAATGAATATAAAGTTCTAGGCTAACTTTACAAAGCAACTAACAATCAGTTGGTTGTGAAAAGTATGGACCAGGGATTGTTGCAACACTTCAAATATTAAACCATAAACATCATTGAATCAAATCTAACTCTAAATATCAAATTTCCCCAAAGCAATTCTAAAGATAGAATAACAAGAACCATGCAAGATAAGAAGAACACAAGTATGGCACCAAATCACAATGTCATACTTGCATTAAATTAGCTACTATAGCAATAATTCTAGCTTTCTGTTACAATATTTGATTGAGAACAATTACTTACTAACTCTTGTTATACTTAATTCACTTCTATATTTGCTATCTCCCTATTCTTCTATGTCTATTCTTCTTAACCCTTACAAATGAGGAAAAATTCCATATTTATAGAACCCCCAAAAACATGTTGGCCTAGGTGGGATTTTACAATAATAATTAGGCACAAAAAGTCAGGAAAGAGAAATTCAAAATGAGATAAATATGCATTAAATGCATGAACTTCATCCAAGTCAGTTTGGGATCTCCAATGCAAATCAGACCAATGCATTCCAAAATAATAGGGAAGAACAAATATCGTTGTAGCCAATCATTAACTACCTTCCCCTTTGTATTTATTCCAACCCAGCATCTCATGCACCTTTAAAAGCACTCTATCCAAGTTGGCCATAGGTAGTAAAGGAAAAACCCTAAGTCACCTTTCAATTGATGCAATTTCTTCCCTGGATTGTTTCACTGACTTATCCCAATCCACCTTATAAGTTAGGTATTTGTCAATGACAACAATGTAGGTGGCCGCATCATCTAACTGGTGCTCAGAAATGAAATTATCACTGATTGGAGCATAAAAATCATGCCACCATCTTCTCAACTGTTCTGAACTCAAATATTTGGGGGAAATCTTCCTTCTCCCTGTCATAATCTCAAAGAAAGCAATGTAGCCATTGTAAACACCAGCTAGGGTATCATCAATTTTCCTCCTCTATTTGTAGACATTTTTCAAAACCTTTTGCTTGATTTGCAATGCCTCAAACCACTCCCAGGGTTCAACAGCTTTGGAGGAAGGGATAATTTTATCACTTACTAGTTTATCCTTGGTGTACTCCATGATAGTTTTAGTTTTTTGCAATAGGAGATCTGTATCTTCCTTATCCTATGATAATACCTCCTTCAACTAATTAGTTTTTCTCATAGCATCCTTCCCAGTTGACAAAATATCCTTAATGGCCTCATTACCTTTGGTTCACACTCCTTGCAGCCAATTTGTAGTAGCAAGAGTGGAAGCCCTCACCTTTTCCAGTTCGGTGATAGTTTCCTGAGGCAAGGGTTTTGCAGTAGAAGTAGAGGGGTTGATAGATTGCAAGGGTTTCATTAGTTCCTCTAGGAATTTCTTGAGATTCTCATTTTCCCTTTTCAACTCTTGCTTAGTCTTTATTTCCTTCCTCAATTTTCTCAAGATGACTGCACTAGAACCTTGATACTCCTCAATATCTTGTTCAATGGATGTAGGCCCTAAATTGAAAGTCTGAACATTATAATCCTTTCCAGCCACATCATCCCTACTCTTATCTAGGGCATGGGTTGCAATGTGAACAACCCTATTACTAGTTGCATCTCTTTTAATCCTTGAAATCATCCTAGCCTTCTTTTTACCTTTATCTTTTCCAATCCTGGCTAGCAACTCATCCTAATTGGGTGGAGTATCCTCCACAAAAACTTGTTTTCTCTTTATCTCCTTATCCAACCAATTAGGGACAGTGGATTCCAATTGTATTTCAGTCTGTTCCACTCCCTCTTGCTAATCCTTAGGTGCCTCTTCACTCAAACTCTGCTTCTTAGGGGTTTCATTGGCCTTGTTCCCCTTTTCTTCAATGTTTTCCTCTTCATGTTCAGGTGATGGAACCTTCACTGTTTATTCTTCTCTTGGAGGCGATTTGACCTCTTCAGTTCCAACAGGTGACTCTACATAAGCAACCAAAGGAGACTGCATTATATTTTCAACTTCTGCCTCTGCACTATAAAGGTCTCCCTCATGGAACTCCTCTCCTTTAGTATATGGGTGATCTTCAATGTTTTCTAACTCACCTGGTTTGCTTTGAGCTTCATGAGTAGAAGGAACATCATCATGCTGCTCTTTATCAGAAGTAATTGGAGGAAGGTCTATTTTAGGCACACTATCCTTGGGAGAAGGATTTCTAAACCTCCTTGTGTACACCCGTGCCTTCTCTTCTAACCTTTCTATATTTACCACCGATGGGGTAACTTCCTCTTCTCCTGCTTTGGAGCTTTCCTTTTGCGACAATCTTATGACTCTCCTCCTTTTGGGCACAGGAACATCAACCTCAGGATTTTTCTTTTCAGTCTCTCCTTTTTAGAACTCTTAGTCCTTGTCCTCTCTTAGCAATTGGCTTTCTCTATTTTTCTTCTCCTTGGGCTTCCTCCTCTTGAACACCCTTAAGTTTAATCTTGAAAGGAGAATCCACTTTTCCTTTACCTTTAGAATCCTCTTGCTTAGTTGATTCCTTAGAAGTGAAGTGTGGGTCCAAATCTCCCGTCAGTTCATAGGTGCACTGTACACCTTCATTTCCTAACTCCCACAGCTTGTGCCTTAGCCACATTCTAGTAAACTTGGTGACTGGATCAATCAACTGTTTTAGTTCTGTTTTTTCCTATTCTAACCAATCCACATCACCAATTGGCCCATACTTCACTGCCTCATAAGCATGATCCTGAATTAGGTTTCCATCATCCTCCAATTGATCAGGAACTACCCTCACATTGTATAGTCTGACTGCTTCAACTGGAAGCTGAGAGAATTTCTTCTTCCTTACCTCATACTCATCACTGCAGTTGGCCCAGTAGTCCTCCAAATCAACCTTATGACTATACTCTCTACTGGCCTTCTTTTGGGCCTCACCTATGATATCAAACCTAGACCTCTTGAAGTGAAAGGACAAACTAGGAGTGCTCATCTCTTCTTCTAAAGCGTGGGCTAAAATAATGGAAGGACATGCCTCTCCAATGCCAATCCTCAAAAGGAAGTCTCCACCAAAACCAATCTTATGCTTGTCTCTCTTGACAATAGCATCAAAGTCACAAATTTTTTGAGTGACCTCCAAAAGTATGATATGATTGGTAGGGTACCTTGGAAGTCTGTAAGGAGCCCTCTAGCATCCATCAATCTGAATGTAGGAGAAAGTTGGGAATTGAATAAACCAAGCACCATATTTCTTGATTAACTCCTTGGCTTGGTCATAAATCCTAACATGCTCTGCTCTTTGCAACAACCTAGTAATATGCATGGTGAATGCATCATTCACCCTCCTATAGCTTGAACTTCCTAAATGCAATTGAGGGAAAACCTCATAAATAACATCCTGTCTGAAGATTCCCTTTGTACTCAATCCTTTGTAGGGGTGAAATATCGCAAGTGCATAGACCAAATATGAAGTCATCGTGAAGGTCTTGGTTTGTAACACATTGGATAGTTGCTCGTGGATTACTCTGCTTATGACACCTGCCCAATGGTAGTCAGTCTTCTCATGCTCCATCCTCACAATCACATGGCACATCTAGTTTTCAAACATGCCAGCAATCTTCAATCCAACCACCCTGCTAAGAAGAGTGATGGCATCATAATACTCCTTGAATTTTTCCTTAAATAGCTATTTAGGCTGTTTGGAGTAATGAGACTTAGGCTTCTCTAGCCAGGAATTGATAAGCTGCTAAGATTTAATAGTTTGTTCCTCATAATATTCCTGAGTTTCCTTCATGTTGAATGCCACCACATGAGATCTATCTAGCATATCAAAAGTTTGAGAAATGGAAACAAGGTTGAGATTCACCACAATCCTCCCTTGAGGACCAATTATTCTTTGTGTATCACTGTAATAGTTCCTAGCACACTCAAGGACCAGCTCGTAACACTGCACCATGGAATGGAAACCAGCCACATGCACCAATCTTGATTCCAATATCCTCTTAGTCACCAGAGGAGGATCCTGCGCTGCCATTATGCCTTTGAACTCCTCATAATCACATAGTCCAACATTGGTATCAGTTACCTCAGACCAAATTGATGTGATTTTACTCTCAGGGATCTTTCTCTTGGTGTCCATTTTTATTCTTTCTGCCTCGGATATGGAAGATCCCTCCACTGCCTTGCTAGATTCAACCTGGACTCAGCAAGGAAAGCATTGTTAATCCATCAAAACACTGTTAGAATGAACCTCATACAATCAAGGTATTATTAAATCTCATTTAAAATGATCATAACAAATTTTAGGTTTTAGGACCATCCACAGAATTTGAGCCAGAGAGGAATTTAATGGAATTTCAGGCCAGGCGGACTCCAACGGAATAATCATGAAAACACCAGTTAGAAATTAAATCCAATCATTATCAATCAATAAACCACATAGGAGATTTAAATATAGTGTGTAATAATGATAAAATCCATAGTCATCCATTAACACATCATGCTATCTCAAATTCCCTCATATTTCATTAGACTTCGGGAAAATCTGCCAGAGATGGATTTCCGCGAAGGCAAAGACACTTTGCAAACTCAGGAAAAATAGGGAGCCAAGGACTTTGGTAAAATATAGTCCACACGAAAATTTGCGGATTTGGTACAACTCCGAAAGTACTTGGATTTTTGGGAAATCAAAGGAAATTGGGAAAATTCGGCAGAGACAAAAAATCCTGGACTGAAGACAAAACCCGAACTTCGACACTAAATCATGATTTTTCCTAGATTGATGGATCGATCATAAATTTTGACAATTTAGGCCTAAAAAAAGCTTGGTATGAACCATCCATATATTTTCTTAGAATTCTAGGCCAATTCAAAAACATACTAAAGATAAATGGTGATGCCCTAAGTCAAACCTTACAAATCTACCATTACCGCACAAGCAAGCTCATGATTTAGTCATTTCAAGTTCTAATTCCTTACTAGTGGAAGAGAATCATGACTCTCAAGCAAGTTCTCTCATTATGCAAAGAAACAAACTCAGAAATTACTTAGGAGACCATAAATCAAACACTGTTATGCAACTCTAGCCACAAAAATGCTCAAATAATGCAGAGAATTAAACCCAAAGCAAACCAAAAACACTAAGGAAAATGTTAATCATTTATCAATCAAAAAAAGGGAAATTGAATGCATACCATAGTGAAGCGGAAATAGATCTCAGAAGCAGAAAATGCGAATTTAATAGCGTCCACAAAGAACAACGACATGAATGCACTAGAAATTGCCACTTAAATCAAGCAATTCAAACTTCAACGCCTCAATTCCAATCAAACACTCGCAAGAAAGCACTCTACAACTCAATCGATGGAAAAAAATATGCGTAATGGCCCAAAAGACCTCAAAAATTAGTTAAATACATTGTTTTCCTATGGTACATATGACATTAAATGCAATTGACAAGACAGTCAGAAAAAACCAAGGAACCCAACGATAGGACGGAATCCAGAAAAATCCAGCCCACACAGAATTTTGTGAAGACTAAAAATCTTCGAACGACAGTGCTCAGCCGAAGTTCGAGTAGGATCTGAGAAAATTCGGTCGAGGTGGAAAGTCCCGCACTTCAAAGAAAACCCGCACTTAGCTCAAAACTGAAGATCTTCAATGAATAACCAAGGGAAATCACTTAGGCAATCAAAATAAATATTTGAGCACATGCCAAAGCAAGATAAAACCTCAAGATGAAAGGGCCAAGACACCAAAACCAAAGTGAAAGAGGGTCCCTACTTTCAACAGGGCATGTGTGCAAAAACTACACAACACACATATAGGGATTATTTTTTTGGTTTTTAAAATTTTCTATCAAACAAAAAAATTAGGTTTTCAAAATTTTGTTTCTGTAAATAAAAAAAATCATCATATATTTTTTGCAAAAGTTTGATTGAAAAATCAAATTAAAAAAAATTAAAAAATTGCTTTTTAAATAAAAAAAATTAAAAAAGGGGTGAAGGCTTTAAAAGCCTATGTAGACCATCACATCATGTGTAGGTCGTACTAGTAGAGGCAATGACCTTTATTAAAAAATCTAAAAACAAACCGACAACACTTTAAAATAGGTGGCTTCATTCCAAAAAATTCAATGCTCAAAACCTAACAAAGACCATTAGCAAAAAGTAGTGGAGGAATCTTGAAGATTCCCAATGAATATTTCGCCCATTATACAACTTTTAGATACTCATCAATTTTTCTAGGGAGGACATTTTCTTTGGTTATAGTCCACAAACCATCAAATTTAACTTAATGAAGTCCTGATGTCATCATACAGATAGTTCCCTCCAAGCCCCCTCCACACCCCAGTTTTCCCTAAAGGAGCATTTTTTTCTCTTTCTGGCATAACTTGGGCAATATGGTATTGAAATCGAGAAAACAAGATATTGTCGAAAAGCTAGTTCTTAGTACTTTCTAGTGGTGCAGGTCTCACTATTAGATTTTTCTACTAAATTTTGTTATTCTCAGTCAAATTCAGATATTCATTTTTTATTTTTGATCTGATAACTTTTTTCCTATATCTCTGATTTTTGTGATTCAAGCAGCATTGGAAAGGTATTTCAGAGCTCTTCAGATCTATTCATGCACTCTTTCCAACATCTTCCCTAGTTACAGTTTATTTAGTATTTTGTGTTTTCACATTTTTCTTAATTAATTAGACATTTTGGCACTTGTAAAGGATTTATTTGTGAAGGATGACATCATTTGATCTACTTTATCAGTATTGAGGTTATTAGTCTCTATTTTTTTTCATTTGAGTGAGTATCATGGGTTTTTTTAACTTCATCCTTCTATGATCAGCTTGGAAAAGGATAATTATTAGTCTTGGTGAATTGGCATTCTGACACATCTTCGATGGCTTGATATTTTTCCTTATTTAGGTGGGATCATACCTACACCAGACACATGAGGGAATTTATTAGCATGGGGAATCATCAATGATCATATTGTAGGGGTTATTTGTTATAGTGTTTCTCTTGACACTATGTATGATGTATCATACATTGAATGTCCCCACATGCTTTAGAAATGACTTTGGGAGATCTATGGAGACCCTCATATCTCTCCATACCTAGAGGATCCTATTGTAGATTGTCTCACCCCTCTTGCAAATGTAGTTTACATACCCTTTGATGATGATACTTGAGAGGAGCTTGAGTATATCATAGGTCTTGCATGTTTTGATGGCTTAGAGACTTGTCTTCATGTTCCCACTCTTCAGATTGAGACTACATTTTTTTGTTCCTGGCCAGTTTGAAATCACCATGTCATTGGACTTTATTGATTCATTGCAGCAAGAAATCATACATCATCTAGACATAGCTACTTGGGATTCATATCTTATAGACATATCATCCTTGTTTGTAGAGTCCTACATATTGTAGATCTAGAGTATTACTTTGAGGACATTCATCTCCTATTTTTGTGTAGCCACACCACCACTATCATCCCACCATCTTCATCACCTTTGCAGTTTGTTCTATATTAGTCTTCATAGGTTCTTGGATCGACATCATCATTTTTTGACATATTGACATGTGAACAATTTTTAGAGGCACAAACCATCTGGATTTGGATTCCAAAATCACCCATTCTTTTGGATTGGCTTATCCGATCACTAATTAATCTATTTCTTCCTAAGGGGAGAAATATTGTTTGTAGGGAGTGGATCATATTTTGTCTTTAGAATTTCATCATTGGCGCGGGAGCTACTTCATTATGGGAGGATTCATATCCTCATTTTCTCTCTCCTATCAGGGGGAAATAAATTGTAGTTGCATGATAGAATCATTCCTTTGGGGGTCACATTGAGTCCTCCTATCCTTCTTTCACTAGTGCAATAATTTATTTTTCTCTCTTTTGGAGAGGAGTTTTTCCCATGTGGTTTTCTCCTTTTCTCTAGTTATGAGAGATTCATTTATTTGTACATGGGTACCTGATCAAGACTTGTATTTGATACCCATCCATGCATCCACCATTTCTTTCTATATCAAGTTTTTATAGCTTCTCCCTAAGTTGATCTTAAGGGGGGGTGTTGGAGTAATCAGGATAATCACTTGATAATTAATTATTCAATAATTAATTATTAGGTTCCTTATTACTTCAATTCACTTAAGCTAAACTTAGGAGTGATTTTTAATTTTTTAGTTTGATCCTTATTATTAGTTTGGACTAAATTTAGGAAAAGTTGTCTCATTTCATGAGATTAGAAAACTTGTCACTATCTTGTTAAATCCTCATCTAGGGTTTGCTTGTGCAATGCTTTTATAAGCTTTCCAATTCATTGTAATAATTCAATTCAAAACCATTCAAGTTAATACATTACACATATTAGTGCTCTTTTGAATTCAATAATTTCTTCTCTTGGTTTCATAGAATAATCATTACTTTGTTCTCTCATGTGTGATAAGGTGTTTTGGTTGCAGAGGATCACTGGGCATTGTGGGGTTTAACTATCAACTTAAAAAAAAGTGAATCGAAAGTTTGTGAGGGAATATAGATTAGGAGATGAAATTTGAATACACAAAGCTAAAGGGATTCCCAGTGGAAACAATTAAGGTAGTAGTGATATTGCTAGTTAGTTGCATGGTTGTAGTGACATGAGGATTGTGTATGTATGAATAAAGGTTACAATTGTAGGAGGAGGAATTTGACTTCCACCTTGGCTTTGAGTGTGTCCCAAATATTGAGCACAACTAGTTGTAGGAACATGTTTATCAACAATATGAGCTAGGCTACACACAATATCTATTGCATGTTCAATATCAAGCATTCTCTCATGTTACCTATGGCAGAAATTGTAGTATCAACAATGTGATAAAAACTCACAAAGGTTTGCAATTTCAAAAATTCATCCATTTTTCATATGTTTTATTGAGGGACATGAGAAAACATTGATTCAACATTAGTATCATTAGTTTCTAGTATGAGATTCATAGGAAATGAGGTGTCAAAGGTATGGTTCATGATTGTTGACTAGTGTCAACACTATTGGTGAAAGAGCTAAAAGAACTCAAGATCCACAATGGACGTAGAAGTGTAGGATGGAATGAGTCTAGAGCTACATCTCACTAGAGTATTGTAAATATGACACCAAGTTGTGAACATTATACAAGTTTCACCAAGCCTAGTGTGCACCCAAAATGGATAATAGGCACTAGATAAAATGCAAGGAAAAAACAACAATAGGAAGTGTAATGCAAATATGTAAAAGGAGATAGAAATTTTTAGATTTAAAGCAAGATAATTTTTTTATCATACTATGTATAACCTAAAAATTATGTATTTTTTGAAAATGCAATTTGAATTCAAACAATGCACTAAATTAACCAATTAACCTTAATTATGAACAATTTCAAAAAATAGAAATTCTAGAAACTAAAATAGGAAATTGAATACAACAATACAAAATGCAGACATAAGGATTTTAATGACTAAAATTTTAGAAAAATCCATAATAAAGGACTCATTTACCCCTGGGTGAATGGGTCTTGCTTCAAGGTTTTGAAATTTTATGTTATAGATTTATGAGTTAATGTTTGTGTTTTCAAGTTAAGGTTGCAAACAGGGAGTTACTGTTTCAGATTTTTGGAAAATCAAGGTTATATGCAAGTGCAAAATGATGCTAAATGAGAGGAAAAAAGATCTAATTTGAGATTCAATTTTGATTCAAATTTCTGATTTGATTAACTAATTATGTAATGTTATGAATTCACTATGCAAATTGGATCTAACAATATGCATATTTTTATGAATTTTTAGATTTGTAAGTATGCCAAAATGCACTTTAACACACTAAAATGTAAATGAAAACTAATGCAAGTATGAAATATCTAAAATTTCAAACCAAATGCAAAAGAATTCAAATCTAGACCTAGAGATGAAATAGACTCCAAATTCAAAAAAAATATACTATAAGAATGTCAAGTTCACCAAAATGAAATGATAAAAATTAGGTGCATCAATGATGTGTAGGAAAGTGGGGTATGATGGACCTAATCTCCTTAATTAATTAGGAAATGAGATCCACACAATGAATTGGCTTACAACCCTTAGGTGAGTCAACTCAATGTGTGAATTTGTTGATTTCCTTATGATTGGGGATGTGGGTACAAGGTTGAACAACACTTTTGGGAGAAAAAATAAAAATAGAAAATAAACCTAATTATACCAATTCAAACTTGCAACATCAATTTAAAGCATAATACTAACAAAAATAAATAAAAAATTGGAAGATTGTAGAAGGCCTGAGTGATGTGTACCTATCACGAAAAGGATTCTTCGAGAGGGAAATTGGGACTTATTCACCCATGGGTGAATGGGTCTTTTGTCAAGGTTTTTAGAAAAGTTTTGGGAGCTTGAGATACCAGTCTATTGTTTTTTATTTATCCATTTTTTAGTGTAAAAATGTCAAAAATAACTTATGGAGGTGACTTTCCATGAGATGACAACAAATATGACAAGTTTTGTAGCTTTGACAACTTCTTCAATTTAGGTCTTCAAGAGATATTCACTCCTTCTTCACCTAAGATATACAACATAAACACAAGAGGGAAAAATTATTTCTTTTTGGTGAATGGGGTTTTTCCTTGGTCAAACCCCATTTTGGTAATTAAACCTTGAAATGAAATAATGAAAGCATGAAAGGAATGAAGAATGAAAAATTCTACGTTGCAATACAACAAACCATTGAATGAACCTTGGAGTGGAGATATTGGAAGGTTTGCAACTTACATGAAATAGATTCAATGGATGTGGATCTTGATGCTTGAATTGTACTTGAATATTTTGACTTGATCTTTGAAACCTACATCACAATATTAGCTCCAAAAACATGCATGTTGCATAAAGACTTTGAGATGATGGTTGAGATGTTGATTTCTGCAATAAATCCTTGATAATTATTCTCTTGAATGCACTTGATAGTAATCCTTTCTCTTTTGATTGCTTCTTCAAAATTCTATCTTGAAACTTGAAAAATTCTAGGATTGATTTGATAAAATAACCTAGTATTTATAGGTATGTAACCTTAGCTTCCTAAAAATTAAAAATTACAAGACAACATAAAAATTTGAATTTAAAGAAATTAAAGCACCACCAAAAACACAATTTAAATTTAGATTCAAAGGTCTAGGGAGGATCCATTTTCCCATAGGTGAATGGATCTGAGGTCCCTATTCCTAGAACAAACATTGCTCAAGGTAAAGTGTTATGCTTAGGCATTAATTATTATTGGGTTTCCCTTTTGGAAAATGTAATTTAATGGGATTTTAAAAGCATAATAGGTATTATTAAGGCATAATTAAGCTCAATTTAATTAGAAGGGACACCAAAAAGTGTGAAAATGTAATGAGTACACTTTACTACACTACAGATGGATATGAGTCAAATGAGTCTACTTGTTGAAAAGAAGAGGAAGAAAAAGCTGAAGAATAGGAACTGCAAATTGAAGAGGGAGAAGCTCTGAAAAAATAACCCTAAAACCCCTAAGTATGTGTAGAAAAATAATTTTGAAGAATAGATCATTGGAGATGAATGGAAAGGTTTATTGACAAGAAGAAGAGCTATAGAAGAAGATGTAAATTTGTGCTTAAGAAGATGTAAATTTTTGCTCACTTTCTAAAGTTGAATCTAAAAAAATAAGTGAAGCATGCAAGGATGAACACTAGATAAAGGCTATGGAAGAACTACAATAGGTTGAGAAGAATCACACTTGAGAACTTGTCCCAAGACTAGTTAACAAAAACATAATTGGTACTAAGTGGGTGTTTAGAAATAAGATGAATGAGAATGGAGAAGTAGTAAGAAATGTTGGTTGCTTTTAATTCCCAAACTAATCTCACTAGTTATGAATTTTCCAAATTCAATAATTAGTAACCAGGAGGGATTGACGAACTTGATAGGTGAAAGTTTGCTAAAATTTCCCTCTACACTTTGGGCTCTACAAAACTTGGGAGGGTGATCCCAAATAATTTTCTCAAGCTCTCCTATATCAGTTTACCTTGAACATTATAGAAAATAGATATGCTCTACACATAATTACTTGATAATTAAAAGAATGAAAATACTTGGCAGAATCTTTAATAATTAATCAGTTTATAGTAGTAGAACATGGAAAACCTCAACTCAACATGCGTTTCAACATAAAATAAATATTTCATTCTTTTTAATGTATTGTTTGTGAAAGATCATGAATATGCAACTCAAATATAGATCCTAGACTAGTTCCTTTACCTAGGGAAAGGATTCAAAATTAACACAAACCATGATGAATAACAACATTTTAAACCTAGCATTACATAAGATTTTATAACACTGTATTACAATATTATACTCAAGTATTCTGAACTAGAACTTCTTATCAAATATTTATACTCAAATTACATAAATATATGATTCCATCGGAGTAATTCAACTAAATATTTGAATTAGAGCAAAGATAAAATCATACATTCATTGAAACACAATGTAGATCCTTGAAAATACCCTTGATCATTTTCATTGATAATTCATTTAAAGAGTATACAAGGAGATAATTGCCTTCAAAATCATGTCATTCTTGTCTTCAAATACTAGCACTTTTATACAACATTAATTTTTTTGAAAAAAAAGACTCAAATCCTAGAAATAGACTCAACTTCTATTCTTTGTACTTCTATTACAAAACTTCTCTTAAAATCAATCAACAACTTGTACAATTAGCCCTATATTCCATTTTATAGAAACAACGCAGTAAAACAAGCATCAGGCTAATTGACACATGTCATATTTTATTTTGACACAAATTTACATTTCAAAATACAAGCGAAACTATGAGCTCATGGATGGAATATTCAAAGTGCAAAGTAGTTATACAAGTTGTAACAAACATCATGCTTTCAAAAAATATCTAAAATAGTTATTAGTACTTTATGTCACTTCATGCCTCATTCTTCTTCATGGTGGACCTAGAGAAATATGATCTAGTAGATGAGAGCATAACCTACTGTGCAAGATGACAAAATGTATCTACTATTTCCCTTGGAAACTTCTGAAATTGATGAAAATGCCAAATAGACAAAAAAATTTGCAACAAATCTAGAATATCATTATAATTCTGGTCCCAAGCAATATAGTCCTCTTCAGTAGGTGAATTGAAGGCCATGAACTCATCCATTTTTTTCCTATAAGGACCATACTTTTAAATTATTTGATTTACATCCATTTCAAACTCTTCCAAAAAAGTGCTATTGACTGAAAACTTATTCATACTATCCTTTAGCATAGCTACTTGATATCTCCCTTTTTTAAAAATTAGGGTGGCCTCTATAGGAATAATAACATCCATGTGAGCCCTCTATTGCTCATAGGTCTTGAAGGTTCCATCATTATTAAGAATGTAACTTAGGAGACCAAGATCACTTTCATAAAATTCTTGAGCAATGCCTTGGTTTTCTTTTCCAATGGATCTACCAACCCTTGTTATTCAACAATTTCCTTTACTACCTTGTAAGTTAGAGAAATTTTAGGTGGCTTATTTTGATCATGTGTGGATACTATCACAATTCTCTTTAATGCAACCAACCTTGGAACCCATGTTTTCATTAGTGGAATAGAAAATGATCTATCCCTTTCAAATATACTTATTAAATTGAAAATTAAATAATAATTACAGTGAACACTCCTCACTCTTTTTATTGCCTTTTCTAAAAAATGTTCCAAAACATTAGAAATAATAAAAATATTGTTATCATTTTTTAATGCAAAAAATTCTTCATACACCTCCAATTGTTGAATCAATTCTTCTTTGCTCACATCTTTCTTTTCAAGAGGTGTTGTTGATGTACTTGGGTCTAAATATGCAAGTGGTACATTGTCCTCATTATACACTACCATTTCCATTAATGGTGGTGGAGGATGAGAATGGACAAGAGGAGGTGGTGATTGCACTAGAGAAGATGGAATAGGAGGAGGAATACTATCCTGCATTGGTGCCTTAGTTTGCATTGATTTCAATTGTTCCTTCAACAATGCAACTTCCAAGTGTAATTCTATAATATTTTGTTCATCTTTGTTGTGTGAAATCACCATATCATTATAATCCTTATTATTTTCCTCATAATATCCTTAAAAGGATTCAACAGTAGCCTTGTTGAATTGGGCTACATTCACTTCCATTATAGTTGCTTTAACAGCTAGAGTATCCAATACTCTCTTTATTATTAGCCTTCCCCTTAAATCTGATGTTGGATCTACAACCTCTAATTTATTTGTGTTTGGGGATAATGCCCAAATGACTAATGTGTTCCATTGTGGACTAAAAGTTGACCCCTATAAGGCACATGTGGATTCCTCCTCAATGGAAAAAATAGGAGTATTTTTTCTCCTCATTGTATCAAAATATATGGAAGATTCCATATCCCTTTCAGGTAACAAGAGCAAACCACTTTCCCTTACCAATTTTCTCCCATCTACAAGTGTTATCTTCTTATATTTTCCTTCATTTCTACAAGGACCTTATTTTCAATGACTTCCCTTAGAAGTTCTAGATTTTTTATCATTCCAATTTTAACTTTTTCATCATATTCCTCTCTCCTTGCTTTCCAAAAAAAATTCTTGAAACACATTAGTTTTGATAAAGGCATCATCATCCATAAATTCATTACATACCTTTTCTCTAACATCATTAGCATTGTTGACCCCAATAAAATTAGCCTTACCCAATCTGAGCCTCTGAGTTGGTAATTTCACTCCTCTTGGGGGTGGAGGAATACCCTAAATCATTTCATTCTCAATCTCAATGATTTCCTCATTAGAATCAAGAGGATAAACAACAATCCTAGTTGATGTAACACTCCTTGTTGGTTCAAATTTTCTTCTTTTGCATGCAGATTCCCTTGGAGGTGAGTCTAATTAATAACCTCTAGAGTGGATGATGTTGGGGGTGGATATGGTGGAATTTGATGTATAAGAGAAGAAGCTCTAGACTCTTTTGAATGAGGAGTAAATTTTTTTTTCTCCTTTCTCACTATGCTCTTTTTCCTTGTAAATATATATACTGCTTTGTTGGTGTTTGATATGTTGGTCTTTCTTCCACCATAGGGGATTTTCATTTATCTTACACTTCCCTCCCCCCTTGAGGCATCCGACCACTTTATCAAAATTTTGTAGTATTGTCTCCATTTTTTAAAATCTAATCATTAATTTTTGAGAAAACTCCATTAAAATTGGGATCCTTATCTTGTTTTTCCTTATCCAGTTTGATGAAGGCTAACCATTTCATCTTTCTCTCCTATGCTTTTTGATAATCAAAAACATTTTTGATTACATATTCTAGGAAGTATAAATTATGCAAAAACTTCCCTCCCTTAATTTTTTCCTTTAAGACAACCACAAAACCTTCTAGATCATAATGTATCATTGTACAAAATTTCATTCTTAGAGGTTTAATCATTAGGACAATGTTCTTCCACCCATCATTAACCATGACCAAATTTGAAAAAAAAAAGTGTACGCAAGGAAAAGAGTTCCCTTCCTCATTCTAACTAAATGGTTGTCTTCAAAGTTTCCCAACTACCTCATGACTTCAAGAAAACAAATCCTCAATAGCACATCTCTTAGAAAAACATAGGGTGTGACATTTGTTCCATATACTCTGAGGATGGTGCAACTAGAATATGAGATGATATCTCCCTAAATATGCTCAATGTCTAACTCGGGTCTCCTTTCTTTGGGTCCTAAGAAATCATGAAAATACTTTGGAATTCTAGCTAGATTCAAAACGAAGTAGCCTCTCAATTTTGAAGCAAACACATTGGAGAAATCAACAAAACTAGAGTCTAGATCGTCCATATCCGAAATATGAGTCCAAGATTTGACAAGGAGATCCTCACCATTCTCACTTGTCGTATCCAATTTCACATCTTCTCCAAAATATTCACCCCCCTTGTATTAAAATATATGGATCAATAGTGAACACAACCAAAATCTAACACCTGTTTGGCCAGATATGAGAGATGTTAGGCCCTTGTCGACCGCATTAGACATATATGTTGAAAAATCATATAATTTTTTGACCATTGCATGTTGAATGTTGGTCGCCATGTACATGAAGGCCACTGGCATCCCTTTGGGAGGGTCCAACCCTAAAATCTGACACAAAGTAAAGAAATTTCTCTTAAAATATAACTCAAATCTCTCATTTGGGTAGGGATCTTTATCAAATGGATTAAGTTTGATATTTCTTCTATTTTTTTCCCTTCCCATGAAATTTTTCAATATTGAAACTCTAAAAGTTACTTTGATCTTTTCATATTCTTCCTTCAGGGAATTCAAAATCAATGGGATCCTCAGCACTAGGGTCTAACTTGAACACTTCAATTATCCAAGCCCTAGTGATGTTAATCATTTTTACACCATGTGTCCTTACAACCCAAACATTAGGGTCATAGTTGGCTGCTATAGGCTTCAAAAGATCAGTGTTAGTTTATACATTGGGGACAACAAGTTTCCCCATATCTAACCTCCATGGATTGCAAATAGGGACCTGTTGTGCAGTTTTTGCACACATGCCCCATTGAAATTAGGGACCCTCTTTTGCTTTCATTTTTGGTGTTTTGGGCCATGGAATTTTGAGGATTTTTTTCCTTAGTGCATGCTTAAATGATTATCTTATTTGTTCACAATGCCCCCCTTCTAGGAAGCACTTTAAAAATCTAATGTTTTGAGCTCATTTCAGGTTTCTGGATCCTTTCGAGAAAATCCACTCCTGGCGAAATTCCCCAAATCCTCTCATAATCCGATGTTGTTTGCATTGCATTGTGGTTAATAAATTTTTGGTCTTCACAGAATTCCCTATTGGTCGGATTTCTCTAAATTTTCGCCGTCCTGTTAGATTTCCAGGTTTTGGGTCTGGGTTGTCTTGTCGACTGCATTTATGATCATTTGTATGATTTCTGAGGGAGGTATTTAATCAATTTTTTGGGGAGTTTTATGCCATTATTCTTTATCATTTACTCTCTAATTGATCTAGAGTGCTTGGTCCTGAGTGCTTGCTTGATTTGGCATGTTGAACTTGCAAATTGTTGGATTTGGTGGTTTTTTTCTTGGGCGTCATCTATTGTTTGCGGGGGCACAAAAGGTTGTCATTGTTGTGATCAACTCTCACTTCATCAATAGTGCATATTCATTGCCCTTATTTTTTAATATTGAATGTGAATGATTCTTTGGAATCCTTAATGTGCTTGCAGTATAAATTTCTACATATTTGAGCATTAAACATCTTGAAGCTAGGGTTGTTAAATTATGTTAGATTGATGATTGATGATTCCCCAAGTGAGTTTTCGAGCTTGTTTTTTAATCCCATTATGAGGTAGTTCATCTGTGTGGCCATAAGGAACTTTGTGAAAACTTAACAGTTGAGTAACCTGAGCTTAAAGGCTAGTCCTATTCATTCATGGCAGAATTTTAGGGTTTCATGCTTAGGGCATCACCATTTCCTTTCAATTTTCTTTAAGATGAGCCTCAAATTTACAGATGATCTTTAGGAGGTTCAAATCGAGTAGGTTTCAAGCCCAAGATCCTCAAACTTGTGATTGTTTGATCAATTTGAGTGAAGTCATGGGAAAACATTGACATTCAGGTTTTCCTTCAACTTCAGGATTTTCCTTCAGTGGTAGATTTCACCAATTTTCCATGTTCTCGTCGTTTTCCCGAAATGTGTTGTAGTTCAGAGTTTTTCCCGCTTCACAGATTTTCGTTCCCTATGGATTTTACCAAAATTTCCTATGTTCCTTCATTTTCCTGGAATTCGTAAACTATTGTTGTTTTTGCGGATTTCTGTCCTGGGTGGAATTCTCCAAAACTTTGTTGAAGATGAAGAACTGTGAGATAACATGATTTATTAGATGATGATTATGTATTGTATGATAAATTTGAATGATTTGAAGATGCATCATGTTGTTTCTTAGTTGATGACAAATTGATTACATGATTATTGGATGCTTCTATGTTTGTTTTGCTAAAATTTTCCTGCCTGGGAATTTTTTGAAATTCCTCTCTGGCCTAGATTCTGCAGGATGACTAAAAACCCGAACCTTGATATGATTAATTTTTATGAGGTTTTGGAGCATTTTTCTTATCTTGGGACTTATATTGAGGATTAATATTGATTAATTAACTTGTGTTTCCTGTGATCTTTACTATGGTTTCTTTGTCGAATGCAGGTTGAGTCGAGTAAAGTGGTTACAAGTGGAACCAAGGGTAGAGTGATGGATCCAAGTGCAGAGGGATCTTCTATTTCCAAGGTAGAAAGAATCAAAATGGATATCAACAGCATAATTCTTGGAGCAAGCTTACTTCCATCTGGTCAGAGGTAACTGATACCAATGTTGGATTGTGGGATTATGAAGAGTTCAAGACAAGGATGGCAGCATAGGACATTCCTTTACTAGCCAAAAGGACATTGGAATCAAGATTACCACATGTAGTTGGATTTTGTCCTATAGTACAGTGTTATGAGTTGGTGCTCGACTGTGCTAGACACTATGATAGAGGTACACAATGGATAGTTGGTCCCCAAGGGAGAATTGTGGCAAATCTGAATCCTGGGTCTATATCCCAAACCTTTGACATGCCAGATAAGTCTCATGTGGTGTCTTTCGATATGGATTTGGAAAATATTTTCTATGAGGAAGACTCCATCAAGTCCCAACAAGTCATCAATTCCTGGTTGGAGAAACCTAAGTCCCACTTTTCCAAGCTACCCAAGTAGCTATTTAGAGCTAAACTCAAGGAGTACTATGATCTTATCACCCTTCTCAGTAGGGTGGTAGGGTTGAAGAGTGCAAGAGTATTTGAGAATTGGATGTTCCATGTCACTATGAGGATGGAGAAAAATATAGATTATCATTGGGTAGGCATTATCAGTGAAAGGATCCCTGCGAAATTGTACAATGTGTTTCAAATAAAGACCTTCACAATGACCTCCTACTTGGTTTATGCACTTGCAATATTTCATCCATACAAGGGACTAAGTACAAGGGGTGTGTTTGGACAGGATGTAATCTATGAGGTCTATCCATAGCTACACCTGGGTAACTCGAACTATAGGAGGGTGAATGATGTATTCACCATGTACATCACAAGATTATTGCCAAGTACAGAGCATGTGAGGATATCTAACAATGCCAAGGAGCTAATCAAAAGGTATGGGGCTTGGTTCATACAGTTTCCCACATTTTCATATATGAAGATAGATGGTTGTTAGAGGGCTCCATACAGACTTCCTAGCTATCCCAAAGACCATGTTATACTTTTGGAAGTCACAAGGAAAATATGTGATTTTGATGCAATTGTGAAGAAGAATAAACATAAGACTGGATTCAGTGGAGATTTTACTTTGAGGATAGGCACTAGTGAGGCATGCCCTTCTATTAATTTGGCCTATGCTTCTGAAGAAAAAATGAGCACTCTTGGGTTATCCTTTCATTCCAAGAGATCTAGGTTTGATAGGAATAGCGAAGCACAGAAGAAGGCCAGTAGAGAATATACTCACAAAGATAATATAGAGGACTATTGGGCCAATTGCAGTGATGATTTTGAGAACAGAAGGAAGAAGTTTTCCAGGCTACCTGTTAACTTAGTTCAACTATATAATGTGAAGGCCATTCTAGATCAAGTGGAAGATGATGGAGATTTGATTCAGGTCCATGATTATGAGGTAGTGAAGGATAAATCAGTGGGAGAAATAGACTAGTTGGAGGAAGAGAAAACAAAGTTAGAGCAACTTATGACTCTAGTGATTAAATATACAAAGTTGTTGCTCAAGCCTAATATGTGGGAGCTAGAAAGTGAAGGTGTACAATGTACCTATGATTTAATGGGAGACTTGGAGTCTCATTCCACTTCTGAGGAGTCGGCTAAGTAGGATCCTAAGGGTAAGGAGAAGGTGAGCTCTCCTTTTAAGATCAAGATTAAAGATGTTCAAGTGAAGGAAGTACAAGAGGCAGAGAAACAAAGAAAGACTATTGCAAAGAAGAGGAAACATATTTCAAGGGAAAAGAAATCAGCAAAGGATGAAGTTGAAAAGGAGGATAAGAAGGTTAATGTCCCTGTGCCTAAGAGAAGAAGGATAGTAATATTTTCATAGAAGGAAAAGTAAAGTTCCAAGGTAGGGGAGGAAGTTAGCCCACCTGTGATAAGTGTGGAGAGTTCGGGAGAAAAGACACAGGTGTACACAAGAAAATCAAGAACCCCTTCTCCTAAGGACAATGTGTCGAGGAAGGATGCTCCTCCAGTCACTCTTTCCATAGAACAACATATGATATTCCTCCTTCCCATGAAGCTTGTGGTGAACCAGGTGAATCCAAAGAAGTAGAAAGTCATCAAGATCCAGAAGGAGAAGAATTTCAAGAAGGTGAGCTCTATAGTGTTGAGGTAGAAATAGAGAAGGTGTTACAGTCTCCCCTGGTGACTTATGATGATTCACCTTCTAGGAGTGAATAAGATAGACCTCCTCAGAGAGAGGAAGTTCCAATTAATACTCCACCACCAGTAAATGAAGAAGAAGAGCATGATAAAGAAAAGGAAGAAACAGTTGAGGAGATTCCTGAGAAACATGATTTGAATGAAGATATTCCTAGGGATCAATTGGATGAAGTTGGACAGAGCAATGTACCATCAGAACTGGTGCAGGAGCACCCAATCCCTTCAAGGAATTCTTCAAGGGTCAGGAGTGTGCAGGGGTCAGGAGGACCTTTCCATCATATGAAAACATCAACTATGATATCTTGAAGCCTATAATGGCATTTGGCATGGATGAGAGTAATTGGAAGATCAAAAGTCCTAAGGGTCCTGATAAGGACCATAGGACCAAAAATGATTGTAAATGAACCAATAGTGTCCTAGGGGTTTAGAGAGGTATAAAATGATTTAATTATGTCAAATAATGTTGGATGTTAAATATTCAATAGTTTTTAGGTTGTAGGAATCAATAAAATAAGAGTTGGAAAATTCAGATTTTCAAATTCCAACTTTGGCGGGAACGTGTGTTTTTGATGATTTAGCACTAATAATGTAATGAAACCAATACTAATTGGTTGGTACAGTTGGGGGAAGGGTTTTTAAGGTTTCAAAAGTCATTTGTATGAGTTTTTGGCTGATATTCTAAGTGTTGTACCGACTGCTACAGAAAATTAATAAAAACTTCATTTTTTTTGCATTTTCTTGTGCTCATTTGATGATCTATTGATTTCTATTGAAGATAAGTTCCATTGGATGAAGTAGATACCTGTATTTACATTCATTTAACCTTTTTAATGCCCTAATAGATGTTATAAATATGTTTCTTACATTATATTATTGACTGTCCTCAAGAAAGTGTAGATTTTCACTATTTTTGGTGGTTTTCATGGATGTTTGATCCATTTCATGAGGAAATGATGTTGTAACTTGTGAAATGGATCACTTATAAATTTTTTAATAAAAACCTAACAAAATAATGTGTAGTAAAGAGGAATATTAAGGTGTACACCAAGATTGGACAATACAAAGTGCATGAGGATGGGGGCTAAAGTATAGCAGCAGAAGATCTGCCTTAATAAGGGGCAATTTTTTGAGTTTGTATTGATTTATTATGTTGATCTAATGGTGAAAATTCAAAGAGAGGGTTCTGGAAGTGTTTGAAAGGTGAGTAACTAAAAATCCCTAGTTTTGAGGCAATTTATGGAGGCTTTTGTGTTTGAGCATATTAATGGTGTCATAGAAGACTAAAAGCTTGAAAATACTTGGTTTGGGGATGTTTTAAGAGACTGTTGAAAGTTTCATGGTCAGGGGTTGAGTTTAGAGAGGGGATGCTTTGAAAAAGAGGGCTAATTAGGCCTAGTTTTTGAGGAAACAATAGATTTTGGTTGGTGTGCTCCAAAACAAGTGCCATCAAGAATCTAGTATGTTGTGTAGAATCATAAACCACATCTAGTTCAATCATTAGTTTGGAGGGTCCTTTGAGAACATTGAGTGAAAGTTCAAGAATCCATCGCTAGAGGCCTAGTTGGGCTAGAAGCCTAGTCAAGTTGCAAAAAGAGAGTTGTGCTTAAGACAGAGGGTTGGGGCTTTGTAAATGTTCAAGACAAGTTTGTGTGAGTCTATTAAGAGCACTCCTAGGGTTTGGGTCCATAAGGAATCATATAAGTTATAAGTGAGCCATTGAGCCTTATTTCTATAAGGGTGTTTGAGAGTGCATTGTTGTGACCTTTGAAATCATTGTGTTGTTTTCCTAAAGTTCCCATCCCCTCTGCATCAAGAACCTATTGTTCTAGGTTGGTTGGATAAAGAATTAAAGAGTAAGAAGTTTATTGTAGATGACAACCCTCCCAATTGGGATGAGCTATTGGAAAATATAGGAAAGGGTAAAGTAAAGAAGAAAGCCAGGGTCATCTCCAAGATTGAGAGGGATGAAGCAAATAATAGGGTAGTTCACATTACTACCACTACCCTTGATAAGAATAGAGATGATGTAACTGGAAGTGACTACAATGTGCAGATCATCAACCTAGGGCCTACTTCCATGTTACAAGAGATCGAAGAATATGAGGGGTCTAGTGCTGTGATCATGGGTAGGTTGAGGAAAGAAGTGTAAACCAAATAGGAATTGAAGAAGGGAAATGATAAACTCAAGAGATATTTATGAGACTTGATGAAGCCTTTGCAATCCATCAGTTCCTCATCATTTTTTGTGAGCCTTATTCCACAAGAAACAATACCAGAGTTGGAAAGAATGAAAAGCACCACCCATGCTACAATCGACTGGTTATAGGGGGTACAAACTAAAGGAGATGATGCTATCAAGGACATCTTTTCAACTAGAGGAGATGCAATGAGATCATTAGATTGGCTAAGAAGTGTGCTAGCTCAGGATAAGGAGGATTTGGATCTCTTGTTGTAGAAAACCAAGACCATCATGGAATATACTTAAGATAAGCTAGTTGGTGATGGAATTCTTCCTTCCTCCATAATTGTAGAACCTTGGGAATGATTTGAAACATTGAAAATAAGGCAGAAGGTTTTAAAGAAGGTATATAAGTAGAGGAGGCAAATTGAAGACACCTTGACTAAAATTTACAATAAGTGCATTTCCTTCTTTGAGGTGATGACAAGGAGAAAGAGGTTTGCACTGAAGCATTTGAACTTGGAGCAGTTGAGAAAATGGTGGTGAGATGTGTATTCTTTAGTAAATGAGGGCCCTGTCACTGAACATCAGTTGGGTGATGCAGCTACCTACATTGCAGTAATTGATAAATATTAGACAAGTAGGGTAGAATGGGATAAAATGGTGAAATAGTCAAGAGAGGATATTAAATCCATTGAGAGGAGAATTAAGGTTTTGATTATGCCACCTATAGCCGACTTGGAAAAGATATTTTTGATGATACAGGATATGGTGGAGCGAAATAAGGACAAATGGGATGGCAGTTAATGCAATGCTTCATTAGAATTTGTTCTTCCCCATTATTTCTCTTCTTCCTTCACATGCATTGGACTGAGCTTTGCTCGAGACCTCAGGCCAACCTGGATGGAGTACATTTATTTAATGCATATTTCACTTTATTTTGAATTCTAATTGGTTGAATTGTTTTGTGGCTATTTTTTATTGTAAACCCTAATTTGGCCAACATATCTTTGGGGGTCTCTATTAATATGGAATTCCACCTCATTTTTAAGGGCTAGATATTTTTTCATTGGAGAAAATTAAGTACTAGAGCAAGAGTTAGAGTTAGGAGTTAGTCTTATTTTCAAGCAAGCAAGTGTTGTAATAGAATACTGGAACTATTGCTACTTTGGGTAATTTAATACAAGTGAAGACATTGTGATTTGGTTCCTTTCTTGTGTTGAATTTTATCTAGCATGGTTCTTGTGATTCTATCTTTGTAATTGCTTAAGTTTACTTGATAGATTTGTTAGATTTAGAGCTAGATCTAATTTAATAGTGTTTATGATTTGATGCTTGAAGTGTTTGTAGCAATCCCTGGTCCATACTTTTTGCAGCTGGCTAATTGTTAGTTGCTTTACAAAGTTAGCCTGGACTTAATATTCATTGTGCTTAGTTTAATTTTGAATGTTTGTTCATTTCAATTGCAATAGGGTTGTTTTGAATGAATATTCATGATCTAAAAATATTTCATGCCTTAGAATATTGCACTATTTCTATAAGATTGGAAATTTAATCTAGGTTAAGCAGGAACTAGTTTATGAGGGATTGGTCAATTTCAAGTATTTCATCATTTACATTATTGGTCTTAGAAGTAGTTTTAATTTAGAAATCTCTCTAAAACCCTTACCTTTTTCTATTTCTTTTATCATTCGGGTTAGATTTAGGATTTCAAGTATCATCAAATTGCAAAATCTGATAAACTTAAGATTCAGTATTTGCTTGTAGTAAGGTCCCTTTGTGATTACCAGCATTTTCACATTTATCACTGAGTTGTTTATGCATTGTCAAGACCTAACATTAGAGACCTTGGGGTTATCTCTTGAGGCTTGTTGATAGAGATTTACCTGTCAAGAGAGATAGGACATCATATTTTGTTTGAGTTGTTGTGCAAAAAACACCATCAATAGATTGGCGCTAGAAGGAGGGCCTGAATAAGAAAGTTGGATCAATTTTTGTTTGCCATCTCTCTTGAAATATTCAGAAGAAGAACCAGATCTACTCCAAGAAAGAAGGAATTTCAAGAGTTGCCACCTCCTACAAGGTCAAGAAGGACTAGAAGAAGGGGTGAATCACCATCCACCCAACCACTTCCATCATCTCCATCATTCTCATCTTAATCAAGTCCATCTGCATCTGATTCTAAGCCCATCCCCATTCAATAGTCTCAACCAGCCATAAATTAGCCTTTACTACCCCCACCTCCACCAATGTCTTTTTTGGTTAACAATTCATATTCGTTAACCTTCAATAATTACAATTTCATGCCTAAGAACCCTGAACACTTATGTTCAAAGTTCCATGTTAATGATCCTAATAGAACCATAGAGGAACATATAAGGATTTTTCAGACCTACCTTAAAGATAGAGGAATCAATCATGAGAATGTAGCATGTAGGCTCTTTCCTTTTTCCTTAGGAGAAGATGCATTCTACTGGTACAATCATTTTCCTACTGGGTCTATTTAGAATTGAAGTGAATTGGAGACTGCATTTCTCTAGAATTTTAGGATTCCCATTAGTCCCAATGAGCTTTATCTTCAGTTCACCAATGTTAAGAGAGAAGTCCATGAGCCTATAGGGTCCTTTAACAACAAGTTTCACTGTGCCTATACCTGACTGTAGGCTCCTTATGTTGTTGATGAAGCCACTGATTTAGAAGTCTATTATGAGGGACTTGACAGTCTGATAGCTACCTTCATGAAGTGGAGAAAAAACCCTCCCAACACTCTACTTGATGCATACATAGAGGCTGTGAAGGTTAGCACTGCTTTAAGACAACATTTAACTGGACCTGTACCATCATTAGGACCCACAGCTCACCCTGGATAGGTTCAAGATCTCAATTAGGACCTCACCAATCATACTCCTATGATGAATCTGATACCTCAGTTGCCTTTGGTCCCTCACCCAAGTCCTTCTATGAACCAAGTTCCACCAATGGAAAATTATCCCTAGCAAAATGTTAATCATCCCATTCACCCACAACCTCAAACTAGTTTTCCCACATATTTGTAGAATTCTGAAGTTTTGAATCAATCTCTAGGCTTTGGTGTAGTAGCAGGACACTCCCAAAACAATGTGAACCAGACTACATATAATAATCCGGACAAGGAAAGGTTAGATGAATTGTCTGAACAAGTGAAAAAGTTGAACATGGAGGTTACTTATATGAGGAATCAAAGTAGTCAACTCCAAGCTGCTCAAAGGAGTATGCAGTCTAATTATAATAGAGAAAGGGAGGCCCAACAAGGATATAACTTTGATAGAGGGCAGGATTTTGATCGAGGACAACACACTAATAGAGGAAAACATTTTGAAAGAGGATAGAACTTTGAGAGAGGCCAACCCTCTGGCCAAAATTTTTATAGAGGATAGGCTGATGGACAAGGATTTGATAAAAGACAACCGCCCAGGTAGAATAGAACTTGGAATACAAGGCCTAACAATGGAGGTGTCCCCACCCCATTGGATCAACCTTCTAATCAAGAGAAGCCTCCAAGTGGTGTGTTCCTAGTTGAAGCTGCTTTGTTAGGATGGTGTAGGATCCATAAAACAAGTCAGCATTATGAGTTAGATTACCCTGAATTCCATATAGCTGCCTCTATCTTTCAGTATGAGGTGGAAAATAATCCAAGTAACTAGGAGTTGGTGCCATCTACTCCTTATGACTCACCTTTGCTAGTGCTAAATCAGGCTCCTTTCCCATGAAGTGAGGAGAATGGACCTGAAGAAGAATCAAGCTAGTCTAAGGAGGAGGTAGACCAAATGTGCAATGGAGATGAGATTACACAATTGTTTAATCAAAATACTAAAAATGATAATGGCCCTTTGGATGAAGAAGAAACTTATGTTGAAGAAGTATAGACATTCCAGTGGCCTGTTAAGAAATATGACTTAAGAGATATGCCACACAAACACTCACAAGCTGGAGGACCTTTCACCACTTCCATCCCTCCAAAAAATTTCACGATACCTCCAGATCCCAACGCCAACAATAATCCAAAGTATCCTCATGTGCCTAAGCAATATCTATCCAAAGATGGGTAGGGATAGGTGGATCCATCAAAAGGCAAGAATACAAAGGCAAGCAAGGACAAGGTGGTGGAATATTCCAAGGAAGCTCCCATAGACATGAAGACAGAGTAGTTAGTCACCTATGTTGCAAATGAACTCAAAAGACTAAAGGTAAGCCTCTCTGCATTTGAAATATTGAGAATTCCAGCTATTAGAAATGCAGTTTTAGAGACTTATAGTATGAATTCAATTTCACAAGATGGTTCAGTTAGTGGGAGTGTTAATAAGGCATCTAGTTCTCAAGTAGTAAAAGATCAGAGTTAGATTCCCACACAACCTGGAGATAAAGAGAAAGAAAAAGATAAAAGTCAAGTTTCTCAAGTTGATACCCCCTTAACTCTTTTCCAGGGAAGAGCAAAAACTCCTCCATTTTTTATTTCTATTCCCATATTTGGAAATAACATGCACAACTGTCAGGTGCTTCCACCAATGTGATGCCCTTTGTTGTCTATAGAGCCTTAGGCATTACCCCTGTTGTCTCCCAAAAGAAAGTTACTCAACTGGATAGAACAAAAGTTAATGTGGTAGGGGAGTTGAACATGATCCCTATGTAGATTGCCTCAAACCCTAGAATTGAACAAGTCATTAACATATAGGTAGTTGATATACCCAACACTTATGGTCTGATTTTAGGAAGGGACTTTACTAAGGCTTTAAATGGATATGTTTCAACCGATCAGTCCCATATGTGGCTTCCTTGGAAGGGAGTGCCAAACCAAATCAGGGTTGAAAGGGAGCCTAGGATGAAGTATGTGATCACAGAATATCAGAATACTTTGAATGAAATATTGATATTAGAGGTAAGCATGGGTAACTATGTACTAGAAGCTCCTATTGAAGAGTCTGATGTGGAAGAAATTCTTATGCTACATACAATACATGTTGATCCTCCAACATAATCTAGAATTTATAGAACTATGATCGAACTAGTTGAAAATGATGATGATCCTGAGGATAACTAGCTCAACTTGCTTGATAATTTTCAAGAATTCATCCATAAATGTATTGAAGATCAAATCCATTTGGGTAGAGGAACAAATTTTGAAGAATTACTCTTACCCAATTGGTGTAGAGGTCACAATGCCCCTCATTCTGAATTGGAATGTTGCTTGTGCTAGATAGTAGTAGAATAGGTACAAAAGTGCATTAACCCCACTCCAACAGTTAGAATCACTATACAGAATATTCAAGAGGATCCCAAAGTGAAGAAGGTGATGCTTTCTAAGGAGCCCTCCAGCAGCAATAGTGTAAGGGATGCAACAAAGAAATATGGAGTTGTTGGTTGTTGGACCTTAAGGTTTGATGGATCTAAATCAAAAGAAGGTGCTAGAGCAGGATTTGAGTTGATTAGTCCCAGAGGTAAAACTTTCTTTGCTAATCATAGACTCCAGTTTCATTATACCAATAATGTAGCAGAGTATGGGGATTTGATCCATGGGTTACTCATGGCACTAAGGAAAAAGGTTAATATTTTGTAAGTCTTTGGGCATTATGAGTTAGTGGTCAAGCAAGTTAGAAGGAAATACTCATATCATGATAGAAGAATGACCAATTATAGGCACAAAGTATGGGACCTTATTGAGGGATTTGATGCCTTCAACATTTAGGTGATACCACAAAATAAGAACCAAACTGTAGATTCCCTGGCTCAGGCAGCTAGTACTTTACAACCTTTGTCTCTCTCTAGATTGAAGAAGTTTACTGTGGAGTTGACCTCAGTACCTTCAATACCTGACAATGTGACCAACTTTCAGGTGTTTGAGGATGATAAGAATATTTTGGATTTTATCACAAGTTCAGATGTCTTTACTTCTCAGATCATTGATGAAACTGAACCCCAAGAAGCAGAGATGGACTTAGAAGGGGTCATTAATTTGAAGACCAATAGTATTCCAAGGGGAATGGTACAGCTAGAGAGGATTTTTGATCTAGATAAGATCAGAGATCAATAACAATATGCTAAGAAAGATTCCATTAGTGGACAATGTGAAACATACAACATGGGGACTCAAGATTATATCAAGGTCTTCATTGGAAAAGTATGTACTCCAGAGGAGAGGAAAGGAATTATTGATGCATTACACACATATCAAGATTTGATAGCCTGGAGTTATGAAGACCTGAAGACATATGACACATCAATTATAACTCACACCATCCCTTTAAAGCTAGGAGAAAGACCTTTCAGATAGAGGCAAAGGCCAATCAATGCTTTGCTAGAGCCCATAATTCAAAAGGAGGTGCAGAAGTTGTTGTCTGCCAGAATTATATTCCCAATAAGGCATTCAACCTGGGTTGCAAACTTGGTTCCTGTGAGAAAGAAGAATGGGGAGATCAGATTATGTGTGGATTTTAGATACCTTAACAGGGAATCAGAAAAAGATAATTATCTAGTTCCTTCACTGGATGAAGTGCTTCAGATTGTCAATGGATCTCGATGTCTTTTTTGGATGGCTACTCTGGATATAATCAGGTGATGGTATAGTATGAGGATAGGCGTAAAAAATGCCTTCACCACAAAGTGGGGAACTTTTTCTTATAGGAAGATGCCTTTTGGCTTGATCAATGTTGGAGCCACATTCCAGAGAGCTATGGACATTGCTTTTAAGGATATCATTGGTAAATGCATAATTATTTATATGGGTGATCTGACAGTATTTTCTAAGAAGAGAGGTGAGCACATATCAGACTTGTGCAAAGTGTTTCAGAAGTTAGAGAATTTGGCATAGCTCTCAATCCAAAGAAGTGCATCTTTGGAGTTACTAAAGGAAAATTGTTGGGACATGTTATCTCATAGAAAGGTATTGCCATTGATCATGAACGAGTGGAAGCCATAATCAAGATCCAACATCCTACTAGCAAGAAGGAGATGAATTCATTCTTTGGAAAAATTAACTTTGTCGGGAAGTTTATCACAGGATTTGCAAAAATAGTCAAGCCATTGAATGTGATGTTGAAGTAGGAAGCTAAAGTTGAATGGAGTACAGAGGAAAAAGAAGCATTTTCAGAAATTAAGTGAGTTATTGCTAAAGCCCCAGTCTTGGTAAGTCCTGATTATGCCAAGCCATTTTACATATAGTCATTTTCTTTTGATCACTCTTGTGCTGGCATGTTGACTCAAAATTTTGATCAAGGGAATGAGCATCCCATAGAATTTATGAGTGCACCTCTAAAAGATGCAAAAATAAGGCACCCAAGTGTGGAGAAGAAGGCCTATGCCCTAGTTAGAGCTATGAAGAAATTTAGACATTATATTTTGAGAAACAAGGTCTTTACAATAGTTCTGGATCCTGTAGTCAAGCTGTTGTTGATGCAAAATGAATTGGGAGAACGTAGAGCTAAGTGGGTAACTATGTTATAGGCGTATAATATTGATATTTATCCCATGAAGCTAGTGAGAGGACAAGGACTAACCAAAACAATGGTAGAGATGGGCCCTAACCTCACAACTTAGCACTATCACCTCCAGGATGTGTCTCCAGGGGATTTGTATGATGGAATAATTTACTACCTTTTGAATTAGCAATGTCCTAGATATCTTAATTCAGTACAAAGGATAGCTTTATGTTTGAAAAGTGGCAGTTTTATGATGAAAGGAGTTGTTCTATAAAATTAAAACCATGAGGGTTTCTACTTGAGGTGCCTAGGAAAAGTAAAAGTTGAAAGAGTTATGGCATAATTCATGATAGATGTGGCACAGGCCATGGATCTGTACCTTCCGCTGCAAACATGATTATGAGGGCTGGTTACTATTGGCCCATATTGTTCAAAGACACAAACAACCATGTTAGAACTTGTCATTTGTGTCAAATTGGAGCAACTAGGGAGAAGCATGCAACACTTCCACTTCAATCGGTCTTTGAGGTAAGACCTTTTGCACAGGGGGGAATGGACTTCATAGGTCCAATCAACCCACCTTCTTCGGCGGGCCACAGGTATATTCTCACTGTTACTGATTATTTCACAAGATGGACTAAGGCTCTTGCATGAAAATAGTGTACTTCTGAAGTGGTAATCAATTTCATTGAATTAGGTATTATTAATCGCTTTGGATTCCCTTTGTCTTTAGTTTGTGACAATGGTCCTGCAATTGTATCATTGAAATTTTCTAACTAGGCCTTTGATCATGGAACCATCATAAAGTTTGCATCCAATTATTATCCATAAGGCAATGGTCTAGCTGAGTCTTCCAATAAGAACCTCTTAACAGTCATCCATAAGTTGTTAGAGAAGAATCCCAAGGATTGGCACACTCAACTTAGATTTTCTCTATGGGAAGATCATACAAGACAAAACACTTCCTTAGGAACCTCTCCTTACCAACTTGTGTATGGCCTGGAACCTGTATTCCCTATTCAATTAAAGATCCCAACTTTGTAGTTCATTAATGAATATTATGATGAGGAAGACAGGCGTGAAGCCCACCTAGAAAAGTTGTTGCACCTTGAGGAAAGAAGAGATGAAGCCTTAGAAAAAAATTCCAAGCATCAAGAATTAGTCAAAAGATGGTTTGATAGGAGATCCAAGGTAAAATCCTCTAGAATCTTTGACTTGGTTCTCTACTGGGATAAAGCACGACTGAAAAGGGGAGCATAGAAAATTTGATAAATTATGGCTCGGCCCTTATCAAATTTCAGATATTCTGGGAGATAATGCTTTTCGCTTGAAAACCCTCACTGGAGAGGATATCCCACTACCTGTCAATGGGCAGTACCTGAAGCATTATTTCCAATCCTGAGCTATTTAAAGCTCTTTTCTTGTACATAGTTAGAGTAGTTTTCCTTTCTGTTTGCTTTGTTTTTGCTTTGGTTAGAGTAGGTTTCCCTTTCTGCTTTTCTTTTTCTTTTGGTTTGTTTTTGGTTTGGTTTTCTTTTCCTCCACTCTTGATTTGGGGGGCTTTCCTATTTTCTTTTGGGTGTGTTGCACCTGCATGGCAATCATATTATTATCTAGGACTATTCTGAATATTTCTCTTTCACACTTCAATCATTTTTCCAAAGTCAGTTGGTGAAAGTCCTTTATTTGGTGTCATATGTATTAAATTTTTTGTGTGGATAAGTCATGGTACTAAGTTAAATCTGGAATGTACTTGGGTCTTACATTTTTTACACAAATCTTTTAAAATTCCAAGGTTGCACATAGTCCTTATGAAGTCTGCTTAGGTGAAAAATATTATTTTTGCTTCAACACCACTATGGTTCTCAGCCCTGCGTGTGAACTTCATTGTTCATAGGTTGAAGAGAAAAGTGAAAAGAAAAGAATATCAAAAAACAAAGAAAAGAGAAAATATTAAAAATTAAAAGAATGAATTCAATTTATCAGGGGTATTCAAGTATCTCTATCGGGGCTATGGACGCCTGGCTGGTAGTAGAGCTATGCTTGAGAGGATCACAGTGATAACTGTCAGGGCTATGGATGCCTGACTAGCAGCAAGGCTCTATCCAGAATGCTTTTGGAGTTAGAATCTTTACGTAGCCTTGTCAGACTAAATTTGGTTCTTATTACAAATAAGGGAGTGGGAATGAACACATATGCACACACTTTAACCCTAGTACAAGAAAGGTTTTCTTGCCTGTGAGTTTTGAAATTTTTCCAAATTGGTGGCCCAATGTGAGGACTGAAACCAAAGATTCGAGGTTCTTGATTCTAGTTTGTCATCGAAATGCTCTGGAGCATTTTCCTAGTAGGAGTAGCCATTTGTTGTGTAGTTTTCGCACACACACCTCGTTGAAAGCAGGGACCCTCTTTTGCTTTCATTTTTGGTGTTTTGGGCCTTGGATTTTTGAGGATTTGTTGCCTTAGCACGCGCTTAAATGATTATCTTATTTTTTCAAAATGCCCCCATTCTAGGAAGCACTTTGAAAATCTAATGTTTTGAGCTCATTTTGGGTTTTTGGATCTTTTCAGAAAAATCCACTCCTGGTGGAATTCCCCGGATCCTCTCATAATCCGATGTTATTTGCATTGTGTTGTGCTTTAGAAATTTCTAGTCTTCACGAAATTTCGTGTTGGTCGAATTTCTCTAAATTTCTATTGTCCTATCATATTTTCGGGTTTTGGGTCTGGGTTGTCTTGTCGACTACATTTATGATCATTTGTATGATTTCTGAGGGAGGTATTTAATTGATTTTTGGGGAAGTTTTATGCCATTATGCTTTAAAGTTTTCTCTCTAATTTATCTAGAGTGCTTGGTCCTGAATGGTTGGCTTGATTTGGCGTGTTGAACTTGTGAATTGTTGGATTTGGTGGTGAGTTTTTTGGGCGTCATCTATTATTTGTTGGGGTGCTAAAGGTTGTCATTATGGTAATCAAATCTCACTTCATCAATGGCGCGTATTAATTTCCCTTCCTTTTTATTGTTGAATGTGACCAATTTTTTAGCATCCTTAATGTGCTTGGAGTCTAAATTTCTACATATTTGAGCGTTAAACATCTTGAAGCTAGGGTTGTTCAATTCTGTTAGATTGATGATCGATGATTCCCTGAGTTTTTGAGCTTGTTTTTTAATCCCATTATGAGGTAGTTCACTTGTGTGGCCATAAGGAACTTTGTGAAAACTTAACAGTTGAGAAACTTGAGCTTAAAGGCTTTTCCTATGCATTCATGGTAGAATTTTAGGGTTTCATGCTTAGGGAATCACCATTTCCTTTCGATTTGCTTTAGGATGAACCTCAAATTTAAAGATGATATTTAGGAGGTTCAAATCGAGCAAGTTTCAAGCCCAAGATCCTCAAATTTGTGATCGTTCGATCAATTTGAGTGAAGTTGTGGGAAAACATCGACATTCAGGTTTTCCTTCAACTTCAGGATTTTCCTTTGGTGGAAGATTTCCCCGATTTTCCATGTTCTCATCGTTTTCCTGAAATGTGTTGTAGTTTGGATTTTTTTCCTACTTCGTGGATTTCTGTGCCCTTTGGATTTTACCAAAATTTCCTATGTTCCTTCATTTTCCTAGAATTCGTAAACTATTGTTGTTTTCATGGATTTTTGTCCTGGGCGGAATTCTCCAAAACTTTGTTGAAGATGAAGAACTGTGAGATAGCATGATTTATTAGATGATGATTATGTATTGTATGATCAATTTGAATAATTTGAAGATGCATCATGTTGTTTCTTAGTTGATGACAGATTGATTACAAGATTATAGGATGCTTCTATGTTAATTTTGCTAAAATCCGCTTGACTGGGAATTTTTTGAAATTCCTCTTTGGCCTAGATTATGCAGGATGATTGAAAACTTGAACTTTGATATGGTTAATTTTTATGAGGTTTTGGAGCATTTTTCTTATTGTGGGACTTATATTGAGGATTAATATTGATTAATTAACTTGTGTTTCATGTGACCTTTACCATGGTTTCTTTTTCAAATGCAAGCTGAGTCAAGTAAGGTAGTGACAAGTGGAACCAAGGGTAGACTGATGGACCCAAGTGCAAAGGGATCTATTTCCGAGGTAAAAAGAATCAAAATAGATATCAAGAGCAGAATTCCTAAGAGAAAGCTTACTTCCATCTAGTTAGAGGTAACTAATACCAATGTTGGATTGTGGGATTATGAAGAGTTCAAGACAAGGATGGCAACATAGGACCTTCCTTTGCTGGCCAAAAGGACATTGGAATCAGGATTGTCACATGTAGTTGGATTCCCTCCTATAGTACAGTGTTATGAGTTGGTGCTCAAGTGTGCTAGACACTATGATAGAGGTACACAAAGGATAGTTGGTCCCCAAGGGAGAATTGTGGCAAATCTAAATCATGGGTCTATAGCCCAAACCTTTTACATGCCAGCTAGGTCTCAAGTGATGTCTTTTGATATGGATTTGGAAAAAAATTTCTATGAGGAAGACTCCATCAAGTCCCAATAGGTCATCAATTCCTGGCTAGAGAAACCTAAGTCCCACTTTTCCAATGTACCCAAGTAGCTATTCTAAACTAAATTCAAGAAGGAGTACTACGATCTTATCACCCTTCTCAGTAGGGTGGTAGGGTTGAAGAGTGCAAGATTATTTGAGAATTGGATGTTCCATGTCATTGTGCATGTCCTACAAATGAAGACCTTCACAATGACCTCCTACTTGGTTTATGCACTTGCAATATTTCATCTATAAAAGGGACTAAGTACAAGGGGTATGTTTGGATAGGATATAATCTATGAGGTCTATCCATAGCTACACCTGGGTAACTCGAACTATAGGAGGGTGAATGATGTATTCACCATGTACATCACTAGATTATTGCAAGGTGCAGAGCATGTGAGGATATCTAACAATGCCAAGCAACTAATCAAAAGATATGGGGCTTGGTCAATATACAATTCTCAGGTATCCCATAGACCATGTTATACTTTTGGAAATCACACGGAAAATATGTGATTTTGATGCAATTGTGAAGAAGAATAAATATAAGATTGGATTTCGTGGAGATTTTCCTCTGAGGATAGGTACTAGTGAGGCATGCCCTTCTATTAATTTGGCCTATGCTTATGAAGAAGAAATTAGTACTCTTGGATTATCCTTTCATTCTAAGAGATCTATGTTTGATAGGACTGGTGAAGCACAGAAGAAGGCCAACAGAGAATAAAGTCACAAAGATGATATAGAGGACTATTGGGCCAATTGTAGTGATGAATTTGAGATCAGAAGGAAGAAGTTTTCTAGGCTACATGTTAACTTAGTTCGACTATATAATGTGAAGGCCATTCCAGATCAAGTGGAAGATGATGGAGATTTGATTCAAGGCCATGATTATGAGGCAGTAAAGGGTAAATTAGTGGGATAAATAGACTGGTTGGAGGAAGAGAAAATAGAGTTAGAGCAACTTATGACTCCAGTGATTAAATATACAAGGTTGTGGGAGCTAGAAAGTGAAGGTAAACAATGTACCTATGATTTAATGGGAGACCTAGAGTCTCATTCCACTAAATTGAGGAGTCAACTAAGGAGAATCCTAAGGGTAAGGAGAAGGTGATCTCTCCTTCTAAGATCAAGATTAAAGATGTTCAAGTGAAGGAAGTAGACAAGGAAGAGAAACAAAGAAATCCTATTGCAAAGAAGAGGAAACATATTTCAAGGGCAAAGAAATCAGCAAAGGATGAAGCTGAAAAGGAGGATAGGGAGGTTAATGTCCCTATGCCTAAGAGAAGAAAGATAGTCAGATTGTCACAAAAATAAAAGGAAAGTTCCAAGGTAAGGGAGGAAGTTAGTCCACCTATGATAAGTGTGGAGAGTTAAGGAGAAAAGACACAGGTGTACTCAAGAAAATCAAGAACCCCTTCTCCTAAGGACAGTGTGCTGAGGAAGGATGCTCCTCCAGTCACTCTTTCCATAGAACAACATGATGATATTCCTCCTTCCAATGAAGCTCGTGGTGAACCAGGTGAATCCAAAGAAGTAGAAAGTCATCAAGATCCAGAAGGAGAAGAATTTCAAGAAGGTGAGCTCTATAGTGTTGAGGCAAAAATATCGAAGGTGTTACAGTCTCCCCTAGTGACTTATGATAAATAACCTGTTGGGAGTGAAGAAGATAGACCTCCTCATATAGAGGAAGTTCCAATTAGGACTCCACCACTAGTACATGAAGAAGAAGAGCATGATAAAGAAAAGGAAGAAATAGTTGAGGAGATTCCTAAGAAACAGGATTTGAATGAAGATATGCCTAGGGATCAATAGGATGAAGTTGGACAGAGCAATGTGCCATCAGAATCTACTATTTTGGTTGGTTGGATAAAGAATTAAAGAGTAAGAAATTTTTTGCAGATGACACCCCTCCCAGTTGGGATGAGCTATTGGAAAATAAAGGAAAGGGTAAAGGAAAGAAGAAAGCCAGGGTAATCTCCAAGATTGAGAGGGGTGAAGCAAATAACATGATGGTTCACATTGCTACCACTTCCCTTGATAAGAACAGAGATGATGTAACCAAAAGTGACTACAATGTGTAGCCATCAACCTAGGGCATACTTCCATGGAACAAGAGATCGAAGAATATGAGGGGTCTAGTGTTGTGATCTTGGGTAGGTTGAGGAAAGAAGTGTAAACCAAATAGGAATTGAAGAAGGAAAATGATAAACTCAAGAGATATTTATGAGACTTGGTGAATCCTTTGCAATCCATCAGTTCCTCATCATTTGTTGTGAGCCTTATGCCACAAGAAAAAATATCAGAGTTGGAAAGAATGAAAAGAACCACCCATGCTACAATCGGCTAGTTATAGAGGGTAAAAACCAAGGGAGATGATGTTATCAAGGGCATCCTTTCGACTGGAGGAGATACAATGAGATCATTGGATTGGCTAAGAAGTGTGCTAGCTCAGGATAAGGAGGATGTGGATCTCTTGCTGTAGAAAACCAAGACCATCATGGAATATACTAAAGATAAGCTAGTTGGTGATGGAATTCTTCCTTCCTCCAGAATTGCAGAACCTTTGGAATGGTTTGAAGCATTGCAAATAAGGTGGAATTTTTTAAAGGTGTATAAGCAGAGGAAGAAAATTGAAGACACCTCGACTGAAATTTACAATAACTGCATTTCCTTCTTGGAGGTGGTGATAGGGAGAAAGAGTTTTGCACCAAAGCATTTGATCTTGGAGTAGTTGAGAAAATGGTGGCGAGATGTGTATTGTCCAGTAAATCAAGGCCCTATCACTGAACATCAGTTGGATGATGCAGCTACCTACATTGCAGTAATTGATAAATATTAGACAAGTAGGATAGAATGGGATAAAATGGTGAAACAATCAAGAGAGGATATTAAATCCATTGAGAGGAGAATTAAGGTTTTGATTATGCCACCTATAGCCAACTTGGACAAGATATTTTTGATGATACAAGATAGGGTGGAGAAAAATAAGGACAAAGGGGAAGGCAGTTAATGCAATTCTTCATCAGAATTTGTGCTTCCCCATTATTTCTCTTCTTCCTTCACATGCAATTGAACGAGTGTTGTTGGAGACCCCAAGCTAACCTAGATGGAGTACATGTATTTAATGCATATTTCACTTTATTTTGAATTCTCCTTGACTGACTTGTTTTGTGGCTATTTTTTATTGTAAACCCTAATTTGGCCGACATATCTTGGGGGATTTCTATTAATATGGCATTCTTCCTCATTTGTAAGGGATAGATAGTTTTTCATTAGAGTGAATTAAGCAATAGAGCAAGAGCTAGAGTTAGGAGTTAGTCTTATTTTCAAGCAAGCAAGTGTTGTAACAGAATACTAGAATTGTTGCTACTTTGGGTAATTTAATGCAAGTGAAGACATTGTGATTTGGTGCCTTTCTTGTGTTGAATTTTATCTAGCATGGTTCTTTTGATTCTATCTTTGGAATTGCTTAAGTTTACTTGATAGATCTATTAGATTTAAAGCTTGATCTGATTTAATAGTGTTAATGATTTGATGCTTGAAGTGTTTGTAGCAATCCCTGGTCCATACTTTTGCAGCTGACTAATTGTTAGTTGCTTTGAAAAGTTAGCCTGGACTTTAATATTCATTGTGCTTAGTTCAATTGTGAACATTTGTTCATTTCAATTGCAATAGGTTTGTTTTGAATGAATATTCATGATCTGAAAATCTTTAATTCCTTAGAAGATTGCACTGTTTCTTTAAGCTTGCAAATTGAATCTGGGTTATGCAGGAACTAGTTTATGAGGGATTGGTCCATTTCAAGTATTTCATCATTTACATTATTGGTCTTAGAAGTAGTTTTAATTTAGAAATCTCTCCTAAACCCTTATCTTTTGCTATTTCTTTTATCATTCAGATTAGATTTAAGCTTTCAAGTATCATCAAATTACAAAATCTGATAAACTTAAGATTTAGTATTTTCTTGTAGTTAGGTCTCTTTTTTATTACCAGCATTTTCACATTTATCACTAAGTTGTTTATGCATTGTCAAGACCTGACATTCGAGACCTTGGGGTTATCTCTTAAGGCTTGCTGATATATATTTACCTTTCAAGAGAGATAGGATATCATATTCTATTTGAGTTGTTGTGTAGAAAACACCATCAATAGGACCCTAAAATTCCTATTCCCAAAGCAGTACGTAAGTAAGGTCCATCCAATGGCTAAAAGGGTAGCATCTTTAATGGAATAATATCTGTTAATAAATCCCTTGTCCATTCCAAGGACTTAAAAAAATATTTTTTACATGATCTTGTCATTTGTGGAGCTGAGCAATTGGTCTGGTAGGTCTTGAAACAAATTTCATTTTGTAGGCTTTGGGTTTGATCTAGAATATTGAGCTTTTGGGGGTACCATTCTTAGATTTTAACAACCTTGTGTTCTCTAAGGTCTCAATTTAGGGTTTCTGATGAGGTAGTTTAGGTTTTCTAACAAGCACACATAAACTAGGGAAAATTTAAAGTATTTTGATGATATTTTAGTTAACATCAAACCTTAAAAGAAACCTAAATTGCAATTTTATCTCAAAAAAGGTGAACACACACAAATACGAGTGAAATTGAATATAGAGGATGAAATTTTTACTCACTGGTGCTTCAAAAATTAGGAAACCCTAATTCTCAACTTGAGAAAGCTTGAACTACGTAGGAACAATTTTTAATTATCCTTTGAAGGCTTTGTTAATTTGAAAATTTCTTTAAGTCTTTCTTTTATGGTGAGAAAGTCCTTTTAATTTGGTAGGAGAACATCACGTCCACATTATTATTTTCTCATGTGAACCAAAATAGATCCATCAACCCTTTAGCAACTTTGAATATTGGTCATTGATCATCTAATGAGTTGGACCGATGAATGGTCTAGATGGAGTTGCATATGCTTTAAAATATAACTTATGTTGTCTATGACATCCGATCAATAAAATTATACCATGTGGAAAAGTCTCACACCATTATCCTAGTCTCCACCATCCTCTCAAAGCCTTTGAAATTGCCATGTGTTATTTTTCCACTACCCCACATGAGTCTATTGGGACGTAGATCAAGGGCCATGGGCTAGTGAGCAACGACTCAAATCTATACACTCAATTTGTGCACCCTTTATCTTCCACTCTTACACTCACACTTAGAAATTTTTGATCATATGCTTTAAATCTCTACAAGATGAATGGTCAAGATTAAAACATCTGAATTATTTTTATCCATGAAGCTTTCATGTTCATTGGTAGCTTAATTTTCAATACCTTTAAAATTTTGTAGAAATATTTAATGAAATAAATTTCTTATTTCAATAGTTCTTTAAATTGTTTAGATGGAACCATGTGGTAGATGCCTGATATCCCTCGCTATATTCAAATATGTAGATAGATCCCCTATAGGATAGTGGTAAACGAATGAGATTTAACCAAGATCCTTCACTCCAGTTGTTAGATCATAGGGCCCACCATCTTAATTGTTTTATAAACCATTGAGGCCTTCAAAGAAATGGGAGATACGACACATGCCCACTTTCCCTCCCTTTTTATATGAATATTTTATTTCCATGGGCTAGTGTGAAATCAATAAATGTTAACTTTTGGGGCCCGACCAAGTCTTTAAAGGATCTTTATTGCACATTCTTTAATTTTATAACTTAAAGAGGGGAATTTACTAGGTCAAAACAAAGACTAAGAATTAGATAAATCTTATACCAAAGCTTAAGACATAATATGAAGGTTTAATATTTCATGAACTACAAAACTATAAACTTTAGCAAACATTTCATGCAGGACATAACTAATTTCGTTAGGAAATGGGGACCAATAAACAGACGATACCAACGACACAAGTTGTAACTCATTTTATCAAGAACAGGTAGAGCAGGTCAATAACCAGATAGAAAATAAAACTAGGGATTTAGAACAACAATGGTTTTTAAAAGGGTTTTAGCCCTAGGGTGAACCAAAATGCGTGAAAATAAAGACCCAACCTTCATAAACTAGCATTTAAATTGAGCTTTTTGAAATGTAACATATGAAACCAAAAAAATTTGTAGAGGTTCCACCAATGGATCATGCTCAGGGATGCATGCCTCTAGCAGGCATGGTGAGATTCCATGCATCTCTAGTGAATCAAACCAAAAATAGAGAGTAAAAGCCAAGGGACACGTCAGACAAGGTAGAGAAACCAAACCAAAATGAAACACACCAAACCTATGTACAAAAAATACATAAAATTACAATGTACATGGAAAAATAATATACTTTAAGAAAAGTATGTTTTCAAGAACTATCCATGTACTAGTAGTTCAATAAATTCACTAGTTAAGCTCTGAAGGTAGTATGAATCTTCTCCATGATTATTTCTCACTAGATAAGGGCCCAACCATAATGCTTCAAATTTCCCATGCTTTCCCTTATCTTGAGCTCTTGCATTCCACATCAAAACCATACTCCCAACTTCAAGTTTTCTAGGAGAATCCTTTTTATCATACAATTTATTTACTTGCAGCTAAAATTTTGTGTTTTACTTCTGAGCTTCTCTCCTCATTTCATCCATTTCTACCAAAACATTGATCCTATGATGTATTTAATCACAAATTTCCTTATCATATTCTTTGAAATTTGTTTACATCTTTATCAAATTATTTTGTGGTAGCCTTGCATCTATACCATACACTAGACAAAATGGAGAAAATCCTATGGCCTTCTTGACTATAACCCTATCAACCCAAAGTGCCAACTTCAATTTGGAATCCTAAGCCTTCTTGTTTTCTCAATCACCCTCTTTATGATATTGATCAAACTCTTGTTACTTGAATGAGCCTGATCATTACCTTGTGCATGGTATGGAGAGGAATATGATACCTGAATTCCATATTTTCACAAAATATTTTTTATTAGGAAATTAGTAACCACCTTGCTTGTTGCTTTTATAGTGGGGATTGCCTCGACTCATTTTATAAAATATTCAGTCACAACAAGAATCTAAGAGTTTCCTCCACTAGATTTATCTAAGATCTCCCCTATGAAATAAATCCCCCATTTTTGAAAGAGTGCTTGGATTGAAATAGGTCTCAACGAAATATTTTTTGAAAATTTAATCTTTCCTGAGAACATCTGGAAAGCATGACAGGTTTTAACCAACTTGTGGGCATCCTTAAATATAGTGGGCCACCAAAAACCTACTCTCAAAACTTTGTGAGCAATTTTTCCACCATGTAATGGCCTCCACATACCCCATTGTGCATCTTAGTCAAGATTTTCAAGGCTTTCTTACCATAAAAATATTTTAGCAACACTCTATTTGGACTTCTCCACAATAACTCATTGTCAACAATAACATATTTGATTGCTTGTAACTTTAGAGTCCTTTTCTCATTGTCTGTTAATCCTTTTGGACAATGCATAGTTTGCAAATCATGGATAATGTGCCTATACCAACGACAAGTTTGTATATCATAAATTGGGGACACATCAACACATTCAACTTGATTGACTTGATTGGCTTCCAAGTTTGTTTCAACCATCAATTTTTCTAATCCATGACCTCTTACCAACTTTGTAATTTTCATATCAATGTTAAATTATTGAACTATGTTTATCCATTTACACTTTCTTCTCGTGACCTCTTTCTAGGCGAAGATGTCTTTTACTACTACACTAGGAACATAAGCTATGACTATGGCCCCTACATGATATGTCTAAAAACATTTACTGCCTTTACCAGTGCATAATATTGTTTCTCTGTCAAGTCATATTTCAGCTCTGCAACTTGTAGTGACTTACTAAAAAATGCAATTGGTTGTTCAAATCCTTCTTCAATTTTCTAAAACAATACTGCAACAACTATATGGAATAAAGCAAAAGAGAAGAGTTGAAAAGGTTTAGAGAAATCTAAATATTTCAAGATAGGAACTTATTTGATTTCTTGTTTGATATTCTAAAATGCTTTACTTGGATCTTCACTCCAAATCACTTTCTCACCTCTCTTTACCATATTGGAAATAGGGCGAGTGATCTCTACAAAGTTAGTAAGAAATATCCTCAGATGAATAATTTTTCTAAATAATGATTGAATACCTTTAATATTCTTTAATTGTGGGATCTTTTCTATGGTATCTAAATGTTATAGATCCTTATCCCCTCCTTAGAAACAATATTCCCTAACAATTTCCCTTCTTTCACACCAAAAGAACATTTCTTGGGATTCAAGGAATACCATAATCTAATACTTTGGAAAATATCTTTTCCAAGTGTATGTAGTGATCCTCTTCCTTTTTTGAATATGTTATTAAATCATCTTGATATACTACTAAGAATATGACTATAAAATCAGCAAAGGATACATCTATAGCCCTTTGGAAAGTGACACCTACAAGTTTTAGACCAAATGACATTCTAACATAGAAATATGTGCCCCAAGGAGTGGTAAATGTAGTCTTGTACTGCTCAAAATCCTTGACCATAACCTAGTTATAACTCAAAAAACCATCCATCATGGACAATAGTTCACAACCAATTACCTTTTGCAACATAGCTTCCATGTTTGGAAGTGGATAGTTTTCTTTCAATGATGACACATTAAGATTTCTAAAATCTACACAAAGCCTTATGTCACCATTCTTCTTTCTTACTAGCACCAAGTTGGACACCCATGTTGAGTGCCTAATGGGTTTAATAATTCCAGCATCCCTTAGCTTAACAAACTCTTCCTATATCTTTAGTTCGAATGTAGGATTTATAGACCTTTTTTTTTTCCTAAAAGGCTTGGCATCAAGTTTCAGAGCGATTTCATGTTGGAACAAATCCTCTTTGTAGGCCTTTAAATCATTATAAGACCAAGAGAACACATTCCTGTATTTTCTAAGCAATGCAACGGACATTTCTCTTACTTGAGGTTTCATCTTCTTGCCTATGTAAACTTTCTTTGGAGCACTTTCATTACCAAGGTTCACTTCTTCTAAGTCATCTTGTGGGTAGATGTTTTCTTAACATTGGTTATATCAAGGCCATCAAAGACCCTCTCCAAATATACCAAGCCTTTTGAAATCTTATTTTCTTCAACTAAATTTCTTCATTTCCAAATATTGTCTCTTTTCCATCCACTACTTCTACAAATGACCCAAAGTCAATTTATTGAATTTCATATTGATCCACACATTGCAATAATTTTAGAATATCCTCATCATCATTAAAAAAATTGTCAATTTTGTATGTTATCAGGGACTGACAATCTAGTATGCACCTCAATATTGGAGATGCCAACAAAATTTATATGATCTAGTCAGACTACTATGTTGGCCAATATGCAAGCAACACCATTATTTCCCCTTTCCGAGTAGTCAATGTTAAATGCATTAAACACTTCTATCGTATCCTAAAAAATTCTTGTATTGTTTGAGTCTAGTATTTTTTGAGACAATCCTAGACCTTATCTGAGATACAACCATCATGAAGTCACCAAAAACTTTCAAAATTTTGATACCATGTTTTGATGCTAATCTTAGACCAAGCAATAAGACCTCATACTTGACAATATTATTTGTGCAAGAAAATAATAGGGAGAATGAGTACTTAAAAGTTTCACCTCCTAGAGAAACAAAAAATACTCTTGCACCAGACCCTTCCTTTGAACAAGCTCCATCAAAATACATGGTCCAAATCTCATTCTCATTTGATGACTTCCTTAGTTCACTATCCAAAGGTGCAGGCTACTTATATTCTTCTGCTTGTAACTCTTCCACTCTAAAATTATGCATAGCAATGTCAACAAAGTGGATCATGTCTTCTTGGGTTATGAACTCAATCATGTGTGGAGCTCTTGGCTCCCTAACAATTTTGATATCATGTCCTTCAATTAGGAATGTGACATAGAACATGTCACATTGCATGCTTCCTCCCTTGTATGCACTCCATTTTGTTGATAGTAACATTCCATAATTGGGTGGGATGCCTACTACAACTACACTCATAGTAAATTCCTTATTAGGAAAGGAAACAAGCTTGTATGGAATATCTTTAATGACTCAAATGATAATAATTTCTCTTGAATCCATATCATAACACTTGCTATAAGAAAAAATTATTTAACAACCTACCCTTCATGATTTCAACTGGCATGATATTAGATGAAGCTCCTGAATCAATCATATAGTTCTTTAGTAACTTCCCATAAAAAAATAGAGTTACATAGAAAGGATCTACATGACTAGGGTGAGCAGTAATAGTAGCACCCAAGTAGATTTGAGGGATTTCACTGATTACTCCCTCTACATCATCTTCTTTCATTTCATTTCTACTCACTTTGAGTGTAGTAGGCATCATCTTTTCACTACAGGCTATAGCAACACCATTGATAAGGGTCACTACCTTTTGTTTATGCTCATCAATTTGCATCATCTCCAATAGGGGAACTATAACCTTGACTAGTGAAAGTAGTGGGAACATATAAAAGGAAGTATACTTTGGAAATTCATAAGATACAGTTCTTTGTTCTCCAATATTTTCCTTCTATTGTTCATGCTTTCCTACAACCTTCTTCTTATCTTGTTTCTTTTCTTGCTTAGTATTTTCTTTCTAAACTTCTTTCATAGCTGGAGAAATAACTTCATCATCAAATTTTGTTCTCATTTATCTTATCTGATATCTTAATTCCCTTACTTTATTTAGTTTTGACCTCATCCATTTTACTATCTTCTTTATCCCCCTTCTTCCCTACATTCCATTCTTTTATGAATAAACTCCCAGTCTTACCTTGATCATTATTATGATTCTATTTCTCAAGTGATAAGTATTTATGGCTTGTGCAACCAATGTTGTTGTCATTCTCTCAATTTCCTCATCTTATGGTCTTCTTAGAGACACATTTAACTCATTTGTCTCCAAAACACAAACATTATGATCATTGTTATCACCTTCATTAGAAAAAAATTATTGATGATATGCATTTGATTTATGTCTTTGGTTGTCAACATCCAATTCATGTGACTCTTCATATGAGGAACATTCTTCATCAAAAATATTTGATCTATGCATGAGCACATGTATTTCCTCATTATTTTAATGTGGTGATTCATATCCATCAGGTACATTTTGTTCTTCTTTAAAATATTTTCCCACAACACATTGATGAGAAGAATGTGGCAGTTGACATAGAATGCACCATGGTGCTTCATCAGTAAAATTGGTAGAATTATTTTGCAATGGGTCCAAGTGATATTTAATCAACGCTTACCAACTTAAATTGTACTTAATTCATATATATAAGTTATCGACCAACAAAATTGCATGACTATGTTCATTTGTAGTTGAAATTGCAGAACTAGGTGTACTTATTCATTACACAACTTAATGAAACATTAATTAATTACTTTGACTTTAATAATTAACAAATTCAAGAAAGAATAAAAATGATAAAAGAATAAGATAAAATGGAAAGACAATAAGAAGTTTGTTAACAGAGTTCACCCATGTGTTCGGGTTATGTCTCTGGGTCTACTTCTTAATGTAGGACCACTTTATTAATGACACTAAGCATAAATCACCTTATTACTTCATCAAAGCTTCAGACCTACATTACAACTTCTCACATAGTCTCTCTCAACACCTTAAGATTCTCTTGTGATCTCCTCTTGTATTCGAGGGATAGGATTCAAATTCCTTTAAATCTCAATTACACTTAAAGGAATTCAAATTACAAAGTCTTTGTGTTTCCATCAATCTCCAAAATTACTTTTCCTAATTTCATCCCAAAATGAAATTGACTACCCCTACAAGAGAAAAAATTTCCATTTAAATACATTTAAAAATGCTAATTAGGGGGTTAAACCAAATTATTTTCATATCTCACCATATCACCTATATTAAGCCCCTTAATCTACGCCTTATCGGATTAAGGTTTCATTTTTTATTTTATGGTTTACATAGGGAGGGGCTTTGGATAAACTCGAGCCCCTTATTCCATGGCCTTCCATCAATTAACAAAAAAAAACCTTTACTACTAAATAAACTCAAACCTTTGCATGTGTAGTGGTAGTGAAGACAAAGTGGGAGAGTGGGGGTTGGTGGTTTGAACCGCCCGAATTTCCACTTTTGGGTCATATCGTTGTTTGGAGTCTTTAAATAGAACACACCCTCCATACATTTTGAGGAACATGCTTGAATTAGTGGCATGGAGAGAGAGAGAGAGTAGGGAATAAGAGGTTGGGGGTTCAACTCCCCCAACCACCATATTTTGATAGCAACAAACATGTCAATCCAATCCCCACGACGATGTCACATGGAACTTAGAAATTTTCTCACATGCTAACATGTGTCACATCCTAATTAGCCTAATTCATTTCCATGTGCTACGTCAGTGACATGTGTCTAGATCTGATGTTTCCATGTCATGCCAGGTGTCACCTACCAACTATCCTGAACTACCATGTGTCTTGCTCTAGTGATGCCATGTCAACACATTGGAGTCGTCATTGATACTTGGTCAACCTTATTTTTGACAACTTTTACCAGCCATATCTCACTCATAGGACTCCGTTTGATATGATTCAAGCAGCGTCAAAATCATCTCAATGAGCTCTTTGACTTGGCATCATTTTTGTTCTGTTTTGGAGATGATCAATTTTTTTGGCCTAGAGTCTTCCTCTAGAATCCCTACTTCTATCAAACTTTGACCAAGCATAAATTTTGTGTATGATATCCTTTTGATGCAATTTGAGATGTGTTAGGATCATGTCAGTGAGCTCTATCCAATGATGTTGGTTTCATTAGATTCTAAGATTATGAAATTTTTAGGTCTTCTAGATCCTCCTATACCATTCCTCCCAATTGAGAAGATTTTAGACCACCAAAAGTCTATATTTATGTAGAATTTAAGTGAGAGAATTGCTGCCTCACTTGCCTAGTATAATTTTTCCACCTTGCTAGAATTCTAATCATCTGACCCATCACAAACAAGATGAAAACTGAGATAGAATTGTTGATACAATCAACTAAATACCCATCAATATTCATTGTTGCTTCCACCATCCATAGAGAACTAGCTAGTATAATAACTAGCAATAATATTGAATATACTGATGTGAAAGAAGAAGTGTCATCATGTTGGATCTCTTGAATAGGAACATTATCAGAAAATGAATCATTCAAACCCTCTTTTACCACCTTTGGTTGAAGGGTTAATTGTGCTAGTGATTGATCCTCACATTGTGATGTTTGTGGCATCTTATCATGACTAGAATCTTCATGCTTAATATGACTAGTTGTTATATACATGAGGGTTAAAGCATTGCTTGCATTTACAATCATTTTCAAATACCTTATGTTTACAATAGATCTATCATTCTTCATGTGATGAGCTTACACACTAAATTAAATTCCATCTTTAAATAAATGATACCTATTATGTTCCCTGTATTAAATGGCCTTTCTTTCATACAAGGACTTCCAAAACCATCCCACATATGTCAAGTGGAATTACATCTAACTCTACCTCATCTACAAACTTGGATGTGATTGCAAATCGGAGTTTACATTGTCTTGACACATGTAACCAAGCATTATCATTCACCCAACCCAATGGATATGGTTTTGGATGAGGTGTTGTTTCTAATCCCAATTTCTTAACTTTTTTAGAGATTAAGTTCACTTATGATCCACTATCTATGAGTGTATCAATTTTACTTTATTTTGTGATATTCCTTATATGAAACAATTTGTTCCTTTTATTTTCAATAGGGACCCCATTATACTTTAAAGAAGAAGCAAGGGAACTAGTACTAGAAACAAGAATGATATCTTTTATACCCACAACTGTTATCTTGGTTTCATCATCAGAATCTAATCTGAGGTCCTACATGATAGTTGCAGTCTTTTTCTTACCCTTTCAATCCTTAAACCACTTTGGTTTTTTATCAAGATGCAATTTCCAACATTTTCATCTTTATTCCCTTTCTTTTTGTAGTGTGAGCAATACAAATTTTCCTCATGTTTCTTCATGGAAGTTGTCCGCTACATTTTCTCCTTCCCTTTCTTGCTTCCTTTCTGCTTACTAGACTCCATTAAGAAATTGTCATGACTATTCTCTATGCTTATTTCAAGATGAATGGCTTACACACTAACTTCATCAAGGTTAGTTGGAAATAACATAAGTATTGTATGCCTCAATTTTTCACGTAATCCACCTATATACTTCAACAAATTTTCTTGTGTATATAATGGAATGCCCAAAATTAATTCTCTTTTCCTAAATTTGAGTGTATATTCTTGTACACTTTGTCCTTTCTCTTTCCTTAATGACTACCAATTCATTATTGCTTGTTGCATGTGACCTAATGGATAAAACTGTTTCTTAAGTGCAACTATAAACTCAAACCAAGAAGAAATTATTTTACCATATCGACTTAGATCCTCTTGAGTTTTTCTCTCCCACCAAATTAAGGTTGTGCCTCCTAGGAAAAGAGTGACTAATTGGATCTTTGAAGAATCATCAGTAAACTTCTGAATCTTGCAATAAAATTCATTCTATTTTATCCAATTATCAAGTTTCTCTGCATCCATTTCTCCATTAGAAGTTGGAAATGCAAATTTAACATCAAGATTTAACAAAGGAATGTATTAGATTCAGGTTGCACAGGTTGTTTCTTCTTTGAAGATGAAGTAGATGAAGAAGATGAAGATGGGGAAAAAGGTTTAGGAGGGTCATGAACACCTCCTACTTCTTTACCTTTGTCATATTTTGAAGAGGATTCACCTTTCTCCTTCTTCTTTATGTCCTTGTACAACTCTTCCAACTTTATCCTCATTTCTAAGAACATTTTATGAAATATTTCTTCATTCTCAAAGATTTCAAGATTGAGAGATTTTATTTCTTCTAGTTGTTCCATGGTTTGTCTTTGAGTAAGTCACCTCGATCCGATCTCTGGATTAATCTCCTCAAGTACACCTTCTTGCTTTAATTTCAACCTAGTTAACATCCACCACTTGCAATTTTTTCTATTAAACTAATCTAATACAAACTTGATTTGTAATCAAGGCTTAACAACTTAAATTGCACTTAATTCAGATATATAAATTTCCAATCAATAGAATTGCATGGCTATGTTCATTTGCAATTGAAATTGCAAAACTAGGTGTACTTATTCATTACACAACTTAATGAAATGTTAATTAATTACTTTAATTTTCATAATTAATAACTTAAAGAAGGAATCAAAATACTCAAATAATAAGAGATAATAAAGATATAATAAGAAGTTTGTTAATGGAGTTTGTGCATGTGTTCACACTACATCTTCGGGTCTGCTTCTCAATGTAGGACCTCTTTATTAATGTTGCCAAGCATAAATTTCCTTATTACTTCATCAAAGCTTCATACCTACATTAAAAATTCTTATACAGTCTCTCTCAATACCTTAAGATTCTCTTGTATTCCCCTTCTCTTGCATTCAAGGGATAGGCCTCAATTTCCTTTAAATCTCAATTACACTTAAAGGAATTCAAATTATAAAGCCTCTATTTTTCCATAAATCTCCAAAATTTCTTTTCCTAATTTCCTCCCAAAATGAAATCGATTGCCCCTACAAGAGAAAAATTCCCCCTTTAAACACATTTACAAATGATAATTAAGGGGTTAAACCAATTATTTTCATATCTCCCCATATCACCTATTTAAGCCCCTTAATCTACTCCTTATCATATTAAGGTTACATTGTTTATTTTATGGTTTAAATAGGGAGGGGCTCAGGCTAAACCCAAGCTCCTTATTCCATGGATTGCCATCAATTAACAACAAAACAAACCTTTTCCACTAAATACACCAAAATTGTTGTTGTTTTAGTGGCAATGAGGACAAAGTAGGAGAGTGGGGTTCAACAATTTGAACTACCCAGCCTCCCACTTTCAGGTCATATCACTATTTGAATTCTTTATATAGAATGTTCCCTCCATACATTCTAAGGAACAAACTTAACTCAGTGGTGGAGAGAGTGTGTAGGGAATGGGAGGTTGGGGGTTCAACTCCCCCACCCACCATTTTTTCATAACAACAAACATGCTAATCCAATCCCCATGATCATGTCAAGTGGCACTTAGACATTTTCTCACATGCTAACACATGTCACATCCTCATTGGCCTAAGTCATGTCCATGTGCTACATTGTTGAGACATGTCTAGATCTAATGCTGCCATGTCATGCCAGGTGTCACCTACGAGGTGTCCTAATTTTCCATGTGTCTTGCTCTAGTGATGCCACGTCAACATGTTGGTGTCATCATTGATACCTAGTCAACCTTCTTTTTAACAACTTTGACTAGCCACATCTCGCTCATACAAATTCCATTTGACGTGATTCAAGCAATGCCAGAATCATCTCAAATGAGCTCTTTGAATTGGTGCCTTTTTCATTTTATTTTTTAGATGATCAGTATTTTTCCCTAAAGTCTTGCTTTGGAATCCCTAGTTCTACCAAAATTTTACTGAGCATAAATTTTGTGTATGATCTCCTTTTGATGCAATTCAAGCTATGTCAGGATCGTGTTGGTGAGCTCTATCCAATGATGTTGGTTTTCTCAGATTTTGAGAATGTGAAATTTTTAGGTCTTTTGGATTCTCCTGGATCACTAAGGGAACCTTAATTTATATGATTCTCTAATTGTTTTGAATTTTCTTACCATTATTCCAATTAGTATTGTAAGGTTGATCATGTAATCTAGGAAGTCTTTCATTCTTTTGAAAGTTGGATTTATAATTTGTTAACCCCTTTTTAGTTTTGGATATGCTATAATCCAAATTCTTTAAAGTGTTGATCACTTTATCAATCATATCATCTGCATAAGATGATCCATTTTCTTTATGACCTTTAGGGTTCTTCAAAATCTTGACATCCTCTCTTCTCCCTACTTTAGCTACAACCTTTCTGTTGCTCTCAATATACAAAGAAAATTTATGTGCATCTCTCAAAAATTGAGGATTCTTGTAAAAGATACCCAATCTTGGAATCAAATGTGTTACAATATGTAACCAAACAAACTTGTTCATTGGGTCTCAAATGATTTGGAATCCTAAAAATATCTCTTTGAAATCTTATATTGAATTCAAGGACCATTTCATTTTGTCCCTTATTAATACTGTTAAATTCATTCAACATAAACCTAGGGTCATTTTTATCACCATATTTATCTCTAAATATTCTCTTAAATTCCTCCCAAGACCCTATACTTCCAACTGGAAAAGATCTATACCAATCCCTAACATCTTCAATAAGTGATTGCATAAAGAGTTTCATCATCACATCTTCACTTTCAACTTCAAATTCATCCATCATGTTATTGAATTATCTTAAATGGTCTTCCTCTGATATGGAATTATTTCCTAGGAATCTGATCAGAACATTTCTTATGTCATTGGGGATAGGGTTTAGCTATCTAGGTATTCCACAAAGTATAGCTTTCTATATCGGTCCAATTGCATTGATCTTCTGGCTAATGGATTTTCCTAACCTTGTTGATGTCTAGTACCACCTTTCCCTCCACTATTTTGATTCCCCTATTGTGTATTTTTCCCTCCCATATTTTTTTTTCATTTCTTATTGGAAGTACTTCCACTAGATTGGTTGTTTCCCTGGTTCTTGGAACACTACCCCACTCCACTAGAACTTTGTGATTGGGATTGGGGAATATTTTGAGTAGTGGTAGAAGGAATGTTTATGCCATTTATTGTGGTAGGCTAAGGTATGGAATGAGGAGGATTTTGATAACTTGAAGGTGATTATTTTCCAATAGTTTCTTTTAGAAATTCAATCTTTCTTTGCATCTCTACATTATCAGCTAGGATTTGTGCATTTTCTAGCTCACTCTTTAGTTGTTCATTTTTCAATTGCAGGTTAAGGATTGTAATATTTGGGGCTGCAATTGTAGTAATTTTTATGGATGCCACATTATTCTTTATAATAGGTCTCTTATATGGATTCATATGCTTCTTTCTTGAATCCATAGGTTGTGATGGCTTAGTAGTATTGGATGGGGCTACAAATCAACTTGTAATAATAGGACTAGTCCATCTGCTAGTATTTGCAGTCCCAACAGGAACAAACAAAGGATCTTTCATTAATTTCCAATAAGTAGGGGTAAGAAGAGGTTGAGGAGATGAAGGAACTGTGGGTGTAGGTTCTTCATTAATTTGTGATAAATCATTCTTTCCAATCTCCTTCTCAACCTATCTCTCTCAATCATAACAACTTAATTTTTTTCTTCTCTCTACTTTGCTTGTTTAACTCTCAATTCTTCAAGCTTCCTAGCTTCTTCTTGAAGACCTTCAATATCTTGAAATAATTCCTTAGGATCTTCCAAAGTAACTTTAGTATCAGAATATTTAGGGGTATAATTTGTGAGATTCAACCCCTCTCCATGTAAGGGAGAACTAGGAATTCTACCATGATAATTTCTAAATGGGTTAAACCCATGAGTTGTGGAAATAGTGGCACCTCTAGGACTTAACCTTTGTGATGCTAAAACATCATTAATATCTTTGTCCCAAAACTTCTAGTGATTGACTAGTTTGGTGACCATAGGAATTATACTCACTTTTTTACAACTCGTGGCTTCTTTTGTGATAGGGATCTCCTCATTTTTAGGAGGAATTCCATACTTATATAAGTATTTATCACCACTTGGATCTAAGTTATCAGACTGAGAAATAAGATGATTAGAAGACTTTCTTCATTCAATATTCTTTTTCTTCCAAGATTGTTTGGCATTGTGTTGTAACTCTCCTTCTAATATTTGCTCTGTATTTTTCTTCATGTTACTTCTAGTTCCTCTCATGGAATTTGTACTTGACACAACTCTTTCTCTCTTTCTCTATTTATCATAAATTGTTAATGCATTCTAGTACACAAGACTCAAAGTCACCACCAAATAAATGGAAATTTGAAAACACTTTGCAATTATTTCAAGAGAATTTGTAAATACAAATACATCTAGACCAAGACCTTCAAATAATACAACTAAGACCCAAAAAATTAACCCTCCGAACAAAATCCTAAAGGATAGCAAGAAACTTTGTGAAATAATTCTTCAAAGAATGAAGAACCATGAAACTTTGACTTTAACTATATAGAACTCGAACTAGGGATGTTTCAACAATTTTTTCCCTAGCAAGTTCATCAATCTATTGGTTATTTTTAATTCCTAAACTGATCTTACTAGTTACCTATGAATTTTCTAAATTCAATAATCAGTAACCAAGAGGGATTAGTAAACTTGATAGGTGAAAGTTTTCTATACTTTCCCTCTACACTTTAGGCTTTGCAAAACTCAGGAGGGTGATCCCAAACAATTTTATTAAGCTCTCTTTAACCATTTTACCTTGAACATTGTAGAAAATAGATATGATCTACACATAATTGCTTGACAATAAAAATAATGCAAAGAATTGGCCAAATCTTTAAGCATTAATTAGCTTCTAGAAGTAGAACATGGTAAACCTCAACTCAACATATATTTCAACATGAAATAAATATTTAATGATTTTTAATGTATTGTTTGTGAAAGGTCATGAATAAGAAACTCAAATATAGATCCTAGATCAATTCCTTTACCTAGGGAAAGGAGTCAAAATTAACACAAACCATGATGAATAACAACATTTTAAACCTAGCATTACATAAGCTTTTATAACACTGCATTACAATATTATACTCAAGTATTCTAAACCAAAACTTCTTATCAAATCCTTATACTCAAATTACATAAATCTATGATTCCTTCAAAGTAATTTAACTAATTCTTTGAATTATAACAAAGGTAAAATCATACATTCATTGGAACACAATGAAGATCCTTGAAAAGACCCTTGATCATTTTCATTGATAATTCATATAAAGAGTATAAAAGGAGAGAATTGGCTTCAAAATCATGTCATTCTTGTATTGAAATACTAGTATTTTTATACAACATTAAATTTATAGAAATCAAAGACTCAAAAACCTAGAAATAGACTAGACTTCTATTCTTTGTACTATTACAAGACTTCTCTAAAAGATCAATCAAAAATCCATGCAATTAGCCCTAAATTCCGTTTTATAAAAAAGGGAGAAAAATAGCCATCAAGCTAATTGACACATGTCACATTTTCATTTGAAACACATTTACGTTTCAAAATGTAAGAGAAATTACAAGCTTGTGGATGGAACATTTTGAGTGCAAAGCAGTTATACAAGTTGTAACAAACATCATGCTTTCCCAAAATATCTGAAACAATTATTAGTACTTTATGCCACTTCATGCCTCATTCTTCTTCATGGTGGAATTATAGAAAGATGACCTAGTAGATGAGAGAATAACCCTCTATACAAGATGATAAAACGTATTTGCTAATGCCCTTGGAAAATTTTGAAACTGATGAAAATTCCAAATAGAAAAAATTGTTGCCACATCATCACTTAAAAGACTGTAAAAATATGGAATATCATTATACTTATGGTCCCAAGAAGTATAGTTCTCTTTTTTAGGCCAATTGAAGGCCATGAGATCATCCAAATTTTTCCTATAACGATGATACTTTATCATTATTTGATTTGTATCCTTCTCAAAATCCTTCAAAATTGTGCTAGTGAATGGCAACTTATTCATACTATCCTTTAACGTAGCTATGTTGACATCTCCCTTTTCACAAATTAGGGTGTCCTCTATATAAATAAAAACATCCATGTGATCCCTCCATTGCTCATAGGTCTTGACAGTTCCATCATTATTAAGAATGTCAAGTTGGATACCAAGATCACTTTCATCAAATTGCTTGAGTAATGCCTTGATTCTCTTTTCCAATGGATCTACCAACCCTTGGTATTCAAAAATTTCCTTCACTACCTTGTAAGTTGGAGCAATTTGTAACAAATTATTTTAATCATGTTTGGATCCTATCACCATTCTCTTTAATGCACTGAACCTTGGAACCCATGTTTGCATTAGTGGAATAGCAACTGATCTATCCCTTTCAAACATACCTATTGAATTGAACATTAAAGAATAATTAGAGTGAAAACTCTTCACTATTTTTATTTCATTTGCTAAACAATGTTCCAAAACATTAGAAACAATAATAATATTGTTATCATTTCTTAATGAAAATAATTCTTCATACACTTCCAACTGTTGAATCAATTTTTCTCTACTCACTTCTTTTTTTCAGGAGGTGTTGTTGATGTACTTAGGGATAAATATGAAAGTGGTACATTTTCCTCATTATACACTAGAATTTCCATTTATTATTGTGGAGGAGGAGAATGGATAGGAGGAGGTGGTGATTGCATTGGAGGATATGGAATAGGATGATGAATACTAGCCTACATTTGTTCCTGAGTTTGCATTGATTGCAATTGTTCCTTCAACAATGCAACTTCTGATTGTAATTCTCTAATCTTCTATTCATCTTTGTTGTATGCAATCACCAAATCATTGTACTCCTTCTTATTCACCTCATAATCTCCTTGCAAGGATTCAATAGTAGCTTTTTTGAATTAGGCTACATTCACTACCGGTGTAGCTACTTTAATAGCTAGATTATCAAATACTCTATTATTATCACACCCCTTAAATCTGATGTTGGATCTGCAACCTTTGGTTTACTTGTGTTTGGGACTAATGCCCAAATGGCCAATGTGTCCAATTGTGGACAAAAATTTGACCCCTATAAGGAACATGTGGCTTCCTCCTCAATGGAAGAAAAGGGAGTATTGTTGGATCTTAATTGTGTTTATGGTTTGTCCTTGATGACAAAATCACTTTCAGTTGGTTCTCTTTGTTGATCAGTCTCAGTTTGGATCCTTATGCTTTATGGAACTTCTTTGATGACTTTGGCATTGGTTTACATTCAGATGGCTTTAGTTGGTTTTGATATTCTGCACTTATTCATGGATTTAGTTTGTTGTGTACTGATGCCTCGAGTTCCATGTGCAGATAGGTGGAATTCACTGGATTACATTTTCAGGTGTTTGTGTGGTTCAGTTCAAGGTGAAGGTTCATCTTTTTAAATGAAAAGGATACACATTTTGGGAGGATTTTGGTCTTCGGCATGTTGTTTCATCGAGCACTTTGTGTCTTACTGACCGACACAAGAAATAACATATCGACATTAGAATGCCAAGGTCTCCCCAATCCATTTTTTTGATAAACGTCTATGATGCCTATCGGCAAGACATTTTTGATGTCATGACGATTGGATTTTACATACAGGAAGCTTTTGGCAGGAGTTATACCATCGGTATAGGGTCACAACGAGATTGTTATGTCTCACCGACCAGAGGTTGAATGGGAACACATTGGCAAGAGTTGCAGCATCGATATAATGTCATAGCGAACCCTGTGGGTCTCACCGATGGAATACATATGGACCTTGTCGGCATAGGCATTGAGTTGTCTCAGTGAACAAGAATGATCACATGGGCTTTTAGTAAGACACATGATGCTCTACAAGAAGTCACCCCGACTATGCATTGTCTTAGTGAAGGCGAATGAAGGTTACATTTCGGTGAGAGAACTATTTTGTCTCAATGAACAAAAGAACGTTACATAGCTCTCGGTGTGACATAGGATATTCAATATGATCTCTTCCCGACGGTTGAAGGTTATAACGACACATAAGAGATAAAGTCTTTCGGTGAAACATAATGAAATCTACATATGGTCTCCCCAATAACAATTTGTCACGGCGACCCACATGAGAATGAAGGTTACTTTTCAGTGAGAAAATTTTTCACTGAAGTGAGGTCACGGCGAGGTTGTTGTGTCTTGCCGACCGCTGATAATGAAATACATTTTGGTAAGACTCATGAGTTTCAATGTAGAGTCTCAATGAACCCGTCAAGTCTTGCCGACAAATTCTAATGAATGGCTTTCGGTGAGAGGTTGGTAATGTCTCAGAAATCAAGTATGTATCACGGGGTGTTTCGGTATGACTCAATGAATTCTTTGAGACCTCTCCTCGATTATGGATTGTCTCAGCGACACCGGATGAAAGGATGACCTTCAGTAAAACAAAGCATTATCTATGAAACATCTCCCCGATAGTAGAATGTCACAGCAACAAACAAAGGGATGTCTAATAGCGATAAAGTTTCCTTCAACATACTTACGGAGTTGTCTCAGTGAATGGTTAATGAAGACTCAAACACTGTGGCCGACATGGGAATTTCTAAATATCGTTGCAGGCCGACATCATTGGTTGGCATCGAATCTCTGGTATTTATGTGTTTCATGCTGCACATATTGTTTTATATTCACCATTTTTAGAACTGCTCTCTCCATCTCAGTTACTAATGTGGCAAATGATGCCCTGACAGAGTCTTGTTATTCATGCATTAGAGGTTATGATTTACAGTGGTGGGCAGTCATGCTTTTTAAGCAATGAAATGATCTCATACGTTTCAGATTTGTTGAGGACAGCTCTTAGCTGGGTGAAACGGCTCTTGTATTGGAAAATTAATTTCACTTTGACTAATAAACTTGTTGGGTACAAGATGAAGATTTCTATTGTAAAAAGACTTGTTAACTTTAGTCTGAATCTTTTCAGTTTGGTTGTTCAGCCGTTACTCCTAAAGACAATTACTTATCTGGCATTTAAATCAAAAAGAGCTATCTTTACTCTATGCTCCTTTGACCACGAAATTCATTGAAGTCTTGATACCTAAAAAGATGTATAAATAGAAGCAAAAAACTCTTTTTTGTGTTGTTGTTGTAATTTTGAGATTATCATTCCTTGGCTGTATGAAAATGTATGGATAAACTCTGCAATAAAATCTGAATAACAAGAGGCAGAGACATTGTAAATTTCTTCTCTATATAGTATTTTAAGGATTGAATTATTGAATTCTCAGGGTATTTTGTAGATGAGAAAACGGAGAAATATGTGCTTCACTGAAAATAGAGAAATCCTCTGAGTTATTGTTGTTGTTCAAAACATAATTTGAGGGGTCGGTACTCCTTGAGATAGATATCTCTAAACAAGGGGTTGGTGCTCCTTGAGTGGGTGCTCAAAAATTAGCCTATAAGGCATTGTGAACTGTTGATTAAAGGATTAAGCCCGAAAGGAATTTCGGGAGTGGTTTTTATACCCTAGGAGGGTTTTGCACTTGGAAAAATCTTGTCTCTTTGTACTTCTATGATCTCACTACTTTACTAAGTTGTTTACTGCTTTGTTCATTGATTGCTTATTACATTTCTCAATTCTAATTCTGAATGATTACATTCAACTTATGAATGCATTAATCATTTTAATATTGAGATCAAATCTGAGCTATGTTTTGAATTTTTTGAAAATGAATCAAATCTATTAAGACACTGATTCACCCCCCTCTCTTAGTGTCATTTTAACTCCAACAATTGGTATCAGAGCATAGGGTCCTCTGATAGGTTTTAATCACCTTGGATTGATCTTGGTCTTGGATTTTTTTTTTAATGGCACATTCTCAAGACAGTGCCTCTGTAACCAGAGCTCTATTATTTGATGGAATAGATTATGTGTTTTGGAAAATCAGAATGGAAGCTTTTCTTATTTCTTTTGATGTTGATGTTTGGAGCATTATTTTAGATGATTACAATGTACCAACCTCTATTCCCACTGCTACTAAAAAAAAGAGGTATGAAACAAATGCTAGAGCTAAGCATGCCATCTTGTGTGGGTTAACTAAAGATGTGTTCATTAAAGTCATGCATTGCAAATCTGGTCATGAAATCTAGGAAAAACTTGAAACTATATATCAAGGGAATGAGAAAGTCAAACTATCAAAAATCATTACACTCAAACATCAATTTGAGGAGATGAAAATGAAGGATGATGAAAAAGTGGCTGAATATTTCCTAAGAGTTGATGAAGTTGTCAATGCAATGAAAAGTCTAGGTCAAGAGGTTAATGAATTTGATGTGGTCACAAAGGTTGTTAGAACCTTACCATCCAAATTTGAATCTAAGGTTTCAGCCCTAGAAGAAAAGAAACACTTTGATAAGTTTACCTTAGAAAGCCTGCAAGGAATACTCACTGCCTATGAAATGAGAACTAGCAAAAACAATTCAACAGGAAAAGAAACTGCCTTTAACACTGAAAAGAAAGAAAAAGTCGAAGTCAGTGAATCAGAGTTGTCTGATTGTAAAGAATCCCATTTTGTTAGAAGATTTAAAAAGGGATTAGATAAATATAAGGGAAAACTTCCCTTTAAATGTTTTAACTATGGAAAAATAGGTCACTTTGCTGCAAAGTGTCACTATGATGATCAAATCTGTGACAATGAGACAACTGAAAAACAACCTAAGAAGAAGGCCTTCAAACCTAAACGAAACTTCAATTTCAAAAAGAAGAAAAGTTTTTTTAGTAAGGATGAATCCGATATTGAGTCTGAAGATTCATCGGTTGAAGAAGATGAAACTTTGTTCATGGCTGAAATTACTCAGCAAAATGATTCAAACACCATTGACATTGAAGAAGGTGAGGTAGATCTTGAAAGTGAGCTGAAATGTGCTTTAAAAGAGGTTAGAAAACTCAAAAAACAAGTTCTTGCTCAAGAACATAAACCAGATCAAGAAATGGTCTCCCTAAAAACTCAACTTGAAGAAGCTAAAAGATTTGAAGACTGTCTTTGAGAGACTGTAAGTTGCAAAGATCAAGAAATTCAAAAACTAGAACAAGAAGTAGTTTTTCTTAGGAAGGAAATTGAAAAATATGAAAGCACTCTAAAACTAAATGAGATGCTCAGCAAGCAAAAGATGTATAAAGATAAAACTAGTGTTGGTTTTGAAAAGGGTGAATGCTGAATTGACAATGCAAAAAAAAACCCCTCTTCTGAAGTCAAAGGTTCAAGTTCAAATCACTCAGAATTTGGTAAGGATCATGTTCAGTCTTTAAGAGGTAATAGATCTTCATACAGAGTCAATCCTTTCTTCTATGGTTATTGTTTTTTCTCCAACAAATTTGGCCATAAGGTGAGAACTTGCAGGCTTATGAATCCTAGAATACCCAGGTTTGGTCTTCGACAACACTATGGTTTTGTTAGACAGATTAGATGTTTTAAATGCAATGCTCTGGGACATTCTGTCAAACAGTGCAGAACTGATCTGCAATCTAAATAGTAGAAAATTAAAAAGGTTTGGAAACCTAAGACTATCAACAACATTGAGCAAACTATGTTGGTTCAAATTGCTTTTCATTCCAAGAAAAAGGACTTATGGGTCCTAGATAGTGGATGTTCTAACCATATGATTGGCGACAAGGATAAGTTTATAAATCTCAAAGATTATGTAGGTGGATATGTTAAGTTTGGTGATAACTCTGGTATTCAAATTAAAGGTAGAGGTTCACTTCTTTTGAATGAAGACACTCCTATCTATAATGTGTACTATGTGGAAGGTCTCAAGCACAATCTTCTAAGTGTTAGTCAAATATGTGATAGTGGTTATCATGTTCTTTTCACTTCGTAGGGATGTGAAATTAAGAACAAGCTAGGAAAGGCTATTGCAGCTGGAAGGAGGACAAAAGGAAATGTGTACAATCTTCTCGACACATCAAGCAATGACAATAATCAAGGTATGTGTTTAATGGGCCAAATTGAAGAGTTATGGCATAAAATATTAGGACACATAAACTTTGAAAATCTGGTTAGAATTAGTAAAAATTAGAATGTTTGAGGTCGACCAGTTCTTAGCAAGCCAGAAAACTTTGTGTGCAAAAAATGTTTAAGTGGTAAAAAAACTAAAATTAGCTTCAAAACAAAAGAATATTCTTCTTCAAAACCTTCACAGCTTGTGCATACTGATTTATGTGGGCCAACCAGAACAAGGTCTATTAATGGTGAAAGGTACTTTATGCTATTTGTGGATGATTATACTAGAATGGTTTGGGTCACATTTCTTAAGCACAAATTAGAAGGCTTTGAAAGGTTTAAAATCTTTCGTAAATTGGTTGAGAAGGAATCTGATTTAAAACTTAAATGTCTGTAATTTGACAAAGGAGGTGAGTTCACCTCTCAAGAGTTTATTGATTACTATGAACAACACGGCATTAAAAGACAGTATGTTGCAACAAAAACACCTCAACAAAATAGGGTAGTTGAACGTAAGAATAGAACTGTAAAAGAAATGGCTAGAACCATGCTAGATGAAGCTAAGTTGTCTGATATATATTGGAAAGAAGTTGTTCATACAACTGTATACATTTTGAATAGAGTGCAGCTCAGGGTGAAATCTAAACACACTCCTTATGAACTTTGGTATGGAAAAATTGCTTCTGTCAAATACTTTAAAATTTTTGGAAGTGTTTTATAAAGAAAGATGATGATAACCTTGGCAACTTTCAATCAAAGTGTGATGAGGGTATCTTTTTGGGATACTCAACTCACACCAAAGCTTATAAATGTCTTAACATAAGGCTTAACAAGATTTTTGAAGTTGTGAATGTAAGTTTGATGAAAGATTATATTTAGATGTTGACATCTTGCAGGATAATGAGGAAGAACGGCTTGAACTTGAATCAAATTCAGAAGAAGCTAAAAAAGAAAAGTCTTTTGTTGAATCAACAAGCCCTAAAAATGAAAAAGCAAGTCCTTAAAAGGTTGCAACAAAATCTCCTTCGAAAACTCTAGCTAAATATTACTCCAAAGATCAAATTATTGGGGATAAAAATGCAGGAGTTCAAACTAGAAGAAAGGCTACAGAATTTGATGAAAAGGAAAAAATAGCTTTATGTCTAGTTACTCAGTTTGAGCCTAAATTTTTTAATGAAGCTCTCACATACTCATGTTGGATTAATGCTATGCAGGAAGAAATTGATCAAATTGAGAAAAATAAGACTTGGGAGCTAGTCCCAAGACCAAATGACAAGAATTTCATTGGAGGCAAATGGATATATAGAAACAAGGTTGATGAAAATGGTAATGTTATTCACAACAAAGAAAGATTTTTCTGCAAAGACTATGCTCAACAAGAAGGTATTGATTTTGGTGAAACTTTTGCACCCATTGCTAGATTAGAATCTATCAGAATATTCTTGGCTTATTCTATTTATAAAGACTTTACTATTTATCAAATGGATGTCAAAACTGCTTTTTTAAATGGCAATTTAGATGAATAGGTCTATGTTGAACAGCCTGAAGGATTTATTTGCAAAGATAAGCCTGATCATGTTTACAGATTGAAAAAGGCCCTCTATGGCTTAAAACAAGCACCTAGAGCTTGGTACTCTAGGCTGGATAGTCATTTGATTTCTAATGGTTTTTTTAGAGGAGGTGTAGACATCAATCTTTATGTTAAAACTGAAGGTTCTGATATTTTGGTTGTTGAAATTTACGTTGATGACACTATCTTTGCCTACAATAATGCTACTTTGAGTAAAAAATTCTCTCAGCTAATGGAATCTAAATTTGAAATGTCATTATTGGGAGAATTAAATTTCTTCTTGGGTCTTCAAATCTCTCAATGTGAAAATGGAATATTTCTTTCTTAGACCAAGTATGCTAAAGAGATGCTTAAGAAATTTCAGATGGATGAATGCCATCCAGTTAGCACTCCAATGATTACTGGATGCAAACTTACTAAGGTTGATGATTCTCTTGATACAAATCAAACTGAATATAGATCAATGATTGGCAGTCTGTTATATTTAACTGCTTCATGACCTGACATCATGCAAGCAGTTTGCACTGTTGTACGGTTTCAGGCATCACCTAAAGAATCCCATGTCACTACTGTTAAAAGGATTTTTAAATACATTCAGGGCACTCTTGATTATGGTCTTTAGTATCCTAGGAGCAATGATTTTTCATTAATTGCATATATTGATGCTGACTGGGTTGGTTGTTTGGATGATAGGAAAAGCACCAGTGATGTTGCATTCTTTCTTGGTGATCGTTTAGTGGCATAGCACAGCAAGAAACAAGAATCTATTTCTCTTTCCACTGCTAAAGCAGAATACATTGTTACCACTTCATGTTGTACTCAAATTCTTTGGATGAGTCAAACTCTTTTCGATATGGGTATTGAAGTTTCTAAACTTGTTTCCATTCTATGCAATAACACTAGTGTGATAAATATATCAAAAAATCCATTTATGCACTCTCGCACTAAACATATTGCTATCAAGTTTCATTTTCTGTGAGAAAAAATACTGGCTAATGAAGTATGTTTACATTTTGTTGGATCACAAGATCAGGTGGCTGATATTTTTACTAAGCCCTTAGCAAAAGAGTTATTTGAAATGTTGAGACTTCAATTGGGAGTTATCTCTCAATCGTTACTTCTCTAATTCGCCAAGCTTCTGCTTAGGGGGAGCATGTTATATGTTTTGATTCACTTACAGCTCTCCTACAATCTTGGTTGCTACTTTGATACTCTTTTTGTAGCTATTTCTCATGATATTTTTGTTGGCTTCTCAGTTGTGTTTCATGGAAATGCACATTCTTCTCTTCTATCCTTTGTCATTGAGGCAAAAAGGGGGAGAGTCATTTGTGTTTTTTCCATCAAGGACAAAGGGGGAGTTTGTTGGATCTCAGTTGTGTTTATGGTTTGTCCTTGATGACAAAATCACTTTCAGTTGGTTCTCTTTGTTGATCAATCTCAGTTTGGATCCTTATGCTTTATGGCACTTCTTTGATGACTTTGGCATTGGTTTACATTCAAATGGCTTCAGTTGGTTTTGATATTTTTCACTTATGCATGGATTTAGTTTGTTGTGTACCGATGCCTCAAGTTCCATGTGCAGACAGGTGGCATTCACTGGATTACATTTTCAGGTGTTTGTGTGGTTCAGTTCAAGGTGAAGGTTCATCTTTTTAAATGAAAACGATACACATTTCGGCAGGAGTTTGGTCTTCGGCATGTTGTTTCATCAAGCGATTTGTGTCTTGTCGACCAGCACAAGAAAAAACATATCAACATGAGAATTGTAGGGTCTCCCTGATCCATTTTTCTGATAAATGTCTGTGTTTCCTCTCGGCAAGACATTTCTGATGTCATGACAATTAGATTTTACATACAGGCAGCTTTTAGCAGGACTTCACCATGGTTTCAGCGATAGGGGGTGATCCCTATCGGCATGAGTTATACTGTTGGTATAGGGTCACAGCGAGATTGTTGTCTCACCGACCAGAGGTTGAATGGGAACACATCGGTAAGAGTTGTAGCATCGATATAATGTCATAGTGAACCCTGTGGGTCTCACCAATGGAATACATATGGACCTTGTCAGCATAGGCATTGAGTTGTCTCGGTAAACAAGAATGATCACGTAGGCTTTTGGTAAGACACAGGATGCTCTACAAGAAGTCACCCTGACTATGCATTGTCTCAGTGAAGGTGAATGAAGGTTACATTTCTGTGAGAGAACTATTTTGTCTCAATGACCAAAAGAATGTTACATGGCTCTCGTCGTGACATAGGATATTCGATATGATCTCTTCTCGATGGTTGAAGGTTACAGTGACACATAAGAGATAAAGTCTACGTATGGTCTCCCCAATAAGAATTTGTCATGGTGACCCACATGAGAATGAAGGTTACTTTTCGGTGAGAAACTTTTTCATCAAAGTGAGGTCATGGCGAGGTTGTTGCGTCTTGCCGACCGCTGATAATGAAATACATTTCGGTAAGACTCATGAGTTTCGATGTAGAGTCTCAGCGAACCCATCAAGTCTTGCCAACAAAGTCTAATGAATGGCTTTTGGTGAGAGGTTGGTAATGTCTTGGTGATCAAGTATGTATTGCGGGGTGTTTCAGTATGACTCAATGAATTCTTTGAGACCTCTCCCCAATTATGGATTGTCTCAGCGACATCGGATGAAAGGATGACTTTCGGTAAAACAAAGCATTATCTACGAAACGTCTCCTCGACAACAGAATGTCACAGTGACAAATAGAGGGATGTCTAACAGTGATAAAGTTTCCTTCAGCATACTTACAGAGTTGTCTCAGCGAATGGTTAATGAAGACTAAAACACTGTGGCTGACATGGGAATTTCTAAATATCATTGTAGGCTGACATCATTGGTTGGCATCGAATCTCTGGTATTTATGTGTTTCATGCTACACATATTGGTTTATATTCACCATTTTTAGAACTGCTCTATGCATCTCAGTTACTAATGTGGCAAATGATGCCCTGACAGAGTATTGTTATTCATGCATTAGAGGTTATGATTTACAGTGGTGGGCAGTCATGCTTTTTAAGCAGTGAAATGATCTCATACGTTTCAGATTTGTTGAGGACAACTCTTAGTTGGGTGAAATGGCTCTTGTATTGGAAAATTAATTTCACTTTGACTAATAAACTTGTTGGGTACAAGATGAAGATTTCTATTGTAAAAAGCTTTGTTAACTTCAGTCTGAATCTTTTCAGTTTGGTTGTTCAGCCGTTACTCTTGAAGACAGTTACTTATCTGGCATTTAAATCAAAAAGAGCTATCTTTACTCTATGCTCCTTTGACCATGAAATTCGTTGAAGTCTTGACACCTAAAAAGATGTATAAATAGAAGCAAAAAACTCTTTTATGTGTTGTTGTTGTAATTCTGAGATTATCATTCCTTGGCTATATGAAAATGTATGGATAAACTCTACAATAAAATCTGAATAACAAGAGGTAGAGACATTGTAAATTTTTTCTCTATATAGTATTTTAAGGATTCAATTATTGAATCCTTAGGGTATTTTGTAGACGAGAAAACAAAGAAATATGTGCTTAACTAAAAATAGAGAAATCCTCTGAGTTATTATTATTGTTCAAAACATAATTTGAGGGGTTGGTACTCCCTAAGATAGATATCTCTAAATGATGGGTTGGTGCTCCTTGAGTGGGTGCTCAAAAATCAGCCTATAAGGCATTGTGAACTTTTGATTAAGGATTAAGCCTGGAAGGAATTTCGGTAGTCATTTTTATACCCGAGAAGGGTTTTCCACTTGGAAAAATCTTGTCTCTTTGTACTTTTGTGATCTCACTGCTTTACTAAGTTGTTTACTACTTTGTTCATTGATTGCTTATTACATTTCTCAATTATGGTTATGAATGATTACATTCAGCTTATGAATGCATTAATCATTTTAATATTGAGATCAAATCTGAGCTATGTTTTGAATTTTTTGAAAATGAGTCAAATCTGTTAAGACATTGATTAACCCCCCCTCTTAGTGTCATTTTAACTCCAACAAGTATCATATCTCCTTATTGTATCAAAATCTATGGAAGATATCATAACCCATTCAGGTAACAAGAGAAAACCACTTTCCTTTACCAATTTCCTGCCTCCTACAGGTGTTATCTCTTTATATTTTTCCTTCATTTCTGCAAGGACCCTACCTTCAATGACTTCTCTTGGTAGCTTTGGATTTTTAATCATTCCAATTTTCACTTTTTTCATCATATTCCTCTCCGCTTTCCTGCCAAAAAATTCTTGAAACACATTAGTTTTGACGAAGGCATTATCATCCATAAATTCATTACATTCCTTTTCTCTAACATCATTGGAATTTTTTAGCCCAACCAATTTATCCTTATTGAATTTGAGCCATTGAATTCATAAGTTCACTCCTCTTGGGGGTGAAGGCATACCCTGCATTATTTCATTCTCAATCACAATTATTTCCCCATCAAAATCAAGAGGATAATAAAAAATCCCAACTGATGTAACACTCCTTGATGGTTCAACTTTTCTTCTTTTGGGTGCAAATTCCCTTGGAGGTGAGTCTAACTCAATATCCTTTGGATTGGATGATGTTTGGGGTTGAGATGGTGGAATTTTATGTATAGGAGAAGAAGCTCTAGTCTCTTCTGAATGAATAAGAGGAAAAAATATTTTCTCCTTTTCTCACTATGTTCATTTTCCTTGCAAATATATACTCCTTTGTTGGTGGTTGATATCTTGGTCTTTCTTCCACCATAGGGGATTTTCCTTTATCTTGAACTTCCCTATCCTCCTTTAGGCATCTCACCACTTTATCAAAATTCTACAGTATTGTCTCCACTCTTAAAATTTGATCATCAATGTTTGAAAAAACTCCCTTAAAATTAGGATCCTTATCTTGTTTTTCCTTCTCCAATTTAATGAAGGCTAACCATTTCATCTTTCTCTCCTCTACTTTCTAATTACATTTCTAGGAAGTATAAATTATGCCAAAACTTCCATCCCTTAATTTTTTCCCTTAAGGCAACCATGAAACCTTCTAGATCATAATGTCTCATTCTGCAACATTTCATTCTTAGAGGTTTAGTCATTGGGATAGAGTTCTTCCACCCATCCTTAATTTGTATGGAAAAGAGTCCCTTCCTCATTCCAACTAAATTGATTTATTTAACATCTTCCAACCGCCTCATGATTTAAAGAAAACTAATCCTCAATGGCACATCTCTTGGAAAAACATAGAGTGTGACATTTGTGCCATATACTATGAGGATGGTGCAATCAAAATATGGGATGATGTCTCCACAATTATGCTTAATTCCTAAGTCAAGTCTCCTTTCTTTGGGTTTTAAGAAATCATTCAAAGCTTTTGGAATCCTAGGTGGACTCAAAACAAAGTATCCTCTCAATTTTGAAGCAAATACATTGGAGAAAAACACACAACTAGAGTCCTGCTCAACCATATCCAAAATATGAGTCAAAGCTTTCACAGGGACATCCTAACCATTCTCACTCATTGCATCCAATTTAATATCTTATCTAAAATATTTAGCCCCTTTGTATAAAAACATGTGGATCTTGACAATGAATACCACTAAAATCTGACACTTATTTGACCACCTTTGAGAGTTATTAGGCCTTTGTGGATCTCATTGGACATATATGTTACAAAATCATATAATTTGTTGACCATTGCATGTTGAAGGTTGGATTCCATGTACATGAAAGCCACTGGCATCCATGTGGGAGGGACCAACCCTAAAATCTAACACAAAGTGAAGAAATTTCTTTGAAAATAGAACTCAAATTTCTCATCTGGGTAGGGCTCCTTATATGATGGATTAAGTTTGATCTCGCTTCTATTTTTCCCCTTCCCATGAAATTTGTCGATATTAAAAATTTGAAAGCTAATTTTATCTTTTCATATTCTTCCTTTAGGGCATTCAAATCAATTGGCTCCTTAGCACTAGATTCTAACGTGAACACTTCAATTATCCCAACCCTAGTGATGTCAATCATTTTTACACCAACGTGTCTCCTTATAACTCAAAAATTAGGGTCATAGTTGGATACTATAGCCTTTAGAAGATCAATGTTAGGGTATACATTGGGGACGATAGATTTCTCATATCTAACCTCCATGGATTGCAAATAGGGACCCTAGAATTCCTATTCTCAAACCAGTATGTAAATAAGGTCTATCTAGTGACTGGAAGGGTAGCATCTTTAAAGGAATAATGTCTATAAAAAATTGCCCGTGTCCACTAGGGATTTGGAATATTATGTTTCCTATGTTCTTATCATTTGTGGAGTTGGTAAATTGGCCTATTACTTGAAACAAAGGTCATTTTATATGATTTGGTACAAATCTAGAAGATTGAACTTTTGGAGGTTCCATTCTTAGGATTTTAACAACCTAGGGTTCTATAAGGTATCGATTTAGGGTCCTTGGTGAGGTAGTTTAGGTGTTCTAACAAGTACACATAAAATAGAGAAAATTCAAATTATTTTGATGACAATTCAGTGAATGTCAAACCTTAAAAGAAACCTAAATTACAATATTAACTCAGAAAAGGTGAAGGCACACAAATGCAAGAGAAATTGAATATAGAGGATAAAATTTTTACTCATTGGTGCTTTAAAAATCTAGAAACCCTAATTTAGAATGTGAGAAAGCTCAAACTACATAGGAGCAATCTTCAATTTTCCTTAGAATACTTTGGTAATTCAAAAATTTCTTTAAATTCCACTTTTATGACGAGAAAATTCTTTTAATTCAACATGAGAACATCACATCCATCATTACTATTCACTTGTGTGAACCAAAATGGCTCCATCAACCCCTTAAGAAACTTTGAATATTTCCTTTGGTGTAGGAGCACCTAATGGTGTTTTTATGCCTCTAATAAGAATTTTTGTAAAATTTGAATTTTCATCATAAAAAGCATCTAAAAGGGTCACCATAAGGTCATTTTAATTGTAATTAAGCCTCTACTAGGTCTCTAGGAGGTTAAAAGAATCAAATTACAAAAAGTTTTCATTTGTTGCAAAAGATGTAAAAATGCAAAAAATGTATAAAAAGCAAGAATGTGAAGAGCCATTTGGGTAAAGGGAAGGATTGGTCATTAGAACTTGATGGGGTATTCATGTTAACAGTTGTAAATACCTTTAAAGAGCCTTGTAAAGGTGAGAAGAGTATGGTGGATTGTATCTTAATACAAGTTTTGAAATAAAAGTACTTTGCTCTGCAAGTTAAGTGTTTTCTTTTTGTTGTTTACAAATTTATAAGGCCTGTACAGTAACACCAACCTTAGAACTTCATTTTATTTGGTAGTGTAGGGTATTAGATTTCAATCAAACCTATCTTGGAGGAATTCTATTGAGTTTAGCATATGTTTTAGCCCACTTTCTGTATATTGGTATGAAAACCCCATTCTAAGGGTTTTGAGAGTCTAGGAAGAAGTTTAGCAACCATTCCACGGATGGAGGCTAGTTAGGTTGGTGGAATGGGATAATATAGATTGATTTTGGTGTTTTTTGTACTTGTAGGTGCAGGTGAATTGAAGATACAAAAGATATGTTGCTGTCCCAAGAGATTTTTCAGTGTTCTCCATGTAAGAATGATGCCTACAAGTGGTAAAATTAAGAAAAGGCAACGATCAAGGTTGGGAAATAATTTATTTTGTTTGTATAGAATTATTTCAAGGTGTTTGAAATAGTGGTAGGGCACATGGAGGTCTAGAATGTACATTTCCTACAAACCCTCACTAATTGGGAATTGTTAAAGCTTTAAACAAAGGTTTATTTATTTGTTTTGTTAGTGAGTGATTTATTTTCTAAAGGTTATTGACTTAAGAGCTTTGCAACCTGAATAAAGAATCTCCATGATTATTTGATGAAGAGGAGTTGATTTGGTGGGAGATGCTTTCTAAATTTGACCTAATTGAAGCTATTTGCAGTGGTATAGTCTTATTTTCTTAGAGTATTTTCAAAACACCAATATATGCTTTTGAAGTATGTTTTAGATGGACCAAATGGGTCCTTGAAACTATGTTTAGTTGGGGGAACCTCAATTTCATTTAAAATTTATGTTTGATTTATGAACTGTGGACTACTACTCGATTTTTGGTTTTTGAGTGCAAGAATTTGTGAATATGATAAAACAGAGTTATAAGGTAGTGTATTTGGTTTGTTCCTATTAAAATAGTGATGAATAAATTGTTTTGGGGTATAGTTAAAGTTTAGAAGCAAGAAAGGATGGTTTTTTCTCTTTCTGCCCTATGAAAGAAAGTTGCAAAGAGGTATGATTGGGTGAATGTTGGATGTGTTGGTTGGTTCAGAGTTTTCCAATAGTGTTTTTTCTTTGATTTAGTCAAAATCATGATGTTCAAAGGTGTGTTAAGGTTTGGTAGAGTTTGGAATCAAGATTTGTTTATTTGGTAGCCTTGTGAATTCAAGTTCAATGGAATGGATTTTGTTGAAAAGATAAGTGAATTTTGCGTGATTGTTTGAGTGGATCTTCTCAAGTTTGTGATTAGGGTCAGAAGTACCCTTTAAGGTTTGTTGATCTTGGTAGATGCTTTGCATCACTCCCACTTCTATTTTTCCCCTTCCCATGAAATTTTTCAATATTAAAACTTTGAGAGCTAATTTTATCTTTTCATACTTTTCCTTTAGGGAATTCAAATCAATTGGCTCCTTAGCACTAGGGTCTAACATGAACAATTCAATTATCCCAACCCTAGTGATGTCAATCATTTTTACACCAACATGTGTCCTTACAAATCAAACATTAGGGTCATAGTTGGATACTATAGCTTTTAGAAGATCAATGTTTGGGTATACATTGGGGACAATAGGTTTCCCATATCTAACCTCCATGGATTGCAAATAGGGACCCTATAATTCCTATTCTCAAAAAAGTATGTAAATGAGGTCCATCTAGTGACTAGAAGGGTAGCATCTTTAAAGGCATAATGTCTATAAAAAATGCCTGTGTCCATTCCAAGGCTTTGGAATTTTTTTTTTCCCTATGTTCTTATCATTTATGGAGTTGGGAAATTGGTCTAGTACTTGAAACAAAGGTCATTTTATAGGATTTGGTACAAATCTAGAAGATTTAACTTTTGGAGGTGTCATTCTTAGGATTTTAACAACGTAGGGTTTTATAAGGTATCAATTTAAGGTTCCTGGTGAGGTAGATTAGGTGTTCTAACAAGTACACATAAACTAGGGAAAATTCAAAGTATTTTGATGAAAATTCAGTGAATATCAAACCTTGAAAGAAACCTAAATTACAATATTAACTTAGAAGAGGTGAAGGCACACAAATGCGAGTGAAATTGAATATAGAGGATGAAATTTTTACTCATTGGTGCTTTGAAAATCTAGAAACCCTAATTCAGAATGTGAGAAAACTCAAACTACATAGGAACAATCTTCAATTTTCGTTAGAATGCTTTGGTAATTCAAAAATTTCTTTAAATTCTACTTTTATGATGAGAAAATCCTTTTAATTCAGCATGATAACATCACATCCACCATTATTGTTCGCTTGTGTGAACCAAAATGGCTCCATCAACCCCTTTAGAAACTTTGAATATTTCTTTTGGTCTAGGAGCACCTAATGGTGTTGTTATGCCTCCAATAGGCATTTTTGTAAAATTTGAATTATCATCATAAAAAGCATGTGAAAGGGTAATGATAAGTTCATTTCAATTACATAATTAAGCCTCTACTAGGTTTCTAGGAGGTTAAAAGAGTCAAATTGCAAAATGTTGTCATTTGTTTCAAAAGATGTAAAAATACAAAAAATGTACCAAAAACAAGAATGTGAAGAGTCATTTGGGTAAAGGAAAGGATTGATCATTAGAATTTGATGGGGTAATCATGTTAATAGTTGTAAATTCCTTTAAAGAACCTTGTAAAGGTGATAATAGTATGGTGGATTGTATCTTGATACAAGTTTTAAAATAAAAGTACTTTGCTCTGCAAGTTAAGTGTTTTCTTTATGTTGTTTACCAATTTATAAGGCCTATATAGAAACACCAGCCTTATATATTCATTTTATTTCGTAGTGTAGGGTATTATATTTCAATCAAACCTATCTTGGAGGAATTCTATTGAGTTTAGCATTTGTTTGAGCCCACTTTCTCTATATCAGCCTGAAAACCCCATTCTAAGGGTTTTGAGAGTCTAGGAAGAAGTTTAGCAACCATTCCACCAATGGAGGCTAGTTAGGTTAGTTGAATGGGATAATATAGGTTGATTTTAGTGTTGTTTTTACTTGTAGGTGCAGGGGAAGTGAAGATACAAAAGATATGTTGTCCCAAGAGAATTTTTAGTGTTCTTCATGTAAGAATGATGCCTACAAGTGGTGAAATGAATAAAAGGAAATGGTCAAGGTTGGGAAACAGTTTTTTTTTTTGCACATACTTATTTCAAGGTGTTTTCAATAGTGGCAAGGCACATGGAGGCTTGGAATGTGCATTTCCTACAAACCATCACTAATTGGGCATCACTAAAGCTTTAAACAAGGGTTTATTAACTTTTTTCTGTTAGTGAGTGATTTATTTTATAAAGGTTGATGATTTAAGAGTTTTGCAACCTGAATAAAGACTCTCCATGATTATTTTATGAAGATTAATTGATTTGGTGGGAGTTGTTTTGTAAATTTGACCTAATTGAAGCTATTTGCATAGGTACAGTTTTGTTTTCTAAGATTCTTTTCAAAACACCAATATCTGCTTTTCAAGTATCTTTTAGATGGCCCAAATGGGTCCTTGAAACTGTGTCTAGTTGGGGGAACCTCCATTTCATTTAAAAGTTATGCCCAATTTTTGAACCATGGACTACTACTAGAGTTTTGGGTTTTGAGTGCAAGAATTTGTGAATCTAGTAAAACAGAGTTATAAGTGGTGAAGGAACACCTACACCTTGTGAAGTCTAATTTGATACCTAGGTGTGTATTTTGTTCATTTATGCTTAATAAGGTCTAAAGGACTAGTCATAATGTAATTTGAAAGGGTTTTGAATCATTTAGTTGAATTTGTCAGTTTGATTCATAATGGAAAAGCCATGTGAAATCATGAGTTTTGAGAGATATGGGGAGTATGGTCTTATTCCATGTTAAATAAGGTCTCAATGAGAATTTTCAATTTGTTGGATGGTTTAATAGGTCAGTTAGGTGGTATTTACAAAATCAAGTTGATCAAGTTGTAATGGGATAGTGATTAAGAGCAAAATTGGCAAAATTGTCATCTTAGAATCTAATTAAAGGGTGGTTATGGTAGTTGAATGCCCCAAGAGGTATTTTGAAGGTGGTATCATGATATATTGTTGTAATATCTCAAAGGGGAGGATGTTGAAGAAGTTTGGAATGAGTTTCTAATAAGAAGTTTGTTGTTTTTTTGTGTTTTCTATTAAGAAATTGTTGATCCCGTGCATTATACAACCTGTAAGTATTGTTACACACTCCAAGACTATGATGGATGGATATATAATTGAATAAAATTTCTTTTGGTGTTGGAATGGTGTTATTTCATGGAGAATCGGGTGAGATATCCTCATTTTACTATCGGGTGGTCTCAAACCCCATGTTTTTCCTATTTTCTTGAACTTTGCAAGCATTGTATAGATCTGTACCACCACCATATGCTCTAAGACTTATATAATATTGTAGGGTCATGAAATATCTTTCATTTTAATCCAATTAGAGGTTCTAATATTGAGTTTTGAGGCAGATCTCTTCATTTTTCTGGGATTGCTTGTTTCTAACTAATTTGAGGGTTTGATTGGTGTAAAAGTGATGTTATAGCCATTCCACCTACTATCCAGCCCTGTAACTCAGTGGAATGACTTGTTTCATGGTATTTTAGATGTACCAATGGTTTCAGAGGTAGGAAATGAAATTTTTATGGTTTGAGGGTGATGCCCTAGGGTGTTTTCATGAGTTTTTCATGTGAAATTGAGGAACTAAAGTAAGGTTTTGGAAAAATATGATTGGAACTATATATGTGATAGTGTTTTGAGTTTTTGAAGGTCATTTTATGAAGTTCTAAGGCACTAGAGTGTTATGATAAGTCTTAGAACCCATATTTTCATTAAACCCTGCTCAAATTGGCTTAAAATGAGGTTTTGTGGTTTGGCTAGTTGAAGCAAGTTTCCCTTGAGGAAGATTGTGTTTTTGGGAGTTTGAATACATTTTAATTTCATCTTTCCCCACCTCTACATCATAGTGGTATCAGAGTAGGGAGTAGCTTTTAGTTTTCATTTTGCAGGTTGAAGAAAAGGCAAGGTTGACAAGATGCCTCCAAAGAGAAAAGATATGGCTAAAGAGATGAGGGAGATGAAGGAAAGGCATGCAAGAGAACTCAAAGAGTTGGAAGAGAGAGTCATAGACTTGGATACAAACAAGAGAAGAGATGCTAAAGAGAGTGAGCCAAAAGAAGAGGAAGATGAGGAGTTTGAAGACATGGAAGAAGAACTTGATCCAGAAGACCAAAGAATGGAAAATTTGTTGAAGGCAGTGAAAGGTGACAAGCCTAAGGTAAAACTTGATGTTTCTAAATATGGTGGTAGTCTAAATGATGAAGAAATAATTGATTGGATTGCTACATTAGATAGCCATTTTGAATGTGAAGAAGTTTTTGAGGAGCAAAGACTAAGGACTGCAAAGACTAAGTTGCAGGGTCATGCTTTGGTATGGTGGGATTACTTTCAATCTGAGAGCAGGAAACAAGGAAAGTCTAAAATCACATCATGGGATAAGATGATATCAAAGCTTAAAGGTAAATTCTTACCCAAGGATCACCAAGTTCAATTGTTTAAGAGATTACAAAACTTAAGACAAAGGGAATTGGATATTAAGTCTTATACTGAGGAGTTTTATAAATTGAGTTTAAGATCTGGTCATCATGAGAATGAAGATGAAAAGATTGCTAGATATGTTGGTGGTTTAAGGCTTAATATACAGGATGAATTGGTTTTTGCTAACCATCTTTCATGAAATGATCCACTAAACAGTTGAAGATTATGTGGAAAATATTTTGGAAAATTCAAAGAAAAGGAGTGATCACATACAAGTCTTAGGACCCATCTTCGACAAGATCAAAGAGTATAAGGTACAATTGAATCCAAAAACATGTGTCTTTGGGGTGACATTAGGAAATTTTATTGGTTACATCTTATCATAGAGTGGAATATAAATTAACTTAGCAAAGGTGAAAGCCATTCTAGACATGGAACCATCACAAACATTGAAGCAGATTAGGTGGTTACAAGGAAGATTGTATTCCATTAGGAGGTTTATAGCACAGTTGTAAGATAAGATCCACCATTTCTAGCATCTTGTCCATAAAGGAATAAGTTACAAGTGGGATAAGAAGTGTGATAAAGATTTCTAGAAAATCAAGGACTACTTATTAGTACCCCCAATGCTCCTGTCACCGATACCAAACAAACTATTGACCCTGTATATCTCAGCAACACCAACAACACTAAGTGTTATTTTAGCACAACATGATGAAAAAATGAAGGAAAGAGCCATTTATTACATTATTAGGACCTTGGTGGGCTATGAAATGAACTATTCTTCCATTGAGAAATCATGCATAGTGGTGGTTTTTTCTTCACAAAATTTTAGACACTACATTTCTCATCAAATCAAGCCCATTGCAGAGATTGACCCATTGAAATACCTATTATCCAAAGAAACTCTCATTGGATAAATGGCCAAATGGGTAATGATCTTGATTGAATGTGACATAGAGTATGTGGAACACAAGGAAATATAAGGACAAGTGATCATAGACCAACTAGAATATGCACCTATCTATGTAGAGAATCCATTGATATATGAATTCCTCGATGAATTAGTGTTCCCTTTTAATGCAACAGATCAATGGAAGATATACTTTGATGGATCATTTACCCAAAATGGATTAGGGTCAGGTATTCTCTTTATCACCCCTCAAGGTGATTGCATTCCAAAGTCATAGAAGCAATCATTTTTATGTACTATCAACATTGTGGAGTACAAATCCCTAATCACAAGTCTAAGAATAGTAGTTCAATGATAGATACAAGAGTTGAAAGTCTATGGAGACTCATAGTTGGTTATCAAGTCAATGATGACTACCAAACTAAGGAATAGAAGCTTACTCCTTACAAGAAGATGGTAGAGAGTCTCAAGGACCTTGTCATAGATATAACTTTTGAGCAGATTCCTTGCATGAACAACCAAGCAGAAGATTCTATGGCAATAATTGGATCATTGTTAGACATGTCGCACAATGTACCGCAATGCGAATTCTTGGTAGAACAACTTCTCATACCAATTTTTGAAATCCTAGAATTTGAATTTGTGTGTGTCATCATTGGTCTTGGATCCCCATGGTATCATGAAATATTCACCTACCTAAGTAGAGGAACCCTCCCATCCAATATCACCACCAAACTTAAAAAGACCTTTATAAAGAAGGCATCTTGATTCATGATCCTATGTGATACCTTATACCACTGAAGTATCAACTTGGGGACATTACTATGATGTCTTAACTAAAAGGAAGCCTTGACCATGTTAACATAAGTTCATGATGGCATATGTGGTTCCAATTCTAGCGATATGGCTTTAGCTAATAAAGTATTGAGGATGAGGTAATATTGGCTAGCCATGGAAAGAGAAGCCCATTAGTATGCGTAGAAGTGTGTCTAGTGTTAACAACACGGAGATATGATTCATGCTCCAACTCAAGTGTTGCAAGAAATGGTCAGACCTTGGCCTTTCTCACAGTGGGGGCTTGACCTCATAGGAAATATTACCCCAACCTCATCTAATGGCCACAAGTTCATCATAACAGCCACTAAGTACTTTACCAAGTGGGTTGAAGCCATTCCTATGAGCTACATAATGGGGAAGCAAATTATAAGTTTATCCTGAATTATCTAATCTATCATTATGGTGTTCTCCAAGCCCTTATCTTAGACAACATAAGACCCTTCAAGAATCAGGATGTGAAAGAGTTATTTCAAAGATTAACATTTGACATTGATTCTCTACCCCATATTACCCCCAAGGAAATGGTCAAGCTGAGGCTACAAATAAGACCATTCTGAAGATCCTAAAGAAAATGATCAATGAAGCTAGCTGTGACTGGAATCTACAGTTGAATACCTCTCTATGGGCCTATCGAACCAATATCCACACACCTATAGGTGCAACCCCATTCTCCTTGGTCTACGGATCATAAGACATCTTTCCTATTTAGGTTGAGCTCCCATCACTGTATCAGTACAGAACCTAATCACTAATGAAGAGTACAAAGTATCTCAGCTAAATGAGCTAGAATACTTGGATGCATGTCACCTTGACACTTGTAATCACTTGCAAGTATATCAAAACCGAGTGAAATGGAGCTATAACAAGAAGATCAAGTGTCGGTCTTTCTAGGTAGGGGATCTTGTTCTAAATTAGAATAAAAAAAAATCTTCAAGATCAGGATAGTAAAGGAAAGTTTGAGCCTAATTGGTTGGGTCCCTTTGTCATCACAACAAGTTATGGATCAGGAGCATACCAATTATCAATGCCTAAAGGTGAACCCTTGCAGGAATTGGCCAACAACTTGCATCTTAAAATTTTTTATCCTAAGCTTGAAGGGTGTAAATCTAAAAATACAAAAAAAATCAAAAAATGATTGAAAAAGTAAAGAAAAATAGTTGTCCTCTAGTGAAAACCACTTCATTAGTGATTTGGGCAAGTGACTTGGTGAAAACCTAGCAAATAGGTACCTTATGTAAATAAAGCACCTCCATCTACCTGGGCTCTTTATCCTATCATTCTTTCCATCACATCCACTCATCACATCATTCATCCTATTTATCCCATCACCCATCTACATCTACATCATAGCTTGATATTGTGAAGTATCGTATTCCCCTTTGGAACTACTTGGAATATTCCTAAGGTCATCTTGTCTCACCTATATCGAGGAAATCTATCACAATCACATTGGGGGAAATTTTTAATGTATCATATTGAGTTCTTGTATATCTTAAGGCTATTAGAAATCTCATCAAAAATCCAAAACCATTCATAAAATGTTCAAAAAATCCAAAAACATCAAAATATTGTATAGCAAAAAATCCAAAACATCCAAATTCCTGTACAGCTAAAATCCAAAAACATTCAAAAATTGTGAAGTCAAAACCCAAAACATCCAAAACACATCAAAAATTCGTAAAAAGGTGAAACATAAAAAATCCAAAAATGGTACCATGTTGAACTATGAGTCTTTGAGCTTGAACGTAGGCAAGGTCATCACTAATGTGCCCCAAAGATAGCCTAGGTCAGTCTTTAGGAGTTTTTCATAATAAATTGACATTCCATCAATAGTTCATATCTCATCATTAATAAGTCGAGTCAGTCAAACTACGAGGTCTCTATGTGTATAACATAGGAAATGATCATCTTTGATAATCCTTGAGGCCCATAGGATAGTATTTTAGGTTGGGTTCTTGATGGAAAACTTAGAAAATCCCTAAACATTTAAATATCAGAAAAACCTAAAAAATTCAAATAGCGAAAAAACATAAAAAAAATTTGGAAAACTCAGAAAATCCAAAAACATTTGAAATCTCAGAAAACCCAAAAACATTAAGAAATCATTCAAAATATATAAATATCATCAAATATCTTAGAGAAAACCCTAAATAGCCTCAAATAAAGTGAAAACCCAAAACATTCACATAAGCTTTCAAAAAGAACAAAAAACAACCTCAGAACATTTTCAAAATACCAAAAACATTGAAATATTCCAAAAAATCCAAAACCATCCATCCCATGTCGCTTTCACCCACAATAAAACTTCATCATAATAAATCAATTGTCACCTTCAACCTTTGGTAGCACAAATAGAAAGAAAGTATTGCAAGTCGTAAAGTGAGAACCTAAGTGTCACAATGTAAAGTCTATGTCATAGGTGAACGAGTCAATGGAATTTGTATTAATGAATTATCACACACCTCATCCCAATCAAACCATCTAATAAAATTTCATAGGATGCATCCTTCTAAAAATGGACATCAACATCAAACATCACTTTAGCTAAGTTAAAATTTGGCAAGAGATATAGATAACACTAACTATTTGTCTTTAATATTTTTCTTCTGATTTATCTTAGTGACCCATTCCGAGGACCTCTTAATGATTTCTAAACTGTTTAGAGAGAAAGGAATGGGGCATCAATCATTATCTTTCATTTTCTATGCTTGTGGGTATTCTTGTAAAATAATCTTGGCACATTTTTGCTTAGTTGTGTGTAGGGAGGCTGTTTGGAGTAGATTTTTAACTATTGCATACATATGCTTTGGTCCAATATATTCTAAACTTCTAAGTTACATTCCAATGAGGTTTCTGTATATCAAGATGTGAATAGGAACTATCCTATCTATTTACAGAGTTAAAGTCCATTTACACTAGATACAATGCCATCCTAGTTCTCAATACCTTGATGCATTGTGTTTATGTGTTATATCAAAAATAAGGAAAGACAAAAAATCCCAATCACAAGATATGAGAAAAATCATTATTCATCCCTCTCATCACCATCTCTAAGAAATTTTTGGTGGATCAAGAACTTGTTGGACTTATTATCAATTCAGATTGCACCCGTATGCTTGAATAATTAATTCAACAATCTGTTGACACATGGGAACTAATTCCAGGCTGTGGGTGTTCTATAAGGAATTAGATCGCCAGATTCTAGGATGGTTCCAATGAATTGTTTATGATTAATACTTAGGTAAATTGCTAGGAAAAGGATAAAAAGACCTAACTCGATTGTAGAACTATGAAATTTTAATTACGGTGATGCTTGCACCTAAAAATGATGATCTAAAAGGCAATTTAGTTCACAATTGATTCTCAATATATCTAACTTGCACATCAAAATCTAAATAGTTTGAACTCATATAAATGCTTCATACAGAGGCTCATAAAACTATTTTCTTTCAAAGGAAAAGAACATTGTTCTCACAATTAAGAAAATACTCTAAAAACCTATGAATTAAACTGAATGCATACATATACTTATGATTGAGATATAAAAAATAAAGGTTTTAATGCTAAAACAAGATATAATTTGATCAAAATCAAGCATAAGAATGTTGCCTGAAAGCTTGAAGGAAAAACCTGACACTATTGAGAAGATAAAAGGAAAAACTCCATGCTAAAACCAAGGGTAACCTGTAAAACTTGCTATGTATTAATCTGAAAATGATGTTGAGTTACCAATCATTCGCTTTGTAGAGTACAAAGGAGAAAAAATAAGAACTAAATTGAAAAAGATAAATTTTTTCAATATATACAATATGAATACACTTCAAAGTGCATGAATAAGCCATTGGAAGTGATCTAAAAGTGAAAAGATGACAATCCCAAAGTGAAATCTGAGCACAAGTAAAAAATCCCTAAAAATGTGGTTCAAACTCATGCAAAAATGAGTGAACTCAATCTTGAAGTGGCAGTCATAAAGCATGTAATTGATCTACAACTCGAACTGAACTGAAATCCCTGAAAAGGTAGACTAAAGTATGCAAAACTGCCCCGTTCTTGCCAATTTGCCCATGCACATTTTAAAGTCTATCTTTCTCATGATAATCCTCCAGTTGACAATCTGACACAAAACTGAAGTAAATTTCCAAGTTAACTCTTCCAGTTAACTCTACTCAAATCTTCATGGAATTCCATAATATCTTTTATTTGCACTTTAAACTGCTAAATTAATTAAATGACTTATAATACATCATTTAACTAATTAGCTTACATTGATTGATGCAAAAATAAAAGATAAATATGGAGTTAAAAAAATTGAATCCCATTCAACAATTTTATTTAGCATTATTTCAACATATGCATTCTGAATTCATCACTTAAATAACACCATGAGCAATATAAAATATACACTTAGCAAATATTTGAAAACTTCAGCACTAAGTGTATATTTTAAAACTGGCCATCATTATGCATATCATAATTTTGAGAGCTAATAATAGTCAACCACATGCAATAGTCGACTTGACTTGAGAGTCAAAAACACGAGCAAGGAAGACAATGATTATCAAAAATATCAAAAATGAGTTAGGGCGAATTAACAAAGGCAATCATCGAACCCTAAAATCATTATCATTTTGTTAACTTTGATGAAGCTTTGCGAAGAAGCTGGCTGCCATGAATGAGTAGGGTTTCAACCTGAGAACAGTTGAATTTGCACCTTTTGAACACTTCCTAAGCTGAAATCTTGTTGAACTTCATAAGGTAGGTTCATTTTTATCTCAAATTCGAGTCTTTTCGAGCATTTAAATGCTTTTCTCAAGGCTACATGGCGCGGCTGCTCATAAAATCTAATATACTATGTGTTATTCCTTTGTTCTCTGTATTCTCTTGGTACTCTATTTAACTTTGGCAACCATGAGAGCTAGAAAGAGCATGTTTTGCTAAGTTTAGGTTGATTTTCCTCCTTAATCTTGCCCCCCTGCTAAGTGACAAGGTTAGCTAATTCCTCTTTTCATTTTCCTGTTGTTACTGAGTTTCCAGCAAGCTCGCCATAAATGTTAGGGATTTAAACTTTTGAGACTCAGTCTACAGGAGGCACACATGACTTCATTTGTATTTTTTGACATAGAAATCCATTGATTCTTTGAATTCTCTACATATCTATACGATATTGACGCCATTGTAGCTGAGACTGATACAAATCCACACATATTTATGAATCTGGCTGCAACTTACATGTTTTGATCTGGGTATTTATATTTCACTGTATCCTTGCATCTTAGAGTAAAAACCTCACATGGGTAAGAGAAATCTGATTCGTTACCATAAAAAAAACATTTCTGAGCAAGATTGGAGTAAACACAGTAACATTTTCATTGTGGGTATCTTTATTTTGTATCTGAATATTCCTTGTCTGCATCTTGAGAGAACATCAATGATTTTTCTAAAACTCCTTCTTTACTTCTTCCTATGGCATTTGAAAATCATTCTCTATGAAGAAAAGAAATTGTATTTTACTAAACATCTCTTGCTGTATACAATGAAAATTTGTTATTGATTTTATTCCACAATTGAAAATGTAGCAACTTTATATTTCCATATATATGAGGAAAACTCCACATGGGTATTTGAGCTTTATTGCTTCCATTCAATCAATATATGAAATATTTATTACTGTAGCTTGATCTACTCCATTAAAAAAATTGTTAATGCAAGCCTTTTAAATCTGTGATATTCTCTCACCCTGAATGCATTTGTCATTTAATTCATAAGCTGCTGCCTCCCTTAGTATTTATGACAGTAGAGTGTACTGTTCTCACAACTTTGATGGTCACTAAAAAAAATTTGGTTGTAGCTTTAAACATATATTGCTGAATATTGTTGTTCATAATTGTTGCTCATGATGATTGCTGTTCTAGGTAATTGCGACTGAGTTTCTTTCATGTAAAACTACTTCTCTATATCTTTGCAAATAAGGACTACCATTGAAAAATAGATGCTCCATTCATTGCTAATGCTGATCAACTCATACCTCACTGCTATCTCACTAACACTTGTAATAGTGTATACCTGTTTGATAAAAAAATGCTTCATTTTGCATAACGAGATTCCACCACACTTCATATATATCTTCTGTTATCACTCTGAACCTTGTAGATGCTGACTGGTAAAAGCTGGAACTATCATTTGTTATCTAAAATCAGCTGTGAATATCACTAAATCTGAACCTTCTCTCAACCTTGTTAGCAGTAGTTGGGCTTATCTTTCCAGACTCATGACTTAATAAACTGCATACAGTCGAAGTAATGAAGACATTACCCTATAGCATGATCTCATTTGGCACTTGAAACAAACATATCTATTTGATGAATCTGTATCCTCCATACCTTTTAAATGCTGAATAAGGAAAAATTGCTACTTTCTGTTAAAGAACTTGTAAAGAATTGGATTATTGCAAATCTGTTATACCCCATGATTATGATTACGATGATATTCTTTTGAAGTTAAAAAAAACATTCCAATGCTCGAATATTATATTTCTCTTTAATGCAAAGAGGCTCTATACTTCATTTAGATATAATGAAAAAATATAAAGCAAAGCTAAAAAGAATATGAAACTGATGAGTTCAGCATTGATGCTTTTAATCACTGTTATCAATATTCATGAACTTTGTATGAAACTTGTGAGTGTATCCACCTTGATATGCCGAGCTCAACCCTTGTAGGCATTCGTTTTACTCCACATATTTGATAAAATGATCTTGAACATGATGAACTTGTTCCTGCACACTAAAACAAACATGTTAGCAAAATAAAAGAAGCTGAAAGCTTCCATTGAATTATGTTTTTCCTCTTGATTTTTGTAATCATTTGATGGATGCCTGATCAATTATATTCTATATTTCTATTGGTAACATAGGTATATGATAGGATTTGATTTGTCATTTCTTAGAGACCATCTCTTACGCCACTCTTTATCTTTCTTATAGATGCTTTTGGAGCTAGAACTAGAGCTAAAACTGGAAATGGAGCTAAAGCTGGAAATGGAGTTGAAGCTGGAACTGGCGTCACAACATTCCTCAACTTGTAAACAATTCATTATTCTAGGTAATGACGAATCACTTTCTACCCTATGCTTACTCTATTTTCAGTTGTATCTTTTTCTTTGTTCATGCACCCCTTATTTGATTATAAAAATCAAAATAAGTTACTCCTACGGCTTGTGTGGGATTCAACATTTTTCAAGATGAATAAAAAGCATTACTATGCAAGTTTTCTTCAATTTGTTGTTTTAAATGCTTGCACAATAAAGCTATGATTTAGATGTAAAATGATCTTCTATGACAATCAATGAATACTTTAATCATATCAATGAAAATTTTAGTACCTGTAAATGATGAATTGATTTAGCTCTACCTGTTTGAGCTTGAAGTGAAAAATAGGTAACAAGAATTTTTCATCAAAATCGATGGTCAAATCATTCATCTTATTTCTTCTATGTTCTCTCTGTGCTAACCTAGTATCATGAAACTCAACAAAAAACATCATCAATGTATACATCCTGCATCCACAAAGCATCAACATACATACATCTTGCATCATCACAACATATCATAATAAAAGAAAGCATAATGCATTGCATTATCATTCCAAGCATCCATTGCATTAACATTCATTGCATTGTAATATCATTATCATAAACATCCACCTTATCTATACATACATCCACATGCATACATATCACAATCTCATAAAAAATTACACAAAAATAAATACATTCATATACATCCATATGCATACTTCATCCATCCCATAAAATGTCATAAAAAGATACTGAAAAAGAAGTGCATCCATCTATTACATCACATATCATATAGATCATCATCACAAATCATATATCACGTAAATAAAAGAAATTCATCCATACATAAGCATATCGTAGCACATCACATATTGAATTTGGATCATCTCGTATATATATATATATATATATATATATATATATATATATATATATATATATATATATATATATATATATATATATATATATATATATATATATATATATATATATATATATATATATATATATATATATATATATATATATATATATATATATATATATAACTGTCATGATACAATATTTGAATCAATGTATGTATATAGATCAAAAATACAATATCCATGAGGCTATCAAAAATGAACCCATTAATGTATATTTGTATGAATAAATCAAGAAAAAAATCAAAAAGTGTCTGCACAACCAGGCTAGCCCTAGTGGCTGCTCGTCTCACCCCTAACTGATGGTTGATCCTTAGTTCTAGGTGGCACTCTACTCTGTTGTGAAAAATTAGACTATCGGATCCCTTGGTGAACATCACGATGATAGTGCATGAAGTAATATGTAGCCTCAATAAAAGCTTCTATGTACAACCGAGCATGTACAGTCTAGCCCTATGATGCAGTTGTCATTGCCTCCAACTACTATCTCTGCCCAATCTCCTAGGCTAGCTATATGTCTAGTTGTTGCCACAACTAGACTTCCTAATCTCTCTGTGTAGTCATGGCCTGTAGCTGATCCCTCTTTTCTCTAAGGGTTGCAATCTTCCCATCTCATGGATCTAGCTACTATGGAGGTGGAGGAGGTGGTGGTGTCCTCAGAACCTATCCATCATGCCCACACTGCCACCGTAGAACCTATGCCTAGTTTGGTTGCTCTTGGTGCCGATCACTTAGCACCTGACCCTTGTACTGATCTTGATCTTGGCCTCTACCTTGGCCACCATCCTTGCCTCTATCTCAACCACCATCTTGGCCTCAACCTCTACCTCTACCTTTTCCTTCAGGGTATGCCCCCGTAGGATTTGTTAGGCATGTAGGTGGCTTGAACCACACATCATACACTAGGGTAGTCCCTGCATCTAGAAGGCTCTGATCATATTCCCACAACTGTGGGATGACCTATCTAAAATCATTGATCGCCACAATAGGATCAATGGGGGATCCCCACTATACCTCTCTCTGAGCTTTGGCCAAAATGGTAGTATAGTCATCTATTGGCATATCCTATGCCTCCCAAAATTGCCAAAAAACATGGTTTGGGAGGTATTGCTCAATAATAGTGTGCTCTTAGCCTTGTATGTACTGAGTTTTTTGAGAAAATCTAGCTACTGTTGATTGTCGTACCACCATGGATGTTGTAGCCATGTCCTCCATCTGAGCACTATCATGTCATCAATGACATGACACCAATATGAAAAACCTATGGGGCCCGTGTGCTATAATGTCATTGGTACTCTATACCAGAAAATGACAAGCTCATCCTCATGGATATCTACAAGAAAAACTAATGGCATCAACATTACAATGTGCTCATATTCCCATATATGAAGTAGAGTCACACCTACTGTGATGATCTTTCCCTCTCAGTAGACGACCTCATGTATATCATGATATAAGGAGGCAAGGAGAATTGAAACCTAGGAATACATCATGTCCCTCCTAATCATACCCTCCCACACTATTCCCCATTCAGGACTAAAACCTCTACCCCATCGGTTTTGAGCAACAACACCATAAATCAAGGCTGCAACGAACAATCTAAATGTGTCCACCTAACCTTAGTAAAAATCTAGATCAATCTGGGAGCTGATCAAAACAATCAAACGTCTATGTAAAAGAGAGAGACATGCGTCTCTCCCAACATTTGGTTCATATATCATGCACTCACCATGAATTAGCAATCGCAGAATGCACCACATGTTCTCAAGTGTGACGGTCGCCTCCCTAATGGGCAAGTGAAATCAAGAGGTCTCCCTATGCCACCTCTCGATCAACGTAATGCTCATAGTGAGGTGGGTCTTGATCTTAGGAAAGAAGGAAAGGAAGCCTAATCCTAGCCTACCAATCTGCTCCACCTCCAAGTCATCAAAATATCTCACTGCATCTAGAATATCATATCTATGCTCTCAGGACATTAGTAGTGGAGGATCCTCTTGCACGCATCTCACACATAGTGTCAATTTTTTGAAAAATTCAAAAAACTGATAAAAATTTAAGACTTTGCACCCAAACCATCATACACGTCAATGAAATCAATAGCATCACTGATTTTCAGGTGCGTCACTACATCAATTTTAGGGGTGAGTTACCAATTTGGCGATGCACAATGCTATGCTCAATAGTGAATTGGTATTGGGGTGTGTCACTTTACCTAAATATTTGGGAGTGCCACTATTTACAAGGTGCATCACCCACCACTTGTGAGCGATGCTGAACTTAAAAATCCCATGCGTTCCTATATTACCCTGACGACCCCCTAATCAGATGCGTCACTAAACCAAAAAATTGGGGTGTGTTTCTCAATAGAGGGTGCATTGCTATAAAATAAATAGCAACACTTCTGATGCTTTAATAGTGTCACTATACAACAATGTACCTATCGACCTAACTTTGATGCCCTATTAAATGCACCTAAAAGTGAAAATTGAGAGAAGTTTTGAGCCACATACTTAGGGTCTTACATCTGCACATCGTTGGTACTCTCAAACTCGATCCAAAAGATGAAGAGGGAGCACATGGTGAGTCATTTCATCAAGGTATTAGAGCTCAAATTGCAAGAATTCTCCAAGGTGTGAATGCACAAATTAGTTGAAAGTGATCATCACCTATTTAAGCCTAAAATTAGGGTTTTTTAGCCTAATTTGATCGTGTGGCTAGGGATTTTCATCAATTTCACAAATCTTGCCAAACTAAAGCTTATTTTGCACCATTTTTTTGCATTTTTGGCATGCTTTTTGCATCCCAGAGCAATTTTAGATCCCTGAGGCAATATTTTACCTTTGTCAAGAAATCAATCCAAAATTCAAAATTATCAACCAATTTCTTAACAGGGTAGGGAACCAGCTTATTCCATCTGCTAGGGTAATAGTAAGGCATCCAAAAATAATAATTTTTTGATTTTTTGATTTAAGTAACAGTTTTTTATCTGAAAGGTCTTAGTCTTTGAACCAACGTAATAGGTACCTCGCTTCAAATAGGGGAAAAATGTAGACAATTAAAAAATGTCCTGAATGATATCATGCACCTAAATCGGGTATACTAACATCATTTCCTCCTGACACCCATCCTCTTTTTTCTTAATTGATTAAATTAGCCAAGCTATTTAATTAATTGTATCATTTGCATCTATTAACCTAGTTAGTCTAATCAGGTTAATTCACCCCCTTTCATGCTAATATTTCATCCTATTAAATTGAATAAATGGGTGAAGCCACAATAGTGGTTTACAATTGAAGTGAGGAAGGAAAACTCACAGAAAATGAATGCATGGAAAAAAAAATGATTTTAGGGGTTTGCTAAAACCTAGGTTCGGGAAAACCCTCCTAATAATTTCCCACCAAAAAATCCATTAAAACCCCTTATAGAAGGGGAGTTCGCTCAAACCCCTAGGGGTTTGTTCGAACCCCCTTTATTCCTCATCCCCTCCTTGAGACATAAAAAAACCTGATCTTTGGCACTTCAGAGCTCAGGTTGAGGATGAAAATGGAGGAATATTCAAAAACCCAACTTGAATCAAGTAGTCCTTAGAACGAGCTATCCAACGAATATAATTTTAATATGTTTTGGTTTTATTAAGTATTTATTTTTTTAGTTTTATTAAACATAGGTTTTTCATCGAAAATGAAGGTCTCTATTCTACACATGTGGAAAAATCACATATTATCAAAACATTTTTTGAAAAATATGAGTGCACTAGATATTGAAGTCCTTGATCCAAAAAAAAATAAAAAATTGAATTTTGATATATACAAAGAAAGTTATGCATTATATGGTCATACTATGTCTAAATTGTAATTGGTTTGACTTCGAAACTTGATTAAAGAAAAAATATTCAATAAAAAATTGTCTAACCAAGTGGAAGCACTAGAGATCAGAGTTATAAATCTAAATTCAAAAGAATTATAATTTTATCCATCATGGAAAAAAAGTTGTGTTATACAGTGTGCGTCACTTTTTAAAAATGCTATTTTTTGGAAAAAACCAGTTTTTGTGGGAGATGGAAAAAGAAGTGCAATCTTATTCCAAAAATTTTGGAATTTTTTTTTTTAGAATCTACAGAGAAAATTTGATGAGACTCTAGTTTTCATCATCTTCAAATTCTTCATGGTTTAGCCGCTATAGGTGCCCGAATGTGAAGATTTAGTTTAAAAAAACAATTTTAGTGTCCAGTTTGGCCAAAAATTGTAAACCACTATTGTGGGATCGCCCAAATCTAATTATTTAATTTAAATCCCTAAGTCTTGTTATTTAATTAAATAACCCCAAGTTATTTAACTAAATATCATTTCACTTCTCCCATTTTCATTAAATCCTTTATTTAATGTTCATATCATGAAATTCCCCTAATTGCATAATTAAACCTATGTTTAATTATCAATTACTAATAAATCTAATCTTCCCCACTTGCAAAGGAGGGAATATTCTAAGGGAATATTCCTCCTTTGCATATTTCTCCAAAAGGAATATTCCCATAGAATATTCCTTCCCCTTTTGCACATTAAAAATTTGTTTTAGTTTGCTAAATATCTAATTTCCCCTCACCCATGAGAATATTCCAAAGAATATTCTCTTTCCTCACTCATTTGAAAAAAGGGAATATTCTTCTTCCTAACTAACTTACAAGACTTCTTGTGCAAGTTTTGAGTGTGTTTTTTTAGAAGAATATAGACTCTTGATTCTTTCCTTGATCCATGTGATCATTGACTCTCATCCGTTGATGAGAATCCATGATCCATGTTTCATCTTTCCTCCATCCTTGACCATTGATTAACTCTTTTAATCTCAACCATTCCTTTCTCATTTGTCCTCCTATAAATAGGTCACTATTTGGAGACAAATGGATCCATCTTTTAACAACAAACTTATGCTATTAAAATCACTTGCATTTGCAGACACATTTAACATCATTTTAGCTTAATTAACTGGCATATTAGGTTAGCTTCCATTAATGGCTTCCATTATAACATAGATGCATACATTTAGTATATCTGGTAATTAGGGTTTCAATATTTTTAGCTTAAAATCCATTTAGATTAGCTTTGCATACATCCATCTCAATCATATTAGTCTACATCATGTTAAATAGCTTGCATCTTGTTAATTTAGTATTTTAATCATGCTTCATTACATATCTTTCATCATTTCTATCAATTATCTTCAATAGGATCAATCAAAACAGGCTCATTTATCCATTGGATTGGGAAAGGGTCTCCATTCCACATCAATGAGACACCACTCCCCCAATAGGATAAGTTTCAATGGATTAGCATATATGTTTCTAAATCTTTCATAGTTTAATATGTTAGTTTTGATGGATTTCTAGTTTAGTTTTTATTGATTGATATTATTGGATTGATGTTTAGTGGCATAATTATGCTTCAAATTCTCATGGATCAAGTGCAGTTGGTACTTAATAATCTTTCAGTCATAGGTACCATAGCAGGTTTCAAGATCATTAAATTTTAGTTTTTATATAAATACATTATATGTTTTTAATTGTTGAAGATTGACACTCGAGATGTTAGTTGGGGCTAATATTGTGCATGCCCAAAAAAAGTGGTGTGAAAGCATGAATTACTGAGGGATTCACTAGGGCACAAAAATATCAGGTTATTTTCATAAACTTGGAACATCCAAAGCCTGAAAACAAGATTCAAGGTTTTCAAGTGCTCTTCTTTTTCTTGCAAACCCTCATTCATGCACTTTTTGTTTGTCTTTCATTTAAATTGACGCAGTGAAGTGAAAACCAAACCATAGGAATTTAGATTACCCAATTTTTTAAATCATGTAGAACTGTGGAAAAGAGAAGTAAACATAGATTAACTATCATAAAATTCCCTTTTAGTATAAAAATGTAGAAATTTCATCATGTGTATGAAAAAAGGTTCAAGAGAAAATCTACTCACATTCATATGAGCTTGAGCGTCCCTCTTTCTAAAAAACTATAGAAAATGCAACTCATTCTCCCAAAAACCCTTTGCTAGCTCTCCCTAAGCCATCTAAAAATATCATGTTAGTTTTAACCAGTCTAAATCATCAACCCTCTCTTTCCCAAGAAGCAAATACCTAGGTTTCGGCTAATGTTGTGGGGGATAAACAACCAAATTCCTAGTCAGACACTAGAATGCTTGCTAATCATCCCCAACTTCAAGAAGGTAACAGGGGATGAAGGACTCTTGAATCCATTATCCCGATGAGGTCTTAGATGTGATTGATGATTATAGGCATGTAAGAGATGGCAACTCCTTCCCAGGATCCTCAACCTATAAAAGAAACTACCCTTAGAGATACACAAGAGAAGCACAAGCACAAAGACTATTCTACTAAATATCCAAGTTGATATTTAGAAAATGAAATGCTAAAATACATAGTGTATAGACCTTTTAAAGGCATGAGAAATGAAACAAGTGAAAAACAACCTAATATGAGAAAAATGATTAAGTAATTATCCTTAAGTTAAAAACTTAACACTAATGCCCCCCTTAAGTGCAAACAGCGAGATTATTATGCAAAATGAAATTCAAAATGGGTCTTGACTACAAGGCCATGTTAGGTACCCATGGACAAATACTATGCAATGCAATCTCTCACAACCAGAGAAAAGGAGAAAAAATCTATGGGAGAAAAAACTTCTCCAAAAAAGCTAAAAAGGTGAGAGGAGGACTTCACAAGACCCCCAAGGAAAACTCCTATCACTGATCTTAACAAAATACACAAAGGAGAGAGAACGTGTAGCCCCCCCATGATGAAGAAACTCCTGTGTAGATCCTAGAAGTTTGAAGAATATCCCATGTCTACAAACAACATGCCTCCCTTTAGGGAGGAATAATCACTAATGCAAGAGAAACTCCAACTCTGAAACAAGAGAAGGGAGATGAAGAATCAACATGAAAGATGCCTCTGAAAACTATCCTGGTGCCTCCATGTAACCAAATGTCACATCATGATCAGGTGCAACCTTAACTGAAGAAGGTGGATCAACAAGACCATGTGGAAAATCTA
>VDFB02270651.1:309666251-310087594 GCA_007258455.2 Sequoia sempervirens | reverse complement strand
GAAAAGAAATTGTATTTTACTAAACATCTCTTGCTGTATACAATGAAAATTTGTTATTGATTTTATTCCACAATTGAAAATGTAGCAACTTTATATTTCCATATATATGAGGAAAACTCCACATGGGTATTTGAGCTTTATTGCTTCCATTCAATCAATATATGAAATATTTATTACTGTAGCTTGATCTACTCCATTAAAAAAATTGTTAATGCAAGCCTTTTAAATCTGTGATATTCTCTCACCCTGAATGCATTTGTCATTTAATTCATAAGCTGCTGCCTCCCTTAGTATTTATGACAGTAGAGTGTACTGTTCTCACAACTTTGATGGTCACTAAAAAAAATTTGGTTGTAGCTTTAAACATATATTGCTGAATATTGTTGTTCATAATTGTTGCTCATGATGATTGCTGTTCTAGGTAATTGCGACTGAGTTTCTTTCATGTAAAACTACTTCTCTATATCTTTGCAAATAAGGACTACCATTGAAAAATAGATGCTCCATTCATTGCTAATGCTGATCAACTCATACCTCACTGCTATCTCACTAACACTTGTAATAGTGTATACCTGTTTGATAAAAAAATGCTTCATTTTGCATAACGAGATTCCACCACACTTCATATATATCTTCTGTTATCACTCTGAACCTTGTAGATGCTGACTGGTAAAAGCTGGAACTATCATTTGTTATCTAAAATCAGCTGTGAATATCACTAAATCTGAACCTTCTCTCAACCTTGTTAGCAGTAGTTGGGCTTATCTTTCCAGACTCATGACTTAATAAACTGCATACAGTCGAAGTAATGAAGACATTACCCTATAGCATGATCTCATTTGGCACTTGAAACAAACATATCTATTTGATGAATCTGTATCCTCCATACCTTTTAAATGCTGAATAAGGAAAAATTGCTACTTTCTGTTAAAGAACTTGTAAAGAATTGGATTATTGCAAATCTGTTATACCCCATGATTATGATTACGATGATATTCTTTTGAAGTTAAAAAAAACATTCCAATGCTCGAATATTATATTTCTCTTTAATGCAAAGAGGCTCTATACTTCATTTAGATATAATGAAAAAATATAAAGCAAAGCTAAAAAGAATATGAAACTGATGAGTTCAGCATTGATGCTTTTAATCACTGTTATCAATATTCATGAACTTTGTATGAAACTTGTGAGTGTATCCACCTTGATATGCCGAGCTCAACCCTTGTAGGCATTCGTTTTACTCCACATATTTGATAAAATGATCTTGAACATGATGAACTTGTTCCTGCACACTAAAACAAACATGTTAGCAAAATAAAAGAAGCTGAAAGCTTCCATTGAATTATGTTTTTCCTCTTGATTTTTGTAATCATTTGATGGATGCCTGATCAATTATATTCTATATTTCTATTGGTAACATAGGTATATGATAGGATTTGATTTGTCATTTCTTAGAGACCATCTCTTACGCCACTCTTTATCTTTCTTATAGATGCTTTTGGAGCTAGAACTAGAGCTAAAACTGGAAATGGAGCTAAAGCTGGAAATGGAGTTGAAGCTGGAACTGGCGTCACAACATTCCTCAACTTGTAAACAATTCATTATTCTAGGTAATGACGAATCACTTTCTACCCTATGCTTACTCTATTTTCAGTTGTATCTTTTTCTTTGTTCATGCACCCCTTATTTGATTATAAAAATCAAAATAAGTTACTCCTACGGCTTGTGTGGGATTCAACATTTTTCAAGATGAATAAAAAGCATTACTATGCAAGTTTTCTTCAATTTTTTGTTTTAAATGCTTGCACAATAAAGCTATGATTTAGATGTAAAATGATCTTCTATGACAATCAATGAATACTTTAATCATATCAATGAAAATTTTAGTACCTGTAAATGATGAATTGATTTAGCTCTACCTGTTTGAGCTTGAAGTGAAAAATAGGTAACAAGAATTTTTCATCAAAATCGATGGTCAAATCATTCATCTTATTTCTTCTATGTTCTCTCTGTGCTAACCTAGTATCATGAAACTCAACAAAAAACATCATCAATGTATACATCCTGCATCCACAAAGCATCAACATACATACATCTTGCATCATCACAACATATCATAATAAAAGAAAGCATAATGCATTGCATTATCATTCCAAGCATCCATTGCATTAACATTCATTGCATTGTAATATCATTATCATAAACATCCACCTTATCTATACATACATCCACATGCATACATATCACAATCTCATAAAAAATTACACAAAAATAAATACATTCATATACATCCATATGCATACTTCATCCATCCCATAAAATGTCATAAAAAGATACTGAAAAAGAAGTGCATCCATCTATTACATCACATATCATATAGATCATCATCACAAATCATATATCACGTAAATAAAAGAAATTCATCCATACATAAGCATATCGTAGCACATCACATATTGAATTTGGGACTATCCTGATACATATATATATATATATATATACATATATACATATATATATATATATATATATATATATATATATATATATATATATATATATATATATATATATATATATATATATATATATATATATATATATATATATATATATATATATATATATATATATAATGCTAACCGCCAAGTGATACAATATTTGAATCAATGTATGTATATAGATCAAAAATACAATATCCATGAGGCTATCAAAAATGAACCCATTAATGTATATTTGTATGAATAAATCAAGAAAAAAATCAAAAAGTGTCTGCACAACCAGGCTAGCCCTAGTGGCTGCTCGTCTCACCCCTAACTGATGGTTGATCCTTAGTTCTAGGTGGCACTCTACTCTGTTGTGAAAAATTAGACTATCGGATCCCTTGGTGAACATCACGATGATAGTGCATGAAGTAATATGTAGCCTCAATAAAAGCTTCTATGTACAACCGAGCATGTACAGTCTAGCCCTATGATGCAGTTGTCATTGCCTCCAACTACTATCTCTGCCCAATCTCCTAGGCTAGCTATATGTCTAGTTGTTGCCACAACTAGACTTCCTAATCTCTCTGTGTAGTCATGGCCTGTAGCTGATCCCTCTTTTCTCTAAGGGTTGCAATCTTCCCATCTCATGGATCTAGCTACTATGGAGGTGGAGGAGGTGGTGGTGTCCTCAGAACCTATCCATCATGCCCACACTGCCACCGTAGAACCTATGCCTAGTTTGGTTGCTCTTGGTGCCGATCACTTAGCACCTGACCCTTGTACTGATCTTGATCTTGGCCTCTACCTTGGCCACCATCCTTGCCTCTATCTCAACCACCATCTTGGCCTCAACCTCTACCTCTACCTTTTCCTTCAGGGTATGCCCCCGTAGGATTTGTTAGGCATGTAGGTGGCTTGAACCACACATCATACACTAGGGTAGTCCCTGCATCTAGAAGGCTCTGATCATATTCCCACAACTGTGGGATGACCTATCTAAAATCATTGATCGCCACAATAGGATCAATGGGGGATCCCCACTATACCTCTCTCTGAGCTTTGGCCAAAATGGTAGTATAGTCATCTATTGGCATATCCTATGCCTCCCAAAATTGCCAAAAAACATGGTTTGGGAGGTATTGCTCAATAATAGTGTGCTCTTAGCCTTGTATGTACTGAGTTTTTTGAGAAAATCTAGCTACTGTTGATTGTCGTACCACCATGGATGTTGTAGCCATGTCCTCCATCTGAGCACTATCATGTCATCAATGACATGACACCAATATGAAAAACCTATGGGGCCCGTGTGCTATAATGTCATTGGTACTCTATACCAGAAAATGACAAGCTCATCCTCATGGATATCTACAAGAAAAACTAATGGCATCAACATTACAATGTGCTCATATTCCCATATATGAAGTAGAGTCACACCTACTGTGATGATCTTTCCCTCTCAGTAGACGACCTCATGTATATCATGATATAAGGAGGCAAGGAGAATTGAAACCTAGGAATACATCATGTCCCTCCTAATCATACCCTCCCACACTATTCCCCATTCAGGACTAAAACCTCTACCCCATCGGTTTTGAGCAACAACACCATAAATCAAGGCTGCAACGAACAATCTAAATGTGTCCACCTAACCTTAGTAAAAATCTAGATCAATCTGGGAGCTGATCAAAACAATCAAACGTCTATGTAAAAGAGAGAGACATGCGTCTCTCCCAACATTTGGTTCATATATCATGCACTCACCATGAATTAGCAATCGCAGAATGCACCACATGTTCTCAAGTGTGACGGTCGCCTCCCTAATGGGCAAGTGAAATCAAGAGGTCTCCCTATGCCACCTCTCGATCAACGTAATGCTCATAGTGAGGTGGGTCTTGATCTTAGGAAAGAAGGAAAGGAAGCCTAATCCTAGCCTACCAATCTGCTCCACCTCCAAGTCATCAAAATATCTCACTGCATCTAGAATATCATATCTATGCTCTCAGGACATTAGTAGTGGAGGATCCTCTTGCACGCATCTCACACATAGTGTCAATTTTTTGAAAAATTCAAAAAACTGATAAAAATTTAAGACTTTGCACCCAAACCATCATACACGTCAATGAAATCAATAGCATCACTGATTTTCAGGTGCGTCACTACATCAATTTTAGGGGTGAGTTACCAATTTGGCGATGCACAATGCTATGCTCAATAGTGAATTGGTATTGGGGTGTGTCACTTTACCTAAATATTTGGGAGTGCCACTATTTACAAGGTGCATCACCCACCACTTGTGAGCGATGCTGAACTTAAAAATCCCATGCGTTCCTATATTACCCTGACGACCCCCTAATCAGATGCGTCACTAAACCAAAAAATTGGGGTGTGTTTCTCAATAGAGGGTGCATTGCTATAAAATAAATAGCAACACTTCTGATGCTTTAATAGTGTCACTATACAACAATGTACCTATCGACCTAACTTTGATGCCCTATTAAATGCACCTAAAAGTGAAAATTGAGAGAAGTTTTGAGCCACATACTTAGGGTCTTACATCTGCACATCGTTGGTACTCTCAAACTCGATCCAAAAGATGAAGAGGGAGCACATGGTGAGTCATTTCATCAAGGTATTAGAGCTCAAATTGCAAGAATTCTCCAAGGTGTGAATGCACAAATTAGTTGAAAGTGATCATCACCTATTTAAGCCTAAAATTAGGGTTTTTTAGCCTAATTTGATCGTGTGGCTAGGGATTTTCATCAATTTCACAAATCTTGCCAAACTAAAGCTTATTTTGCACCATTTTTTTGCATTTTTGGCATGCTTTTTGCATCCCAGAGCAATTTTAGATCCCTGAGGCAATATTTTACCTTTGTCAAGAAATCAATCCAAAATTCAAAATTATCAACCAATTTCTTAACAGGGTAGGGAACCAGCTTATTCCATCTGCTAGGGTAATAGTAAGGCATCCAAAAATAATAATTTTTTGATTTTTTGATTTAAGTAACAGTTTTTTATCTGAAAGGTCTTAGTCTTTGAACCAACGTAATAGGTACCTCGCTTCAAATAGGGGAAAAATGTAGACAATTAAAAAATGTCCTGAATGATATCATGCACCTAAATCGGGTATACTAACATCATTTCCTCCTGACACCCATCCTCTTTTTTCTTAATTGATTAAATTAGCCAAGCTATTTAATTAATTGTATCATTTGCATCTATTAACCTAGTTAGTCTAATCAGGTTAATTCACCCCCTTTCATGCTAATATTTCATCCTATTAAATTGAATAAATGGGTGAAGCCACAATAGTGGTTTACAATTGAAGTGAGGAAGGAAAACTCACAGAAAATGAATGCATGGAAAAAAAAATGATTTTAGGGGTTTGCTAAAACCTAGGTTCGGGAAAACCCTCCTAATAATTTCCCACCAAAAAATCCATTAAAACCCCTTATAGAAGGGGAGTTCGCTCAAACCCCTAGGGGTTTGTTCGAACCCCCTTTATTCCTCATCCCCTCCTTGAGACATAAAAAAACCTGATCTTTGGCACTTCAGAGCTCAGGTTGAGGATGAAAATGGAGGAATATTCAAAAACCCAACTTGAATCAAGTAGTCCTTAGAACGAGCTATCCAACGAATATAATTTTAATATGTTTTGGTTTTATTAAGTATTTATTTTTTTAGTTTTATTAAACATAGGTTTTTCATCGAAAATGAAGGTCTCTATTCTACACATGTGGAAAAATCACATATTATCAAAACATTTTTTGAAAAATATGAGTGCACTAGATATTGAAGTCCTTGATCCAAAAAAAAATAAAAAATTGAATTTTGATATATACAAAGAAAGTTATGCATTATATGGTCATACTATGTCTAAATTGTAATTGGTTTGACTTCGAAACTTGATTAAAGAAAAAATATTCAATAAAAAATTGTCTAACCAAGTGGAAGCACTAGAGATCAGAGTTATAAATCTAAATTCAAAAGAATTATAATTTTATCCATCATGGAAAAAAAGTTGTGTTATACAGTGTGCGTCACTTTTTAAAAATGCTATTTTTTGGAAAAAACCAGTTTTTGTGGGAGATGGAAAAAGAAGTGCAATCTTATTCCAAAAATTTTGGAATTTTTTTTTTTAGAATCTACAGAGAAAATTTGATGAGACTCTAGTTTTCATCATCTTCAAATTCTTCATGGTTTAGCCGCTATAGGTGCCCGAATGTGAAGATTTAGTTTAAAAAAACAATTTTAGTGTCCAGTTTGGCCAAAAATTGTAAACCACTATTGTGGGATCGCCCAAATCTAATTATTTAATTTAAATCCCTAAGTCTTCTTATTTAATTAAATAACCCCAAGTTATTTAACTAAATATCATTTCACTTCTCCCCTTTTCATTAAATCCTTTATTTAATGAATATCATGAAATTCCCCTAATTGCATAATTAAACCTATGTTTAATTATCAATTACTAATAAATCTAATCTTCCCCACTTGCAAAGGAGGGAATATTCTAAGGGAATATTCCTCCTTTGCATATTTCTCCAAAAGGAATATTCCCATAGAATATTCCTTCCCCTTTTGCACATTAAAAATTTGTTTTAGTTTGCTAAATATCTAATTTCCCCTCACCCATGAGAATATTCCAAAGAATATTCTCTTTCCTCACTCATTTGAAAAAAGGGAATATTCTTCTTCCTAACTAACTTACAAGACTTCTTGTGCAAGTTTTGAGTGTGTTTTTTTAGAAGAATATAGACTCTTGATTCTTTCCTTGATCCATGTGATCATTGACTCTCATCCGTTGATGAGAATCCATGATCCATGTTTCATCTTTCCTCCATCCTTGACCATTGATTAACTCTTTTAATCTCAACCCTTCCTTTCTCATTTGTCCTCCTATAAATAGGTCACTATTTGGAGACAAATGGATCCATCTTTTAACAACAAACTTATGCTATTAAAATCACTTGCATTTGCAGACACATTTAACATCATTTTAGCTTAATTAACTGGCATATTAGGTTAGCTTCCATTAATGGCTTCCATTATAACATAGATGCATACATTTAGTATATCTGGTAATTAGGGTTTCAATATTTTTAGCTTAAAATCCATTTAGATTAGCTTTGCATACATCCATCTCAATCATATTAGTCTACATCATGTTAAATAGCTTGCATCTTGTTAATTTAGTATTTTAATCATGCTTCATTACATATCTTTCATCATTTCTATCAATTATCTTCAATAGGATCAATCAAAACAGGCTCATTTATCCATTGGATTGGGAAAGGGTCTCCATTCCACATCAATGAGACACCACTCCCCCAATAGGATAAGTTTCAATGGATTAGCATAGATGTTTCTAAATCTTTCATAGTTTAATATGTTAGTTTTGATGGATTTCTAGTTTAGTTTTTATTGATTGATATTATTGGATTGATGTTTAGTGGCATAATTATGCTTCAAATTCTCATGGATCAAGTGCAGTTGGTACTTACTAATCTTTCAGTCATAGGTACCATAGCAGGTTTCAAGATCATTAAATTTTAGTTTTTATATAAATACATTATATGTTTTTAATTGTTGAAGATTGACACTCGAGATGTTAGTTGGGGCTAATACTGTGCATGCCCAAAAAAAGTGGTGTGAAAGCATGAATTACTGAGGCATTCACTAGGGCACAAAAATATCAGGTTATTTTCATAAACTTGGAACATCCAAAGCCTGAAAACAAGATTCAAGGTTTTCAAGTGCTCTTCTTTTTCTTGCAAACCCTCATTCATGCACTTTTTGTTTGTCTTTCATTTAAATTGACGTAGTGAAGTGAAAACCAAACCATAGGAATTTAGATTACCCAGTTTTTTAAATCATGTAGAACTGTGGAAAAGAGAAGTAAACATAGATTAACTATCATAAAATTCCCTTTTAGTATAAAAAATGTAGAAATTTCATCATGTGTATGAAAAAAGGTTCAAGAGAAAATCTACTCACATTCATATGAGCTCAAGCGTCCCTCTTTCTAAAAAACTATAGAAAATGCAACTCATTCTCCCAAAAACCCTTTGCTAGCTCTCCCTAAGCCATCTAAAAATATCATGTTAGATTTAACCAGTCTAAATCATCAACCCTCTCTTTCCCAAGAAGCAAATACCTAGGTTTCGGCTAATGTTGTGGGGGATAAACAACCAAATTCCTAGTCAGACACTAGAATGCTTGCTAATCATCCCCAACTTCAAGAAGGTAACAGGGGAGGAAGGACTCTTGAATCCATTATCCCGATGAGGTCTTAGATGTGATTGATGATTATAGGCATGTAAGAGATGGCAACTCCTTCCCAAGATCCTCAACCTATAAAAGAAACTACCCTTAGAGATACACAAGAGAAGCACAAAGACTATTCTACTAAATATCCAAGTTGATATTTAGAAAATGAAATGCTAAAATACATAGTGTATAGACCTTTTAAAGGCATGAGAAATGAAACAAGTGAAAAACAACCTGATATGAGAAAAATGATTAAGTAATTATCCTTAAGTTAAAAACTTAACACTAATGCCCCCCTTAAGTGCAAACAACGAGATTATTATGCAAAATGAAATTCAAAATGGGTCTTGACTACAAGGCCATGTTAGGTACCCATGGACAAATACTATGCAATGCAATCTCTCACAACTAGAGAAAAGGAGAAAAAATCTATGGGAGAAAAAACTTCTCCAAAAAAGCTAAAAAGGTGAGAGGAGGACTTCACAAGACCCCCAAGGAAAACTCCTATCACTGATCTTAACAAAATACACAAAGGAGAGAGACCGTGTAGCCCCCCCATGATGAAGAAACTCCTGTGCAGATCCTAGAAGTTTGAAGAATATCCCATGTCTACAAACAACATGCCTCCCTTTAGGGAGGAATAATCACTAATGCAAGAGAAACTCCAACTCTGAAACAAGAGAAGGGAGATGAAGAATCAACATGAAAGATGCCTCTGAAAACTATCCTGGTGCCTCCATGTAACCAAATGTCACATCATGATCAGGTGCAACCTTAACTGAAGAAGGTGGATCAACAAGACCATGTGGAAAATCTAAAGCAACAATCTCCAAAGACATTGATGGTGTGACAATAGTGCATATACTATAAAAAAAGAAGGGATATACCCTCAAATGCATCATCCAAATTAGAAATGTGATATTCACAAAACAACACTGCAAGACCTATAAAGTGACTATCCTAGAAAGAAAGATTTGAAGGATCATCCTGTTGTGCTGAAGAACCAACCTCTGAAGCAACACCTGGAGATGAATCAACATAGGTCTGAAGAACTCTAAAGTTTAAATGACCAATCTCTCCTGAGGAATTTCTATCAACACTAGCAAGAGGGGTGCAAGACTCATAATCATCCTAATCAACAAAATGAGAAAAGGAATACATATGAGATTCATGATCAACTTCACCAACAACAATGACCTTTCCAGTGTCAACCTCTCTAATTAAAAAAAAATCTACAGTGAACTCTATAGTCTTAGGTACTTCACCATGAGTAATCTGATAGATGGAAGGTGGATTTTTGTGCAAATTAGGAATACACAATACATCTCTAAAACAACCATCACAAATATCAACATTTACTATCCCTACAACATCCAAAAACTAAATTATCTCCCAATAAAATCTTAGAAGTATTAGTAGGATGAAGAGTCGGAAAAGGATAGGGAGTAAAACCCATGTGATGAGATTTTCCTGAATCCAAAAACCATCTATCACGACTAGAATGAATTGCAGAAACTACCAATGTATGTCCTTTGAGTTTATCTTCTTTACCTTTCATTACATTTGAAAATACTACATTCCCTGACTGTGTAGGTTTGGATTAAGGTGAAGGTGATGTAGATGGATAGGTTGTAGGAGTCACAAATGAGAACAATGGAATATTGTTCTTCTGAAGAAGATGTGAAATCTCATCAATATTCTTCATATAATAGTGGTGTTCATCATGACCTTTCTTCTTACAACACACACAACTAATTTTCTCCTTCTTAGGTTGATCCTCTTTTGAAGAGGCGGAGGACTCATCAAACTATGTCTTAGCCTTAGGTTTCTTCTTCCCTTTGCTTTGAGATGCTTGTGCAACTAATGCATGATTCATAGATACTACCTCTAAATGGGAAGTTTTGGCTTGCTCCCTCATCAAACAACCACAAAATGTCTAAAAAGAAGGAGTTTTGAAAGCATTTCCCAAATATTTGATGTTGGAGTAGAAGGTAGAAGAAAAAAATTTAAATGGAAAAAATAAAAAAAATGGACTCCTTATCAGTTTTATCCTTCCCACATCCCACCAATTGTGACCTCACAGATTTAAACTTGTTAATTCTACCTCTAGTTGCAAAGCACAAAACTCACTGATCTAACCAAATATGTTTTTGAACTCATCCCATACCTCCTTGGGTGTATTACATTCCTCAATGTGGAAAATAAGATTGTTAGAAACATCCAAAGCTATTAGACCCATAGCTCTATCACACTTGTTTTTGTGAGAAAATGTTTCATACTCCTTGGTAAAAGTGGGTTGTTTATCATTCAATGTGGACCACAAACCCCTAGATTGGAGCAACCTAAACATTTTAATCTTCCAAGTATGATAGTTATGGGGGGTTAAAAGTTCAACTGAATCAGGAGTAGCCATGACAACTATTTACACCAAAAGCAAGCAAAAATACTCCAAACTATATTGAAACAGGTCAAAAATAGTTGATGAAGCCTCTTGAAATTAAATTTCACCTTTCCAAAATACTTTAGGAAGCAATAATGCAAAAAGGACTAATTATGTAATCAAATCTAAAAAATTTGAGCAAAAAATTGTACATTGTGAAGCATTTTTTCCTTATTCATTTTTCATTTTCGGCTTTTTATGTTTTTGGCTTCAGATGTGTCCACACTCAAGGAAAAGTTGTTTACAAGGGTGCAAAATGTGCCACATGATGGTTGCACAACTTTCATTTATCATCTTTCCTTTCGGGAGAGATCTAAGACATGTGTCAACTGGGCGAAGATTTTCTTAAGGACGATTTTCACAAATCTGAGAATCCTTGCCCACTTGACATGCCATATCTTCGTTGTGAGTAGTTTGTGATTTTATGAAGTGATCTCTTTTGGAGTTTTTTAGATCTTGTTGGGTTCTTTTTTTTTTTAAGGATGGAAACTTTAAGTCAGCGGCATTGAACTACATTATTGGTCAACTAGACTTTTTCTAGGTTGTTTCTGATGACCTGATTGTTTTTAGATAATGATATTTGCTAAATATCTAAGGAAAATTAATGTAGTAATTGGGAATTAATGATCAAATATTGCCATGACCTAATTAAAGATCTGCAATTAGATCATAAGCTCTATCAAATGCCAACATCTGGCATCAATTACTTTTGGGATGTGGCTGTGCTTTTCTCTTTTTTTTAGCTATAAATGGGAGGTGGCAATAGAAGGAAGGGGTTCCAAGTTCCAGTTTCCTTTTCTCAAGAAATTTTTTCTTTATTTTCTTTACGCATAGAAATATTTTTAGAAGTAATTAGCAGAACATTTCTTTTCTTTGGTATGTTATATATTTTTAGCTCAAACTATTGTTGGATTGGCATCCAACCATTTTTTAAAGTTCATTTTATATTCAAGCATGAACTGTTTGGAAGAATTATTTGAGACTTTGCATGATATTTCCTTTATCAAGTTCCTTCTTTATGCTTTTGTTTAGAATGAAACACTGTGTTAAGGTGAATTCAAGTAGTTTAAGTAGTTGATCTCCGTGTTGTAGGATTTTATGGTATGATAATAACTTTTGGAAATTGGATTATGTCTGTTGAACTTCTCTATTTTCCTAAAGGGTTGTATTTTTTTCATATTAGGCTGTAAGAAGAGAAAGAGTTTATGCAATTTTTGAGTATTTTTTTTGTTAACCTTAGGAATCTTTATGCTTGATCGGACCTCAATGAACACTTCTTGTGGGGAGATTTGAAAGGCTACACTATGCTTGTATCTAGCCTTTGTTGTTCGTTCTCTTCCCAACAATGAAGGGTTGTGGCATTCTATATCTAATATATCATTCATAGGAAATATTGGGTTTGAAATGTTGTAAAAGCTTTGGTGCATCCCCATTTTTATGTTTTATATTTACATTTACTTTTACCCTTTTCTCCAACACTCAGAGAAGAGCCAAATTTCTATAAAAATCTCAAAGGTATTTATCGAGGTGCAAATTGCTCCCCCACTCATTGAATTTCCCATAAGGCTATTGGAGAGGTGCAAGCTTTGATGATCAATAGTTATTTTTCTAGCACACTCGGTGGGACCTGAGGTTTTTTGAACGTCTGATTATAATTTTGAAATATTTCTTAAATCAGGCCAAGGAAAGAAGTTAGAAATTTCATGCCCATAATCTAATCAAGAGCATCCTCAAGAGGTCATTTCTGGTACTCCCAATTACCCACCTTGGGATCTAGGAGAAGAAAACTTATAGGTTCTCTATCACTTGTAAGGAGTAATAGAGCAAGAAGTAAGAGCCCAAAATCTTGAGCCTTATCTATTCCACTAAGAGGCTCAAACTTCCAAATCAGAATATCCATATACCCAATTCATAGGAATAGGTTTTCCATGGATCACTTAGCTATCCCTGCTCCTAGAAATTTCGTAACCTGGGATAGCAATAGTTTGCTACAACCACCTATTCCCCAAAATGTGTGGCCTGCTATACCCACTAACGCCCTCAAGGATATTCCAAAACATTTTCGGAGAAGACTTCAAAACCCCCTTTGAACACCTCCAAGATATAGTGGAGGTATGTAGAGTATGGCATATGAAAAATTCATTGTCAGCAATTCACCGATGAAAAATTCACTACCAACAATTCACCATGGGAAAATTCACTGCCATGACAATTCACCGCACAAAAAATTAATTGCATGAATTTTTAGTGGTTAATTTTCCATGGCGGTGAATTTTCCCATGGTGAATTATTGACGATGTATTTTCCATCAGTGAATTGCTGGTGGTGAATTTTCCTAGAGCCATAGTGTACATAACATAGTGGAGGAGAATATTTCCCTAAGGTTAATAGCCACCTCTTTTAAAGGAAAGGCTCAAGATTGGTATCAATCTTTGGCCTCTAGTTCTATCTGCTCCTAGGATCAACTTAGAGAGAGGTTGTTCAAATGCTTCTCAGAGAAGGGAGATCATTCTTTGTTGCTACATCAACAAATCACCATCAAAAGAGCCCCACAAGAGGCCATGAGCAACTTCCACACCAGGTTTCACAAAACCTGGCAAAGAATCCCTATGACTGATCAACCCCCATTTGCGATGAAGTTTATGTTCTACCTAAAGGATTTCAATTTAGACATCACAGTTATGATAGCCCCTATGGGAGGGGATTCTTACCCGACACATATGAGTTGGCCATGCATGTGAAAAATAGTTTGATCGATGCTAGAAAGCTTCCACCACAACCCCTAGTTCCTATATTTGTGGAAATCTCTTGTGGTCATCGGGAAGAAGCTACCCCAAGCACATATGCTACACAACTAATGACGTCTACTATGCCACAATCCATGTACATGTACCCTGCCATGCAACCGATCACGTTGGGCTCTTCCCCTATAGTAGCAAACATCAATGACATGAAGATCCTCATGTGGTCTTTTTCTAATGAGTTAGCTCTCATCAAACGACAACAAGCGACACCTTCGAAGTAGACCACTCAAACCTATGTGGAGGAAGGCCATCCTATCAACATAATATGCACCTTCCTCCATCCTATCAACACAATATGTGCCAAGGATCCTTAAAAGGTGGAGGTCACAAACAACATCCTAAAATAAAATAGTTCCAGTCACCATGCTACTACAGACAGTCAAGGTTAGCTAGAGTAAAGAGTTAATCCCAAGCCAGAACAACCTAACAGAAGATGAGAATGTATGGTGCTTCCCATGTAGTGATGTTCACATGCCCCAAAATTGTCTGAGGGGAAATTTGTAGCAAAAGATAGCAGAACAAAGAAGAAAGCGTGTGCTCCTAACTATTGAAGAATATGAATCTCCTAAAATGGAAAATGCCCACTTGAGAATGCAAATGCAAGGAATGTCTTTAGAGCAAGAGTTGGATATTGCGCCCAACCAAGCACTTTTTTTGTGGATGGAGGAAGAAGATGCAGTATTCACGAAACCAAACTCCCAAGACTAGTGCCCCAAGAGTATATTCAGACTACAACATAAGATCTAAAAGAAGGCTCACTAGAGAATACGTACAATAAGATTTTTTACACCCTAAGCCATGTCAATAGCCACTGCAAGAAAAGTAGGCTTTGTAGGCCACAAACTGACCTACTAAGCAGCCACGAACTCCACTATTTCTAGAGAAGGAGAAGGAGAAGGTACCAAGCCCATTCATGATGGATTGTTTTCTTCTGAAGACAAGAGATATACCACTATTTAAGCCCAAGGTTCAGCTAGTTAGATTGCTTAATGTGGTGGAAGAACTAAAGAAGGAACCTAACAATGTATCTTTGTGGAACGTTATATCTATCCCCCCAAAAAAGACATTACTTCGGGAAGCATTAAAGAAGGAAGAACAAATATTGCACATAGATGCGACTCCATCGTGCAAGCAAAGTAAAGATTAAGAAATTGCATCAAAAATTCAAGCTCTGAAAGCCAGAACTTTTGTAAATGACATGGACAATGCAAAAGAGAAATAAGTAAGCAAGCCAAAGCCCACACCTTTCTTTTCAACACTAATTGTGGGAGATAAACTTTTACATAATAACATGATTAATTTGGGAGCTAGTACAACAGTCATGCCAAAGCAAGTGGTTGATGCCCTAAAACTTAAATATGAACCCCTTGAAAAGGGAATCATGCAATTGGATAGGAAGAAGGTTTTGACTATTGGTCAGATAAAGGATCTATCTTTAACCCTCTTCTCATGTCCAAGCCAAATGGTCACACAAGAGATTGTGGTGATAAACATCCCCCTAGTCTTTGAAATGTGTCTTTCAAGAGATTTCACCACAAAGCTTAGTAGATATTTAGCAATCGATTGGTCTCACTTGATATTGAGGACCAAGCATGGGATAAAGATGAAAATATTGTTTGAATCTTTACATCCAAAACACATAGTGGACAATGCAATTGTATGCTTGAGCGACACATACTCCTTTCTCACAAAGGGAGAGATATTGTGTAGAGATGCTAGAAGATGAAGAAGACATGAATGATCAAAATCTCAAGGAAGAGGTGCTCCTCAACAAATTCATCGATTTTGACCCATTTGGAAGCTTCCATGCAATAGGTCTAGGAACCTATGTGATTTTTGATGATGATCAACTCTTTCCAAAATTGATAAAGGATTGGGAGGAATATGATGATTTGGGTGACAACCGTCTATGGACCTTATACTTTGATGGCACCAAATGCAAGGCTAAGTAGTTTCCTCAATAGGATTAGAGACCCTAAAGGCTTTTCATTTTCAGTTCTCTTTCCCGAACAATGATGCAGAATATGAAGCCTTGGTTCATGGTCTGATTCTTGTAGAAGGGATGGGTGTAAAGAGAATGTAAGAACTCATAGATTCAAAGTTAGATGTGATCCTGGTCCATGGGCAAGCGACTACAAAGCATATGAGAATGAATTCATATAGACATCAGATATGGGATTTGATTAGAGTTTTGAAGCTTTCATTATACAAGTTATCCCCTAATCTAAAAACTATGTTCCTGATCAAATGGCTTCAATCAGTTTGCAATTTGAACTAGTTTCTGATTCAACAACAAATAATAATGCAATATAGATCATCTTCTGACTAGAAATCCATAACAATGATCAAAATTTTCAAGTATTTGAGAATGAAGTTCAAATTGCTACCTTTATACAAAAATCAGGAGGAGATTCTAACTATTCACAGCTAGGAGTAAAATTTCCTGAAGAACAGGTTATCTAGTTAAAGAGAAATAAGCTTCCTTGGGGTTTAATTTCCCTTGAGAATATTTTTGAATGACTTTTTGGAAACCTTAGATTCAAACTTGAGTCATGTCTACCTGATGATCAATTTGAGAATGTTGGAAGGTACTGGCAGCATAGTAATGTGAAATCTTGAGTGTTCCAGCTTGCTCACAACAACATCAATTCCTATCACCATTTTTGATCTCGAGTTTGTTCTTGCATTTATTAAACACTATGATTCATCCAGTAGATAGATAAAATCAGATGATGGGAGAATTATTTGCAATCTCAAGCTGAGGGATGTGGAAAAGTGCTTTATTATTCCTCCTTTCTCAGATAATTTCACCGTAGTCATTGAGGCTTGTGAGAAGATATGGTATGAAGATTAGGATAGATCATAGAGAAAATTTGCTCAGAAATGGTTGAAGATTTAGAAGACCAACATGCCAAAGAAGGTTTGTTGTGGCGAATTCAAGGATGAAGTTGCAGTTTTGACAACTTTACTCAATCAGGTTACAGGTCAGGAGGAAACTAATATTTTCTGACCTTGGATCTATTTTATGTCATTTCACAGATCCTGGATGGTTCAGAACACTTTGACTGGGCCATGTTGATCAATGAGTCCATTCACCAATAGATTATTGACTTCCTTAAAATCCATGAGTTTCACATCACGGTCTCCTTCCTGGTCTACTTAATTGCATCTCAAGGAAATTTTAGACATCCGAAGACCAATGGCACTCTTGGTATTCAATGAGTTCACTTATATTATTATCAATTGGAGTTCTTAAAGGCTGAATAGGATTTCAAAGCAGTGAATGATCACTTTCTCATGAAGATAGTCAGGGATCTCGACAATGAAATGCATATCAGGGTTTCACCAGAGGCTAGCTCAACGATGTAGAGTTGGGCGGATTGGTTCATTCAATTCCACACTTTCACTTATGTCCGAGTGTATGGTTACATTGAAGAGCCTTTGATGCTACCGAGGTACCTGCTAGATAGAGTTCATTTCATGGAGTTTCTTAGACAAGCTCAACACGTTCACTCTTTCCTTCGCAGTCGCCATAAGACGACAACCTCCTTTCCTTTTGGATCAGGTATTTTCACATAAAAGGCTACTATGGATTGCAAGTATATGATGAATGAGCTTGAGAGATTCAAATTCAAGTACTACATCGAGAGGTGTTCTTATGATCCTTTGGGTCATTATCCAACCATTTTAGAGTGAGGGATTGTACATAATCTAGCACTTGAGGATTTTTGGGCTAATTGCAAAGATGAATTTGAAGTACGCTGATGCCACTACTATAGACTCACTATTGCCCACATTACTGATTTCCTATCAAAGAATGTTGAGGGTCTATTAGATGATGATAGGGAAGTGTTTCTTAGCTCATATGTCAAGGATCAAGTTGCTTGCCAGCCACATTGTTAGCCAGATTGGTATGCTAGAGAGAACACTTCCATTGAGGACTTGTCAAAGTCAGTTATCAAAACCAACATGCACTTCTTGGAGAGTAAAAGAAGGCACAAGACAATTCTAGTTGCAGAGCTGCCAATGGGGTTTTCATCATTTCCTTCTACTTTGAGGTCAAGACCTTGAGTTAAGGTTATCTTGAAGCCACCTGAGGATGTTAGAGTCAGTGGGAACACAAAGGGAAAAAAATACTAGCAAGCAAAAATAGAAGCATGTTGAAAGGGAATTGAAGTTCCAGTTGAGACAGTCATTCAGGCCGAACCACATCATTCACCTCCTAGTTTTCCATTGTCACCATAGTCACCTCCTATAGATATAGACTCAGAGCTAAAGCCACCAGTTCAAGAGCCATCAAAGACCAGTGATCCACCACAGGTTGATACACCTCTTGCAATCTCTCCTCAAACTAATAATATTGTTCATTCTTGTTGGATCAAGAAATCTTTGGGTAGATAGAGGCGCGATCCCTCATATCATTTGGATTTGTTTGAGTTTAGCGACCCCTATCAGGGAAGGTCAAGCAAGAAAGTCAAGAAGCAGGTGCATATTGAGAAAACTCCTGAGTCAGAGATCATTGTAGAAGTTTCTATGCCACTAGAGGGTAAGAGCTTAGAGGAGTTTGATGTTGGTGATTTCACCTTTGTCAAGGCTAATCTCAATAGGAGCACTCAAAAAATAGACGTGAACCTTCTCAAGATTGTCATAAATAATCTTGAAGAGCGTGTCATGAAGGACAGAGAAGATAAAGTGCTTGGGTATGAGTAGGATCATGATGGACCAAAAAGTGGCAATATGTAGGTGATATGATGGCCCATGCAGCTGATGACTTTCATTTTACCCAAAATTGATGAAATGAAAAGGGTTTTTAAAATAGATTCTCAGCTTTCCACCAATATAAATTATGCTTTACTTCTAATTTAATAAATAATTATTATTCATTTTCTATTTGAATTATGACTAAAGTCCTGATTGATAGGCTGATTGAAAAACATCTATAGCTTTCAAATGGTATCACGTTTTTTGAATCTAAAACATATGTCACATTCTATGCTTTGCATACTATAGGATTAAAAAATTGAATTTCATGAAGTTTAAAACAAGTTAAGGTGGCCAAACATACAAGTTTTTATATTTTTTTAAAGTTGTAATAAAAAATTCATAATTAATTATTTACTTGGAAAAACATTACAAAAAAATATGCATCACATCGGGACATGAGTCCTCTACTTATATCTAAAATATTTTTAAAAAATATTATCATTTTATTGTGGTTACAGTGGTCAGATAGACACCTACTTATTTTTTCCCCAAAATTCAAGTACTATTGCATTGAAATTTCAATTTTTCACCAAATAGATTTAAAAAAAAAATTAAACCTAGTAGTTTCAAAACTACATTCAATTTGCTACATATTCTATTCTTACATATTTTTGAAATAATATAGATAACTTATTCAAATTTTTAACGTCAAGCTACCTAACTTTGATTTTCTAAATTTTCATTGCCACCTAAGGTCCTATTTTTTCCATGATGATCCTACACATACCCACTTCTTAAGGCTAAAATTAGGCAATTCCAACAATATGTCTCTGAGCATGTTCATGGAAACTTGAGCAGAGCACCTGTTCTTCCACCTGTAGAACAATAAAAGGTTGATCAGCTTGTTAGTCATGGTAAACTTTTAGATAGCAGGGTTGAAGACTTCATTGTTATAGGTCATTAGCTTCTTGTAGAGTTATATCATTGAGAAGTGATGCACATAGGCTTCATTAGGGAATCCAACAGATTGAGATGGTGGTGGCAGAAGTCATGGCTAAGGACAAAGTTCTTATATCTCAATTATTAGTTGCATTTGATGCCATAGAGGTAGAGGAAAATGAAGAGAAAGAAAAGATTTTCTCTTGGAGAGAACAACACCTCTTCAGGTTGGAAACATGCAAAAGGATCTCTACCAGGATGAATGCACAGAAAGAAGATGTCACTAAAGCTCTCAAAATCATCAACAAGTTTATCATTCAAATCCTATGCCATTATCTTCATTAGGATGGTACTTATAGTGATCTAGAGGTAGTTCAGGCAGAGTTTGAGAAGCTAGTTTGTGACAATCTCGAGGGAGATCCTAAGGCATACAAGTTGGATCACATCTCTGTGATGACAAATAGTTTCAAGAAAGCAACTAGAGATATCAGAGAATGCCAAAAGGCGATCAAGGATGGTGACATAGAGTGCCAAAGGTAGGTTATCATTGTGTAAAGCATCAAAGTACCAGAGGATGAGACAGCCGACTAGTTCATGTATGACATGATGGACAGTGATGACCTAGATTGATCAGTCAGTTAGAACCTTTAGTTATTTTTGAGAATAGAATCAGGAGAAATAGTTAGAACTCGACATCTGTCTTCAATTCTCTTTACTAATTGTATGCATGTCTATCTTATCCTCGAAGATATATTAGGGGGGTTGGCACTTTCAGTTAGGAGTTTGTTAACTAATAGTAGTTATCAGTTATTTTTTCTTTCAATAAGGGTGTGTGTGCTTGCACATCATCTATTTAAGTTAGTTTGTTCTGGTCAATTGATGGTATCTTTCCAGTTAGCTATATAGTTTTCTTTATTTAGGGTTTAACAATAAAATCTTGCATGCTTCCAAGACTGTAGTTGACTCAAGGTGATTTTAGGGTTCCCTACACCTTTGATGTCTATAAATAAGAGCTCTTTGCTCATTTGTAATTAACTTTTGTACTTGATAGTAATATATGCTGCACCACCTTGCTTTCATGTTATTGTTATGTTATTTGTTCATCTTATTTAAATATAATTGATGGTTTGGTAGTTTATTGTATGTGTGTTTTGCCTATGCAATTTGCTATCCTAGTTGTTATTTCATGTTTTGTTTCTTATAATCCCATTTAGATGAGCAAATAGTTGTGCCACCTTGCCTTCATGTTGTGAATTTGTACCTAAAGCTTATCGTTTGATGTGTGTGTTAATAAACCTATTCAGTCAAGCAAATTGTTGTGCCACCTTGCCTTCACATTGTGAAGATGTACTCAGTTTATTGTATATTTGTTTGTTTCCAATAAATTTCTTCCCAACCAAGCAAATAGTTGTGCCACCTTTCCTTCATGTTGTGAATCTGTACTTGAAGTTTATTGTATAATCATTCTTGCTCCATTTTCTCATGCTCTATTTTCTTGAGGAAATTGGATAGTTTAAAGTAGTTAGTTTTGAGTTGTAGTTAAGATTTGCCAAACCAGATAAAATTCTTAGCTGCAACGTTCGTGGTTTTCATAAGCTTGTGCCTCTTCCAGCTGAGTCAAAAAGATAGGAGTTAGATTACTTTACATTTTCATGTATTGGCAACACAACAAGGGAACTTTCCCTCCTAATTTGAAGAGAACTCATTATGCAGTGCACATAGCTGTTCGTACCAACTTGCACTCCAAATTTGCTAATTGTTACGCCAACAATCCTAAATGAATTGGAGGGGAAATAAAGCTTTGAGGATGTTTTCCTTGACTTATGGAATTATCTAACCTTATTAATTGTTGAGTTGGGTCTAGATTTATTTTATTAAGACCCTTATTTAATTATTAGTTACTCAAAGACTTCAAAGGATATCTAGGAGAGTAGTGTACCATTTAATTCTCATTTAAAGCTCAACAAACATCTAGAAATCAGCAATAGATTGTTGTAGAGCCAAAGGCCAAAAGAGATGAAATTCAGTCTAGATTCCTTATCAGAATAATAAAAAAAGGCTACTAGATGTACCAATTAACATAAATATTTCTAATTCAATTTAAACATCATAAATAATGTGAAACCAATGAATTATACTATTAAAAAGGAAAAATAATAAAGACAATTTTTCATAATTTATTTAAAGAGTTACGTAAAACTTCAATCATTAATAATGTAAGAAAAATTAAACTCTATAAAATTTTGTAAAATATATATATATTTTATATACACCATACGTTTATTTTATCTCTTTTCTCTCAAATATCATCCTAAATTATTAATTTAAATAAACCATTTCTAAAACATGTGGTAGTACTGCTTTGCTCTTAGTTGTTTGTTTTTAAATGAACATGAAGTCCTTATATTACTGGTAAAAAGGGAGACCTTCAGAATTTATGGGGAACCAGGTTCATATCGAAAAACAAAAGCAATCTAAACAGAACCGACATCTATTGATGACAACATTAAGATAAACCAGATGACCATGAATGCTGCTTCACTCTCATTTCAAAATCATTAATGTGAACAAAAATAAAAGTAACTAAAAAGAAATTTTGTGCATGTTTGTGCTGTGTGGCAAAGTATCTGGAACGTGCAGAAAAGTACCAAATGTTTCTTAGAAATAGCTGAAAACGAGTTGCATCAACACTAAATTAAAATTCCAGTGACCCTTAAGCTTTTATATGTTACAGGTGGTTGTTAAGCAAATGAGGATAATAATTCAGACTTTACGTTGATAATAGACATTTTTGGCAGTTCTGATCCTCAAATGAACCCTTCGCTTTTTAAGTAGTCAATTTATCATTTAATTCCTTCAATGCCATCCATGCAATGAGTTAATGCGTTCACATTTCTGGAGTTTCGTTGCTCTGCCCACGCACTCCTCATGGAAACATAAAACTGCACAGCACCTACAGCTGTCGGTCACGTTCATTCATTTTTTATTTTATTTTTGGTGTAAATTAGTAAATAATCTCGTTTTAGCTTATTATATTTCAACACATTTCTAGATTTATATTTTATATTTTTTGATTTGGTTGAATTAACTACTTTAAATTCACAATTTATGTAAATGATGTTAAATAATACAAGTTTTGTGAAAATAATATTAAACTAAAAGAGGGGGAAAAATTTATTCAATCCAAAAAGAGCAGAACAAAGCAAGGGAATTACACATCCCTATCAATCTTCATTAATTGGTCCAACTTTTGTGACAAATCTGGGTTAATTGACCCCTTTCCACGATATTCCAATTCTGCAAATGATCATAAGCCCATTTAGCCAAACAATCCGCAACCCCATTCCATTCATGCGGAATATGACATAAAGAAACAAAATCCAAGGAAGCACACATATTAAAAATCTATTTTATAATAACAGCCAACAGCCAACTAACATCCTCTAATTCCTAATCCAAGGAAGCACACATATTAAAAATCTATTTTATAGTAACAACCAACTGCCAACTAACATCCTCTAATTGCTGCCTCTTCACTAAAGTCACTACCACCAAATCCGATTCGCAAACGATTCGTACCACGCTCGACAACACACAAAATGGAAAGAGCCTCCATCACATTGTTTGCATACCAACCCTTATAAAAGAAAAGATAAAGTCAACAGTTGAGAACTTGTCTTCCCAACACCTCCAATACCAACATGGCTAGGATTTCCATGAGAAGAACCATCTATGTTTTGTGAAAATAATATTAAATAATAGAAGTTGAATTTCTTTTTAGTCGATAGGCTAATATAGTGTAAGATTTAAGTTTGAAAAAAGTTTCACACTGCAAACAATTGGTGAGTTATTGAAAAACAAGCTTCACATAGTTTCATTTAATGGTAAAATCTTTTAAAATATCAAGTGAAAGCCCCCAAAATCTCACTTATCATATAAAAAATAGAAAAATGTTGATTTTCCAGCTAGATGAGAATATTTTATTTCTATTTGTAGTGGTTTTTGCCAATTTGATGGCAACTTTCCTTTTTCATTTGCACTGTTGTAAATTTGCATGCAAATATTTTAAAATCAGATAACACCCAATTAAAAAATTTAGATTTGTGTAAATTTATTTCATTCCATTATTTAACACTTATTATTAATTATTTAATCTAACCACATGCAACTAGAATTTGGAGCACAAAACATTCATATGCACTCATGCACAAACAAATATTAAACATATTAACATACATATGATCTTCTATCAGTGTAATCATTGAATCTTTATGTGCAAGTGTTAGTTTATAAATAAGTGTTTGCATTAATCATATATAAACAGTAGTACACATATTCAAAAAAAAAAAGTGCATATAAAATGTTTAAATGCTTTTTCTTTAAACAACTCTTATAGACTAGTAAAAAGATCTAATTAAAATAATTAATCTTATTGAAGTTATTTAAAGTAAGATTAATTAAACTATTTGAGAATTGTTTAAAGTAAAAGCATTTAAATTGTATTATAACAATATTAATGCATATTTATGATTTTACATTAAAATTTTTATTTCATATTCTAATATTATAAGAATATTAATCTCAACCTTATAGGGTATATTGCATGATTATATATTGTTTCAAATTATTATTTTATATTGTTAAATTGGGATTTAAGGTGTGTCTCATGGTATATGGTGTTGTTGGGTGATTGAAATTTGACCCTTTCTAATTTTTTAAGATTTGACATATTATTGGTTTATAATAATAGTGAAATATTCATGCTCATGATGCTTCACTCTCATTTCCAAAGCATCTTAATTGTATTATAAAAAATTTAATGTGTATTTATTATTTATCTTAAAAGATATATTTCATATTCTAGTATTATAAAAGTATGAATGTCAACATTCTATGGTATATTGCATGATTGTATATTGGTCAAATTATTACATTGAGTTATTAAATTTTACTTTAGACAAATCTCAATGACTAATATAAAAGATCTAATTAAACTAATTAATCCCAACCAAACTAATAAATGAAAAATTACAAATCAGGTATAAATTCTAATTAAACTAATTAATCCCATAGAGAGTTGTTTAAACTAAAAGCATGTGAATTTCATTATAAAAAATGTTAATTTTTATATATGATTTTACATTTATAATTTAATTTCATATTCTAACATTATAAGAGGATGAATGTAAAGATTCTATGGTATATTGCATGATTGAATATTGCTTTGAATTATTGTTTTAAGTTATTAAATTGGGATTTAGGGCACGTCTCATGGAATATGGTGTTGTTGAGAGATTGACCATCTATCCCTTTGATTTTGTTTAGATTTGACATACTTTTATGGTGCAAATCATTTTTAATATTTGTAAAGATAGAAAATGAACTCCATTTTTCAGGTTATTTCATTGATGTTCACTTTCTTTTATACTATAAACTATGATTTTCTCTAACATGCTTATGTTGATCTACGTGCAAGTTCACAATGCACTAAAATTTGTACATTTGCAAAAGCTCCTTGATCAATTAGATAATGATCCTACGTCCTCCCCACCTCATTGACATAGGTGTAGTCATTATTAATTTCCTAGAAGAGATTGAGGATCATAATCTCTAGACTCTTGGTCATAAGGTTCTAGAAATTGTACTGCCATACCCCTCTGATTACCTTCCACCTCTTGTCATGAGTGTGGTACTCATGGTTAACCATATACTATCAAGTTCCTTAACTGTTTCCGTTGTTTAGACTTGGTATTCTATTGAAGACCAAGAAGTTAAGGGTTCTTTTAATGGGTGGGAGGGTATTGAAGATAGTTTTATCTCCACTATTTGGGTCCACCGTATCAATCTACGTACACAACTAGATGTTTTTATAAGAAGGCGCACCATACATACGCCTGACTTTTAGTATAAATAGGCGAAGGAGCTACTGATTCAGCAAGCGTGGTGGATATAATCATTTGTTGAGGTGAGAATGGGGAGGTCAGTGCTGAGTATTTTTGTTGGGCTGTGGCTCATCACTTGTTTTGCTGCAGCTGAAAAAGCTGCTTATGTGCCAGCCCTGTATGTGTTTGGAGACTCGCTAGCAGATGCAGGCAATAATAATTATATTCCAGGCTGTACAATTCGTGCAGACTTTGTCCCATACGGCGTCTCCTATTTCCCCCACCCAACTGGTCGTTTTACCAATGGCCGCACCGCTGTCGACTTCCTTGGTATAATTTCGTGTTACAGATTTCTATGGTGTTATTTGATTTTCTTGTTTCAAAGAAGCTAGATACTTAAATACAGCTTTTTCTGAAGAGAATATGATGAATTGCAGCTGCTCACTTGGGGCTTCATTTTCCGCCTCCTTATCTCAAACCAGACGCGGATTTTGGAAGTGGGATAAATTTCGCATCAGGAGGAAGCGGTCTGCTGGACGTAACAGGGGCCGATCAGGTCTCTTCTCTTTTCTTTCTTCTTTATAATTAATATATCTAATGGTTAAGTATAATTTTGGTACAACTAAAGTTTTAAATAATATAAAATTATAATGGATGGTGAAAATGTAATAGATTTTTTTTATATATATAGTTTAATATCAAATTTATATATTTATGTTTTTATAAAATATAAGCATATTTGTTTTAGGACTGCAAAATTTTATTATTGATTTTTAAAAAATAGTTTTATTAATAGATTATCTTCTCTCCATCTTGTTGAAGAAGATAAATGCACTAGTAATACTATTATGAGTTGGAAGTCCATTCTGTCATGTAGGATCTCCAAGATGGTTGGAGCTCTCATCTTAACAAGGAACCCTTCTCTTACTTATTTAACCTTTAGACTTATGCTTTGAAAAGTTTTGATGATTTTGTTTATAGCTTAAATTTTCGGGTGTGATGTCATTCACTTATTTCATATGTAAAAAAATTTATATTTTTGACTTTATAATATTAAAGTATATATCACTGTTCATTATTTATTTATTTATTTTAACAAACTTAACAATTTATTATTAATATAATAATATAGATATCTTAAACACAGCTATCTAATAATGTTGGAGATATCAATTTGGAGCTATTACATTTATTTCAAGAATTGTTTTATTTTACATCTTAAAAAACAAAATATTAATATCTCTATTTTATAATTAGATGTATTTAACATATTTACATTAATTTATTCTATATTTCCTTATATTTTCCTTTTTAATTATTTATAAAGTACACAAAATACATTTATAATTTTCCGATAAATAATTAATCTTCTAAAATCTTGCAGAATGTGATGAGTATGAGTCAACAGGTAGTTCTATTCGAAAAGTTTTCCGATAATCTAACGGAAGCTGCACGAGTAAAGCTAGGAAACCCTTTATTTGCCATTATGATTGGAGGCAACGACATTTCCTCTTACATTTTCAAATACATGTTCACCTATACTCGAGAAAAGTTCGCCAATTTGCTGCTCGGTAAATTAGATGAATACATAACAGTAAGTCTCAAATCCGTCAATCTACAGATTTTATCGATCATCCGTAACTCAAAGAATATGTAGCGTTTGTCACAGAAGAAGAATTAAATCTTTATTAGTGTGTAACTTGACAGAGGCTTTACAAACGCGGGGCAAGGAAATTCCTTCTACTCAACAGTCCACCTGTGGGATGTATTCCTACCGCCAGACTTCTTGGATACAGTTTCTATCACGGGGAATGTGTTGAGCTCGTAAACAGAGTGGTGCAGGCATATAACACAGCTTTCAGCTCATTTGCCACTCAACTCAATGAAAAACTCAGTGGGACTATTATCCTTCAGTTTAATACTTATGATGTTGTAATGGACATTATCCAAAATGGTGAAGACTATGGTAAGTTGTCACTGCTGTTTTTAAATTTGATTGTGTGAGATTTCTGTGATTCATCATTAAGGATACGGCCGTCAAAAAAATTCACAGCAATTCACCTCTATCAAAATTCATTGCATTAAAAGTTTGCGATTAATTTTTTCTGATAGTGAATTGGTAGTAGTGAATTTTCCTTGAAGTAAATTCATTGGTGAATTTTTTTGTTCACGATGAATTTTCCAACTGTGAATTGCTGATGGTGAATTTACCTCATGCCATCATCAAAATATTAAAAGATTCAACAATAGAAAAAAAATCTCTCTTAAAAAAAACTTTTATTTTTATCAGTTTCTTTTTTCTTTTAGATTTGATGATTGTGCTGTGAAACAATGAGATGATTGTATGCAAAATTTGGGTGCAGGATTTAATACTGAGTCGGTATGCTGTGGATGGGGATTCTATAATACAGTAGTAGGCTGTGGAAAAACTAATCCACCGGATTCGCACTGCAGCAATACAAGTGCATATGTGTTCTGGGATGGATTTCATGGCACTGAAAAAGTTTATGGCATGATTTCAGAGCAGATTTGGAGTGGAAGCACTTCTGTTATGCATCCGTTTAATATCTCTACACTAGTCTCGGGAGAAACTCATCTGATTACTACCGGTGTGCCGAACTTGTCCGACATGTAGTAATTATCATTTCAGAGGCTTGCAGAATTCACTACTAAGAACTAAATATTTAGAAAAATAAGTTCACACAATTATAGTATTTGTGTGAAACATTATTATTATTAAGTGATTGGTTAATTATTATTATTAAATACTTTATTAATTATTATTAATAAAAATATGAAAGATGGGGTAGCAGATCAGAAAAGTTAAGTTTCATTTTTTTTTATTTGTTTGTTAATATATGAAATGTTTTTAAATTTATGCATGTAGTTTATTTTAGATATGATTAATGATAGTAAATTCTATATTTGTGAATGTATTGTATATTAATATAATATATTTTTTATAAATAGTTAAAAATAATGTATTTGACTAAATATGAAATATATAAAAATATCTTTAAACAAGTTATTAATTTCTTTTAGTTGATTCACAATAAATTCTATGAGAAACAATATACCATGATCATTCTCAAATTCATGTATTCAATCCAAAGAACTATATTTATTGCATTAATATTAAGTTTTATACTTTTATAAGATGTATGAGATATATAGAGAATGGTTTCTCTATACTGAGTGACTATGCAACATATAATAATCTTTATAAGGGGAATGTAAAGAAAGATACAAAAGGTCTAATCTTTATACAATATGAATAATGGATGAATCCATTTTTCCAAGAGTAACCAGGTCTAGTCAAGCATGAGAGATTAGGAAAACTAAATATGAAGGTACAAGTAGATATAGTGCAATGACAACAACATACAAACAATTTTTTTGTTAACATATGAAATACATTTTTATGTATATATTATTGAGTATGAACATTGATATCAATTTGTATTTTTTTTAATGCATTAAATTAATATAGTAAATTATTCTTTAAAAGTTCAAAACTAGAAAATTTGATTACATATAGAGCATACACGAATCCAATCATATTAGTATTAGACTGTATTATTAATTTATTTGATTTGATTCACCATTACTAATATGAGTAACATTGTCAATTAACCTCAATTTCATTTTCTTAATGAAAAGAACTATAATTATTGAAGTATTAAGATGAATAATTATATATTTTCTTGAGGGATTTAGTAGAGAATGGTGTTCATAAACCAACAAGGTAGCATATAATACTTTCACACATGTAGAAAAGGATACTTTAAGAAGAGTAAAAGGAAAGAAGTAAAATCCCTTTTTTCATTTTTTTTCTTAAAAAAGGGGGGGTAAAAGTTTATTGAATCAAAGAGTAGTAGGAAGCAAGCCCAAAAAACAACAAACAATCCCAAAAACAAAATTCCCCAAAGGAACCCGACCAAAGAACCAATTACATATGAGAGTCCTCCATGATTATCTTTTTGAGTGACAAGGCAAGTTTGAGGATAGAAGTCCCCAGTACTCAATATTCCACCTCTTCAAATGCTCGGAAGCCCATTTCGCCACCAAGTCAGCCACTCTATTCCATTCCCTGGGAATATGTCAAAAAGAAACAAATTCCAAATAACTACATAGATTCACAATATGTTTAATCACAATAGCTAGCTGCCAATTAACACCATCAAATCTCTGCTCATTAAGCATATCAACTACAATTTGTGAGTTAGATTTACAAATAATCCTTTTCCAACCAAATCAGCAACTTCTTTCAATAGCATGAAGAATCACAAGAGCCTCCATGAGATTGTTGGAATGATGACCCTAATAAATTTAAAAGAAAAACAACACCCCTCCATGGTTGTCTCTAACAATACCTCCAATCCCAGTGTTCCCAAGATTCCACCAAGAAGAAACATCAGTATTTATCTTCAAAATTCCTTGAGGAGGAGGATGCCACAGAACCTCCTAATGAATCTTCTTCTTGGCCTGATGAGGACCCTTACAAGAAGAGAACACAGGCCCTCTATCCACCAAGTTTATATTCCTAACAAAAGGAATATCACTAGGCTCCACAACAACTGAAAGGTCACGTTTGGCTAAAATAGTCTCTTGAATCTTATTCAAGATCTTCCGCCATAAATGATCCACAACCAGCTTCACATCTTGAAAAATCCTTCTATTTCTTTCTAACCAAAGATGCTAGATAATGAAGGTAGGACCAATAATGCAAGAAATCTAAAGGAAAGTAGTCTTAGCAGGAGGCCTCCCCAAACTTTAACAGAACTCCAAAAAAGATGAGGCATGAACACAGGCATGATTCCAAATCACCCACCACCTATGCCAAATCTACCTATAAAATCCCTTTTTCCTTATCAAACATGTAATGGATGAATTAACCTTTACAAGAACTACAATTGCAAAGGGTCTAAGCAAGGATGATAAACTCTATAGGATAGATATCAAGGCACAACAAAAGTTAAAACTAGTTAAATTAAAAATATTGATAGTAAAATTTTAAAATTTACAAATGTTATTTTCTAAGTAATATTACATCATCCAAAAAATATTTTCTATGATTTATAGTTTTGAGTTGTTTTAGATTTATACTTGTAGATTGGCCCTTAATGGTATTGTTCACATTCAAATTTTATGGTATTGTTAGTAAATTATAAAAACCCTTTTTATATTTTATGTTGTAGAAGAGTCAATAGATGACTTTAATCCTTATATTGTTGCTTAATACATGATAAAAATTTGATTTATGTATCATTATAAATTTTTATATTGGTCCCAAAAAGAGTTGTGAGGAAGAATCGTGATATTATGATTCCCCGCCCACACTTAGCAACTACACATCTCTTTAAAGAAGATAAAGTTATCACATAATTTTTTCCATGGAAAATTGGATATGAATTATTCTTCTTTATTAGAAGCTTTATCCACACACTCCAATAACTTCTCCAGGTCTTTGCCTACATCCTTGGCCTATAAGGAGCTTCAACTTTTGGATTTCAGAAGGAACCATTTGATTAGTGAGCTTCCTTGGTACATGGAAAATTTTCAAAATTTGAAGGTTGTAAGCTTGGGGTATAATGAGATGAATCACGGTAGTCTTCTTGCATGGATGGTAAACCTCACCAATTTACAAGTGTTCAATTTATCAAACAATAATGGTGAGAAACTCCAAGGCTTTGGAATTTTAGGAGATCTAAAATTGAGTGGAAATACATTGTATGTGGACTTACCCATAGTAATAAAAGAAAATGAGTATTGGTTGGAAGATATATTGACATCAAACACCATACTTGACCTATAAAATAACAATCTCAACATAAAGATACCAGAAAGCATAGGGAATTTAAGTAGCTTGAGATTACTGAATCTCTTTGGGAAAATTTGGAAAGTGAGATAATTGTTTCTCTTGGGTGGAAGGAATAAACTATCAAAGATTCTAAAAACCATAAAACAAAAATACAAAAATTGAAAGAAAATTTGAGTAGTGCAAATAGAGGTGCACCTGTGATGTAAATTTGAGGTTGATTTGACTTGACTAGGGTGTTTGGTGTCTTAGTCTAAAGATGTTGAATTTTGACATATGAAAGTAGGTGATGGTACAACAATGCTTCTAGTCCTTTAATTGTGAAAATCTAGATCCAAAGCCTAATAATTTGTGAACTACCAGCTTTTCCCTAATTCAATGAGTGCAGGTGCTTGAATTCTTGTTCTAGGGTTTGGATTCTTTTAAATCTTCAATCCATTTGAATTCACTTTAGAACTATGACCTTTAAGAAGGGTTGAGTCATATAGAGGCTTTCCTTGGTCAAATCATGTTTTGGTGTTTCCACCTCTACAAACAATTATCAAGAATATATTTTCCAATAATAAAACCTGCCAGCAAGATTCACAAGCAAAAATAAGAATAAAAAGAATATATATCTACCAACAATAAAACATGTTTGTTCAACTCAAACAATTTATTTCACCATAGGTTTAACTCGAATAGGAAGAGATTTTGCTATGATTTTATAGGAGGTTCTTAGAAGCATGATGGGATGCCAACCATTTAATATAGTATCCTCTTTTTTTCCTTTGGGAATAAGTTTGATTATGCCACCATTAATTTTTGGACCTAAAGATCCTTTCTCACATGCCTCTAGATATAAGAAGTAAAAATATTCTTTAATGTGTTGCCACATAGCCGGATAAAATTCTATAGGGAGCCAATCAATACCCAAAATTTTATAAGGGGACATAGAGAAAAGAGAATTTTCCAACTCTTCTAAAGAAAGAGTTCTATCAAGATATCAACTATAATCAACATCTATCAAACTAGGAATATAACCTCTTAGCATATCCTCAAGGGTGTTTTAAATATCCTACCATTGATCATCTTTGAAAAGCACTCCATAAAATTGTTTGAATAAATTATGTATTTCAATAGGATTAGAGTGAATAATGTCAGATTCATCCTTTATAGCACCAATTCTTTTTTTTTTCTTTCAACTCAGATAATTAAAAAAACTATTTAATGACCTTGTTGCCTTATTTTATTCATTGTAACCCGGGTCTTACTTTAGCCCTCTAACCTTTGTAATTTTTAATTTTGTGAAGGTGATCTTCAGTAGCATCAACTAAAGTTTGTAGTTTCGTATTGGTAAGATCAACATTTAGAAGTTTTCTAGCATAAGAAAGTTTTCCTTGGAGAAAATTTTCCCATACATACACTAGACTTTTAGTATAAATAGGTAAAGGAGCTAATTATTCAGCAAGCATGGTGGATATAATTTGTTGTTAAGGTGAGAATGAAGAGGTCAGTGATGAGTATTTTAGTAGGGTTGTGGCTCATCACTTTTTTTGTTGCAGCTAAAAATGTTGTTTATGTGCCAATCCTGTATGTGTTTAGAGTCTCATTAGCAGATGCAAGCAATTACAATTATAATTATATTTCAAATGGTACAATTCGTGTAGACTTTTTCCCTTACAACATCTCCTATTTTCACCACCCAATTGGTCATTTTATCGATGGCCACACCACTATCGACTTCCTTTGTATAATCTCATGTTATATATTTCTATGGTGTTATTTGATTTTCTTGTTTTAAAGAAGTTAGATACTTAAATATTGTTAGTGTAAAATATTTTATTTAAAATATTCCTTTAGATAAGTTTTCTAGTTGTTAGATTTTTAGGATAATGATTGATTAGTTGTGCAATCTTGCATAGAAATGCATGCCTATTTTATAGTTGGTAGTTTCCATTCTAGATGACTCTTGTCATGCTTTATATATTGTACTCATTCTTAAGAAATTATCAAGCAAATAATCAATGCAATTATTTAGATTTTATTTTTTCTTTTCAATTTGTACAATTGTGTAATTTGCTACTCAACCAATATTCCTAAAATTCTCACAAATACAAATTTTTCTAAAGAGAATATGATGGATTCATTGTGGTTGTAGATGCTCACTTGGGGCTCCATTTTCTGCCTCATTATCTTAAACCAAATGCGAATTTTAGAAAGATAAATTTTGGATTGAGAGGAAGTGGTCTATTGGACGTAAGAGAGGCTGATTAGGTCTCTTCTCTTTTCTTTGTTATATTCTGACTTGGACCTTGTACTATCTATGTTCTTTTAAATTAATATATCTAATGGTTATTATATTTGTTTGTAGAATTAAACTTTAAAATAATATAAATTATAATGGATTGGGAAAAAGTAATAATTTTTTGTTGTTGTTTTATATCAAATTTATTGTTTTAGAAAATTCATTGCTAGCAATTCATCACTAGCAATTCACCAATAATTTACTCTCAACAATTAATCATCATAGTGACATATTCATGACTATACAATTCACCTCCAACAATTCATAACAAAATGTATACATTTAGATCAGTGATCAAATTTTTATTACAAAATTCTGATCTAACAAGTTGCATCAATAATTTAGATCATTTATTTAAAAAAATTTAAACACTAATCTAAAATTTTAGTGACCCTCAAGCTTCTATATATTACCTATCTTCCTTCAAGAAGTGTTATTGGTGATTAATGAGTATGTGGCAATAATGATTCATAATATACATTAACAATAAATATTTTTGGTATTTCTTATCCTGAAGTGTACCCTTCAATTGTGAGTGGTCAATTTGCAATTTGATTCCTTCAATGCCATAAATGCAATATGTTTATCCATTAACATTTTTGGATTTCCGTTGCTTTTCCCAGACACTCCTCATGGAAACATAACACATCACCTATAGTTTCTAATCATATATATTCATTCTTTCTTCGTTCTTTCTTTTTTCTTTTGATTGCCATTTGTTTTGTTATTTTTGTCAGCACAATTCAAACTTCAATTAGATGTAATTGTTGAATATTTATATTGGAGGTGAGGTTCCCCATTTGTGAACTCATAGAGCATTTACCTCGTTAAAAAGAAAATAGTTTAGTTTTAGTTTGATTAGGTTTCAATATAATTGTAAAATTTATATCTGATTTATATTTTTTATTTATTAGTTTGGTTGGAATTAATTAGTTTAATTTTATTATTTACAAAAAATAATATTAAATAACATATATATATATATTTTAATGAATAAGTGTATATTAATCATTTATAGAAAAATAATACACATGTACACAAAAAAGAGGATGAATATGAAATGTTTAAATGTTTTTACTTTAAACAAATCTCAATGACTAATAAAGAGAGTTTTTTTAATGAGTTGTTCAAATGCTTTTACTTCAAACAACTCCCAATAACTAATAAAAATGACATAATTAAACTAATTAATCCTAACCAAACTAATAAATAAAATAAATATAAATAAAGTATAAATGTTAGTTAAATTAATTAAACCTCAACCAAGATAATAAATAAAAAATAAAAAGTATAGTGAAATTTCTAATTATACTAATTAATCCTATTGAGAGTTGTTTAAAGTAAAATAATTTGAATTGTATTTTAAGAAATATTAATGTGTATATATGATATTACATTAAATTTTTTATTTCATATTATAGTATTATAAGAGTATGAAATCAACATTCTAAAGTATATTGCATGATTGTATATTGTTTTGAATTATTGTTTTAAGTTACTAAAGTGGACTTTAGGGTGTCTCATGGCATATGATGTTGTTGGGTAATTGACCCTCTATTCTTTTGATTTGGTTTAGATATGACATACTTTTCAGATGAAAGTTCTTTTTAGTATTTGGAAAGATAGAAAGTCAACTATATTTCTAGGTTATTTAATTGATTTTCACTTTTCTTTATGCATTAAACCTATGGTTTCTCTAATGTGCCTATGCAAATATGAGTGCAAGTTTGCAATGTTGCACTAGAATTGCATATTTGCAAGAGGTCCTTGATCAATGGGGTAATGTTCCTTGCACAATTGCTAGAGTCCTAGCTTCCACCTCTTCCCTACCTCATTTGCGTAATTGTAGTCATACGTCAATTGGTTAGACAAGATTGAGGATGCTAATCTAAAGGCCCTTGGTCATAAGGTTGTAGAGATTGTACTACCTACATATTGTCTCACCCCTTTCATCCACCTTCCACCTCTTCTCATGTGTGTGTTGCTCATGACTGGCTATATACTATCAAGCTCCCTTGTCCAAATCTATCAATTTCTCTTGCTTATGTTTATTAGTCTACTGAAGACCAAAAAAAATGGGTGCTTTAATTGGATGAGAGTCTATTGATGATAGTTCAATCTCCATAATGCATAAAGAAATCTTGATGACCATGCCCATTTCTTATAGATATTATCCTTCTTGTTTAATAATTATATTTCTTTTTATTGATGGTCAATTTTTCCCTCATATCAAACTATGAAAGTGTACCTTTTTACTATCCCCTTTTTTCTTGAATAATGTATTATTACCTGTTTAATTATCAAAAGTGACATACAACTTATTTATAAAAAAACAAACCAGCAAATGTAGATCGATGCCAAAATAGAAGCAGGCCGATGTGTTCTGCTACGCCAAAATAGAGATCTAAAGCAAATACGTGGTAGATGTGAAGAGAGTTTGCCAAAATGACGCCAAATAATCCGGACAAACACCAAAAACTTGTAAGTGAAAGCCAAAAAATATTGCAAGTTCGAAACCAAATAGCGAGGTCCACGGAAAAATATTGCAGTTCGATGCCAAAATTTGTAGGTCAAGCTTTCAAAATGCAAGTTGACTGTCATAACGGCAGTGGACTTGCAGGTTGACACTCACTTTTGGTGTAAGAAGTGCAAATAAACAGTCCCTGCATTCATATCTTCTACAAAATCGAGCACATCTATGTGAAATATTGATCTGGCATTTGCAAATATCAAAGAAAATTTCCTCAATATTTCAAAAAAACTATAACTATTGATCAAATTTCACCAGTCAATTGTAAATCTAGGTCGGTTTTTAATAGACCACACCAAATTTAAACGAAGATGACAAATATTGTTAACATAGAGTGTAGTGTAGAAAAAATTGTCTTTTTACATTTTCACACTTGTTTGGGCACTCCTTAAAATTTGGCTCATTTATGTCTTAATTGGTTCTATTTTGCATCCACAAGCCTAATAAAATGCATTTTTTAAAGGATAATCCTGATATTTAACAAATGGAAAATCATAATTTAATGTTTTTGGTTATGTGTTTCAGATCTGGGGATTTGGAACTCATACGCCCCTTTGGGCATATGGGTCCCACCTAGGTCTTGGGACCTGATTTGAAATATTACATTGAACATAACACTCCTCAAAGTCCATGTCCCTAGTTTAAGCCTCTTGGACTCATACGCCCAACTTGGCGTATAAGTCTTGTTTCGGCCTAGGACCTATTTTAAATCAAATTCTTGGTGGGATTTTATTATGCTTAGATTCAATTTCCTAATTTCAGCTTGTAGTATTGTAATTTTAGGAAATTAGGCATAAATGAGTATAAATACAAGGTCATTTAATTAAGTTTCTCCCAAGAAATCCTAACAAACTAGCAATTTTTCAAGTCATCTAGGCAATTTCAAGCAATCCTAACGAGCTAGAAAGTTTTCAAGTCATCTAGGAAATTTCAAGAAATCCTAGCAAACAATCTAAGAGCATTCAAGAGAAAATCATCAAATAATTTGGAGCTACATTCAAGATTCAAGCATCATGTAAAAGTCTTCATGCATCATGCGTGTTTGTGAGCTAACATTTGTGATGTAGGTTTGATGATTCAAGCAAGCATTCAAGACAAGTTTCAAGATTCACATCCATTGGAGCCATTTCACACAAGTTTGCAATCTTCATTTCTAGGGTTTTGTGAGTTGCAACATAGAATATGTTCATTCATCATTCCTTGATGACATTTCATTTCATTTCAAGGTGTGATTACTAAAACAAGGTTTGACCAAGGCAAACCCCCATTCCCTAACAAAACAACATTTTTCTCTCTTGATGTGTGTTTGCAGATCTAGGTGAATTGAAGCTTGAAGATCCTTTGAAGCCGAAGTTGAAAAAATTGTCAAAGTTGTCAAGAAGTTGTCATCTTCACGGAAATTCACCTATGGACCAAAATTCAGACTTTCAAACCTAAAGATTGGATGGGAATGAAGCTACACAAGATCACTAGAGGCTACAAAAATATTAGTCAAATGCTAATAACAGGACTAAATTTCTCTACTAGGCATATTAGTCCAAATAAAACCCTTTTTGGCATCTTTCTACTGATTTTTCTTAGTCATAAGAAGATTCCAGATTCTACCCGAAAACCCTACAGTAGGACTAAATCGCCCTACCTAGCATATCAGTCTCAATGTACCTCAAACAATAGATTTTCCAAGGTTTTCAAACCTTGTTTTTTCCTCTCCACTCCTCCAGGTACCTTTCAATTTCATCCTACTTGTTAATTTGATTTCACACTTTCAAGATTCTAGGGTTTTGTGCATAATTGTTTGCATTTCTCCTTTGAAGCTTCATTTAATGGTGTACCACCATCCAATTTCAATAGGAACCCCATAGTCCATCCCTCAATTGAGTCACTTGGTTGAGGGATCTAGGTTTTCTAATGAACTAAAGTGCAAAATAGGTTCCAAGTTCAATCTCCCAAAAGGTGGAACCCTATTTCCATTTTGTTCATTTTGGTGAACCTAACTTTTTGACCCTTGAATTTCTGATTTGGAGAAAATTATAGTCCTAGATCTATATTGCATTAACTTTGCATTAGATTTGCATTAGTTGAATTACTTTTAGGGCTTCTAAATATTGCATTAGTGAAAAGTGCACATATGTTGCATTTTTGCATTTTGCATCATTCAAATTCACTAAAAATTAGTACTTGGAAATAGTCAATTGAGCATACAACATAGAATCATTGAAATGAACTCACAATTTCTTGATTTGGGCTTAAAAAATCCTAATCTAGGACTCATTCACCCACCTGGGAGATTTTGTCCATGTATAGGTCTTTGTTCCTGATTTCTGGGTATTTTGTGCTCTCTATTTTTCACTATCTAAAACTATCAAAAACCCTAATTGGAACCCATACACCTAGCTGGGCGTATTAGTCATTGCTTAGATTTGAATTTGCATTTTACAACATTAAAATATTGTCATTTTTGTTTTTGGTTGTTGTCTTTAGATTAGTGTTTCAATTTGTAGAATTACTGTCATTGGTAATATTTTCAAAATTGGTTTAATTTCAAGTGCATTTGTAAACATAAGAATTGGAATTAGAGCATATCATTTATCTTCCATTCATTAATTGTCCCTTGCATGACCTTTACAACTTTCTATTCTATTACTACTACTATAGTGAGACATAGTTTGAAACTTATGTCATCTTGTGATAACACACTAGTTGTGGATCTTGAGTTATCTACCTCTTTCACTCATAGTGTTGACACTAGTGCATTAGGTATGGACCATATCATTGAAAATTATTTACCTTCAAGTGGTGTGACAAGTGTTAAAACAATGATTGCTAGTGTCCCTCAAGAAAACCTAATTGAAATCCATGAAGAATTGACACATCTACAAAACCTCTAGTAAGTACTAAAAATATTTTCAACACTGCTATTCCTACCATAGATAGCATACACAGAATGATTGAAAGTAAAAAATGAATAGAGATTGCACATAACTTAGCTTAGATTTTTGGAAAACATCTTACCTCAATGACTAGTTGTGCTCAAACTTTGAACAATGCTCAAAGTCAAGGAGGAACTCAAATTCCTCCTCCTACAACCATTTCCTCTATTTCTACTTACACCAACCAAGCTACCACAACAATGCAACCTACTAGTAATGTCATTCCTAGCTTGGGTATTTCCACTAGCAATCCTTGTACCTTTGTGAAATATCACATCATATCTCCTACCACTTTACCTCCCATATGTGTTACATTCACTTGACCCTCAAACACATATACACGTCCACCATATTCACCTCTATCCCAAAACAAAACCAATGACACCATCCTTAATCGACTCTTACAAAATGTTTCATCTCTTTGACAAAAACATTTCAACCATAAACCGAAATCAAAATGGCCAAAATTAATACTATGTCAGAAGCAATCCCTTATCCTTGGAAATATTAAGAACACCAATACCACAAGGTATAGAGATTCCTAGGTTTAAGAAGATAAGCTCTTGGCTAAGATTTTCCCTAGGTATTTGAAAGATCACTTCAGAATGGTTTTCCTCATTACTGAATAACTCAATTCGTTCATTCAATGAACTTGCTAAGGCCTTTATCAACCATTTCCAAGTACACATGACTCATAAAATGACCTTAGCTAATTTGATGAGATGTAAACAAAAGGATGATGAAAATGCTACTGATGTAGGAGCATCCAACTATTTAGGGCATTCTTGCATCAACCAAAACAATGTTTTCTTCATTTTATTTAGTTGTTTTGAGTCCCATGATGGAACTTATGGGATATAAGACTGCTAGGCATCAAAAATAGCGAAAAATAGCCACTTAATATTTTTAGTAAGTCAGCCTAAACAGGTTTGTATGGATGTGAAAATTTATCCCAAAGAGTAGAGTTGAAAAACATTTCTGGTCATGAATCACCTCAGTACCTTGCACAGTTTGGAAGAAATTAAAGTTTTTGTCTCGAGAAATTTCTCCAATGCAGCTTCAAATTCATATATAAAACTTTAGACACCTTGAAACAACTCAAAAAGTGGTTGAACCGACCTATAGTCAGTTCACATGTTGTAGAACTCGTCGAGAGCTTTCCAATGATATGCAATAATAGCAAATCAAACACCTAGATAAAAAGTTATGGCCTCACAATGTTGGTCCTCTAAAAAGTGAATTTCTTAAAAATTTCATCTTAGGCTAGAAATCAATCGGCGAGACTTTTGGCACCAAAAAAAAAAGGGGGAAATTTGAATTTTCTAGAACATTCTAGGGTAGTTACTATGGAAAATAAAAAAGGATAAGTGGGAGTTATAGAAGGTGGCCCTGATAGTGCAGATTGTGGCTCTGAAGAGTAGATTTTCTTTTCAGAGTTGATTTTGTTGTAATGAATCAAACGCATGAGGTTGTAGCATGTAAGCTTTGAATCTATAATTTCATTTTCTAAAAATAATTGAAAGTGAGTCATTTTTTTTTTCACATATTCTGTGTTGGTATCTGTTGTTGCAATTTCTATGGATTTTGTGTGGTGTGGTCCCCATCAGTTACTAACTTCATTTCATGCTAGCAATTGTTTTATTCCAAAATTGACATAAAGATTCTCAATCATCACCTTCAACGAATCTTCATTGAGAACTTACCAACTAAATGCAAGATAAGATTGGCATGATGAAATTTCCTTCCTTCATACACTTGTGTACCACCCTTCATGATTATCAAAACTCAATTAGTAGTCATGAAACAAAACCCACCTCTAACCATCCTGAAAAGTCCAAATCCACAACTCAAAAAAGTTAACAAACTTTTAGGAAACTATAGTGTTGAGAAAAGGGTCCTTTGACATTTTTGCACTCGTTTGGGTCCCCCTTGTGGATTTTGGCTTAATGTTGCCTTTATTTATTGTTGTTATGTGGATAACACATTCGCATTGGGTCTTGGGCCCTTGTGAACTAATGGAATTTAATGGTGCCTTGAAAAAGTGTTGTGAAGTGTTGTAACACATTTTCACACTTTTTTAGGGTTTTATCAATTAACTAAGCATAATAAACATAATTTTTAATCATAATTAATCTTAATCTTTCCTTATTTGGAGTGTTGTAAAGTATTGTAACACACTTTCACATTTCTCTAGGCTTGTCATTAATAATTGGGATCTCTTATGCTTTAATTTGCCCTATTTTGCACCCACAAGCCTCATTTATTTCATCTATTCAAGGATAATCCTGACACCAATTAGTAACCAATCATAATTTAGGTATTCCTAGCTTGTGCGGCCTATATTTAGTGTTTGGGACTCATTCACCACTTTGGGAAAATGAGTCTCACCTAGGTCATTTTGGCCCTGATACAGGTTTCACACTCTTCTAAACATTTTTCATTTTTGTTCCCATACATTATGTGTGATGGGACTCATTCACCACCTTGGGTGAATGAGTCTCATGTGAAAAAAAATAAAATTTAATTTAAATTTTTGGCAAGATTTTATTCTCCTAGATTTGATGTCAGCTTGTAGTGTTGTAATTTTGGTAATTCATGCATAATTGAGTATAAATACAAGGTTCTTTCACTCATATTCAACACCTGACATTCAAGAGATCACTTAGCGAGTTCACAATAGAATTTGAGCATTCACAAGAGAATTCAAGGCATTTCAAAGGCAGATAATCAAGCATTCAAGAGCATCCTTCAAGTGTCATTTATCATGTTAAAAATTGCTTGCATCATGTTGTTTTAGAGCTAACAATTGTGATGTAGGGTTTGTGATTCAAGCAAGCATTACATTCAAGATCTATCTCCATGAAGCAAGAGTCAAAAACCACATCCATTGCAACCATTGCTTACATGTTTGCACCACCTTATTGCTAGGGTTTTTCGTGTTGCAACATTACTATTTGTGCATTCATATTTTCTTCCATTTCAAGGTTTAATTACCAACAAGGGGTTTTCCCAAGGAAAACCCCTATTCTCTAACCCCAATTTTTTTTTTCCTCTTCTTGTTTGTGATTTGTAGGGCTAGGTTGTAGATTTTCCAAGAAGAAAAGTTGGAGAAATTTTTTCAAATCCCTAAAGTTGTCAAAGTTGTCATCAATCCTTGGAGAAGCCTTGAGAAGACCTACATGTGGCAATTTACAGTTTTGGATACAAAAACCAATAAGAAAAAATAGAGTAGATCAAGAGGCATATAATCTAGTTTAGAACTTCTAGAAAAGTAGAAATGGAATAATTTGCCACTATTGGAAAATGAGTCCCATTGTATAGGCTTGATAGATATTTTTACATATTTGGATACCCTTTTGGTTGAAATCTATTCCTACAAATTTTCCTAGAAACTGGATTGATTCGCCCAGATTGGTGATTGAGTCCTAGTTAGCATAACACAATAGATTTTTCAGTGACCAAGATCTCCATTCTACCTTCTTCAATCTTCTAGGTGCACATTTTTAGTTTCATAGCCTTGTATTGCATTTTACTTGTCCTTCTAGGTCATTTAGTGTTGTCTTGCATGCAATTAGGGTTTTTACATTGTGTTTTCCATTACATTATCTTTTCCAAGTTTACACTTGGTGGTGAACCCCTTATTAGATCTCATTCGGCCCCTAGGAGAGCCTTGTTACTAGATTTCTATCTCCTTTGCATTGAAATATCAAGGGTTTGTTCTTGAGTGAAAAGTGTGGAAATAGACTCTCTCCTTTTAGGTCCAAAACACTAGAAGTGAAAGAGAGACCCCATTTTCTTCGTTTCATTTTAGTGAACCTACATATAGAGCATCATGTTTTTCTTTGGAGTGCATTTACATCCTAGATTTAGCTTTCATTAACATTGCATTAGGTTTTGCATTAGTTAATTTGCATTCTAGGGTTTCAATTCTTGCATTAGTGAAAGCTCATTTATCTTGACTTATTGCATCTAATTTCATTGAAAATAAATAAAATTATGCATTTGCATCTATGATTTGCTTTAGAAAACATAAAAAAGCATAAAATCAAATTCTAAAATTCTAAAAAAATAGTACTTGGAATCATTTGCCACTTAGGGCGAATCAGTCCCATTGCATAGTTTTCATTACATTTTCTGACATTTAATCTTCATTTTCTGAGCTTTTTTTGTTGTGTCTACATTTTTGTTTCACTTTCCAAAACTTTAGTTATAAGTATTTCATTCTTATTAGCTTACATTGCATTTGCACTCACCCCACATTTAGTAGCATTTATATGAGTGTCTGGTGTCTTATTGCTAATACCATAGTGAGAATAGGTTTGACACTCATGTCATCCTGCAATAACACAATCATTGTGGATCTTGGGTTATCTAGAGCTTCCACTCCTAGTATTGAAACTAGTACAATAGGCATGGATAACACCCTTAACAACTCTTTTCCTTCAAGTAGCATGCAAAATGAACCAAAGAATGATAACATCCCTCAAGAAAACATAATTCAAATCCATGAGGATCTAGTAAACGCACAATATCAAATAAGCCTTGAAAAAATTTCAACCACTGCAATTCCTACCATAGAAAACATTCATCACATGCTTGAAAGTGAAGATGACCTTGACCTTGTGAAAAACATAGTGCAAATCTTTGAAAAACATATTCCCTCAACCACTAGTTGACATTTTCCAACAAACAATGTTACAAGTCAAGGAGGAACTCAAATTCCTCCTCCCACAATAATAGCCTCAATACCTACCTATATCACTCCCCAAGCCACAAAAACAATACAACAAGTTAGTAATGTGATTCCATCCCTGGGTATTCCTGCTAGCATCCCTAGTTCCTATGTGGCATCACAAGTTATATCTCCTACCTTACTACCTATAAGCATTCCATTCACTTGTCCTATAAACAAATACACTCCATCACCACTTCCACTTCCATCTCATAGTATAAGAAATGAGTCTCTCATAATGCAATTTTTTCAAACCATGTCATCACTTCAAAAGAAAACTTCCACTATCAACCAAAATCAAAATGGCCCACATACATATCATGTCAAAAGCAATCCATTATCCTTGGAGATATTAAAAAAGATGATGCCACAAGGTGTAGAGGTGCCTAGATTTGAGAAATATTGAGGGAAGGGAGATCCTTTTAACCATGTTAATGCCTACACTATCTTATGTAGTGACTTTATACTTGATGATAAACTTTTGGAAAAACTTTTTCCTAGGTCCTTGAAAGAAACTGCCTTGGAATGGTTCTCTTCTTTACTGAACAACTCAATTCTTTGATTCAATGAACTTGTTGAAGCATTTTTAAACTACTTCCAAGTGCATATGACTCCTAAAATGACCTTGGCCAATTTGATGAGATGCAAGAAAAAAGGGGAAGAAAAGATAATTGATTTTATCTCACGCTACCAATCGCTTTATTCCCAAATCAATGTCAAGGTTCCCAACCCACACCTTCAAAATATGTTCATAGAAAACTTGCAAAATAAGATCTAAGACAAGCTTACAATTATGAAATTCACATCCTTCATGTACTTATGCACTGCCCTCTGCGATTATCAAATTTTGGTTAATAGTCAAGACATAAAAGTCTAGTTCTAGATGAATTGAGAGATCTAAACTCGCAAACCAAAACAATTCCCAACCTTTTAGAAATAAAAATAAAAGGTTTCTTCAATTTAACCCTCCTCAACAAACAACTCAAAATCCCAACAACCAAGTAGCTATTGTCAAAGCCACGGTGCCCTTTAGCTATGGGGATCTGAAAAGACAATTCACTCCCTTGCCTGATACCCTTCATAACACAATGTCTCAACTTTTAGAACAAAAAATGATTACCTTACCTCCCTTCAAAAAAACCAACCCTAATAAGCCTTTACCCCTGAACTTTAAATCAAATGCTTATTGACACTATCATCGCAAAAATGGACATGACACTAAACATTGCAAGCATCTTAAACATCTTGTGCAAAACCCCATTGATTTTGACTGTCTATCCATTGGAGGTGTTAGTGATCAAATAAATAATTCTATTGCCCCTCCTAACCAAAATTTGTAATTTTTTACCAACCTAATGCCCAAATATAATATTTCATTTGTCAAAGTCAGTGAAACTACAAAGAGTGATGTGATGAATGTTGATATAGATGATTAAAACAATGATTCTATTCTAAATTATACTACTATAACTAAGCGAAAAAGTTAAAGGTTAGCATGAAATCAAATGCATAAAAAAAACCCTAGCTAAAGAATGAAGTACAATGGAGTAAAAATGCATAACACAAAGAAAAATCTCACCAAAAGTCTTCATGCCCTCCATGATTGACCTTCATTACCCTTCTCCATTTACTGCAATATTATGCTTACCCTTAGATTTTGATGAGAAACTATTGACCTATGACAAGCCCTAAGAAAATATTGAAGGATTCTATTCTAAAGTTGCAAATGTACTCAACAAGTGTAAGCAAGAAGTATGCAGAAATATGAAGTTATGCCAGCACTAAGTGTGTCAAATGAGGCTAAAATTTTCTTTTTATAGAAAAGCCAATTTTAGATGAATGGCCAAGATTGTCAGATGGGAGATGCCCTAAGATCAATGGTTGAAATTAAATGTGACAACCAACAATTAGGGTTAGGGCAACATTAGGGTAAAATTTGGAAAGAAGGGCTGAGATTTAATTTTACAAAAATCAAATCAATGGACAAGGTCACATGTGACAAGAAGATATTGGGCATGGAAAAAGAGGTTGCTGTAAAATTAAATAATAATTTTAAAGGCTGAGTTGACCTTTTGAATTAAAAATAAATTTAATTCAAAAGTGGTGGGGTCATGTGACAATAAATAATGATTTTAAATTATTTACTTGGTGGGAAAAAGGAATGCGGACAATTTTAATTGAATGATTTTATTTAAAATTAGAAAAAACCAAGGTGGATAATAATTAAATAAATTATAAAAATTTACTTAATTATAGGAAGACATAAGAAATTAATGATATATTTAAATAAATAGGTAAAGTTTATTTATTTAAATAATTAGGAGGAAATAGTTAGGAAATAATAATTAAATAAAATTTGGGATTTATTTAATTATAGAGAGATATAAGAAAGTAGCGACATTTTTAAATAAAATAAATGTAATTTATTTATTTAAATAGTCCTGAGGAATAAGAGATATGAATTAATAAGTAGGAGGTATTTTTCCACAGCGTGTCAAATTATGATATTGGTATCAGGATTCAACCGTGTAGTTTTGAGTCAAACTCATTGACCCATGTTTCATGAGTAGTGGTTCAACAAGAACCCATCTCTCATGATATGAATTAATTAAATAATTGAGAATTATTTAATTAATAGTTGAATTTGGACCATAGGAAATAATTAAATATTTTAATTATATTAGGAAGAAATATGGAGAAAATAAAGTTTGCAGGCCTAGGTCAATCTTATGTGTCTACATTTCGCCCCTCTTTGTCATAATACAGTTTACCGAATTGTGAAAAAGAAAATAAATAAAAAATATGCCCTAGTGAAAAATAGGATGAGGAAGAATGACAATGAGGTAGTGGTATGCCCCCTCGAGAGGATAGGCGGGCGCAAAGAACATAAGTGTGCTCTTGAAAAAGATGAGAAGACTAGAGGATGAAGGAATAGAAGAAATGTTAACATGGAGGAGATGGATGGTGGGACGAGAAAAATACCTTCAGTATTTTCCAAAGTACAAATAGGTGTGGCATAATCATCATTGGGTGTTAAAATGACACAAATGGACAACAAACACCATGGTATAACATAGACCAAGATGTGCAAGGTCATCCACTTGCGAAAAATAGACAGTCACAAACAAGGAATGTCCTAATGCATATTAAGGGCTAAGTTGCCCCAGTCTTTTTGTCAAGACACACTAAAGATAGCAATCAAGGAAAAATAGGTTATGAGACATCATCATACCTCTAAATCCTTCATGGGACATCCTCGAGGTAGCTAGGAACATGACCAAGAGATAAGAAAACAAAAAGATAAGACAAAATAGGCCATAAAAATCAAGAGCCATTCAATGTATTTTCCAATATTTGTTTGTCAAAGGTGGATTGCTTGACAGCTTGACAATTTGACAGTTTGACCATTTTGATGGTTGGACAGTGTCTATGGTTAGGAAGGACACATCCTGAAAAGGAAAATGATATTTTGATGAGGTCCAAATCTAAGAAGGACACATCTTGGAGGGGACCATAGAGTGACGAGATTGACATTATTTTGGAAATTTGACTGATTTTGATTGGATGACTGATTGGACTATTTTGTCTATTGGTTCACAATTTAAATGTTGACGAAATGACTGTCTTGTATCGAAGTTTGACTATGTTTGACTTATTTGAATGATGTGACAAATGTTGACTCTGTTTTGGGATTTTTGAGAGTTATTTGGATGTTTTTGTGTTTTTCAGATACTTTTTTTTTGTATTTTTGACATTTATGATTTTTTAAAATTTTTTTTGACATGTTTTAATTTTTTTTGGTTTTTTGACATTTTTGATTTTTTTTTTTGGTTTTTTAATTTTTAATTTTCTTTGTCTTTTTGAAATGTTTTAATTTTTTTTAGATTTTTGACATATTTTAAGAGGATCAAGACAAATGCATGTGACTTGTGCCTATGCAAAAGACTCCAAGGACAAACATGATTGTGCCCCTAGTCAAGATGAATACCCATTGACAAGCATTACTGACATGAGGATGGTGTTAATGTGACTAAAGGACCAAGGTTTGTGGCAAGGCTAGGAACAAGGCCAAGGAATGTTTTGGATGATGCACTAGGATGCATAAAAATATTGTATGGAATAGGTTGCTTTCATGTTTGGAATTAATTTTTTAGGACTACATGGGATGATGGAAGATCCTTAGACCATTGACAAGGGAAAACCAAGATATGAGATAGGTATGAAAGGATGATGGATTGATTTTAGTAAATGATAGTGGACATGAAGTTTATTGGCCAGAAAAATTATCATAATATCTCCAAGGACTATGTCGCATAGGGATAATGAGGCTATGAAGGTAATGACATGTTATTTCATGAATAGTGTATGTCCAAAGGATAGACATGTCAAGAGTTTTCGCAAAGCATGATTTATGTTTGTACCCCAATCCTTATCAAGATTAAATTAGGAGGGAAAATGGATGGAAATGATGAGGCTTAGATGGATAGATGGAAAATTCATAAGAAATGTCATGTGAAGGGTATGGGAGATGAGACGACTTTCCCCCAAGTGTAAAAGTCCACATAGATAATTGTTCTTACATGATGCCTGTTTGTAAGGTTTTCATCATGGTACTTTTCCAAAGCGCCATAAAATGGTTTTCACTAATGGACAAAATTTTTCTCTATACTATTTTCTTGACTTATTTGATTTTTCAATTTTTTCTTTTTTAGTATTTTTATATGGACAGGATGTCTTGGACGCTCATTGATTGTTTTGAAACTATTGACGGTGTTGATGTAGAGATTGGTACCATGATATGCTAATAATGACTTTTTTGAAGTAGTTGCCTTGTCAAGATCATAGCACTTGTATACAACTAATTGATGTCATTGTGATCCTTGTGGATATTAGAGTTGGCCTTATTAGAATACACATATTGTGATAGAGTGCCATGAGAATCCTTATAATGAAGAGTTGTTGCCGAGATATGATGGATTTGTGAGGTATCTTTTTTAGACTTTAGGTGCGATGGAGGATTATTATGGATAATGGTAAATGTGGAAGGTTTGTTTGGACGTTTGGATGAAGCACTATTTATTAGCCAAACTTGGGAAATTGGATGACGAAGTTTGGAATTTTGATTGGGATAGCATTTGGAACCAACTCTTTTATATGCCTTGCTTGATGACCATTTTGAAGGAGATGGACATTTATTATATGTGGGAGTCCTCTTTTCTTGTGGCTCCACATTTTGATTGACTTTTGGATTTGGCATATTTTCTTTGGGATCCATTTTAACTTCATTTTTCCACTAGGATTTTTGTTCAATTCAATGGCCTTAGACATTTGATCTTGAGCTTTTGATTTGTAATAATTTTTTTCTTGTTGGTTCCAAATGGAAGGTTTATTCATGTTGGAATTATGGTTTATGGTGTGGATGGAAGGAGTGTTGGCAACAACCTTATGAAAAGGATTACTCATGGTCCCTATTTTAATGTTTGTATCTGATAAATTTTCCCCCAATATCGAGGAGTCACCACTAACATCATTAGGCTCTCCGACTGAAGAATAGCCAAGACCTTGATGTCTAATATTTTCTTGAAACTGTATTGGTTCTTGAATACCTTGCTCATGTATGCCTAGTCCTTTTCCTTGATACTACATTCTTTGACTTATTCTCTTTGCAATGGGGTATTTGTCATTTTGGAAGCAAGATGCAATCCCATCATTGTGTATGTGGAGGTCATTACTCAATATTTTATCATTTGTAAGAAATCCTACTCTAACAAAGATAGATGATCTTAATTGATAAGATGTTGTCGCTTCATTCACATGGGGTATATATTTTTGATTAACATTTTTGGTCTGATTCTATGACATATCTGATTTAGATGATTCTATAGGTGCTTCCAAGTTGATGTTGAAACCATATTTATGGTCACTATCATAGAGTCCAGAGAATTCAGCTATAGCTCAATCATTTGCAAATATGTCTAGAGTAGAAGATGCTTTTTCTAGAGGAAGATCATCTATGTGTCCCATTGGAGCAAGTGTCTCATTTTGGGAAATGGCGATGTTTAGATTTTGGGTTGGATTAACCTCAAATTTTTGGTCATGAATGGAATAAAGGTCAATAAGCAGATCATTTTGGATTTATTGATCAATGATAGTGTCTTGGTCAAAGCAGGGTTTGTCTTGGACAACATGATTGGGAATGGAATCTTTGTCAATAATAGGTGTATTTTGGATACCATTATTATTTAGGACTTCTTGAATGGACTTAAAGATAAAGTCATGGAATGGACTACTTTGATCCTGACATGAAGGTGGTGTTATGATGTCATTCTTTGATTTTTCCTCTTGACATATATCGTCAAATTTAGGCAATGGAATGTGACTTTGGATGAGGATAGTATTTGCATGAATAAATGTATGCTAGGACAGGATGGCTCAGAAAGGATTAGTGGATGAAGAGCTAGGATAGGATGTGGAGACCTAGGATGGATTGATTAATAATGGACTAGAATAGGATGCATGGAGGTTTGGAAGGGATTAGTGGAAAGTTGGCTTGCCTTGTCAAGGTTAGGATAAGTTGAAGTCTATTGTGGATTAATGGCATGGATTGTGTTTGACTCTTGATAGTGAGGATAGATGGATGGATGACTAGGATTTATGAGTTTTTGGTAAGAAGGGTATTGGTATTTGGATTGGATGAATTGTCTTTGAAGTCTACGACTTGTTGGAATTGACTACTGGTATTCAACTTGACTAGCAAGCATATCAAAGTGAATGGAAGAAATGATGGTGAAGTCTAGAGAATGAAAAAGAAAAGGTATGACTTAAGACTAAAGTATGCAACCTAAACTATGTTGTTTTTTTGGGTGGATGTAGTTGCGGTTTATCACAGTCATTTTTGGTTTAGTAAGCCAGATGCATTGCACAGAGTCTAAAGTTTGGTTTCTTTGCAATTTTGGTAGATTTTGAATTTTTTTTAGTTTTGATGTGGTTTTTCCAAATTTGTGATGGATGTTTATGTGTTCATTGATTCAAAAAACACTTGGAAAACACATGATTTTGTCTTTGAATGCCAAAAAAAAGCACAATGAAGAAAAATACAACCCTATGGATGGCAAGGACTATACTCACTGGATTGCCACTTGTATTTCTCTAGCCAAACTTATTCTTAGAAGGTGAATTAGAAGCTTGGCCATGTTGGCTTCCCCTTACACAAAACTCACTTCTTGAGTCAACCAAGCTTTGATTCCTCATGAATCTCCTATGATAGACTCTTCACCTCTACTAAGAATTGTGAGAATGTGGGATGGATTGGAAATGACCATTGTTGCACCAGAAAATAGAAAGGGATTTTGGAAACTACACAAAATGTTTTTAGTTCAAGAACCCATTCAGGTGGCTATGCATGAAGCAAGATAAACTTTTCTACATAACAAATCTGCACCTGTAATCCTAAGTTTTCCATTAGATTTCATATTTTTATACTGGTCGGGGGTAGCTTGGATAAAAAGCTTCATTGTTGATTTGAGACACCTTGGGGTGAGTAATTTTTCCCACCAAGGAAGGCCTAATTCCTAGAGTCAATAACAATCTCTCTTACACCCAAGATCGCACAAGTGTGCAAGGGAAGAGGATAATTTTTTTATTGAATCGGGGATACACAAATATAAAAATCACTTGTTCATGTTAATGCCCAAATTTAAATGTGGGGGTGGTAAAGAAACAACCTCTACGTGTTTTTTTTCTCTAGATCATAGCAAGGTGCAAGAGAATTGCATACACACTAAGAAGCTATCACTAGACCACAATACACATGAAACACTTGTTCATTTTAAACCCAAATTAATGTGAGACAAGCAAGATTATTTTTAAGCTAATGCCATGAAAATGCATGTAATTTTTAGCCTTGATGAGTTTGAATGCAAGTTATGCTATAGGAATGAGCACCCAACATTTCACATTGGGTTCACCAATGTAACTAAGGAAAAAAGTTAGGTCAACATGAAATCAAATGCATAATCAAAACCCTAGCTAAAAAAATGAAGTACAAAGGAGGAAAATGCATAAAAGAAAGGAAATATTTCACCAAAAGTATTCAATCCCTCCATGATTGACCTTCATTGTCCTCCATTTGCTACAAAATTATGTTTTCCCTTAGATTTTGATGAGCAACTATGAATATGACAAGCCTTAAAAAAATATTGAAGGATTCTATTCAAAAGCTACAAAAGCAAGTATGCAAATATGAAGCAAGCCTAAAGTATGTAGAAAATAGTCTAGCTTAAAGTCAAGAGGTATGAATTCAAGAGCATGAAGTGTGTCAAATGAGGCTAAAATTTCCTTTATATAGAAAATCCAATTTTAGATGAATGCCCAAGATTGTCAAATGAGAGATTCCCTAAGATCAAGGGTTGAAATTACATGTGACAACCATCAATTAGGGTTAGGGAAATATTAGGGGAAAATTTGAAATGAAAGGCCGAGATTTGATTTTACAAAATTCAAATCAATGGACAAGGTTGCATGTGAAAAGGTTTTCATAACAAATATGCACCTATAATCCTAAGTTTTCCATTAGGATTCACATTTGTATACTGGTTAGGAGTAGCTTGGATAAAAAGCTTCATTTCCAGTTTTAGTTGGCTTGGGGTGAGTATTTTTTCCCACCAAGGAAGGCCCAATTTCTAGAGTCTATAACAATTTCTCTTGCACCTAGGATCACACAAGTGCATAGGGAAAGAGGATACTTTTATTATTGAATAGGGGTTACACCAATATAAAAAAACTTGTTCATTTTAATGCCCAAATTGAAATGTGGGGGTGGTAAAGCAACAACCTCTAAGTGTTTTTGTTTCTCCAGATCGTAGCAAGGTGCAAGAAAATTACATACACACTAAGAAGCTATCACTATACCACAATACACAAGAAACACTTGTTCATTTTAAACCCAACTTAATGTGAGACAAGCAAGATTATTTTTAAGCCAATTCCATGAAAATGCATGTAAACTTTAGACTTGATCAATTTCAATGAGAGTTGTGTTCATTTTGGGTGTCATTCATTCAACATAATAGTACTTCAATGCATGCTGTGTTCCACAAAATGACTTGTGTAGGGTTTACTTTATAGAAAAGGCCTGATTTGAATGGATGGAGAAGATTGTAAGTTATGTTGAATAACATGGATGATCTAGATCGATTAGGGTTGATTAGGGTTTCCCACTTCATGAGAGGTTGTAGTTATGTGACAAGTGTGCAATGGAGGATAAATGAGACCTAATTTAAATAAAAGATTATTTAAATTAGCTTGAGATGTGAAGGGATTAAGTGGAAGATGTAGCATGTGAAACTTGTTTCAATGTGGTGAGAGGTGAGGGAATAATTCAAATATTTAATTTGAATTATATGAGACATGTGAATGGGGAGATTAATTAAATAAAGGTATTTATTTAATTAATTAAGAATGTGATTAAGGTGGGATTAGGAAAAAATGGCTTATGATGTCCCTAGTAAAGTGTCAACTAGGTCATGGTAAGGACATGGACAAATTTATGTGTTTACAACTACTATCAATGTTTATCCTACAGATGAAATGGTAGGGATGATAGACGTCATCCCTTGTAAGGGTTGACCTAAGAATTCTCTTGACATTCCTTTTTCCTCTAGGGATATACTTAAACATTTTCTTGATGGTCCTCTGTACATAGCCGGCCATATCTATGAAAATCCCACTAATGGGATACTAATAGATCTCGCCTATGGAGAGAATGTGATCATAGATGAATTCTTACTCTTGCATGAATTCTATCAAGATGAATATGATAAATTGAAAGCATGGATCAAGAAAAACAATGGTTTTTCCTTGCCTATGATCGGATCGATCACCTTACCATTGCCAATAGAACCAAAAACATTAGATCTCATATTCTCCATCATACCGCAATCAGACCAATTTCATGTGAAGCTAGGCCACCCATGGCTTCACTCCATGAAATTTGTCCCTTCGGCTGTGCATAAATGATTAAAAGTTTCCCTTTGACAATGAAATATTCACTATCCACCATAACAACTTTAACCCTTTGTCTTCTAAAGGAAAATTTTCCTTACATGTCTTTTGGCCTGAGCCCATGGAACCTATAAAACCTCGAGATGACTTCTTTTTCTTGTCCTATCAAAAGTTCAAGGAAAAGAAGATAGCAGAACTCTCCCTCCAAAACATGTCCCAATCTACCTCCAAACATCCCATCCTTGAAGAAACCATCCTTGAACCTAAACAAGAACCAAATAACCAAGGCCAACAAAAAATAGAAACTTCACATATATCCCAATAACACCCAAGAGACAATGAAAACAACCTCATTACAACCCCCAAAATCAAACAAGTTTACAAAGTAAAAGAGAAAGTGGTAAAGAAATCTCATGAGGTTCCTTTGGTTCCTCCCCTTAGGGAAGAAAAGAAAACTATGATTGATCAACCCAATCCTACACAAATGAAAAATTAAAAAAAAACATAAAGAAATAGAGTTGCTAGAGAGCGTAGGCGTAGACATTGTGCCCTTGCTCACAAGATACATGAAGAATTAAAAGAAAATCAAGATCCGAACTTGACTGAAGCAATGCATGATGACCCCCCCAATCAAAACAATAAAATCCAATAAAACAACCACAACAAGAATTAAGCTCTTCCATGGATTTTATCATTCGCCCTCCTCTTGTGGTTAACTTGGATGGTGATGATGAGATCACTAAAATTGATGAAGAGGTGCATAATAAACTAAAAACATTTTTTTCCTTTTCCATGAGCTTAAAAAAAAAATCTCCTACAAAGAGTGTTGAACCTAGTGCTTCTCCTAGTTTAGAAATTACTCTTGTCCCCTTGGCTAGTTGCCCACCTTTGGCATACATAGAACATGATTGGGAGGTGGATGACCTACTCATAGATTGACTCACATTTTCCTTACTAGTCTTTTTCATTATTTATTTCTTTTTCTTTTGTGTGTGATTGCATGTGCGTAATATGATCTCCCATGACATTCGGTTTGATGTTATCTCTCTTTGTGACATTCCTCTATATGTACCTTCATTCTTCTTTATGTCATGTATATATTTTTATTTTCAATCTTTATTTAACTTTTCCTTTTGGGGATGACGCAAGGCATCAAGACACCCTATGTCTCTTCCATGTTGACCCAAAAGGATTTTTCTTTTCCTTTTACTTTTCATTTTGTCTTGTGTTTTCCTTTTGGGCATGATGCAAGGCATTGACACACCCTATGTCTCTTCCATGTTGAAACAAAAGGATTTTTCTTTTTCCTTTTCCTTTTCATTTATCTTTTCAATTGTATTGTGTTTTCCTTTTGGGGAAAATGCAAGGCATTGAGACATTCATGTTTCTTCCATGTTGACTCAAAAGGTTTTTCTATTTTTTTTCACTCTCTTTGTGTCATTCTTCAAGTTCTATGTGTATTTGGGGGATGATGAAAATTCCAAGCTCTCTAAAAATAATGTAGCAAAGAACATAATAACCCCAAATCCATAGATCCCTTATGTGTTTGGTGTTTTCATTTTGGGGGAAACCCCTCTCTTTTCTTTTTCTCTTACATGATGCAAATTTACTTGAAAACATATGACTTGGCATAGGGATTTCTAAGTCAGATCTCATGTCTTCTTTCTTGTTTGCATTTTCATTTGCTGCTTTATAGTAATTTCTCACAACATGTTGTTTAGCAATTTCTTTAAAACGGGGGCTTACATTGGCATTATTCTTTTGCATTTTCCTTTTTCTCGGTTCTTGGTGTAGTTTCCTTACTTCATACAATGCATTTGTTGCTTTTTGGATGTATTTGGGTCTTCAGGAGTGTGATCTATCTTAGCATATTATATTCCTCTTAGTGGCCTGATGCAACATATTGCATCCCCTAAGTTGTGAATCTTCTATTCTTTGATTGGTCCTCTCTTGGAGACATTAGGCACAATGTTGCCTAAGTTAAAGACCTTGCATGAACTAAGCAAGACTCCTTTGAACATTTCCGTTTTTATTTTATTTTGCATTTGTTGTTATATGACCACCTTGCATAACACCGCTTGCATGCTTATAGTTTCATCATGTTTGTTCATTAGTTCCAAGCATATGAAGCTTTTCTTGTCTCATGAAGCTTGAAAACCCTTTTGTGTGGTGTCTTATTATTTAAGTTATCAAGAAGTATAACTTTGGTATGGTTGAGTAGGAAGCCCAATCCGAGGAATGACTTTCCCCATAGCCACTTGTGTGTGTGTGAGTGCATACCAGCTGTGAGTGTATATTGCTCACCTTTTAGCGCTTCTCACTAGGTGGACAACCAAGAGTTTCATTGCCTCAGAGCGAGTATGCATTTTTTTGGACAAATAGCCTAGATCCGATCCACATCATGATAGAAAAATGATCGAAGCTTGATCAGATTCTTTTATTTCTTTCTTTTTTCTCTTTCTTCTTTGGTAGTGTATGATTGGCCTTGTTGAACATTGTTCTTTATATCATTTTCATGTGTGTTCCTTTGTGCTTATGTTGGTTTTCCATGGGATCTTGATCCTGGGGGCTTGATCACCCCTCTTGATCCTTGTTGTCTCATCATGCTAGCATTGGTTCATTGGATCCCCTCTTGGTGCATGTTTTTCTACTTTAGTGTGATTTTGAAGCAGCCTATTCATCCTCTCACTAAAGTGGGAGCTAAATGTAGTGTCAAAAAAAGGGTCCTTTGAAATTTTTGCACTTGTTTGGGTTCTCCTTGTGGATTTTGGCTTAATTTTTCCTTGATTTAGTGTTGTAATGTGGATAAAAAATTCACATTAGGTCTTGGGACCTTGTGAACTAATGGAATTTAATGGTTCCTTGAAAAAGTGTTGTGAAGTTGTAACACACTTTCACACTTTTCTAGGGTTATATCAATTAACTAAGCATAATAAACATAATTTTAATAATAATTAGTCTTAATATTTCCTTATTTGGAGTGTTGTAAAGTTTTGTAACACACTTTCACATTTATCTATGCTTGTTATTAATAATTGAGATTTCTTATGCTTTAATTGGCCCTATTTTGCATCCACAAGCCTCATTTATTGCATCTTTTTTAGGATAATCCTGACACCAATTAGTAACCAAACATAATTTAGGTGTTCCTAGCTTGTGTGGCCAATATTTAGTGTCTGGGACTCATTCACCACTTTGGGTGAATGATTTCAACTTAGGTATTTTTGGCCTTGATATAGGTTTCACACATTTCTAGGAATTTTTCATTTTTGGTCCCATACATCATGTGTGATGGGATCATTCACCAGCTTGGGAAAATGAGTCTCGTGTGACTAAAATTCAAATTTAATTCAAATTTTCAACAGGATTTTATTCTCATACATCTAATGTTGGCTTGTAGTGTTGTAATTTTAGGAATTCTTGCATAATTAAGTATAAATACAAGGTTCTTTCACTCATATTCAACACCTAGCATTCAAGAATCACTTAGTGAGTTCACAAGAGAATTGGAGCATTCACACGACCATTCAAGGAATTTCAAGGGAAGATTATCAAGCATTCAAGAGCATCTTTCAAGTGTCATCTATCATGTCAAAAATTACTTGCATCATGTTTTTTTAGAGCTAACAATTGTGATGTAGGTTTTGTGATTCAAGCAAGCATTGCATTCATGATCTATCTCCATCAATAAAGATTCAAGAACCACATCCATTACATTCATTACTTACATGTTTGTAACACCTTATTGCTAGGGTTTGGTGAATTGCAACATTAATATTTGCTCAATCATCATTCTCCATTCATATTTTCTTTCATTTCAAGGTTTAATTACCAACAAGGGGTTTGCCCAAGGAAAACCCCTATTTTGTAACCCCACAACATTTTTACGTCTTCTTGTGTCTGATTTGTAAGGACAGGTTGTATATTTTCCAAGAACTAAAGTTGGAGAAAATTTTCCAAATCCCTAAAGTTTTCAAAGTTTTCATCAAGCCTTGGAGAAGCTTGGAGAAGGCCTATAGGTGGAAATTTGCAGTTTTGAATCCAAAAACTAGTCATAAAATGCAGAGTAGACCAAGAGGCATAGAGTCTAGTTTAGAACTTCTAGAAAAAAATAATTGGATTGATTCACTACTATTGTAAAATGAGTCCCACTCTACATGCCTGACAAAGGTTTTTACAGATTTCGATACCCTTTTGGCTGAAATTTGTTCCTACACATTTTCCTAGAAACTGGACTGATTAGCCCAGATTGGTGAAAGAGGCCCAGTCACCATAAACAATAGATTTTTTAGTGATCTAGACCTCCATTTTTCCTTCTTCAATCTTCTAGGTGTGCGCTTTCATTTTCATAACCTTCTATTGCTTTTTACTTGTCCTTCTAGGTCATTTAGTGTTGTATGCAATTAGGGTTTTTACATTGTGTTTTCCATTACATTGTCTTTCCCAAGTTTACACTTGGTGGTGAACCCCTCATTAGATCTCATTGAGCCCCTAGGACATCCCATTTTTTAGATTGCAATCTCCTTTGCATTGAACTATAAAGGGTTTGTTCTTGAGTGAAAAATGTGGAAATAGCCTCTCTCCTTTTAGGTCCAAAACCCTGGAAGTGAAAAGAGACTCCCATTTTATTCTTTTCAAAAACAAAATAAAGGATTTCTACAAGTAAATCCCCCTCAACCAACCTGACATGTTGATACCCAAGTGGCTGCTATAAAGAAGACAAATCCTTTTACATTTGGGGATCTGAATAGACAATTTATTCCTTTACCCGATACCCTCCATAACACCATATTAAAAATAGAAAATAACTTGATTTCCTTACCTGTCATTAAAGATCCTAATCCTACTAATCCATTACCTCCCAAACTTTAGATCAAATTCCTATTGTCATTTTCACCATCAAAATGGACATGAAACAAAACATTGTAAGTGTCTTAAACACGTGGTACAAGACCTCATTGATTGTAATCATATTCAAATTGGGTGTTTCTATGATTAAGGTAATAAGTTCATTTCTCCTCCCAACTAAAACCTACAAATGTTTACCAACCCCAACCAAATCAAAATATTTCATTTGTCAAAGCTAGTGAAACTAAGAATGATGTGATGAATGTTAACAGAGATGATGACAACATGGATACTAATGAACAAATTACTATGGATAATATGGTTGACTTGATTGAAATTCAACCTCATAAGGCCAAACCAAAATGACTCTTGGAATTTCTTTCTCATAAAAAGATATAATCAGAAAGTTGCCTAATTGTCCTCTTTACATAACTAGTTGAATCAATGACAAGAACACTAATGGGATATTAATTGATCCCATCTTTGGAGGGAATGTGATCACTAAAGAATTATTACTTGTCCATGAACTCTATCAAGAAACATATTATAAACCAAAAGCATGGATAAAAACACATAATGGTTTTTCTTTCCCTACGATATGTTTGATCACCCTTCCTTTAAAAGTTGGATTGAAAAAAATATAGTTATCATTATCCATGATCCTAATGTTAGATCCATTCTATGTGAATCTTGGTTATCCATGGCTATTCTCTATGAAATTTATTCCATTGGTTGTTCATAAATGTTTAAAGTTTCCCTTTGAAAATGAAATCTTTACTATGCATCATAATGACTTTAATCTTTTGTCTTCCCATGGAAGTTTCTCATTGGATTTATTTTGGCCCGAACCTATTGAACCTATTAAACCTCTTGAATATTTCTTTTTCAAATCCTGTCAAAATTTGAAGGGAAAAAACATAGCAGAATTATCCCTTCGAAACATGCCTCAACCCATGATTGAACCTCCTATCCTTGACGAAACCATAAGTGAACCAAAATCCATTCCAAATAACCAAGACCAACCCAAGACACATCCTTTTCCTATCTCCTACAAAATACCAAGAGACAACACAAACAATCTCATCATGCCTCCTAAGATAAAAAGAAGTTTACAAAGCTAAAGAGAAAGTGGTTGACCAACCTCCCATGGTTCCTTCCGTTCCTCCTCTAAGGAAAGAAAAGAAACCTATGGTTGATAAACCCAATCTTACACAAAAACAACTTGAAAAACATACCAAAATAAATAGAAATTCTTTTGAGTGTAAGCGTAGAAATCATGCTATTGCTCAAAGGTTAAACAAAGAAAACAACAAACAAAATCAACATCTAAACTCTAGTGAAGTAATACACGATGAGTCTCCCTCTTCACCACAACAAAAATATCCTATATCAAAACCACAATAGTGAATAGCACATTCTTTAGACATTATCATTTGACCACTCATTGTGATTAACTTGGACAATGATAATGAGATTGCTAAAATTGATGAAGAAGTGCATAATGAATTGAATTTCTTATTTTCTTCTTCCATAAGTTTAGATGATAAAAACCATGACGATCCTCCTAAAAAGAGTGACTCACCATGTTTTGAACTTGGTGATTCTCCTAGTACAACACTCATTGTTTTCCCTTTGGCTAGTTGTCTACCTTCCACATATGACGAAAAAGATTGGGATGTGGATGACCTACTATAGGTTGACTTGCATGTGCCTTACTAATCTTATCTTGTTTTATTTGTTTATGTTATGTGTGTGATTACATGTGGGTAACGTGATTTTTCATACCCTTTTGTTTGATGTATCTCGATCTTTGTGACATTCCTCTATTTGTATCTACATTCTTCTATATGCCATAAACCTTTATCTTTTCTTTGTCTTGTGTTTTCCTTTGAGGGATGATGCAAGGTGTCAAGACATTTAGGTATCTTCCATGTTAACCCAAAATATTTTTCTTTCTTTTTTCACTCTCTTTGTGTCATTCAGATTCCTTGTTCCATGAGTATTTGGGGAATGATGACATTTCCAAGCTCTGTAACAACATTTTAGGAAAGACATACTGACCCCAAATTTGTGGATCCCTTATGTGTTGTTTTAGGATTTCATTTTTGGGCCAACACTTTTTCATGATGTAGCTATATTAAGAATCGTATGACTTGGAATAGTGCTTTCCAAATAAGCTCTCATGTCCTCTTTATTGTTAGTGGTTATCATTTGCTAATTTAAAGTAATTGCTCAAAACATGGTCTTTAATAATTTCTTTAAAGTGGGGGCATACATTGACATTATTCTTTAGCATTTCAATTACAACTCATGTTTCATTGTGTGGTCTTCTTACTTCATGTGATGCATCTTTCTCTTGGTGATGACATTGGGTGTGATGTATTTCAAGATCATGATCTCTCTTAGCATAATATATTCTTCTTAGTGGAAATTCCAAGTGAAGTGCACCGCCTAAGTTATGAGTCTTCTATTCTTAAATTGGTCCTCTCTTGGAGAAATTAGCCACGATGTTCCCTAGGTTGAGACCTTACATGAACTAAGAAAAACACATTTCAACGTACCTTACACTATTTTGCACTTACAATAACTATTATATGGCCACCTTGCATAACATACTTTGCTTTCCTATGGAGCAATCATGTTTGTTCCTGGGTGTTAGCATACAAATTTTTTCTTGCCTCATGAATCTTGTTGTTCATGTTATGTGTGGTGCCTTATCAAAGTTATCAAGATATATAGCTTTGGTATGGTTAGTATGTATGGGAGTTGACCATAGGCATGACTTTCCCATAGCCACTTTCTTGTCATTGTGGGTACATATCAGATATGTGTGTGTGTCTCACCTCTTTGGGGGCTCACCTAGTGGATATTAGATTCCACTAGCCCATTTGAGCATGTGTTTTATTTGCATAGTGGACATTATGTTCCAATTGTAATTTTTTTTTGGATAAATAACTTACACTTGGTCCACATCATGTTGGAAAAATTGTCGAGGCTTGATCCACCCTCTTTTTCCTTTTCTTTCTTCTTTATGTCTTTGACAGTGTATGTTTGTGTGTTTTTGTTGCTTCATACATCATTCATATGTGTGTTATTTTGTCCCATGTTGGTTTTCCCTAGGATCTCGATCTTAGGGGCTTGATCATCCCTCCTAATCATTGTCATCCTATCTCACTAGTATTGGTACACTTGGACCCCTCTTGATGTGAATTTCTCTACTTTAGTGTCAGTGTGATACAAGATCATCATCTCACTAAAGTGGGGGCTAAATGTAGTGTAAAAAAAATGTATCCCTTTACATTTTCACACTTATTTGGGCCCTCCCTATTAAAATTTGGCTCATTTATGCCTTAATTGGTCCTACTTTACATCCACAAGACTAATAAAATGCATTTTTCTAAGGATAATCCTGACATTTAACAAATGGAAAATCTTAATTTAATGTTTTTGGTTATGTGTTCTAGATCTAGGGATCTGAGACTCATACACCCCTCTAGGTGTATGGATCCTACCTAGGTCTCAGGACCTAATTTCAAATGTTACCTTCAAAATAACACTCCTTGACGTTTGTGTCCTAGGTTTAAGCCTCTGGGACTCATATTCCCAACATGGCATATGAGTCCGACTTTACCCTAGGACCTATTTTAAATCAAATTCTTAGCGTTATTTTACCATTGTTAGATTCAATTTCGTAATCTCGGCTTGTAGTGTGGTAATTTCAGGAAATTAAGCATAAACAAGTATAAGTACAAGGTCATTTCATTAAGTTTCTCCTAGGCAATCATAACAAGCTAGCAAGTTTTCAAGTCACCTAAGCAATTTATAAAAATTGTAGCAGGAAATCTAAGAGCATTCAAGAGCAAATCATCAAGCATTTGGAGCTACATTAGAGATTCAAGCATCATGTCAAAGTATTCGTGCATCATGTGTGTTTGTGAGATAACATGTAATATGTAGGTTTCATGATTCAAGCAAGCATTCAAGACATGTTTCAAGCATTCAATCAAGATTCAAGATCCACATCTATTGGAGCCATTTCACACAAGTTTTCAATTTTCATTTCAAGGGTTTGGTGAATTGCAACATAGCATTTGTTCATTCATCATTCCTTCACATGCTATTTCATTTCATTTCAAGGTTTGATTACAGAAATGGGGTTTGACCAAGGAAATCCCCCATTCGCTAACAAAACAATAATTTTTCTCTCTTGATGTGTGTTTACATATCTGGGTGAATTGAACCTTGAAGATCCTTTGAAGGAAAAGTTGCAAAAGTTATTAAAGTTGTTAAGAAGATGTTATCTTCACAGAAACTCACCTATAGACCAGAATTTAAACTTCTAGACCTAAAGGTTGAATAGGAAGGAAGCTACAGAAGATCATTTGAGGCTATAGAAATATTAGTCAAACCCTAATAATGGAACTAAATCACCCTACTGGGCATATTAGTGCCAATATAGCCTTTTTTGGCATCTTTCTACAGATCCTACTCAGTCACCAAAAGATTCTAGATTCTGCTCGGACACCTTGTAGCAAGACTGAATCACCCTACCTGGTGTATGAGTCCTAGTGTAACTCAAACAATAGTTTTCTAGGCTTTTTAGACCTTTTTTTGGCCTCTCCACTCCTCTAGGTACTTTTTTGTTTCATTATGCTTGTCAATCTAATTTCATGCTCTCAAGTTTTTAGGGTTTTGTGCATAAATGTTTGTATTTCTCCTTTAGACATGGCAAAGTAGTAGGGAGAACATTTAAGAAGCATTTAGATGCAAATACAAACATACACACTCACACATACAAATACATCACAGACACATATATATCTACACAAAACTCTATCAAGATATTGTATGCACTAAGAACATTCAAAACAAGATCAAAACAATACAAATCAAATGAAAAAATTTCCATTACATCTTGTATTTTAATCTTGTGCAATGATAGATTTTAATAAGCTCAACTGAAGCAAAATCACAAAACCATTGCATAGGCTGTAGAGAATAGTCATCATTAAACATTACATAGAAAATATTATAACAAAAATAATTTTTTATGCAACTCCAAGAAAATGGAAGATAACCATATATGACATGCTTTTATGAATGCAAAGGTAGGACAACATTTAATAGCCATGGATTCAATGGAGCCAAAATTATACCTAACAACAATTGTGGAGAGATAAGAGTATACGAAAATTGAAATAGACAAGAAACAAATAACTATATTGATATTGAAAACAAGTCATAGGTACCTACAAATATTGAAACTGTCTGCATGCATATACACATACAAATCCATTATAGACACATATATCTACACACATATGAATTAAAATGTTGTATACACTCAGAAATTTGAATTACATGCATATATATTTATGTATATGCATATGTAAATGTATACATCCATACAACTATGTCCACAAGTATATATAAGAATAGTTGTAAATATTGATACATGTGTTAAATAGGATGACATAAATATATAACCAAACAACATAAAATAAAATGAGGAACATACACTTAAAGAAGAACAAAACTATAAGCAACATAAACAATCCAAAATAAAACAAGTGTATCTTTTTTTGTTAAAAATTATAAGTTAAACTTCATTATATTCATATATAACCAGTTAAACAAGCAACAAAGTAAAAACAACATAAAGGAAATATCTTTTGATGTGACTGTTACCTAATTTTCACTACTAGCTCAAACAGGTAGAGCTGAATTGCAAATTCAAATCAAAAGGTACACAAGTTGTTCAAAAGTTTCTGCTAAGTACTCATTATTGTGCAATGTTTCGTTACAATGTAGATTTTAGTAATATTATGCAAAAACATCTCAAAATGATATCATAAGTTTGCATAATTTTTGTTGTTTTATTCATAATGTACAAACAAAAATCCCACACAAGCTATGGGAGTAACTCAATTTGATTGTCATAATCAAATAAGGGGTGCATGAAGTAAAGTACACTACACAACTGAGAATAAAGAAGGCATAGGGTAGAAAGTGATTCGTCATTTCCTGGAATGACGAATAATTAACAAGTTGAGGTCTTCAGCTCTAGCTCCAAGCTCTGATGCACCTGGAAGGTTGATAGAAGTGTGGTTAGAGCAATGAAAATCAAATCCTATCATATGCCTATGCTACCAAAAGAAATATAGTATACATTTTGATCAGGCATCCATTAGATGATTTTAGATTTCAAAGGCATAAAACTCAAGAGGAAAGCTTTCAGCTTCAATTATTTTTGCTAACACGTTTGTTCACTATGCAGCAATAGGTTTATCATGTTCATGATCATCTTACTAGATATGTGGAGCAAAACGGGCTCCCACAAGGGTAGAGCCCATCATATCAGAAGGATGAGCTCTCTAATTACACATGAGAGTCATCGATATCAATTACAATCATTAAGAAAAGCTGTTGTAACCGAGAAGAGATTCATAAAGCATCCATATTTCATTTGTTATCTTTGTTTCAACTCTACCTTAAACACACTTTTGCATCTCAGTAAGGTATTGAGTTCTTTTATGTTGAAGGGAGAATAGAGTATCAATTATTTAAAATTGTTTTCTAAGAACTCAAGATTCATACATAGTATGAAGGAGACTTTGAGAAATAGAGCACTATCATAAAAGAGCAGTCATCTAGAAGGACAACTAGTTTCAATGGAAAAGGGCAGTTCTGAAGACAAGAGTTTAGTGAACTCTCTCAATAATTGTTGATAAAAGAGAGATTGCATATTTTGAAGACAACCTTATGTATGGTTTTTAAAGTTTCATATGCTCACAGTAAGGAAGGAAGACATGCTACAGTGTATTGTCTTCATCATATTGCTGCATGCAGCTTATTAAGTCATGAGTCTGGAAAGATAAGCATTCAACTGCTGCTAATAGAGCTAAGAAAAGGTTTTAGATTTAACAATATCCACAGCTAATTTTAATAGCAAATGACAGTCACAACTATTACTAGTCATTGACATGCTTGCAAGGTACAAAGCAATAATGAAAGATATATATGAAGTACAATGGAACTTTACTATGCACAATGAAGCATCATCATTTATCAAATAGGCATACATATTACAAGTGCCAGATCAAAGCAGCAGGGGAGTAGTGAATTCTCAGCATCATAATCAAAAGAGATAGTAACCAGATCAAATGGAGACTCAACCTATATATCAGAAATGTTAAGTGACAAAGATTTCATCAATGATGAGAATATGCAAATCAGGCTGCTTCTTATGAATGATATTATGATTGATAGACTTGAAAAAAGTAATCTGTAGCAGCATCAAAAAAGGTAGCCATGAATGAGCAATGCATGTATACAAAGAGCATGAATCACTTTTGATGGGTAGCCAAGCTTTCAAGGAATGGATTAATAAAATGAACAGCTATATATTCCAATAGAAAAGGAGCAAGATACAGCTTTTGGAACATCAAATGCTTATGGGGTCATCATGAAAGTTTTCATAGTCATGTTAAATGAATGATAAATAGTTCAATATCAAGGCAACTCAGATGTATAATGAAAAGACATCAGAACTATTTTTATATATTGCTATCTATATGAATACTTAAAATTTTGTATGGTAACATATGAGGTGAACGTCAGAAACAACTACAGGTATTCACCTTTCATGGAAACAACAAAAAGAGAAGGTCAGTGTATGGAGTTTTTCCTTTGTATTTTTCAAGAAGAAGCTGATTTAAAGTCATGGTGACCTTTATATTACAGATGCATAGTATAATATGAAAGGAAAATACAAATTTCTTCTCGCCCATGTACGTGTTTTACTCAAAAAGAGAAGAGTACAATGAATTACAAGTACCCAGATGGAGTTTTTTAAAGTCATATTTAGAATGCAAGTAAAATTTTTGTTTGTCTCTTTCAAAATCTAAATCAGAATTATATGCCACCTCTAGTCATTATTACAAAACGTAGAAAGATCAACAAGGAAAAATGGAGATAGTCGCGACCTTATGGCCATTTTTGCTTTAGAAAAACATAGTGAAAAGCCATAATAATAAAAAGAATCAGCTTACCTTTGTTCCAGATATAGAGGGGCGACCAAGATTGAGGAGGAAATATGAAGAACTCAGCAATTTCAAGCTCGAAGCAAGTCTTCAATGGCGGCCCAGTACAATTTAATAACAACAAATGATAGAATCAAAAAGTATGCTCAACATTTATGTTACATTCATAGCTAGAGAGCCTTGAAATACACTACAAAATGGAGGCAACACTCAGTTTTTGTATTAAAGAACAATAGAGGACACTTACCAGCAAGTTCCAAAAGAGGATCGATATGGAAAAGTAGGAAATGTTGAAGATTGGGCAGACCAAACCCTCATGGTGGTGCAGCAGGGCTCCAAGACAAGCAAAGGCAAAATGCAAAATGATTAAGACTTTAGGGTTTGATGGTATTTTCCTGCCCTAAGTCAACAAGTCTTTAATTTTTGCTAATGTTGTTTAGGAAAAATCATTATTTCATATTATTCACTATGGTATTGACTTATTTAAGTCATTTGACCTAATCATGTTAAGGAAGCCATGAGTTTAAGTGAAATCTATGAGCCTAATGATGGTGGTCGACTTTTTCCATATATACTTAGAGTTGAGGTTTTAAAAATATTTGCTACTTGTATTTTTGTATATTGCTAGTGGGGTTAACCTTTGTGAGATATTTCAATATTGTTGATGGTAATCAATGATTGAGAAGAGTTAGCAATAATGCCAAGTATTGTATGCATGGTCAGATGGTGATTATTTAGTAAAGAGTGCATATTTTTGAAAATATAATCTAAGTATGACATATGAGATGGAGAAATATGCTTGGCTAAGCTAGCTTTATTCTTCAAGATGTTTGCATTAAATAATGTAAATGAATTAATTAAATGATGCATTATAAATCATTTAATTAATTCATCATCTTAAAATGAAAATAAAGAATGAGTTACTACTTTACTTCAATTTCATATCAGACTCAACTGAAGATTTGTCATGCAAGAATGGATTTTGAATCATCATGGGAAAGTTGATTAAAGAAAGAAATATTTTTGCATGTTTTGGTTCATGTTCATAGATTTCTAGTTTAGTTTGAGTTGTAGATCAGTTGCATGCTTTATGATTGTGAGTTCAAGAATGAGTTCACTCATTTTTGCATGAGTTTGAACCTTATTTTTAGGGATTTTTGCTTATGCTCCCATTTCACTTGGGAATTGCCACTTTCTCACTTAAATTGACTTTCAGTTACTTTTTCATACACTTTTGGGTGCATTCTCATTGTATATATTAAAAAAGTTTATCTTTTTCATTCTATTTCTTTTTTCCTACTTACACATACAGTAGTGAGGCATTATAACTCAACTTTTTATTATTCAAGCATTAAGTAATAGAGTTTTCAGTATAGTTTTTCCTTCTCAATACTTTCTTGAGTTTTATTGTCATATGAATGATTTTATTTAGACACTGTAATTTTATCTCGAATCCTTTGTTTTGTCTCATTGATGCTTTAAGAAACAAGAAGATTTCATGTTATAATTCAGGTCGCATGTTGTGTTTAACAAAGGTTTCAGTCATTTATATCTATGGAAACCTAGTTTCCCTCTTACAAACATTGAAACTTCAAACCTACATGTGAAATATTGGTGAATTTCATGATCTTAATTGAATTGTGAGATAGATTTAGGACTTTATTGCAGCTGATTATAGATTTAGGATAGCAAATAGAATCGCTTAATTTTGGTGCAATCACCTCTTGTAGCTTTTGAATTTCAATTCAAGCAAGCTTTCTATCTCTTTTCTAGCCAAGTTAGTTAGTTTTAGGAGGTTTTCATCAGGGAACTAGCCCTCTTTGGAGATTGATCCTAAAAATTAGACAACCCACAGGCCTGAGGATCATTCCATATTTCAACAAATTGCTGAATTTAATTATTCAGACGTTTGGGTGTAATCTGATTGACAACAGTGACAAGCATTACAAAGAAAGAAAAGGAAACAAATGTCCAGTCAACAAAAACTATAACAAATATCCAAAGTCACAATTAGGCATGGTTGTTTAGCATTCATGGAAGTACGAAAACTATATTTTGACACTCTTGCACAATAGGGGAAATTGCAGACAAATCTGATAGCAAGAACTTGCACTCAGCTTTAAAGTTAATTCTTGCAAATTTGACTATTGTTATTCTAAGCCTTGTTTTTGAATTATAGGTCTGAGTTTTAATAAGAAAAGTGAGAAAAAATGAGGTGTATGTGACACCATTGAAAAAATGAGTTGCTAGAGAGCGTATGCATAGACATTGTGCCCTTGCTCGCAAGATACATGAAGAATTAAAAGAAAATCAAGATCCAAACTTGACTGAAGCAATGCATGATGACCCCCCCAATCAAAACAATAAAATCCAATAAAACAACCACAACAAGAATTAAGCTCTTCCATGGATTTTATCATTCGCCCTCCTCTTGTGGTTAACTTGGATGGTGATGATGAGATCACTAAAATTGATGAAGAGGTGCATAATAAACTAAAAACATTTTTTTCCTCTTCCATGAGCTTAAACAAAAAATCTCCTACAAAGAGTGTTGAACCTAGTGCTTCTCCTAGTTTAGAAATTACTCTTGTCCCCTTGGCTAGTTGCCCACCTTTGGTATACATAGAACATGATTGGGAGGTGGATGACCTACTCATAGATTGACTCACATTTTCCTTACTAGTCTTTTTCATTATTTATTTCTTTTTCTTTTTCTTTTTCTTTTTCTTTTGTGTGTGATTGCATGTGCGTAATATGATCTCCCATGACATTCGGTTTGATGTTATCTCTCTTTGTGACATTCCTCTATATGTACCTTCATTCTTCTTTATGTCATGTATATATTTTTATTTTCAATCTTTATTTAACTATTCCTTTTGGGGATGACGCAAGGCATCAAGACACCCTATGTCTCTTCCATGTTGACCCAAAAGGATTTTTCTTTTCCTTTTACTTTTCATTTTGTCTTGTGTTTTCCTTTTGGGCATGATGCAAGGCATTGACACACCCTATGTCTCTTCCATGTTGAAACAAAATGCTTTTTCTTTTTCCTTTTCCTTTTCATTTATCTTTTCAGTTGTATTGTGTTTTCCTTTTGGGGAAAATGCAAGGTGTTGAGACATTCATGTTTCTTCCATGTTGACTCAAAAGGTTTTTCTATTTTTTTCACTCTCTTTGTGTCATTCTCCAAGTTCTATGTGTATTTGGGGGATGATGAAAATTCCAAGCTCTCTAAAAATAATGTAGCAAAGAACATACTAACCCCAAATCCATAGATCCCTTATGTGTTTGGTGTTTTCATTTTGGGGGAAACCCCTCTCTTTTCTTTTTCTCTTACATGATGCAACTTTACTTGAAAACATATGACTTGGCATAGGGATTTCTAAGTCAGATCTCATGTCTTCTTTCTTGTTTGCATTTTCATTTGCCGCTTTATAGTAATTTCTCACAACATGTTGTTTAGCAATTTCTTTAAAACGGGGGCTTACATTGGCATTATTCTTTTGCATTTTCCTTTTTCTCGGTTCTTGGTGTAGTTTTCTTACTTCATACAATGCATTTGTTGCTTTTTTGATGTATTTGGGTCTTCAGGAGTGTGATCTATCTTAGCATATTATATTCCTCTTAGTGGCCTGATGCAACATATTGCATCCCCTAAGTTGTGAATCTTCTATTCTTTGATTGGTCCTCTCTTGGAGACATTAGGCACAATGTTGCCTAAGTTAAAGACCTTGCATGAACTAAGCAAGACTCCTTTGAACATTTCCGTTTTTATTTTATTTTGCATTTGTTGTTATATGACCACCTTGCATAACACCGCTTGCATGCTTATAGTTTCATCATGTTTGTTCATTAGTTCCAAGCATATGAAGCTTTTCTTGTCTCATGAAGCTTGCAAACCCTTTTGTGTGGTGTCTTATTATTTAAGTTATCAAGAAGTATAACTTTGGTATGGTTGAGTAGGAAGCCCAATCCGAGGCATGACTTTCCCCATAGCCACTTGTGTGTGTGTGAGTGCATACCAGCTGTGAGTGTATATTGCTCACCTTTTAGTGCTTCTCACTAGGTGGACAACCAAGAGTTTCGTCGCCTCAGAGCGAGTATGCATTTTTTTGGACAAATAGCCTAGATCTGATCCACATCATGATGGAAAAATGATCGAAGCTTGATCAGATTCTTTTATTTCTTTCTTTTTTCTCTTTCTTCTTTGGTAGTGTATGATTGGCCTTGTTGAACATTGTTCTTTATATCATTTTCATGTGTGTTCCTTTGTGCTTATGTTGGTTTTCCATGGGATCTTGATCCTGGGGGCTTGATCACCCCTCTTGATCCTTGTTGTCTCATCTTGCTAGCATTGGTTCATTGGATCCCCTCTTGGTGCATGTTTTTCTACTTTAGTGTGATTTTGAAGCAGCCTATTCATCCTCTCACTAAAGTGGGAGCTAAATGTAGTGTCAAAAAAAGGGTCCTTTGAAATTTTTGCACTTGTTTGGGTTCTCCTTGTGGATTTTGGCTTAATTTTTCCTTGATTTAGTGTTGTAATGTGGATAAAAAATTCACATTAGGTCTTGGGACCTTGTGAACTAATGGAATTTAATGGTTCCTTGAAAAAGTGTTGTGAAGTTGTAACACACTTTCACACTTTTCTAGGGTTATATCAATTAACTAAGCATAATAAACATAATTTTAATAATAATTAGTCTTAATATTTCCTTATTTGGAGTGTTGTAAAGTTTTGTAACACACTTTCACATTTATCTATGCTTGTTATTAATAATTGAGATTTCTTATGCTTTAATTCGCCCTATTTTGCATCCACAAGCCTCATTTATTGCATCTTTTTTAGGATAATCCTGACACCAATTAGTAACCAAACATAATTTAGGTGTTCCTAGCTTGTGTGGCCAATATTTAGTGTCTGGGACTCATTCACCACTTTGGGTGAATGATTTCGACTTAGGTATTTTTGGCCTTGATATAGGTTTCACACATTTCTAGGAATTTTTCATTTTTGGTCCCATACATCATGTGTGATGGGATCATTCACCAGCTTGGGAAAATCAGTCTCGTGTGACTAAAATTCAAATTTAATTCAAATTTTCAACATGATTTTATTCTCATACATCTAATGTTGGCTTGTAGTGTTGTAATTTTAGGAATTCTTGCATAATTAAGTATAAATACAAGGTTCTTTCACTCATATTCAACACCTAGCATTCAAGAATCACTTAGTGAGTTCACAAGAGAATTGGAGCATTCACACGACCATTCAAGGAATTTCAAGGGAAGATTATCAAGCATTCAAGAGCATCTTTCAAGTGTCATCTATCATGTCAAAAATTACTTGCATCATGTTTTTTTAGAGCTAACAATTGTGATGTAGGTTTTGTGATTCAAGCAAGCATTGTATTCACGATCTATCTCCATCTATAAAGATTCAAGAACCACATCCATTACAGTCATTACTTACATGTTTGCAACACCTTATTGCTAGGGTTTGGTGAATTGCAACATTAATATTTTCTCATTCACCATTCTCCATTCATATTTTCTTTCATTTCAAGGTTTAATTACCAACAAGGGGTTTGCCCAAGGAAAACCCCTATTTTGTAACCCCACAACATTTTTACGTCTTCTTGTGTCTGATTTGTAAGGACAGGTTGTAGATTTTCCAAGAAGTAAAGTTGGAGAAAATTTTCCAAATCCCTAAAGTTTTCAAATTTTTCATCAAGCCTTGGAGAAGCTTGGAGAAGGCCTATAGGTGGAAATTTGCAGTTTTGAATCAAAAAACTAGTCATAAAATGCAGAGTAGACCAAGAGGCATAGAGTCTAGTTTAGAACTTCTAGAAAAAAAAAATTTGGATTGATTCACTACTATTGTAAAATGAGTCCCACTCTACATGCCTGACAAAGGTTTTTATAGATTTGGATACCCTTTTGGCTGAAATTTGTTCCTACACATTTTCCTAGAAACTGGACTGATTAGCCCAGATTGGTGAAAGAGGCCCAGTCACCATAAACAATAGATTTTTTAGTGATCTAGACCTCCATTTTTCCTTCTTCGATCTTCTAGGTGCGCGCTTTCATTTTCATAACCTTCTATTGCATTTTACTTGTCCTTCTAGGTCATTTAGTGTTGTATGCAATTAGGGTTTTTACATTGTGTTTTCCATTACATTGTCTTTCCCAAGTTTACACTTGGTGGTGAACCCCTCATTAGATCTCATTGAGCCCCTAGGACATCCCATTTTTTAGATTGCAATCTCCTTTGCATTGAACTATAAAGGGTTTGTTCTTGAGTGAAAAATGTGGAAATAGCCTCTCTCCTTTTAGGTCCAAAACCCTGGAAGTGAAAAGAGACTCCCATTTTATTCTTTTCAAAAACAAAATAAAGGATTTCTACAAGTAAATCCCCCTCAACCAACCTGACATGTTGATACCCAAGTGGCTGCTATAAAGAAGACAAATCCTTTTACATTTGGGGATCTGAATAGACAATTTATTCCTTTACCCGATACCCTCCATAACACCATATTAAAAATAGAAAATAACTTGATTTCCTTACCTGTCATTAAAGATCCTAATCCTACTAATCCATTACCTCCCAAACTTTAGATCAAATTCCTATTGTCATTTTCACCATCAAAATGGACATGAAACAAAACATTGTAAGTGTCTTAAACACATGGTACAAGACCTCATTGATTGCAATCATATTCAAATTGGGTGTTTCTATGATTAAGGTAATAAGTTCATTTCGCCTCCCAACTAAAACCTACAAATGTTTACCAACCCCAACCAAATCAAAATATTTCATTTGTCAAAGCTAGTGAAACTAAGAATGATGTGATGAATGTTAACAGAGATGATGACAACATGGATACTAATGAACAAATTACTATGGATAATATGGTTGACTTGATTGAAATTCAACCTCATAAGGCCAAACCAAAATGACTCTTGGAATTTCTTTCTCATAAAAAGATATAATCAGAAAGTTGCCTAATTGTCCTCTTTACATAACTAGTTGAATCAATGACAAGAACACTAATGGGATATTAATTGATCCCATCTTTGGAGAGAATGTGATCACTAAAGAATTATTACTTGTCCATGAAATCTATCAAGAAACATATTATAAACCAAAATCATGGATAAAAACACATAATGGTTTTTCTTTCCCTACGATAGGTTTGATCACCCTTCCTTTAAAAGTTGGATTGAAAAAAATATAGTTATCATTATCCATGATCCCAATGTTACATCCATTCTATGTGAATCTTGGTTATCCATGGCTATTCTCTATGAAATTTATTCCATTGGTTGTGCATAAATGTTTAAAGTTTCCCTTTGAAAATGAAATCTTTACTGTGCATCATAATGGCTTTAATCTTGTGTCTTCCCATGGAAGTTTCTCATTGGATTTATTTTGGCCCGAACCTATTGAACCTATTAAACCTCTTGAATATTTCTTTTTCAAATCCTATCAAAATTTGAAGGGAAAAAACATAGCAGAATTATCCCTTCGAAACATGCCTCAACCCATGATTGAACCTCCTATCCTTGACGAAACCATAAGTGAACCAAAATCCATTCCAAATAACCAAGACCAACCCAAGACACATCCTTTTCCTATCTCCTACAAAATACCAAGAGACAACACAAACAATCTCATCATGCCTCCTAAGATAAAAGAAGTTTACAAAGCTAAAGAGAAAGTGGTTGACCAACCTCCCATGGTTCCTTCCGTTCCTCCTCTAAGGGAAGAAAAGAAACCTATGGTTGATAAACCCAATCTTACACAAAAACAACTTGAAAAACATACCAAAATAAATAGAAATTCTTTTGAGTGTAAGCGCAGAAATCATGCTATTGCTCAAAGGTTAAACAAAGAAAACAACAAACAAAATCAACATCTAAACTCTAGTGAAGTAATACACGATGAGTCTCCCTCTTCACCACAACAAAAATATCCTATATCAAAACCACAATAGTGAATAGCACATTCTTTAGACATTATCATTTGACCACTCATTGTGATTAACTTGGACAATGATAATGAGATTGCTAAAATTGATGAAGAAGTGCATAATGAATTGAATTTCTTATTTTCTTCTTCCATGAGTTTAGATGATAAAAACCATGACGATCCTCCTAAAAAGAGTGACTCACCATGTTTTGAACTTGGTGATTCTCCTAGTACAACACTCATTGTTTTCCCTTTGGCTAGTTGTCTACCTTCCACATATGACGAAAAAGATTGGGATGTGGATGACCTGCTATAGGTTGACTTGCATGTGCCTTACTAATCTTATCTTGTTTTATTTGTTTATGTTATGTGTGTGATTACATGTGCGTAACGTGATTTTTCATACCCTTTTGTTTGATGTATCTCGATCTTTGTGACATTCCTCTATTTGTATCTACATTCTTCTATATGCCATAAACCTTTATCTTTTCTTTGTCTTGTGTTTTCCTTTGAGGGATGATGCAAGGTGTCAAGACATTTAGGTATCTTCCATGTTAACCCAAAATATTTTTCTTTCTTTTTTCACTCTCTTTGTGTCATTCAGATTCCTTGTTCCATGAGTATTTGGGGAATGATGACATTTCCAAGCTCTGTAACAACATTTTAGGAAAGACATACTGACCCCAAATTTGTGGATCCCTTATGTGTTGTTTTAGGATCTCATTTTTGGGCCAACACTTTTTCATGATGTAGCTATATTAAGAATCATATGACTTGGAATAGTGCTTTCCAAATAAGCTCTCATGTCCTCTTTATTGTTAGCGGTTATCATTTGCTAATTTAAAGTAATTTCTCAAAACATGGTCTTTAATAATTTCTTTAAAGTGGGGGCATACATTGACATTATTCTTTAGCATTTCAATTACAACTCATGTTTCATTGTGTGGTCTTCTTACTTCATGTGATGCATCTTTCTCTTGGTGATGACATTGGGTGTGATGTATTTCAAGATCATGATCTCTCTTAGCATAATATATTCTTCTTAGTGGAAATTCCAAGTGAAGTGCACTGCCTAAGTTATGAATCTTCTATTCTTAAATTGGTCCTCTCTTGGAGAAATTAGCCACGATGTTCCCTAGGTTGAGACCTTACATGAACTAAGAAAAACACATTTCAACGTACCTTACACTATTTTGCACTTACAATAACTATTATATGGCCACCTTGCATAACATACTTTGCTTTCCTATGGAGCAATCATGTTTGTTCGTGGGTGTTAGCATACAAATTTTTTCTTGCCTCATGAATCTTGTTGTTCATGTTGTGTGTGGTGCCTTATCAAAGTTATCAAGATATATAGCTTTGGTATGGTTAGTATGTATGGGAGTTGACCATAGGCATGACTTTCCCATAGCCACTTTCTTGTCATTGTGGGTGCATATCAGATATGTGTGTGTGTCTCACCTCTTTGGGGGCTCACCTAGTGGATATTAGATTCCACTAGCCCATTTGAGCATGTGTTTTATTTGCATAGTGGACATTATGTTCCAATTGTAATTTTTTTTTGGATAAATAACTTACACTTGGTCCACATCATGTTGGAAAAATTGTCGAGGCTTGATCCACCCTCTTTTTCCTTTTCTTTCTTCTTTATGTCTTTGACAGTGTATGTTTGTGTGTTTTTGTTGCTTCATACATCATTCATATGTGTGTTATTTTGTCCCATGTTGGTTTTCCCTAGGATCTCGATCTTAGGGGCTTGATCATCCCTCCTAATCATTGTCATCCTATCTCACTAGTATTGGTACACTTGGACCCCTCTTGATGTGAATTTCTCTACTTTAGTGTCAGTGTGATACAAGATCATCATCTCACTAAAGTGGGGGCTAAATGTAGTGTAAAAAAAATGTATCCCTTTACATTTTCACACTTATTTGGGCCCTCCCTATTAAAATTTGGCTCATTTATGCCTTAATTGGTCCTACTTTACATCCACAAGACTAATAAAATGCATTTTCCTAAGGATAATCCTGACATTTAACAAATGGAAAATCATAATTTAATGTTTTTGGTTATGTGTTCTAGATCTAGGGATCTGAGACTCATACACCCCTCTAGGTGTATGGATCCTACCTAGGTCTCAGGACCTAATTTCAAATGTTACCTTCAAAATAACACTCCTTGACGTTTGTGTCCTAGGTTTAAGCCTCTGGGACTCATATTCCCAACATGGCATATGAGTCCGACTTTACCCTAGGACCTATTTTAAATCAAATTCTTAGCGTTATTTTACCATTGTTAGATTCAATTTCCTAATCTCAGCTTGTAGTGTGGTAATTTCAGGAAATTAAGCATAAACAAGTATAAGTACAAGGTCATTTCATTAAGTTTCTCCTAGGCAATCATAACAAGCTAGCAAGTTTTCAAGTCACCTAGGCAATTTATAAAAATTGTAGCACGAAATCTAAGAGCATTCAAGAGCAAATCATCAAGCATTTGGAGCTACATTAGAGATTCAAGCATCATGTCAAAGTATTCGTGCATCATGTGTGTTTGTGAGATAACATGTAATATGTAGGTTTCATGATTCAAGCAAGCATTCAAGACATGTTTCAAGCATTCAATCAAGATTCAAGATCCACATCTATTGGAGCCATTTCACACAAGTTTTCAATTTTCATTTCAAGGGTTTGGTGAATTGCAACATAGCATTTGTTCATTCATCATTCCTTCACATGCTATTTCATTTCATTTCAAGGTTTGATTACAGAAATGGGGTTTGACCAAGGAAATCCCCCATTCGCTAACAAAACAATAATTTTTCTCTCTTGATGTGTGTTTACATATCTAGGTGAATTGAACCTTGAAGATCCTTTGAAGGAAAAGTTGCAAAAGTTATCAAAGTTGTTAAGAAGATGTTATCTTCACAGAAACTCACCTATAGACCAGAATTTAAACTTCTAGACCTAAAGGTTGAATAGGAAGGAAGCTACAGAAGATCATTTGAGGCTATAGAAATATTAGTCAAACCCTAATAATGGAACTAAATCACCCTACTGGGCATATTAGTCCCAATATAGCCTTTTTTGGCATCTTTCTACAGATCCTACTCAGTCACCAAAAGATTCTAGATTCTGCTCGGACACCTTGTAGCAAGACTAAATCACCCTACCTGGTGTATGAGTCCTAGTGTAACTCAAACAATAGTTTTCTAGGCTTTTTAGACCTTTTTTTGGCCTCTCCACTCCTCTAGGTACTTTTTTGTTTCATTATGCTTGTCAATCTAATTTCATGCTCTCAAGTTTTTAGGGTTTTGTGCATAAATGTTTGTATTTCTCCTTTAGACATGGCAAAGTAGTAGGGAGAACATTTAAGAAGCATTTAGATGCAAATACAAACATACACACTCACACATACAAATACATCACAGACACATATATATCTACACAAAACTCTATCAAGATATTGTATGCACTAAGAACATTCAAAACAAGATCAAAACAATAGAAATCAAATGAAAAAATTTCCATTACATCTTGTATTTTAATCTTGTGCAATGACAGATTTTAATAAGCTCAACTGAAGCAAAATCACAAAACCATTGCATAGGCTATAGAGAATAGTCATCATTAAACATTACATAGAAAACATTATAACAAAAATAATTTTTTATGCAACTCCAAGAAAATGGAAGATAACCACATATGACATGCTTTTATGAATGCAAAGGTAGGACAACATTTAATAGCCATGGATTCAATGGAGCCAAAATTATACCTAACAACAATTGTGGAGAGATAAGAGTATACGAAAATTGAAATAGACAATAAACAAATAACTATATTGATATTAAAAACAAGTCATAGGTACCTACAAATATTGAAACTGTCTGCATGCATATACACATATAAATCCATTATAGACACATATATCTACACACATATGAATTAAAATATTGTATACACTCAGAAATTTGAATTACATGCATATATATTTATGTATATGCATATGTAAATGTATACATCCATACAACCATGTCCACAAGTATATATAAGAATAGTTCTAAATATTGATACATGTGTTAAATAGGATGACATAAATATATAACCAAACAACATAAAATAAAATGAGGAACATACACTTAAAGAAGAACAAAACTATAAGCAACATAAACAATCCAAAATAAAACAAGTGTATCTTTTTTTGTTAAAAATTATAAGTTAAACTTCATTATATTCATATATAACCAGTTAAATAAGCAACAGAGTAAAAACAACATAAAGGAAAGATTTTTGATGTGACTGTTACCTATTTTTCACTACTAGCTCAAACAGGTAGAGCTGAATTGCAAATTCAAATCAAAAGGTACCCAAGTTGTTCAAAAGTTTCTGCTAAGTACTCATTATTGTGCAATGTTTCGTTACAGTGTAGATTTTAGTAATATTATGCAAAAACATCTCAAAATGATATCATAAGTTTGCATAATTTTTGTTGTTTTATTCATAATGTACAAACCAAAATCCCACACAAGCTATGGGAGTAACTCAATTTGATTGTCATAATCAAATAAGGGGTGCATGAAGTAAAGTACACTATACAACTGAGAATAAAGAAGGCATAGGGTAGAAAGTGATTCGTCATTGCCTGGAATGATGAATCATTAACAAGTTGAGGTCTTCAGCTCTAGCTCCAAGCTCTGATGCACCTGCAAGGTTGATAGAAGTGTGGTTAGAGCAATGAAAATCAAATCCTATCATATGCCTATGCTACCAACAGAAATATAGTATACATCTTGATTAGGCATCCATTAGATGATTTTAGATTTCAAAGGCATAAAACTCAAGAGGACAGCTTTCAGCTTCAATTATTTTTGCTAACACGTTTGTTCACTATGCAGAAATAGGTTTATCATGTTCATGATCATCTTATTAGATATGTGGAGCAAAACGGGCTCCCACAAGGGTAGAGCCCATCATATCAGAAGGATGAGCTCTCTAATTACACATGAGAGTCATCGATATCAATTACAATCATTAAGAAAAGTTGTTGTAACCGAGAAGAGATTCATAAAGCATCCATATTTCATTTGTTATCTTTGTTTCAACTCTACCTTGCACATACTTTTGCATCTCAGTAAGGTATTGAGTTCTTTTATATTGAAGGGAGAACAAAGTATTAATTATTTCAAATTGTTTTCTAAGAACTCAAGATTCATACATAGTATGAAGGAGACTTTGAGAAATAGAGCACTATCATAAAAGAGCAGTCATCTAGAAGGACAACTAGTTTCAATGGAAAACGGCAGTTCTGAAGACAAGAGTTTAGTGAACTCTCTCAATAATTGTTGATAAAAGAGAGATTGCATATTTTTAAGACAACCTTATGTATGGTTTTTAAAGTTTCATATGCTCACAGTAGGGAAGGAAGACATGCTACAGTGTATTGTCTTCATCATATTGCTGCATGCAGCTTATTAAGTCATGAGTCTGGAAAGATAAGCATTCAACTGCTGCTAATAGAGCTAAGAAAAGGTTTCAGATTTAACAATATCCACAGCTAATTTTAATAGCAAATGACAGTCACAACTATTACTAGTCATTGACATGCTTGCAAGGTACAAAGCAATAATGAAAGATATATATGAAGTACAATGGAACTTTACTATGCACAATGAAGCATCATCATTTATCAAATAGGCATACATATTACAAGTGCCAGATCAAAGCAGTAGGGGAGTAGTGAATTCTCAGCATCATAATCAAAAGAGATAGTAACCAGATCAAATGGAGACTCAACCTATATATCAGAAATGTTAAGTGACAAAGATTTCATCAATGATGAGAATATGCAAATCAGGCTGCTTCTTATGAATGATATTATGATTGATAGACTTGAAAAAAGTAATCTGTAGCAGCGTCAAAAAAGGTAGCCATGAATGAGCAATGCATGTATACAAAGAGCATGAATCACTTTTGATGGGTAGCCAAGCTTTCAAGGAATGGATTAATAAAATGAATAGCTATATATTCCAATAGAAAAGGAGCAAGATACAGTTTTTGGAACATCAAATGCTTATGGGGTCATCATGAAAGTTTTCATAGTTATGTTAAATGAATGATAAATAGTTCAATATCAAGGCAACTCAGATGTATAATGAAAAGACATCATAACTATTTTTATATATTGCTATCTATATGAATACTTAAAATTTTGTATGGTAACATATGAGGTGAACGTCAGAAACAACTACAGGTATTCACCTTTCATGGAAACAACAAAAAGAGAAGGTCAGTGTATGGAGTTTTTCCTTTGTATTTTTCAAGAAGAAGCTGATTTAAAGTCATGGTGACCTTTATATTACAGATGCATAGTATAATATGAAAGGAAAAAACAAATTTCTTCTCGCCCATGTACGTGTTTTACTCAAAAAGAGAAGAGTACAATGAATTACAAGTACCCAGATGGAGTTTTTTAAAGTCATATTTAGAATGCAAGTAAATTTTTTTTTTGTCTCTTTCAAAATCTAAATCAGAATTATATGCCACCTCTAGTCATTATTAAAAAACGTAGAAAGATCAACAAGGAAAAATGGAGATAGTTGCGACCTTATGGCCATTTTTGCTTTAGAAAAACATAGTGAAAAGCCATAATAATAAGAAGAATCAGCTTACCTTTGTTCCAGATATAGAGGGGCGACCAAGATTGAGGAGGAAATATGAAGAACTCAGCAATGTCAAGCTCGAAGCAAGTCTTCAATGGCGGCCTAGTACAATTTAATAAAAACAAATGATAGAATCAAAAAGTATGTTCAACATTTATGTTACAGCCGCAGCTAGAGAGCCTTGAAATACACTACAAAATGGAGGTAACGGTCATTTTTTGTAGTAAAGAACAATAGAGGACACTTACCAGCAAGTTCCAAAAGAGGATCGATATGGAAAAGTAGGAAATGTTGAAGATTGGGCAGACCAAACCCTCATGGTGGTGCAGCAGGGCTCCAAGACAAGCAAAGGCAAAATGCAAAATGATTAAGACTTTAGGGTTCGATGGTATTTTCCTGCCCTAAGTCAACAAGTCTTTAAATTTTGCTAATGTTGTTTAGGAAAAATCATTATTTCATATTATTCACTATGGTATTGGCTTATTTAAGTCATTTGACCTAATCATGTTAAGGAAGCCATGAGTTTAAGTGAAATCTATGAGCCTAATGATGGTGGTCGACTTTTTCCATATATACTTAGAGTTGAGGTTTTAAAAATATTTGCTACTTGTATTTTTGTATATTGCTGGTGGGGTTAACCTTTGTGAGATATTTCAATATTGTTGATGGTAATCAATGATTGAGAAGAGTTAGCAATAATGCCAAGTATTGTATGCATGGTCAGATGGTGATTATTTAGTAAAGAGTGCATATTTTTGAAAATATAATCTAAGTATGACATGTGAGATGGAGAAATATGCTTGGCTAAGCTAGCTTTATTCTTCAAGATGTTTGCATTAAATAATGTAAATGAATTAATTAAATGATGCATTATAAATCATTTAATTAATTCATCATCTTAAAATGAAAATAAAGAATGAGTTACTACTTTACTTCAATTTCATATCAGACTCAACTGAAGATTTGTCATGCAAGAATGGATTTTGAATCATCATGGGAAAGTTGATTAAAGAAAGAAATATTTTTGCATGTTTTGGTTCATGTTCATAGATTTCTAGTTTAGTTTGAGTTGTAGATCAGTTGCATGCTTTATGATTGTGAGTTCAAGAATGAGTTCACTCATTTTTGCATGAGTTTGAACCTTATTTTTAGGGATTTTTGCTTATGCTCCCATTTCACTTGGGAATTGCCACTTTCTCACTTAAATTGACTTTCAGTTACTTTTTCATACACTTTTGGGTGCATTCTCATTGTATATATTAAAAAAGTTTATCTTTTTCATTCTATTTCTTTTTTCCTACTTACACATACAGCAGTGAGGCATTATAACTCAACTTTTTATTATTCAAGCATTAAGTAATAGAGTTTTCAGTATAGTTTTTCCTTCTCAATACTTTCTTGAGTTTTATTGTCATATGAATGATTTTATTTAAACACTGTAATTTTATCTCGAATCCTTTGTTTTGTCTCATTGATGCTTTAAGAAACAAGAAGATTTCATGTTATAATTCAGGTCGCATGTTGTGTTTAACAAAGGTTTCAGTCATTTATATATATGGAAACCTAGTTTCCCTCTTACAAACATTGAAACTTCAAACCTACATGTGAAATATTTGTGAATTTCATGATCTTAATTGAATTGTGAGATAGATTTAGGACTTTATTGCAGCTGATTATAGATTTAGGATAGCAAATAGAATCGCTTGATTTTGGTGCAATCACCTCCTGTAGCTTTCGAATTTCAATTCAAGCAAGCTTTCTATCTCTTTTCTAGCCAAGTTAGTTAGTTTTAGGAGGTTTTCATCAGGGAACTAGCCCTCTTTGGAGATTGATCCTAAAAATTAGACAACCCACAGGCTTGAGGATCATTCCATATTTCAACAAATTGCTGAATTTAATTATTCAGACGTTTGGGTGTAATCTGATTGACAACAGTGACAAGCATTACAAAGAAAGAAAAGGAAACAAATGTCCAGTCAACAAAAACTATAACAAATATCCAAAGTCACAATTAGGCATGGTTGTTTAGCATTCATGGAAGTACGACAACTATATTTTGACACTCTTGCACAATAGGGGAAATTGCAGACAAATCTGATAGCAAGAACTTGCACTCAGCTTTAAAGTTAATTCTTGCAAATTTGACTATTGTTATTCTAAGCCTTGTTTTTGAATTATAGGTCTGAGTTTTAATAAGAAAAGTGAGAAAAACAGAGGTGTATGTGACACCAATTATAAAAGAATCAATAGTCATTGTAGTAGAAGACTCATATTGCAACATGTATAGCTCTTTTGCTGACATCTGCAATAAGCTTGTTGTAGCCTCATCAAAAGTAGTAGCCCAAATCTTGCATGTGTGGTCTTCCATCTTTAGCTACAATAAATATCAAAAATCACAATCAGCTATTGTTATCTGGAATTTAGAAAAAAACCATGTATTTTGGGAAAACTCTTCACACTTTTTCTTGCATTGTCTGTCATTGGCCTGCAAGGGATAAGCAATGTAACAAAATGCATTAGTTTTAATATATTTTACTATTTCCTTAATAGTAGCCTGCAAAGCTTCTGGCAATCCAAGGCAGTTATCCAAGATATATTCAATAGCGACTCTCCCATTTTCCAAAGAAACCTTTCGAGGCACTATCCAAGAGGGCTTAATGGCAACTAGCTCAAAATGTCCTCATTGGGTCAAGGGTTGTGCTTTTGGGATGTCAAGATTTATGTATAGAAGAGTCCCTATGGTTGTGTTCACAACCATTCCATTGAAATACCCAACACACATTTTTTAACAAGGATGAAAACTGAACTAGGGGTGTACAAAATTTCCAACTCATCACCCTTTGCTTCCCAATTTGAGCTCCAAAAATTAACATCAATGCAAAAGGATGATAAATCATTAAGTTTAATAGTCTTACAAATTGTTTTAGACTGATCCTTTCTTTGTATAGTCGATACCTTTCCAACATGCACCACAGTCACAATAATATCAATCAAATGTTAGTGCTGCAATTTGTAATTTCATTTATTAGGATGAATTTAAATAATTTATCTGGCACAAAGGCCTCAACGTCACAACATTTCAACATTGAGCTTTGATCAAAAATTATTTCCATGTGACTATTCAACTTATTAAATTTCCTATCTACTTGTCTCATTGAGCCTTTTGACACATAAAAAGTATGACCCACCTCAACTCTATCATAGTGCAATTCTACTATGCAATTAAAGCAAGTGGTTTGTATTTTTGCTCCCTCACTGTCAATAATGTCAAAGCTGAATACTTGGCACTCTCATCCCTATTTTCTATAATGGTGTATATCCCTTTTTGTTGTTACCCAACCTTTTATTGTCCATTTGGTTTGGTAAACATTCATCCCTTTAACATGGTTGATATTTGTAGGAGCATTATGTTGTCTTGGGGATGTATTAATCCCAAATGTTGAGACTCATTTGGATGGGGAGGACAACTCAAAACCAACTATTTGTTCTTCTTGATCTCTAAACAAATATCTAGGCTTTCCAATTAGCTGGAAACTTGACATTTTGGCATCTAAGGACAATATGAAAATTTCCTTGGAACCAAATGAACATCAAATACTTAAAAAGGTGGTCCCCATAAAGAAGAAAGCATAAAACAAAAAGTACAAGTAGTGCAAAACAATATCTAACCTTGATTCCCACAACATGGAACCTATTTTCAATGCTCCTATAAACAAAAGGTTATTGTATTTTGCAAGCAAAGTCCCTATTTTCATGTGGGTTCCATTAGAAAGGATGACTTTGTAGTGGTCAACCGGGCTTTGATCACATTTTATTTTTTGAAAAGACATTCACTGGAGAACCGAAGATGGGACAACATCTCCAATATCAATAGATCGTATCACATGTGCAGTCAAGGCTAGATGTGCATTTGTATCCTACATGGTATTTTTACTCAATGAAGTGGATGTAATGAGATATTCATGTTTGTGACACAAGTCTAGAAGAAAAAAACAATGTTGAGACATTTGGAAACTATAGCGTTTTTCCCCTAACACATAGGTGACTCCCAAATGACTAGCAAATCGAAAGGAAAAGCAAAGATAAATAATTTGAATATAAATTAGTTAGAATATATATCACAACAGTTGTTAATTCAAATGAAGCATATTCATAGTTCGTTTGATGCACATGGAAAAGTGTCATTTTAATTGTCAACAGCAAAAAACAAAACAAGGAATAGACTTACAAGATTGGTGCTTGAGGATTGTTTGTTAGCCTGGGTAGAGCCAGAGTCCACTGACATTGTCGGGGCTGCTCTTTTAAAAGATGAGAGGTGCAACATTGATGGCCGAATACAAGCTCTATGACTTCAAAACAAAACATGATCTCTCAATTTTTTTGCATAGACATCAAGAATGTAACAATAAAGGATTAATTAAAAAAAGGGTTCAAGGATTCATATAACACTTAATATACAATACAAGGGAAAAGGAATAATTAGGAAAAGGATTCAATGTTCTAGATATAATAGTTAATATGCATTATATCATTCAAAGAATTCCCTCTCAAGGTTCAAACAAATAATGTAACTATTTTCACAAAATAATAAACACCGGGAAGAGTATGTATGTACATTTTTTACATCTACTTTGACATGCATACATATCTACACACATGAAAATTTAATATTGTTTAATATATGGCTTTTGTTCTCTGTCAATGGTTGCAACACAATAAAATAGTTTGTGTTGTTTTCCATAACACATTGTTAATTGTTGTTCTCTAGCTTTGGTTATATCATTTCGTTTTTGATACATAATACAATAGTAAATGTTATAGAGTTTATACTGTTATCCAAAAGGAATTCTTGACTATTATTGCCACTCATTTTATTTCCCCTATGTGCAGAAATCTACATATGTGATATTAGATGCAAAAAAGAATTATTATAGAACACTTAAAATACACCTATGATTCCAAGGATGTCCCAATAGAATAAAGATAGGGATCACTACATATCAATCTTCTTTGCATCCACTATAATGTACATACATTCCTGCACATAGGGGAAATACAATTTCCATCAATACGATCAAATGTCTACACAATTTTTGACAAGGTATTGTTGGCTTTTGTTCTATGGATTTACCAGCTATCACAACTATGAGCAAGGAGAGCAAGATTATGTGAAGGTACAAGTTCGATCATGCGTTGTCAAGCTATTGTCCAGCTGGTAGTAGGTTTTTTTTGTGTTTTGCTACATGGGGTGATAGTTGGAAAAGTAATACAAAAGTGTTGACTATGATAATTTATTTCCCATTTTTTTCACACACTGAAGAAAGCAAGCAGGAAGTGGTACACTTAACCAAGCAGGAAGAGGTGTAGTTTGAAAAAACATTTTCTATTTCCAGTTGTTCTTATATATACTTGTGGACATGGTTGTATGCATGTATACATCTACATATACATATATAGAAACATGTATGCATGTAATTCAATGTTCTCAGTGCATACAACATCTTGATACAATTGTGTGTAGACAAATGTGTCTGTAATTCATTTATATGTGTGTGTGTATGTGCATACATGCATTTTCTACATGTATCTTTTAGGATATGCATCTATGTATATATAGATATGTCCAGTTTTCAATATCAATATAGTTATTTGCTTCTTGTTTGTCTCAATTGCCACATTCTCTTATATCTCCACAATTTTTATTCACTATTTTGAATGCTTATATGTATTTATGGCTATGTATGTGCCTATATGCATTTTCCACATGTATTGCTAAAGCCACAACTCAACAATCACCACTGCCCCATGGAAAACAGTATAGACTATCACTGCAGGCTGCACAATGACAACCAACAATATCGTATTGAGAAGAGCATGAACTATTTTATTAATTTGCAACCATTTTCTGTAGACACAAACCATACAACAAACACTAAAGTATGTCTTTATTTTGTTGTGTTTCATTGTTCTTTGCATGTGTGCAGATATGTATGTATGCAAAATAAGATGTTGACAACATTCATATAAACTTGTCTGCCTGTTTATTGCTTTGCTAGGAGAGTTTTTATTTGTTTCATACTCAAGAGGAATTCTTGCAATAATAGGCTTCATATTAAGCATAATAAGAAACATTGCTTGCCACATACAATCTACTGAAAATATTTTTGAAGTTAGAAAAATAGCATAAACTATTTTATTACTTCAACTCTGGCTATATTATTTCATATTTGATTCACAATATAATAGTAAATATTATAGAATTTATGATGTCCATATGGCATTGTCAACTATTGGTCTATAGATCTGGTATATTGTTTCCTTTCTGATAAGATGTTGAAAAATAGAATTTACTAGGTTGTTGTTGAAACTAATATTGTTTTTATTTAAGGCGTGAGTGTGTATGTTTGTATATGCATTTTCTACATGTGTATCTTTGAGGTTATGCATATAACCTATGAATATTTGAGCTATTTATGTGTTCTTCAACTTTTTTGTAACTTGCTAACCATTTGGGAGTAGCCTATGCGCTATAGAGAAATGGTTCCAGTTTCAAAATGTGTCATCATTGACATGTGCTAAGAATACATATATGCATATGTATATGTAAATGTATGTATCCACATCCAATGCACTATCCATGGAAAGTGTAATTAATGGAAAGTATGATGTATTTTTTTAAGGAGAAAGTAGCGCTACTACTGCTTATGCTTATGCATCATTCATTCTTATCATTACACTTTGCATCTAAAAGAACTTCACTTTCTTGAATGCATATGCATATATACTTATACATACACATTTGCACATATTGTGGTGAAGATGACTGTTGTATTGGTATTGGAAAGTGGGAAGACGTGCATTTGAAGCAAGCAGGTAGAGATGCAGGTGGAGGCGCATATTGGGAAACCCCTTTCTAGAGCATTTCAAAAGTAGTTCATGTTATTTTGCGTAGGACATTGTTCATTGTTCTTCTCTAGCTCAAGGTATATTGTTTCATTTATGCTCTCTATGCAACCATGATGGTTGGAAGGCAATATTGTTTGTTTTTGTGTTGGATTGCTATTGTGAATTGTTGTGTTTTCTTGGTTTTTCCATCTAGGTCATTGTTGAAAGCAACATAGTTTCAAAAATAGTTTATGTTATTTTTCATAGGCCATTGTTTATTATAGTTCTCTAGCTCAGGGTATATTGTTTCATTTATCGACTCGGTGTAGTTGTGATGGTTGGAAGGAAATATTGTTTGTCTTTTACATTGGATTATTACTATGAATTGCTATGTTTTGTGAATTGTTGTTTTTCTATGGGTTTTTTCATCTGGGTCACTGTTAAAACCAATACAGTTTCATTTATGGTTCACGTTTTTGTGGTGAAGGTTTTCAATGGGTTTGTCACTGTCAGATTTTGATTGTTGTATGGTTTATGTGTAGTGGCAATGGTTGTAGGTAACACCTACCATTTAAATCCTCAAAAACATAGCGAATGTGTGTGCAATTTTTAACAAGGCATTGTTGGTTGTGGTTCTATGGCTTTAGCTTCTATCAGAGGTGTGAGTGAGGAGGGACAACTTATGTGAACATGCAAGTGCAATTATCTATTGTGGAATTTTTGTGAAGATAGTTGGAACCTATTTTGTGTTTTTTGCATGACACAATCATTCCAAAAGAAATGATTTTGTTTTGCAAATATCAACACACACTTTGTTTTACAAGAACATATGTAGGCATTGCATGCTCTGACTACATTTGTAGAAATCTATTGCATAAATATATATAGAAACAAAAAGTATATGTGGGAATGTAATAATATACATTTTATGCTAATTTCCATAAGGCATTTTTGCTTTGTGTGTGGTGCCAATAGTTGCAAGGGAAACTTGATGAAAAATGCCATGCTTAGATTTAGATGTATGTCATAGGAGTTGCAAACAACATTGATACACACTGAAACATTTTTGGAATAATAAGCCTTATTTTGAGTGTTATATCAAACATTGATGCCACCATCTCTGTACTTCTTCCTTAAATAACTTCTAATAGATTTTCAAGACATTGTATGTGGAAAAATGTTTCCTATTATGCTTACTATAAAGCTAAGTATATATGAATGTTGTTCACATCTAATTTTACTTACATACACATGTGCACACAAGAAAAGAAAAATGAAACACTACATCAGATGGAAAAACCTGTAGAGCACAAAAATTCATAGTAACAAACCCATCCAAAACCATCACCACAAAAGGCGAAGCTTAAATCGAACAATATTCGTTTCAACAAACAATATAGTATTTTGTAGAGTACAATCAATAATGTGTATATATGTGCTTCTAACTTGAGATATATATCAGTGTAGCTTTTGTTTTGCAGCTGAATATATATGTATTGTATGTGTTAAATACACCTTTTTAGTTATTATTTCTTTTAGCCTCAGAAAAGGAGTTATTAGAATGATAGACTGTATAGTAAGTGTAATAAGGAAGATTGAATTCAACATTAATCAAAGTGTTGGATGATGTATATTCTTGCTCGAGGGTTTGGTGAGAGCCCATTAGGATCCTTGACCCAATAGGGTCGAGAGCAGGCCTCATTTTGTTGTGTTTGATTTTATATTTCCTATATGTAGATCTATGTGTTTTTGACATTAGATGCAAACAACATTCATTTGTTTAAAGACCACCTATGGATATATCTTTTTAACAGCTTATGACAGTCCATGACCCAATATGGTAGAGTAGAGGGCAAAGTTTCTTTTGTTGCATTTCATTTTATTTTCCCTATGTGTAGATATGTATCTATGTGTTCAAAATTAGATGCAGAAAACATTCATATGCACAACAACCTCTATATTAACTACAATTAAAAACATTGATATTGCCACTAATTACAATGGTGGACAATGTATTTTGGTCTACAACTATAATCAATAGTGAGACCAATGTTTCATCTTGCACTTAATATACAACCTACCATTATAAAAAATCCTTATTAAGGTGTAAATAAATAAGAACTATCCTTAGAGACACACAAAAACAACTAAGAATGCCATATCAAGAAGAACATGAACTGATTTATTACTTTGCAACCATCACCACCACATAGAAACTAGAAATCAAATAATTTATTCAAGGCCACAGAAGAACAATCAACAATGCCCTATAGAAAATAGCATAAACTATTTTATTAATTCAACAAGTATTAAATGCAATGTCTAGAAAAGCGGAATGCAACATATCAACCAATAAGATAAATAGGTATGTACCTTTTAGGCATTCTATTATGCAATAATTGAATTGTGAACATATTATTGTAAGTAAAACTACTAATATCATCTTGATTGAACCATAAGGTATTTATTTTGAAATTTTATGACTAAATCTTTCACTCTCAGCACCTTGTTACATATGCTAATTAAGTATCATATTAACCATGAGTGGAATTCATTCCAATAAGAATTATATATTAAACAAAATATTATTTAGAAAGGAAAACAAAACATTAATATTTATTGTTTTGAGAAGATAGTTTTTATTTGGGAGAATAGTTGTTATCTCTTTCATCATCAAAAATGAATTCTTACAATAATAGGCTTTATATTAAGCATAATAAGAAACACTGGTTGCCACATACAATGTGGTCAAAACCTTTTTGAAGCTATTCAAGGAAGAATTCAAATTATTTTCCCAAGGCTTCCTTATCAAAAATGAAACAATATAGCCAAAGCTTGATAAGAACACTTAACAATTCCTTATGGGAAACAACATAAACTATATAGCATTAACTATTTGGTTATGTTGCAACCATAACCACAAAACGGAAGCCACAAATGAATAAACGGAAGTCAATTAAGGGAAAATTCAGTCTAGATGTTTGCATTCTTCATAAATTTGAAGGGGAGGAGTTATGTAGTGAGGAAAAAATATGGTATACACATCTATTTAGATATAATAGTCTACATATAAATAGATATATACATGTGTACATATAGATATATATATCTAGTTATATGTGTGTGTTCTTGATTGAACCTTAAGGTCTTTATTCTAAAATTCGATGACTAAATCTTTGACTCTTAGCACCTTGTTATGCTAATTAAGTATCATATGAACCATGAGTGGAACTCATTTTAATAAGAATTATATATTAAATAAAACATTATTTAGAAAGGAAAACAAAACATTCATATTTATTGTTTTGAGAAGATAGTTTTTTATTTGGGAAGAAAGTTGTTATTTGTTTCATCCTCAACAAGGAATTCATACAATAATAGGCTTTATATTAAACATAATAAGAAACATTGGTTGCAACATACAATGTGCTCAAAACCTTTTTGAAGATATTCAAGGAAGAAGTCAAATACTTTTCCTAGGACTACGTTATAAAAAATGAAACAATATAGCCAAAGCTAGACAAGAACACTTGGCAATACCTTATTGAAAACAACATAAATTACACAGCATTAACTATTTGGTTACATTGCAACTATGGACACTAAATGAAAGCACAAATGAATAAATGATAGGTGTTATTACAACCATCGCTAGCACATGCAAACCAACATTTAATTTCACTGGCCTTCTTTATCTACACAGTGGGAAATCTGCCAACCTATTCCCAACATTTGTGAAGTGCCTCTGCACCCTATTTTCATAGCCGTTGTAAAGGCCTAAAATCCGAGAAGGATGACAAATAATCAAGGGATGCTGACGAAAATTCTTACCAAAGTTCAAGAACATCTACCACCTTTTTCAGGACCGTTGGAAGACTCAAAAAATTGGGAAGGATGATGGGAATTCCAACCAAAGTTCACACAAATAGCCTATTGGCTAAGAAGCTAGAGAACAACAATCAACATAAATTGTATAACATTAACTATTTTATTGTGTTGCAACCATAATGAAAAAATAAAAACCATAAATCAAACAATATTGGTTTCAAAAGTAACCCAGATGGTAAAACTGACAAAACACAAAAAAATGCATTGTAATAAATCTATAAAAAACTAAAGTCTTTTCTCAACAACACCTTATTGAAAACACAACAATCTATCCTTTTCAACATAACCTTATCAAAAATGAAACAATGCAATCTAAGCTAGAGAACAACAATCCACAATACCCTATGTAAATCAACACAAATTGTATAACATTAACTATTATATTTAGTTGTAACCATACTCACAAAAGGCATGGCATAAATCGAACAATATTCATTTCAATAGTGACCTAGATGCAGAAACCCACAAAACACAAAAAATCACACTAACAAACCCATACAAAACCATAGCCACGGAACATGAACCATTAACAAAGCAATATTGCTTTTAACAAAAAATATAGCCTTCTCTAAATAACACCCTATTAAAAATTAGATGATATAGCCTTTTCAACAACACCTTCTCAAAAATGAGATAATATAGCCTATACTAGACAACAACAATCAACAATGCCTTATGGAAATCAACATAAACTATATAATGTTAACTAATTTAAAGGAAAACAACAACAATCAACAATGCCCTATCAAAATCAACATAAACTTTATAATGTTAACTATTTTATTGCGTTGCAACCATATCCACAAAAAATGCAATTTGGGTTGAACACCTACCCAAATGCAAAAACCCAAAAAACACAAAAAATCACAGTTACAAAGCCATGAAAAACTATAGTCTTTTCTCAACACCACATTATCGCAACTTGAAACAATATAGCCTTTTCAACATCACCTTATTGAAAAATGAAACAATGTAGCCTAAGCCAGACAACAACAATCAACAATTCCTTATCAAAATAAACATAAACTATATAACGTTAACTATATTAAAGCTAGACAACAACAATCAACAATGCCTTAAGGAAATCAACATATACTATATAAGACTAACTATTTTATTGTGCTACAACCATAGGGACAAAATGCAAGACATAAATCAAACAATATTCGTTTTGTGCCAAGTGATGTTTATTTAATTTTCTTAGGTAACAAACATATGTATCTAGATTTATACTTATCTACATTTGTTCTTGTACCTATTGATAGGTCATTGTTGGAAAAATAATTTTCTAGGTCTTTGTTGAAACCATCATTGTTTCATTTAAGGATTTTGTTTTGTGGTGATGGTTGTAAAACTATATATTTTACGTTGTTTTCTACAAGGCATTTTTGATTGTTGTTCTCTATCTTTGGCTATAACCTGAAGCTACATAACATCATTCCATAATTCCTTTTTTTAAATAACATAAATTGTTTAGTTGCTTTGGTAACTTTAGAATGCTAAATATTGTTGTGGCCATATATGTTGACTATTTTATTGCTTGTTGTGTCTATATATGTGGACTATTTTATTGCTCTACATCTATCAGTACTCCATAGCCACAAAATGCCAACCATAAATGAAACAATATTGCTTCTAACAAACAATATAGTCTTTTATCAACAATGCCTTATCAAAAAATGAAACAATATACCCTTTTCAATAGTAACTTCTCAAAAATTGAAACAATATAGCCTTTCCAATAACACCTTATCGAAAATGAAACAATATAGCCTAAGCTAGAGAACAATAATCAACAATGCCTAATGGAACCAAACATAGACTATATAACATTAACTATTTTATTTGGTTGCAACCATAACCACCAAATGAAAGCCATAAATCAAATAATATTGGTTTCGACAGTGACCCAGATGGAGAAACTCACAAAACCATGGCCACAAAACACCAAGCATAAATGAAACAATATTTCTTTTAACAAACAATATAGTCTTTTCTCAATAGAGCCTTCTCGAAAATTGAAACAATATAGCCTTTGCAACAACACTTTAATTAAAATGAGACAATATAGCCCAAGCTAGACAACAACAATTGACAAAAACTACATAACATTAAAATTTTTATTATGTTCCAAACATAGCCACAAAACAGAAGCCATAAAGAGAAACCCACAAAATTCACACTAACAAACCAATGCAAAAATATACTCTTTTCTCAGCAAAACCTTATCAAAAATTGAAAAAATATAGCCTTTTCAACAACACCTTGTCAAAAATTCACAATAACAAACCCATGAAAAAATATACACATTTCTCAATAGAACCTTATAAAAAATTGAAACAATATAGCCTTTTCAATAGCATCTTATCGAAAATGAAACAATATAGCCTAAGCTAGAGAACAATAATCAACAATGCCTAGTGGAATCAAACAAAAACTATATAAAAAATTAACTATTTTATTCTATTGCAACCATAACCACAAAATGGAAGCCATAAATAAAAAAATATTGGTTTCAATAGCAACCCAGATGGAGAAACCCACAAAAATCATGTAAAATGATAGCCACAAAACACCAACCTTAAACAAAACAATATTGCTTTTAACAAACAATATAGTCTTCTCTCAACAAAGCCTTATCGAAAATTGAAATAATATAGCCTTTTCAACAACACCTTATCGAAAATGAGATAATATAGCCCAAGCTAGACAACAACAATCGACAAAAACTACATAACATTAACAATTTTATTTTGTTCCAAACATAGCCACAAAACGGAAGCCATAAAGAGAAACCCACAAAAATTCACAGTAACAAACCCATGCAAAAATATAGTCTTTTCTCAACAAAACCTTATAAAAATTTGAAACAGCCACAAAACGGAAGCTGTAAAGAGAAACCCACAAAAAATTCATAGTAACAAACCCATCCAAAAATATACTCTTTTCTCAACATAATTGTTGTGCATTTTTTGCACACACGCCCCGTTGAAAGCCGGGATCCTCTTTTTCTTTCATTCTTGTTGTTTTAGCCCTTTGATTTTGAGGATTTACCTTGCCTTGTCATGAGCTTAAGTGTTTATCTAGCTTGCCTAGGTGGTTCCCCTGAGTTGCACTTTGAAAGTTTTGAACGAAGTTTGGATTTTTACTCCATTTCAGGATTTTCCACTCCATTCGGATTTTCCCAGATTTCACTCAAGGTCCGACGAAGCAAATAAACGCTACAGTTTGGGAAATTTGGGGCTTTGCGAAATTCTGCCTAGACCGGATTTTTCTAAGATTTCATTTTGCCATCGCGTTTCTGAGTTTCTTCAGCTTGTCTTGTTGACTGCATTTATGATCACTTGTATGAATTGTGAGGGATGTATTTAATCAATTTTTGGGGATTTTCTTGCCATTATGCTTTATCATTTGTGTTCTATTGAGTTGGAGTGTTCAATCTTGTGGTGCTTGGCTGAATTTGGTGTGCTGAACCTCCGAATTGTGGGATTTGGTAGTTGTTTTCTAGGTGTCAGTGTTATCAAAGCTTGCTCGGGCATTTGTGGTTGTTGTCTGTCATTGCTATAATCAATTTCCATTTCATCAAATGGTATGTACACATTTCCTATCTTTTGATTGATGAATGTGAGTGGTCCTTTGGCGTTCTAGATATGCTCGGAGTTTGAATTTCTGTGTGTTTGGGTATTCCAAAGCTAGGGTTGCATGATGTTGATTAGATTGATAGTTCCCCAAGTGAGTTTTTTGCTTGCTTTTCACTTTCATCTTCCTTACTTGTGGGCCGTGATTATACTTTGAAACCTAGCAGCTGAGTAACCTAAATCCCGAGCTTGTCTGTGCATCAATGGTGGATCTTTAGGGTTTCATACCTAGGGCATCACCATTCCCTTTTGATTTTCTTTAAGAGGAGCTTTAAGTTAAATAAAAATCAATAGGAGATTCAGGTCCAACTTGTTGCAGGCCCAAATTCCTCAAATTTGTGATTGTTCAATCAATTTGAGAGGGATCGTGTGAGAATGTTGATATTTGGGTTTTCCATCAATTTCAGGATTTTCCTACGTTGGTGGATTTCCACGAGTTTCCTTGTCCTCTCCGTTTTCCTGGAATGTGTTGAAAATACAGAATCTTTCCTTTTCATGGATTTTCGTCGATCATGGATTTTCTCGATTTCTCCTTTGTCCCTTTGTTTCCCCGAAGTTCATATGATATTGTTATTTTCATGGAACTCTAGTTTGGTCAGATTTTTCTGAATTCTCTAGAAATCTTTGCGGAACTTAGAGATTGGATGAGATGGATGAATGTAATGATGAATTCTTAACATTTCATGCTTTAAACTAATAGATTGCACAATATTATATGCATCCTTTCTTCATTTTGATGATCAATTATTGATATTTGTGCCTTCTTTAGGAAAATCCTCCTAGTCTGGAATTTTTTGAAGTTCCTCCTAGATTGGTTTTCCCTAGTTAGCTTGGAATCCCGAACTTCTGAGTTATGATGGTTTATTGTTGATTTGATGGATTTATTATGATTTTGAGCTAACACTTTGATGATTATGTTATCAACAATCAGATTTTTATGTTAGTATTCTATGGATGCAGGTTGAATCTAGCAAGGCAACGACTAGGAAGGCTAAGGGTGATATGGAAGGATCCTCTATCTCAGAAGCAGAAAGAGTTAAATTGGACATAAAGAGTAGGATTCTGTAAAGTAAGATAGCCTCTATCTGGTTTGAAGTTTCAGACACAAATGTGGGTCGATGGGACTATGAAGAGTTTAAGGCAAGGATGGTAGAAAAAGATCTTCCAGTGCTGGCCAAGAGACTAATGGAATTAGGATTGGCACATGTGGTTGGATTCCCTCCCACAGTGCAATGTTATGAATTGGTATTGGAATGTGCCCGACACTATGACAGGGAAACACAAAGGGTAGTCAGTCCTCAAGGGAGGGTATTGGCTAATCTTAGCCCTATCTCTACTACACAGACTTTTGATATGCCGGGAAGATCTCATGTGGTAGCATTTAATATGGAGGTAGCTAAAAGGTACTATGAGGAGGAGACTATTAAGTCACAACAGGTTATCAATTCTTGGCTTGAGAAGTCAAAGTCTCATTTCTCAAAACTACCTAAGCAGTTGCATAGGGAAAATTTTAAACAAGAGGTCTATGATGCTATCACATTGCTTAGTCGGGTGGTAGGCTTGAAGAGTGTAGGTATGTTCGAGAATTGGATGTTCCATGTCATTGTAAGGATGGAGTAGGAAAATATTAACTATCATTGGGAAGGTGTTATAAGTAAGGTGAATCATGAAAAAATGTGTAATGTGCTTCAGAACAAGACATTCACCATGACTTCTTATTTGAAAGATTCCATCCCTATAAAGGATTGAGCACAAGAGGAATATTTGGACAGGATGTAATTTATGAGGTTTATCCTCAATTGTACTTAGGAAGCTCAAGTCAGAGGAGGGTGAATGATGCCTTCACCATGCACATCACTAGATTGCTCCAAGGTGCATAGCATGTGAGCATATCAGATGGTGCTAAGGAGTTGATCAAAAGATATGGGGCTTCGTTTATACAGTTTCCCACCTTCTCTTACATAAGAATTGATGGTTTTCAAAGAGCTCCATATTGACTTCCAAGGTATCGCACTGATCATATCATACTTCTGGAGGTCACGAGACAAATATGTGACTTTGATTCCATTGTAAAGAAAGATAAGCATAAAACTAGATTTGGTGGAGATTTTCCTCTAAAGATAGGTATTGGTGAGGTACACCCTTCAATTAATCCAACCTATGCTTCTAAGGAGGAAATGAGCACTCTTGGGTTGTCTTATCATTCTGAAAGGCTGGGTTTTGATATCACTGCTAGAGCACAGAAGAAAGCCAATAGGGAATACCACCACAAACAAGACATAGAGGACTATTGGGGCAATAGCAAAGATGAGTTTGAAGTAGGAAAGAAGAAATTCTCTAGACTCCCAGTTGATGTGGTTTGAATGTATAGTGTGAAAATGGTTCCCGATCATGTGGAAGATGATGGTGACTTAATCCAGAGTCACGATTATGAGCCTATTAAGGATAAACCAATTAGAGAAGTAGATTGGATGGAGGAAGAAAAAATTGAATTAGAGAAAATCATGGCCCCTGTGACGAGATACACCAAGTTGTGGCTCAAGCACAAGGTGTGGGAGCTTGAAAGTGAAGGTGTGCCATGTACCTATAATTTGATGGGGGATTTGAAATCCCATTCTACTTTCAAGGAGTCAACTAAGGAAGATCCTAAGGGAAAAAACAAGGCGGATTCTACTTTTAAGATTAAGATCAAAGGTTCCCAAGGAGAAGAGCAGGAGAAATAGATAAAACCAAAAACAAAGAAGAGGACTACTGCTTCAAAGACAAGAAAATCTGTAGAGGAAGAACCCAGTGAAGGGGAGGAAAAGGATGGTGCTCCAACACCTAAAAGGAAGAAAATAACAAGGGGTTCCAAAAAGAAGGATGGATCTGCCAAAGAGAAAAGTGAAACCAATCCTTCAACGGTGGTAAATGTAGAAAGTTCTAGAGAGAGGACACATGCATATACAAGGAGATCAAGAACTCCCTCTCCTAAGGACAGTGTACCAAAGAAAGATATTCCTCCAACAACCTTTGTTGCAGAACAACATAAAGAGGCTTCTCCATCCCATGAACCACATGGTGCATCAGAACAACTAGCAGATGTGGAGCACCTATCAAGTGAAGGGGGAGAATAATTTCAAGAAGGTCAGCTTCATAGTGCAGCTACAGAAATTGAGAAAATTCTATGGACCCCCTTGGTAACTTATGAGGATTCTCCTACTAGAGATGAAGAAGACAGACCTCCTCAGAGAGAGGAATCACCTATTAAGACTCCATCACTAGCGCATGAAGAAGAGGAGTGTGGTAGGGAAGAACAAGATAAAGATGAAGAGTTCCCTTAGAGGCAGGAAGATACACCCAGGGGTCAGCATGAAGAATTAGGACAAAGTGAAATACAATCAAAGTCTGTTGTTCCAAGTTGACTTGATAGGGAAATAAAAAGAAAACAAATTTTTGTGGATGATACCCCTCCCAATTGGGATGAATTACTGGAAAAAATAGGAAAAGGTAAAGGAAAGAAGAAGGCCAGGGTCATCTCCAAGATCAAAAGGGATGAAGGAAACAACAAAGTGGTCCACATTGCTACTCCTGCCACAAAAAAGAACAAAGATGAGGTTAATGGGAGTGATTATAACATGTATACTATCAACCTAGGACCCACTTCCATGGAACAGGATATTGAAGAATATGAAGGCTCAAGTGCAGCAATCTTGGGAAGATTGAGGAAGGAAGCACAAACTAAGCAAGAGTTGAAGGAGAATGAGAAATTGAGGAAGTACTTAGAGGACCTGATGAAGCCCTTGCAATCTATTAGTTCCTCATCTTCTGCTACAAGTTTCCTGCCCCAGGAAACTATAAATGAGTTGGGAAGAATGAAGGCTACTACTCTTGCCACAACAAACTACTTACAAGGCATGTAGACTAAAGGAGGTGATGCTATTAAAGACTTCCTTTCAACCGGAGGAGATGAAATGAGGGCAATAGATTGGTTGAAAGATGTATTGGCTCAAGATAAAGATGATGTAGATCTCTTGTTGCAGAAGACTAAGACCATCATGGAGTACACTAAGAATAAGCTGGTGAGTGATGGAATTATCCCTTCCTCCAGAGTTGCAGAACCTTGGGAATGGTTTGAAGCTTTGCAAATAAGGAAAATGGTTTTGAAGAAGATATATAAGCAGAGGAGGAAAATTGAGGATACTCTGACTGATATCCATGATAGATGCATTTATTTCTTTGAAGTAATGACAGGGAGAAGGAAGTTAGCACCAAAGCATTTGAGCTTGGAGTAGTTGAAGAAATGGTGGCGAGATGTGTATTCTTTGGTCAGTGAGGATCCAGTTACTGAACATCAGTTGGATGATGTGGCCACTTATATTGTAGTTATTGAGAAATATCGAACCAATAGGGGTGAGTGGGATAAGTCAGTGGAGCAATCAAAAGAAAGTATTAAATCCATCAAAAGGAGAATTAAGGTTTTACCTCTACCACCTATAGCCGACTTGGACAAGGTACTTTTGATGGTGCATGATAAGGTGTATTGAAATAAGGACAAAGGGGAAAGTAGTTAATGCAAGGCTACACCAGAATTTGTGCTTCCCTATTATTTTGCATGCATTGGTCCGAATTATATTGGAGATCCTAGGCCAACCTGGATGGAGTTCATGCATTTAATGCATATTCTATTTTTTTTAATTTCTCTTGGCCGACTTGTTTGTGGCTATTTTATTATTGTAAATTCTTATTAGGCCGATATGCCTTGGGGGATTTTTTATTAATATGGCATTCTGCCTCATTTGTAAGGGAAAGATAGATGGATAGTTTTTGATACTAGAGCGAATTAAGCAGTAGAGCAGAGTTAGAAGTTAGTTCATTTTGAGCAAGTGTTGTAATACAGAACACTAGATTTGTTGCTACTATTGGGTGATTCAATACAATTGAAGACATTGTGCTTTTGGTGAATTCTCTTGTGTTGATTTATCTTGCATGGTTCCTCTGTTTTATCTTTGAGATTTCTTGGGAAGTATTAGATAATATGCTAGATTTAGATGATTCAATGGAGTTTATGGTTTGATGCTTGAAGTGTTTGCAGCAATTCCTGGTCCATACTTTTTGTAGCTAACTAATTGTTAATTGCTTTGCAAAGTTAGCCTAAACCTTATATTTATGGTGCTTAGTTCAATTGTGAGGTTTATCCATTTCAATTGTGATTGGGTTGTCTTGGATGAATGTTCATGATCTGAAAATATTTAATAAATTAGAAGATTGCACTATTTCTATGAGATTGCAAATTTATCTGGGTTAAGCAGGAATTAGTTTATGAGGGATTGGTCCATTTCAAGTATTTCATCATTTGCATTGTTAATCTTAGAAGTAGTTTTAATTTAGAAATCTCTTTGAAACCCTTATCTTTTGTTATTTATTTTATCATTTGGGTTAGATTTAGGATTGAAGTATCATCATATTGCTAGATTTGATAAATTAAAGATTCAGTATTTCCTTGTAGTAAGGTCCCTTTGTGATTACCAACATTTTCACATTTATCATTGATTTGTTTATGCACTGTCAAGACCTGACATTAGAAACCTTGGGGTTATCTCTTGAGGCTTGCTGATAGAGATTTACCTTTCAAGAGATATAGGATTTCATAGTCTGTCTAAGTTGTTGCTGTGTAGAAAACATCATCAACAAGAACCTTATCGAAAATTGAAACAATATAGCCTTTTGAATAGCACCTTTTCAAAAATGAAACAATATAGCCTAAGCTAGAGAACAATAATCAACAATGCCCAATGTAACCAAACATAAACTGTATAACATTAACTATTTTTTTTTTTGCAACCATAACCACAAAACGGAAGCCATAAATCAAACAATATTGATTTGAACAACAACCCAGATGGAGAAACCCACAAAACACAAAAATTCACAGTTACAAACCCATACAAAAACATAGCCACAAAACACGAACCATAAACCAAACTATATTTGTTTTTACAAACAATATAGTCTTTTCTCAATAGCACCTTATCAAAATTTTAAACAATCAACAATACCTTATCAGGAATCAAACAACATAGTTTGCCACAAACGATGAACCACAAATGAAACAATATCATAAAGGGTTTTTTCGATATGCACCTCTTCCTGCTAGCTTTCTCTACATTTCCTTATTTCTTGAAGCCAACAAAAAGTTGCATAATGTCAACAATTCTATTATGTTGCAAACATAGTAAAAAATAGAAGCCATAAAGAGAAACCCATAAAAATAACCCATGCAAAACCATAGACACAAAATGCAAACCATAAATGAAACAATATTCCTTTTTACAAACTATATAGTGTTTTCTCAACAACAGCTTATCAAAATTTAAAACAATCAACAATACCTTGTCGGAAATAAAACAATATACCCTACCACAAACCACGAACCACAAATGAAATAATAACCTCCGCCCACCTTCACAGAAGCTGGACAACACTTGATCGAACTTGCACCCTCACAAAAGCTTACCCTCCTTGCTCAGAGCTCTGATAGCAGCTATAGCAACAAAATGAGACCCAACAATGCCTTATCGAAAATTTCGTAGGCATTCTTTATATTTTCAGAGGTTTTAAATGGCAAGTATTATTACAACCATCGTCAGTACACAAAAATCATACAACAATTAATGTTGATGTGAACTAGCATTTAATTTCAGCGGCCTTCTCTATCCACACGGCAGGAAATCCGTCAACCTTCTCCCAACGTGCGTCAACCACCTTCGCCACCTTTTTCATGACTGCCAGAAGGCTTGAAAAATGAGAAATCTGATGGATAATTGGGAAGCTGACAAAAATTCTGACCAAAGTTCAAAGACACTTGCCACCTTTTTCACGACCACTAGAAGGCTCAAAAATTGGGGAGGCTGACAAAAATTCCGACCAGACTTTGCACAAATAGTCTATCGACTAATTAACGCAAATATCTCCAATTCAATTTGAACATTATAAATAATGTGAAACCAATAAATTATACTATTAAAAAAGAAAAATAATAAAGACAATTTTTCATAGTTTATTTAAAGAGTTACATAAAACTTCAATCATTAATAATGTAAGAAGAATTAAACTCTATAAAATTTCGTAAAATATATAATTTTTTTTATATACACCATATGTTTATTTTATTTCTTTTCTCTCAAAATATCATTCTAAATTATTAATTAAGCTGACAGGCTTCCTACAGCCACAAATCTGTGTAAACAAAAACTCCTCACACAAAAATTGACGGGCACACAACAACTGAATGCATGAAAGTTTTGTGTGTAACGTCTGCAAAATAAAGTGTCTGATATCCGTTACAAATCTATTAATGTGCTGTTAGTGACGTTTGAAATTAAAGCGCGTCTGATATTAAAGAATGCTCATATATTGAGCAGCATCGGTTTCTATCTTTGCCCATTTTAGAGCAGCAATAATTTGTGTGTAACAACGGTTTCTATCTTTGCCAATTTTTGAGCAGCAACAATTTGTGTGTTGCAGTGGTTTGTGTTCAAAGATTTAGTTGATTGGAGGAGCCTCACAAGACATTGCTTCTTTGCACAGGTAATCCTCGCCAATCTTCAGCTCACTATTATGCAATTTTAACAGGTAATCCTTGCCATTCTTTGCAAAAAAAAGGCATTTTTAAAATCTTGCTAAGAGTACCCAATTGTGTTCATATGCTAAATAGTTTAAATTTCCCATACAGTAGATCTCTGATGTAGCGAGAGTAATCATCATCCATTAGGAGTAGAAGCGTCTGTCGTAGTGGAAGTAGTAGCGTCAGTTATTTCTCTTTTAAGACTACCACATTTTTGTCCATACTGTGTCATTGATGAAGATATCTTGCACATCCAAACTGGACCTTGTTTAACTCAAGTGCAGTTGGATCCCCTGGCCCCTGGAGAATTGTGAATAATATCACTCATGCATATATAGAGGCTATGTAGGTCTGATCATCCATTTTTTTTATTAATACTTCCACATATTTTTGCATTCCTTATTGATAATGAAAATAGCTTGCACATCCGATGGACGTCTTCTTCAGCTAAAATATAAGTGGATGAATTACATTAACTGCAAGAATCAGAACAAGTTTAGGCACACTATGTTAATCTTGAACAAGAGAAGCAGGCTGTAGGCTAAGAACTGTAAGGTTTTGACTATTTGAGATGGAACTTATCGGTCATGACACAATGAATTGAGAATGCAAGAAACATTTATATATATGTGGAGAGGTAAAACTAATATCCAAATAAAGAAGAAAATTGGAGAATAGGTATTATATGTAGACATAAACCATTTAGTTGGATGGAATTTTTGATTCCTTTGCGGTTGTGAGTTAAAAATTTCCCTTCCCACTTGTGTTTCAGTCTATTGAAACTTAAAAATTATGCACATAGATTAGTTTATGTCTGGACAAACTTAGCCAAATATCAATTTTTGCACTATTAAATAGGTTAGTTTATGACTGGACAAATTTCATATGCTTCTTTAAATAATATCTATCATTTTTCAGGGCAAATCTCTTTCCAAATGATATGGCAGTAGAGCTCTGATGTCATTTTGGAAATATCTAACCGAAAGCTTGTGTATTGTTCACCGTAGTGGTGGCTCACGTACCATTATTGTTAGATAAATCCTCGCATTCTTTTAGTAAGACTAAGCAGCCTTGTATTAGATGTTAACTAAAAATACAGACGAGTATTAGATTTGTTGGAAATCTCATCATATAAGGAGTATTCAAGAGTCCTTTGCGATTTGCTCTTAAAGAACAAATCTATAATATTCTGTCAAATTCATCAAGATGTACCAGATGATGCGAAAATGGCACCTCCTCCTAAGTCTGTACTTATTTCTTTTCTCTCACTTTTTGTAGTGTTTTTGGTCAGTGTCTCAGATTTATGGAGTAGTCTTTGATATGGTGCAAGTTTTAAGTTGCATCAATGAAATCATCAGATTTGGCATGGCAATAATAAAATGGTCCATCTTAATGTTTTTTGTTTCTTTGCAGGGCACAAGTAGAGGGTTACCCGCCTTTAGGAAAAACACTTTGATTGCTAAATTGAATTTTGAGTAAGAAGCTCTGTATGTCAAAGTAAGCATAGATGGAGCTGCCTATCTCAGAAAGGTGGACATCAAAATCTATGGAAGCTACCATGAGCTTTCCTCTACATTGAGGTGATTCAGATTAGGTTGTTGACTAGGATAAGTAGCGATTTATTAAAAAAAATCTACTATGATACCTGTAGTTGCTAATATAAAGTTTTAAAAAAATATACTTTAATTTAATTGTTTATTTAAATATATAAAAATATCAAAGATATCGGTACTGTAATATCTTCATTGATTTAATTATGACATTAGTTGTTATGATATTATCATGTATATTTACCTACAAGTTTTGGATGAACGTCGCAGATTGCCAAACTATCATTCTCTTTTTACTTTGTTGTTGCTCCTTCACACTACTTTTGTGACCTGCACAACATCAACTATATGCCTGAATTATTAAGTGATATACATAATCATATAGCTTGCAATTTCAATCTGATTTTCAATGCCGACTTTTACCATTGATTAAAAAAAATGCAATTGATTAAAAAATAGTTATAAAAATATTTTATAAATTTTTTGAAATTAGAATTTAGTTTAGTTTTAGAAAGTGAAATGATTTACATGCAAAAAGAAAAGAAAAACTAAAAAAGAAATGTTGCTTTTATATCTAAATTAGTAATTGTTAAATTAGAAATTAGAATTTAATTTAATTTTAGAATGAAATTTAAGTTTTCAAGATATTGTAGTGATTTGATTTAAAGAATAATACAATAATTAAATCCAAAATAGAAAAAGTAGAGATTATTTCTTTTGCAAACATATATTAACTAATATTAAATAAAAGCTTCAATATGTACAATATTTTATGAATATTTCTAAAGTTAAATTTAGTATAATTTTTGAAAATGAATTGATTTGGGTGGAAAGAAAATAGAATAGAAAAGTTGATTTTATATATAGAAAAGTTGGATTTATAATACAATCAATAATTTCTCTTTTAATTCTCACTTTATGTTGAACTTAATTAGAAATTTCACCACTTAATGTAATTAATTAGATTAATTAGGAATGCTTGGCTTTACAAGAGGTTTAGTCTAAATTATTATTTTTTGAAAATCCAATAACAATCCAATACTACAAAAGAATTACAATAGAATTATAATAGTACCAATATTGACATTATAACATTTTTAATAAATTATGAGCAATAAGTTTAGAGGTGCCCTAGAATTGAAATAAGAATATTGAAAAACAACTATAGTAAAATTCATAGAAATTGTAAAATAGGCAAAATTCATTATGAAGTTTGATCATGAAATTTAAAATGGACACTGCAAAAAACAAAAGTCTATGAGTGCAATATTCATTTTGATTTATTTTTCAAAGATTTTATGAAGTTTAAAGTTAAAGTCAAAATTTAAGAATATTGATATTTTTAAGTTAATTGTTAAATATTTATTATTAATAAAAAATATATGATTATTATTAAATAATGTTTTTGAAAAGGAAAAAATAGGTTTTAAAGGGACCTAAAACCACAAAGTTTAAATAGCAAAAGATAACAAAATAAGTCCAAACAAGCAAACGGCTGTCCCAAAAAGGAAACGACAGCACAAAGAGACAATAGGGCCCAAAAAAGGACTGCCCAAAAAATCAGAAACAAACACCACCGCACTACTCCAAGCTATTCAATAACTCCTCAGCCTCCTTTTCAACATCCTTCATATCCTGTAACCCCTGCTTGAGGATTTGAGCCGTATGTGACGAAGTCGGGGTCTTCCTCTTAGTGTTAGCCCAGGTACTAGTTGAAATCCCTTCACCAGTAGATCTGCAGCCTCCTCTATCCGCATCCAAATCCACGACCAGCGAACCCTTTTGATTTTTTTCGAGCTTTTCCACCATAGCATTCATGATAATGGTGTTATGCCTGGCAATTTTGTGATTGTTCACCATAGTGGCCCTAATATTTTGGCCTATCTTGGACATGCTACACTCGATACTAGTCAATCTTTCCTCCTGTGATTGTCGTCTTTTCCTTGGTAAGGGAGTATCCTATCCTTCATTCTCTCTACAACTCTAGCTAATCTTTTGCTCCAAATCCATGACCCTATTGCTAAGATCTATATTATGGCCTTTCAAATCATAGACTTCCTTTTAGGTCCACTTGAGAATAGTGAAAAGGCCATCCGTACTTTTTTCCACCACACTCACAATGTCCTTAGGCTTGAGCTTATTCAGGACTGAGTTAATTTTATCCTGAATAGGGGAATCATAAGGGGCATTCTAAAATCTTCTAGATGTAGGGGCACTAGGGGCCGATTCCTTACTGACCATGGGTTTATCAGAAAGAATTTCCATGGAATTCTCATAATACAAAACAAGTTTTGTAATAGAGGTACCTTTAAAACTAAAGACCAAACCCAGAGTAGGGCATCCAAGAGATGGCTGGGGATTAAGATAGGGCGGCGAGGCAAAACCCAGGCTAGGGCACTCATGTAGAGGCTGCAACTTAGGACATGATGGTAGAGTAGAATCCTTAAGGGCTTTCCGACAAGACGGGGGATGGGGAGCAATGGTATTAGGACCAACAGGAACACAAGCAGGGGGGCCCAGGGGTCGATTTCCCTACTACTTTCTGTCTCCTCATCATCCAAATCTTCAATTTCAACAGTTTTAGGCAAAGCAAGTAAATTTTGATAATGCTAAAAAATGAGCCTAACAAGACTAGGGTGAATAATAGCAGTCCTCCTAGGGTTTCTTCAACTTTATCAAGGCAATTCTTCAAAGAGAGAATAAGTAAAAAGGCAGAGAGATATGAACCTTGTGACAAAAGTGGTTCAGAATGGCAAAGTGGTAACCATAAACTCTGATGAAGTGTCTGTCAACCGTGATATATTCCATAATAACTCTTAAAACTTTGCTATTAAAATATTACAAATGCAATTGCTACTAGCATACCTATATTTAGAAAAATCTATGTAAAATAAGTCGAGAGATATCCTTTTAGAGGTGCCTATTTTGAATTAAATTTCCACCATATAAATACAATAGGCATCTTGGGAAGGATATCTCTCGGCTTATTTTACATAAATTTTACTAAATATAGATATGCTAGTTTAAATAAACCATTTCTAAAACATGTGGTAGTACTACTTTCCTCTTAATTTGTTTTTAAATGAACATGAAGTCCTTATATTACTGGTAAAAAGGGAGACCTCCAGAATTTATGGGGAATCAGGTTCATATCAAAAAACAAAAGCAATCTAAACAGAACCGACATCTATTGATGACAACATTAAGATAAACCAGATGACCATGAATGCTGCTTCACTCTCATTTCAAAATCATTAATGTGAACAAAAATAAAAGTAACTAAAAATAAATTTTGTGCATGTTTGTGTTGTGTGGCAAAGTATCTGGAACGTGCACAAAAGTACCAAATGTTACAGGTGGTTGTTAAGCATATGAGGATAATAATTCAGACTTTACGTTGATAATAGATATTTCTGGCAGTTCTGATCCTCAAGTGGACCCTTCACTTTTTAAGTTGTCAATTTGTCCTTTAATTCCTTCAATGCCATCCATGCAATGAGTTAATGCGTTCACATTTCTGGAGTTTCGTTGCTCCGCCGACACACTCCTCATGGAAACATAAAAGTGCACAGCACCTAGAGCTGTCGGTCACGTTCATTCATTTTTTGGGAGTGTAAATTAGTAAATAATCTAGTTTAAGTTTATTATATTTCAACACATTTCTAGATTTATATTTTAGATTTATTGATTTGGTTGGAATTAACTACTTTAAATTTACAATTTATGTAAATGATGTTAAATAATACAAGTTTTGTGAAAATAATATTAAACTAAAATTTATTCAATCTAAAAAGAGGAGAACAAAGTAAGGGAATTACACATCCCTATCAATCTCCACTAATTGGTCCAACTTTTGTGACAAATTCAGGGTAATTGACCCCTTTCCACGATATTCCAATCTTGCAAATGATCAAAGCCCATTTAGCCAAACGATCTGCAACCCCATTCCATTCACGCGGAAAGAAACAAAATCCAAGGAAGCACACATATTAAAAATCTATTTTATAATAACAGCCAACATCCAACTAACAAATCCGATTCACAAATGATTCGTCTCCACCCAAGAGCACAATCATGCTCCACAACACACAAAATGGAAAGAGCCTCCATCACATTGCTTGTATACCAACTTTATAAAAGAAAAGATAAACTCAACAATTTAGAACTATCTGCCCAACACCTCCAATACCAGCATGGCAAGGGTTTCCACGAGAAGAACCATCTGTGTTTTGTGAAAATAATATTAATAATAGAAGTTGAATTTATTTTTAGTCTATAGACTAATTAGTGTAAGATTTAAGTTTGAATAAAGTTTCACACTTGAAAATTTTTGTTGAGTTATTGAAAAACAAGCTTCACCTGGTGTCATTTAATGGTAAAATCTTTTAAAATATGAGGTGAAAGCCCCCAAAATCTCACTTATCATATAAAAAACAGAAAAATGTTTATTTTCCAACTAGATGAGAATATTTTATTTCTATTTGTAATGGTTTTTTCCAATTTGATGGCAACTTTCCTTTTTCATTTGCACTGTTATAAATTTGCATGCAAATATTTTAAAATCAGATAACACCCAATTAAAATATTTAGATTTGTGTAAATTTATTTCATTCCATTATTTAACACTTATTGTTAATTATCTAATCTAACCACATGCAACTAGAATTTGGAGCACAATGCATCCATATGCACTCATGCACAAACAAATATTCAACATATTAGCATACATATGATCTTCTATTGGTGTAATCCTTGAACCTTTACGTGCAAGTGCTAGTTTATAAATAAGTGTTTGCATTAATCATTTATAAACACGTAATAGTACACATATTCAAAAAAAACAAAAGGTGTATATAAAATGTTTAAATAACTTATCTTTAAACAACTCTCATAGACTAATAAAAAGATCTAATTAAAATAATTAATCTTATTGAAGTTATTTAAAGTAAAATTAATTAAACTAATTAAGAATTATTTAAAGTAAAATCATTTAAATTGTTTTATAACAATATTAATGCATATTTATGATTTTACATTAAAAAATTTATTTCATATTCTAATATTATAAGAATATTAATGTCAACCTTTTAGGGTATATTCCATGATTATATATTTTTTCAAATTATTATTTTATATTGTTAAATTGGGATTTAAGGTGCGTCTCATGGCATATGGTGTTGTTGGGTGATTGACCCTCTCTCTAATTTTTTTAGATTTGACATATTATTGATTTATAATATTAGTGAAATACTGATACTCATGATGCTTCACTCTCATTTCAAAAGCATCTTAATCGTATTATAAAAAATTTAAGGTGTATTTATTATTTATCTTAAAAGATATATTTCATATTCTAATATTATAAGAGTATGAATGTCAACATTCTATTGTATATTGCATGATTGAATATTGTTCAAATTATTACATTGAGTTATTGAATTTTACTTTAGACAACTCTCAATGACTAATAAAGAGGGTTGTTTATGAGTTGTTTAAATGCTTTTACTTTGAACAACTCTCAATGACTAATATAAAAGATCTAATTAAACTAATTAATCCCAACCAAACTAATAAATGAAAAATTACAAATCAGATATAAATTCTAATTAAACTAATTAATCCCATTGAGAGTTGTTCAAAGTAAAAGCATGTGAATTTTATTATAAAAAATATTATTTTGTATTTACGATTTTACATTTATAATTTAATTTCATATTCTATCATTATAAGAGGATGAATGTGAAGATTCTATGGTATATTGCATGATTGTATATTGTTTTGAATTATTGTTTTAAGTTATTAAATTGGGATTTAGGGCATGTCTCATGGAATATGGTGTTGTTGGGAGATTGACCATCTATCCCTCTGATTTTGTTTAGATTTGACATACTTTTATGGTGCAAATCATTTTTAATATTTGGAAAGATAGAAAATCAACTGCATTTTTCAGGTTATTTCATTAACGTTCACTTTCTTTTATACTATAAACTATGATTTTCTCTAACATGCTTATGTTGATCTACATGCAAGTTCACAATGCACTAAAATTTGTGCATTTGCAAAAACTCCTTGATCAATGAGACAATGATCCCACCTCCTCCCCACCTCATTGACATAGGTGTAGTCATTATCAATTTCCTAGAAGAGATTGAGGATCATAATCTCTAGACTCTTGGTCATAAGGTTCTAGAAATTGTACTGCCATACCCCTCTGATTACCTTCCACCTCTTCTCATGAGTGTGGTACTCATGGTTAGCCATATACTATCAAGTTCCTTAACTGTTTCCGTTGTTTACACTTGGTATTCTATTGAAGACCAAGAAGTTAAGGGTTCTTTTAATGGGTGGGAGGGTATTGAAGATAGTTTTATCTCCACTATTTGGGTCCACCGTATCAATCTACGTACACAACTAGATGTTTTTATAAGAAGGCGCACCATACATACGCCTGACTTTTAGTATAAATAGGCGAAGGAGCTACTGATTCAGCAAGCGTGGTGGATATAATCATTTGTTAAGGTGAGAATGGAGAGGTCAGTGCTGAGTATTTTTGTTGGGCTGTGGCTCATCACTTGTTTTGCTGCAGCTGAAAAAGCTGCTTATGTGCCAGCCCTGTATGTATTTGGAGACTCCTTAGCAGATGCAGGCAATAATAATTATATTCCAGGCTGTACAATTCGTGCAGACTTTGTCCCATACGGCGTCTCCTATTTCCCCCACCCAACTGGTCGTTTTACCAATGGCCGCACCGCTGTCGACTTCCTTGGTATAATTTCGTGTTACAGATTTCTATGGTGTTATTTGATTTTCTTGTTTTAAAGAAGCTAGATACTTAAATACAGCTTTTTCTGAAGAGAATATGATGAATTGCAGCTGCTCACTTGGGGCTTCATTTTCCGCCTCCTTATCTCAAACCAGACGCGGATTTTGGAAGTGGGATAAATTTCGCATCAGGAGGAAGCGGTCTGCTGGACGTAACAGGGGCCGATCAGGTCTCTTCTCTTTTCTTTCTTCTTTAAAATTAATATATCGAATGGTTAAGTATAATTTTGGTACAACTAAAGTTTTAAATAATATAAAATTATAATGGATGGTGAAAATGTAATAGATTTTTTTTATATATATAGTTTAATATCAAATTTATATAATTACGTTTTTATAAAATATAAGCATATTTGTTTTAGGACTGCAAAATTTTATTATTGATTTTTAAAAAATAGTTTTATTAATAGATTATCTTCTCTCCATCTTGTTGAAGAAGATAAATGCACTAGTAATACTATTATGAGTTGGAAGTCCATTCGTCATGTAGGATCTCCAAGATGGTTGGAGCTCTCCTCTTAACAAGGACCCCTTCTCTTACTTATATAACCTTTAGACTTATGCTTTGAAAAGTTTTGATGATTTTGTTTATAGCTTAAATTTTTGGGTGTGATGTCATTCACTTATTTCATATGTAAATTTTTTTTATATTTTTGACTTTATAATATTAAAGTATATATCACTGTTCATTATTTATTTATTTATTTTAACAAACTTAACAATTTATTATTAATATAATAATATAGATATCTTAAACACAGCTATCTAACAATGTTGGAGATATCAATTTAAAGCTATTACATTTATTTCAAGAATTATTTTATTTTACATCGTAAAAAAACAAAATATTAATATCTCTATTTTATAATTAGATGTATTTAACATATTTACATTAATTTATTCTATATTTCCTTATATTTTCCTTTTTAATTATTTATAAAGTACACAAAATACATTTATAATTTTCCGATAAATAATTAATCTTCTAAAATCTTGCAGAATGTGATGAGTATGAGTCAACAGGTAGTTCTATTCGAAAAGTTTTCCGATAATCTAACGGAAGCTGCACGAGTAAAGCTAGGAAACCCTTTATTTGCCATTATGATTGGAAGCAACGACATTTCCTCTTACATTTTCAAATACATGTTCACCTATACTCGAGAAGAGTTCGCCAATTTGCTGCTCGGTAAATTAGATGAATACATAACAGTAAGTCTCAAATCCGTCAATCTACAGATTTCATTGATCATCCGTAACTCAAAGACTATGTAGCGTTTTTCACAGAAGAAGAATTAAATCTTTATTACTGTGTAACTTGACAGAGGCTTTACAACCGCGGGGCAAGGAAATTCCTTCTACTCAACAGTCCACCTGTGGGATGTATTCCTACCGCCAGACTTCTTGGATACAGTTTCTATCACGGGGAATGTGTTGAGCTCGTAAACAGAGTGGTGCAGGCATATAACACAGCTTTCAGCTCATTTGCCACTCAACTCAATGAAAAACTCAGTGGGACTATTATCCTTCAGTTTAATACTTATGATGTTGTAATGGACATTATCCAAAATGGTGAAGACTATGGTAAGTTGTCACTGCTGTTTTTAAATTTGATTGTGTGAGATTTCTGTGATTCACCATTAAGGATACGGCCGTCAAAAAAATTCATAGCAATTCACCTCTACCAAAATTCATTGCATTAAAAGTTTGCGATTAATTTTTCATGACAGTGAATTGGTAGTGGTGAATTTTTCTTGAAGTGAATTCATTGATGAATTTTTTTGTTCACATAAATTTTCCAACCGTAAATTGCTGATGGTGAATTTGCCTCATGCCATCATCAAAATATTAAAAGATTCAGCAATAGAAAAAAAATCTCTCTTAAAAAAAATCTCTTATTTTTATCGGTTTCTTTTTTCTTTTAGATTTGATGATTGTGCTGTGGAAACAATGAGATGATTGTATGCAAAATTTGGGTGCAGCATTTAATACTGAGTCGGCATGCTGTGGATGGGGATTCTATAATACAGTAGTTGGCTGTGGAAAAACTAATCCGCCGGATTCCCACTGCAGCAATACAAGCGCATATGTGTTCTGGGATGGATTTCATGGCACTGAAAAAGTTTATGGCATGATTTCAGAGCAGATTTGGAGTGGAAGCACTTCTGTTATGCATCCGTTTAATATCTCTACACTAGTCTCGGGAGAAACTCATCTGATTACTACCGGTGTGCCGAACTTGTCCGACATGTAGTAATTATCATTTCAGAGGCTTGCAGAATTCACTACTAAGAACTAAATATTTAGAAAAATAAGTTCACACAATTATAGTATTTGTGTGAAACATTATTATTATTAAGTAATTGGTTAATTATTATTATTAAATACTTTATTAATTAATATTAATAAAAATATGAAAGATGGGGTAGCAGATCAGAAAAGTTAAGTTTTTTATTTATTTATTTGTTTGTTAATATGTGAAATGTTTTTAAATTTATGCATGTAGTTTATTTTAGATATGAATAATGATAGTAAACTCTATATTTGTGAATGTATTATATATTAATATAATAATTTTTTTATAAATAGTTAAAAATAAAGTATTTGACTAAATATGAAATATATAAAAATATCTTTAAAAAAGTTATTAATTTCTTTTAGTTGATTCACAATGAATTCTATGAGAAACAATATACCATGATCATTCTCAAATTCATGTATTCAATCCAAAGAACTATGTTTATTGCATTAATATTAAATTTTATACTTTTTTATAAGATGTATGAGATATATAGAGAATGGTTTCTCTATACCGAGTGACTATGCAACATATAATAATCTTTATAAGGGGAATGTAAAGAAAGATATAAAAGGTCTATTAGTTATACAATATGAGTGATGGATGAATCCATTTTTCCAAGAGTAACCAGGTCTAGTCAAGCATGAGAGATTAGAAAAACTAAATATCGAGGTACAAGTAGATATAATGCAATGACAACAACATACAAACAATTTTTTTTGTTAACATATGAAATACATTTTTATGTACATATTATTGAATATGAACATTGATATCAATTTGTATTTTTTTAATGCATTAAATTAATATAGTAAATTATACTTTAAAAGTTCAAAAATAGAAAATTTGATTAGATATAGAGCATACATGAATCCAATCATATTGGTATTAGAGCGTATTATTAATTTATTTTATTTGATTCACCATTACTAATATGAGTAACATTATCAATTAACCTCAATTTCCTTTTCTTAATGAAAAGAACTATAATTATTGAAGTATTAAGATGAATAATTAGATATTTTCTTGAGGGATTTAGTAGAGAATGGTGTCCATAAACCAACCAGGTAGCATATAATACTTTCACACATGTAGAAAACAATACTTTTAAGAAGAGTAAAAGGAAAGATGTAAAATCCCTTTTTCATTTTTTTTGTTAAAAAAAGGGGGTAAAAATTTATTGAATCAAAGAGTAGCAGGACGCAAGCCCAAAAAAAAAACAAACAATCCCAAAAACAAAAGTCCCCAAAGGAACCCATTTCGCCACCAGGTTAGCCACTCTATTCCATTCCCTGGGAATATGTCGAAAAGAAACAAATTCCAAATAACTACATAGATTCACAATCTGTTTAATCACAATAGCCAGCTGACAATTAACACCATCAAATTTCTGCTCATTAAGCATATCAACTACAATCTGTGAGTTAGATTCACAAATAATCCTTTTCCAACCAAAGCAGCATCTTCTTTCAATAGCATGAAGAATCACAAGAGCCTCCATGAGATTGTTGGAATGATGACCCTTATAAATTGAAAAGAAAAACAACACCCTTCCATGGTTGTCTCTAGCAATACCAATCCCAGCATGCCCAAGATTCCCCCTAGAAGAACCATTAGTATTTATCTTCAAAATTACTTGAGGAGGAGTATGCCACCGAACCTCCCAATGAATCTTCTTCTTGGCTTGATGAGGACCCTTACAAGAAGAGAACACGTGCCCTCTATCCACCAAGTTTAGAATGCTCACAAAAGGAATATCACTAGGATCCACAACAACCGAAAGGTCACATTTGGCTGAAATAGTCTCTTTAATCTTATTCAAGATCTTTCCCCGTAAATGATCCACAACTAGCTTCACATCATGAAAAATCATTCTATTTCTTTCTAACCAAAGATGCTAGATAATAAAGGTAGGACCAATAATGCAAGAAATCTGAAGGAAAGTAGTCTTAGCAAGAGGCCTCCCCAAACTTTGACATAACTCCAACAAAGATGAGGCATGAACACAGGCATGATTCCAAATCACCCACCACCTATGCAAAATCTACCTATAAAATCCCTTTTTCCTTATCAAACATGTAATGGATGAATTAATCTTTACAAGAGATACAACTGCAAAGGGTCTAAGCAAGGATGATAGAGTCTATAGGATAGATATCAAGGCACAACTAAAGTTAAAACTAGTTAAATTAAAAATATTGATAGTAAAATTTTAAAATTTACAAATGTTATATTCTAAGTAAGTAATATAAAATTATCCAAAAAATATTTTCTATGATTTATAGTTTTGAGTTGTTTTAGATTTCTACTTGTAGATTGGCCCTTAATGGTATTGTTCACATTCAAATTTTATGGTACTATTAGTAAATTATAAAAAACTTTTTATATTTTATAGTTGTAGAAGAGTCAATAGATGACTTTAATCCTTATATTGTTGCTTAATACATGATAAAAATTTGATTTATGCATCATTATAATTTTTCATATTGGTCCCAAAAAGAGTTGTGAGGAAGAATCATGATATTATGATTCCCTACCCACACTTAGCAACTACACATCTCTTTAAAGAAGATAAAGTTATCACATGATTTTTTCCATGGAAAATTGGATATGAATTATTCTTCTTTATCAGAAGCTTTATCCACACAGTTCAATAAATTCTCTAGGTTTGCCTACATCCTTGGCCTATAAGGAGCTTCAACTTTTGGATTTCAGAAGGAACCATTTGATTAGTGAGCTTCCTTGGTGCATGGAAAAATTTCAAAATTTGAAGGTTGTAAGCTTGGGGTATAATGAGCTGAATCACGGTAGTCTTCTTGCATGGATGGTAAACCTCACCAATTTACAAGTGTTCAATTTATCAAACAATAATTGTGAGAATCTCCAAGGTTTTGGAATTTTAGGAGATGTAAAATTGAGTGGAAGTACATTGTATGTGGACTTACCCATAGTAATAAAATAAAATGAGTATTGGTTGGAAGATATATTGACATCAAACACCATACTTGACCTATAAAATAACAATCTCAAACAGAAAGATACCAGAAAGCATACGGAATTTGAGTAGGTTGAGATTACTAAATCTCTTTGAGAAAATTTGGAAAGTGAGATAATCGCTTCTCTTGGGTGGAACGAATAAATTTTCAAAGATTCTAAAAACCATAAAACAAAAAAACAAGAATTGAAATAAAATTTGAGTAGTGCAGATAGACGTGCACCTGTGATGTAAATTTGAGGTTGATTTGACTTGACTAGGGTGTTTGGTGTCTTAGTCTAAATATGTTGAATTTTGAGATATGAAAGTAGGTGATGGTACAACAATGCTTCTAGTCTTTTGATTGTAAAAATCTAGATCCAAATACTAATAATTTGTGTACTACCATCTTTTCCTTAATTTAATGAGTGAAGGTGCTTGAATTCTTGTTCTAGGGTTTTGATTCTTTTAAATCTTCAATCCATTTGAATTTACTTTAGAACTACGACCTTTAATAAGCGTTGAGTCATATAGAGGCTTTCCTTGGTCAAATCATGTTTTGGTGTTTCCACCTCTACAAACAATTATTAAGAATATATTTTCCAATAATAAAACCTTCCAGCAAGATTCCCAAGCTAAAATAAGAATATAAAGAATATATATCTACCAACAATAAAACATGTTTGTTCAACTCAAACAATTTTTTTCACCATAGGTTTAACTCGAATAGGAAGAGATTTTGCTATGATTTTATAGGAGGTGTTTAGAAGCATGATGAGATGCCAACCATTTAAGATAGTATCATCTTTTTTTCCTTTGGAAATAAGTTTGATTATGCCACCATTAATTGTTGGACCTAAAGATCCTTTATCAAATGCCTCTAGATATAAGAAGTAAAAATCTTCTTTAATGTGTTGCCACATAGCCCGATAAAATTCTATAGGGAGCCAATCAATACCCAAAATTTTATAAGGGACCATAGAGAAAAGAGAATTTTCCAACTCTTCTAAAGAAAGAGTTCTATCAAGATATCGGCTATAATCAACATCTATCAAACTAGGAATATAACCTCTTAGCATATCCTCAAGGGTGTTTTAAATATCTTGCCATTGATCATCTTTGAAAAGCGCTTCATAAAATTGTTTGAATAAATTATGTATTTCAATAGGATTAGAGTGAATAATGTCAAATTCATCGCTTATAGCACCAATTCTTTTTTTTTTTTTTTTTTCTGCTTTCAACTGAGATAATTAAAAAACTTTTTAATGCCCTTATTGCCTTATTTCATCCATTGTAACCTGGGTCTTACTTTAGCCCACTAACTTTTGTAATTTTTAATTTTGCGAAGGTGATCTTCAGTAGCATCAACCGAAGTTTGTAGTTTAGTATTGGTAAGATCAACATTTAGAAGTTTTCTAGCATATGAAAGTTTCCCTTGGAGAAATTTTTCCCATACATACACCAGACTTTTAGTATAAATAGGTAAAGGAGCCAGTGACTCAGCAAGCATGGTGGATATAATCGATTGTTAAGGTGAGAATGGAGAGGTCAGTGATGAGTATTTTAGTAGGGTTGTGGCTCATCACTTTTTATGTTGCAGCTAAAAACGTTGTTTATGTGCCAACCCTGTATGTGTTTAGAGTCTCATCAGCAGGTGCAAGAAATTATAATTATATTCCAGACTGTACAATTCCTGCAGACTTTTTCCCATAAAACATCTCTTATTTCCACCACCCATTTGGTAGTTTTATCGATGGCCACACCACTATCGACTTCCTTTGTATAATTTCATGTTACAGATTTCTATGGTGTTATTTGATTTACTTGTTTTAGAGAAGTTAGATACTTACCTTATGTTCCCATGCAGCTGCTTAGCTTATTTTGGTTAGCTGCTCAACTTATTTAGGAGTTATTTGTGGAGCTGATGGCCCCATGAATGCTTAATTTTTCTGCTTATTTTTTAGCAGCCAACTTAAATTTGTATTAACAGTTATAATAATAATTTGTTTTAAAAAAAAAAAAAAAAAGAAAGCGAATCTTAAAAAAAAGAGAAATAAATTTGTGGAGCCACGTGGATTTTTAGCCCCACCTTTTTTTTTTCCCACAACTTATTTTTAATTCCTAGACAGTAGCTGCTCCGTTAAAATAGGAAAAGATTCCAAATTATTCTTTCCCAACAAAAAAATTTATGCATGGGAACACTCCCACTGCTTAAATTTAAGCAGAAAATGGAGTTAAGCAGCCTCATGGGGACATGAGTTTAAATATTGTTAGTGTAAAATATTCTACCTAAAATATTCCTCTAGATAAGTTTTCTAGTTGTTAGATTTTTAGGATAATGATTGATTAGTTGTGAAATTTTGCATGGAAATGCATTCCTATTTTCTAGTTGGTAGTTTCCATTCTAGATGACTCTTCTCATGCTTTATATATTGTACTCATTCTTAAGAAATTATCAAGCAAATAATCAATGCAATTATTTATATTTTATTTTTTCTTTTCAATTTGTACAATTGTATAATTTGCAACTCAACCAATATTCCTAAAATTCTCACAAATACAACTTTTTCTAAAGAGAATATGATGGATTCATTGTAGGTGCTCACTTTGGGCTCCATTTTCTGCCTCCTTATCTTAAACCAAATGTGAATTTTCAAGGATAAATTTTGGTCTACTGGACGTAACAGAGGCCAATTAGGTCTCTTCTCTTTTCTTTGTTATATTCTGACTTGGACCTTGTACTATCTATGTTCTTTTAAATTAATATATCTAATGGTTATTATATTTTTTGTAGAATTAAACTTTAAAATAATATAAATTATAATGGATTGGGAAAAAGTAACAATTTTTTTAATTGTTTTATATCAAATTTATTGTTTTAGAAAATTTATTCCTAACAATTCATCACTAGCAGTTCACCAATAATTTACTCTCAACAATTAATTATCATAGTGATATGTTCATGGCTATACAATTCACCTCTAACAATTCATCACAAAATATACATTTAAATCATTTATTACAAAAAGTGACCAAATATTTATTACAAAATTCCCATCTAACAAGTTACACCAATAATTTAAATCATTTATTTAAAAATTTTTAAACACTAATCTAAAATTTTAGTGACCCTCAAGCTTCTATATATTACCTATCTTCCTTCAAGAAGTGTTATTGGTTATTAATGAGTATGTGGCGATAATGATTCATACTATACATTGAGAATAAACATTGTTGGTATTTCTTATCCTAAAGTGTACCCTTCGGTTGCGAGTGGTCAATTTGCAATTTGATTCCTTCAATGCCATAAATGCAATAAGTTTATCCATTAACATTTTTGGATTTCCGTTGCTTTGCCCACACACTCCTCATGGAAATAATCATATATTCATTCTTTCTTCCTTCTTCTTTTTTTCTTTTGATTGCGATTTGTTTTGTTATTTTTGTCATTTTTGTCAGCACAGTTCAAACTTCACTTAGATGTAATTGTTGAATATTTATATTAGAGATAAGGTTCCTCATTTGTGAACTGACAAAGCATTTACCAAGTTAAAAAGAAAATAGTTTAATTTTAGTTTGATTATATTTCAATATAATTGTAATACTTATATCTGATTTATAGTTTTTATTTATTAATTTGGTTGGAATTAATTAGTTTAATTTTATTATTTACAAAAAATAATATTAACTAACATAATTTTTATTTTTTTTAATGAATAAATGTATATTAATCATTTATAAAAAAATAATACACACGTACACAAAAATGAGTATGAATATGAAATGTTTAAATTTTTTTACTTTAAACAAATCTCAATGACTAATAAAGAGAGGTTTTTTTATGAGTTGTTCAAATGCTTTTACTTCAAACAACTCCCAATAACTAATAAAAATGACATAATTAAACTAATTTATCCTAACCAAACTAATAAATAAAATAAATATAAATAAAGTATAAATGTTAGTTAAATTAATTAAACCTTAACCAAGATAATAAATTAAAAATATTTTTTTTTAGTGAAATTTCTAATTATACTAATTAATCCCATTGAGAGTTGTTTGAAGTAAAAGAATTTGAATTGTATTTTAAGAAATATTAATGTGTATATATGATTTTACATTAAATTTTTTATTTCATATTAGAGTATTATAAGAGTATGAAATCAAAATTCTAAAGTATATTGCATGATTGTATATTGTTTTGAATTACTGTTTTAAGTTACTATAGTGGAATTTAGGGTGTGTCTCATGGCATATGATGTTGTTGGATAATTGACCCTCTATTCTTTTGATTTGGTTTAGATATGACATATTTTTCAGATGCAAATTCTTTTTAGTATTTGGAAAGATAGAAAGTCAACTATATTTCTAGGTTATTTAATTGATTTTCACTTTTCTTTATGCATTAAACCTATGGTTTCTCTAATGTGCCTATGCAAATATAAGTGCAAGTTTGCAATGTTGCACTAGAATTGCATATTTCCAAGAGCTCCTTGATCAATGGGGTAATGTTCCTTGCACAATTGCTATAGTCCTAGCTTCCACCTCCTCCCCACCTCATTGGCGTAATTGTAGTCATAAGTCAATTTGTTAGACAAGATTGAGGATACTAATCTCAAGGCCCTTGGTCATAAGGTTCTAGAGATTTTACTACCTACATATGGTCTCACCCCTTTCATCCACCTTCCACCTCTTCTCACGTGTGTGTTGCTCATGGTTGACTACATACTATCAAGCTCACTTGCCTAAATCTATCAATTTCTCTTGCTTATGTTTATTAGTCTATTGAAGACCAAGAAAAAAATGGTACTTTAATTGAATGAGAGTCTATTGATGATAGTTCAATCTCCATAATACATAAAGAAAACTTAATGACCATGCCCATTTCTTATAGATATTATCCTTAGTTGTTTAATAATTTTATTTCTTTTTATTGATGGTCAATTTTTCCCTCATATGAAACTATGAAAGTGTAACTTTTTACTATCCCCTTTTTTCTTAATTAATGTATTATTAACCTTTTAATTATCAAAAGTGGCATACAACTTATTTATAAAAAAACAAACCAGCAAATGTAGATCGCCAAAATAGAAGCAGGCCGATGTGTTCCGCTACGCCAAAATACAGATCTAAAGCAAATACGTGGTCGATGTGAAAGAGTTCGCTAAAATGACGCCAAATAATTCGGATGAACACGAAAAACTTGTAAGTGAAAGCCAAAAAAATATTGCAAGTTCGAAACCATAGCGAGGTCCACGGCAAAATATTGCAGTTCGATGCCAAAATTTGTAGGTCAAGCTTTCAAAATGCAAGTTGACTGTCATAACGGCAGTGGACTTGCAGGTTGACACTCACTTTTGGTGTAAGAAGTGCAAATAAACAGTCCCTGCATTCAAATCTTCTACAAAATCGAGCACATCTATGTGAAATATTGATCTGGCATTTGCAAATATCAAAGAAAATTTCCTCAATATTTCAAGAAAACTATAAACTTCTTCAATATTTCAACAGATCTTGCAAAGAAAACTATTGATCAGATTTCACCAGTCAATTGTAAATCTAGGCCAGTTTTTAATAGACCACACCAAATTTAAACGAAGATGACAAATATTGTTAACACAGAGTGTAGTGTAGAAAAATGTGTCTCTTTACATTTTCACACTTATTTGGGCCCTCCTTAAAATTTGGCTCATTTATGTCTTAATTGGTTCTATTTTGCATCCACCAACCTAATAAAATGCATTTTTTAAAGGATAATTCTGACATTTAACAAATGGAAAATCATAATTTAATGTTTTTGGTTATGTGTTCCAGTTCTAGGGATTCGGGACTCATACGCCCCTCTGGGCGTATGGGTCCCACCTAGGTCTTGGGACCTGATTTCAAATATTACATTGAACATAACAGTCCTCAAAGTCCATGTCTCTGGTTTAAGCCTTTGGGACTCATACGCCCAACTAGGCGTATGAGTCTTGCTTTAACCTAGGACCTATTTTAAATCAAATTCTTGGTGGGATTTTATTATCCTTAGATTCAATTTCCTAATGTTAGCTTGTAGTGTTGTAATTTTGGGAAATTAGGCATAAATGAGTATAAACACAAGGTCATTTCATTAAGTTTCTCCCAAGAAATCCTAACAAGCTAGCAATTTTTCAAGTCATCTAGGCAATTTCAAGTAGTCCTAACAAGCTAGCAAGTTTTCAAGTCATCTAGGCAATTTCAAGAAATCCTAGCAAGCAATCTAAGAGCATTCAAGAGCAAATCATCAAGAATTTGGAGCTAAATTCAAGATTCAAGCATCATGTAAAAGTCTTCATGCATCATGTGTGTTTGTGAGCTAACATTTGTGATGTCGGTTTCATGATTCAAGCAAGCATTCAAGACAAGTTTCAAGATCCACATCCATTGGAGCCGTTTCACACAAGTTTGCAATCTTCATTTCAAAGGTTTTGTGAGTTGCAACATAGCATTTGTTCATTCATCATTCCTTAATGCTATTTCATTTCATTTCAAGGTTTGATTGCTAAAACAAGGTTTGACCAAGGAAAACCCCCATTCCCTAACAAAACAACATTTTTCTCTCTTGATGTGTGTTTGTAGATCTAGGTGAATTAAAGCCTGAAGATCCTTTGAAGGAGAAGTGCAAAAATTGTCAAAGTTGTCAAGAAGTTGTCATCTTCATGGAAACTCACCTACGGACTAGAATTCAAACTTTCAAACCTGAAGATTGGATGGGAAGGAAGCTACACAAGTTCACTACAGGTTGCGAAAATATTAGTCAAATGCTAATAATGGGACTAAATTTCTCTACTGGGCATATTAGTCCCAACATAACCCTTTTTGGCATCTTTCTACAAATTTTTCTTAATCATAAGAAGATTCCAAATTCTACCCCAAAACCATATAGTAGGACTAAATCAACCTACCTAGCATATCAGTCAAAGTGTACCTTAAACATTAGATTTTCCAAGGTTTTCAAACCTTGTTTTGGCCTCTTCACTCCTCCAAGTACCTTTCTATTCCATCCTACTTGTTAATTTGATTTCATGCTTTCAAGATTCTAGGGTTTTGTGCATAATTGTTTGCATTTCTCCTTTGAAGCTTCACTTTATGGTGTACCCCCATCCAATTTCAATAGGAACCCCTTAGTCCATCCCTCAATTGAGTCACTTGGTTGAGGGATCTAGGTTTTCTAATGAACTAAAGTGCAAAAAAGGTCCCAAATTCCATCTCCCAAAAGGTGGAACCCTATTTCCTTTTTGTTCATTTTGGTGAACCTAACTTTTGGACCCTTGAATTTCTGATTTGGAGAATATTATAGTCCTAGATATATATTGCATTAACTTTGCATTAGATTTGCATTAGTTAAATTGCATTTAGGGCTTCTAAATATTGCATTAGTGAAAAGTGCATATAGGTTGCATTTTTTCATTTTGCATCATTGAAATTCACTGAAAATTAGTACTTGCAAATAGTCAATTGAGCATACAAAATAGACAGATTGAAATCAACTCACAATTTCTTGATCTAGGCTTAAAAATCCTAATCTAGGACTCATTCACCCACCTAGGAGATTTAGTCCATGTATAGGTCTTTGTTCCTGATTTCTGGGTATTTTGTGCTCTCTATTTTTCACTATTTGAAACTGTCAAAAACCCTAATTGGAACCCATACACCTAGCTAGGTGTATTAGTCATTGGTTAGATTTGAATCTGCATTTTACAACCTTAAAAAATTGTCATTTTTGTTTTTGGTTGTTGTCTTTAGATTAGTGTTTCAGTTTGCAAAATTACTGTCATCGGTAATCTTTTCAAAATTGGTTTCATTTCAAGTGCATTTGTAAACATAAGAATTGGACTTAGAGAATATCATTTATCTTGTGTTCATTACATTTATCTTCCATTCATTAATTTTTCCTTGCATGAGCTTTACAACTTTGTGTTCTATTGTTACTACTATAGTGAGACATAGTTTGAGACTTATGTCATCCTATGATAACACATTCATTGTGGATCTTAAGTTATCTACCTCTTTCACTCATAGTGTTGATACTAGTGCACTAGTTATGGACCATACCATTGAAAATTCTTTACCTTCAAGTAGTGTGACAAGTGTTGAAATAATGATTGCTAGTGTCCCTCAAGAGAACCTAATCCAAATCCATGAAGAATTGACACATCTACAAAACCTAGTAAGTACTAAAAACATTTTTAACACTGCTATTCCTACCATAGATAACATACACGAAATGATTGAAAGTAAAAAATGAATAGAGATTGCGCATAACTTAGCTTAGATTTTTGGAAAACATTTTACCTCAGTGAATAGTTGTGCTCAAACTTTGAACAATGCTCAAAGTCAAGGAGGAACTCAAATTCCTCCTCCTACAACCATTTCCTCTATACCTACTTACACCAACCAAGTTACCACAACAAAGCAACCTACTAGTAATGTCATTCCTACCTTGGGTATTTCCACTAGCAATCCTTGTACCTTTGTGAAATATCATGTCATATCTCCTACCACTTTACCTCACATATGTGTTACATTCACTTGGCCCTCAAACACATATACACCTCCACCATATTCACCTCTATCCCAAAACAAAACCAATGACACCATCCTTAATCAACTCTTACAAAAAATTTCATCTCTTTGACAAAAAACATTTCAACCATAAACCAAAATCAAAATGGCAAACCTTCAAACTATGTCAGAAGCAATCCCTTATCCTTGGAAATATTAAGAACACCAATACCACAAGGTATAGAGATTCCTAGGTTTAAGAAGATAAGCTCTTGGCTAAGATTTTCCCTAGGTCTTTGAAAGATCACTTTAGAATGGTTTTCCTCATTACTGAATAACTCAATTCATTCATTCAATGAACTTGTTGAGTCCTTTATCAACCATTTCCAAGTACACATGACTCCTAAGATGACCTTAGCTAATTTGATGAGATGTAAACAAAAGGATGATGAAAATGTTACTGATGTAGGAGCATCCAACGGTGTAGGGAAATCTTGTATCACCCAAAATAATTGTTTTCTTCATTTTATTTAGTTTTTTTGAGTCTCATGATGGAACTTATGGGATATAAGACTGGAAGGCATCAAAAATAGCAAAAAATAGGCACTTACTATTTTTAGTAAGTCAATCTAAACAGGTTCGTATGGATGTGAAAATTTACCCCAAGGAGTAGAGTTGAAAAAAAAAATTGTTCATGAAAGAATCACCTCAATACCCTGCACGGTTTGGGAGAAATTAAAGTTTTCGTCTCGAGAAATTTCTCCAATGCAGCTTCAAATTCATATATAAAAATTTAGAGACCCCGAAACAACTCAAAAAGTGGCTGAACCAACCTATAGTCAGTTCACATGTCGTAGAACTCATCAGGAGCTTTCCAACAATATGCAATAATAGCAAATCAAACACCTAGATCAAAAGTTATGGCCTCGCGATGTTGGTCCTCTAAAAAGTGAATTTCTTAAAAAAAAATTCCTAGGCCAAAAATCAATCAGTGAGACTTTTGGCGCCAAAACAAAAAGGGGAAATTTGAATTTTCTAGAACATTCTAGGGTAGTTATTGTGGAAAATAAAAAAGGATAAGTGGGGGTTGTAGAAGGTGGCCCTGATAGTGCAGATTGTGGCTCTGAAGAGTAGATTTTCTTTTCAGAGTTGATTTTGTTGTTATGAATCAAACGCATGAGGTTGTAGCATGTAAACTTTGAATCAATAATTTCATTTTCTAAAAATTATTGAAAGTGAGTCATTTTTCTATTTCACATCTTTTGTGTTGGTATTTGTTGTAATTTCTATGGGTTTTGGGTGGTGTGGCCCCCATCATTTACTAACTTCATTTCATGCTAGCAATTGTTTTATTCCAAAATTGACATAAAGATTCCTGATCCTCACCTTCAACGAATGTTTATTGAGAACTTACCAACTAAGATGCAAGATAAGCTTGGCATGATGAAATTTCCTTCCTTCATACACTTGTGTACCACCCTTCATGATTATCAAAACTTAGTTAGTAGTCATGAAACAAAACCTACCTCTAACCATCCTGAAAAGTCCAAATCCACAATTCAAAAAAGTTACCAACCTTTTAGGAAACTATAGTGTCGAGAAAAGGGTCCTTTGACATTTTTGCACTCATTTGGGTCCTCGTTGTGGATTTTGGCTTAATATTTCCTTGATTTAGTGGTGTTATGTGGATAACACATTCACATTAGGTCTTGGGCCCTTGTGAACTAATGGAATTTAATGGTTCCTTGAAAAAGTGTTGTGAAGTGTTGTAACACATTTTCACACTTTTTTAGGGTTTTATCAATTAACTAAGCATAATAAACATAATTTTTAATCATAATTAATCTTAATCTTTCCTTATTTGGAGTGTTGTAAAGTGTTGTAACACACTTTCACATTTCTCTAGGCTTGTCATTAATAATTGGGCTTTCTTATGCTTTAATTCACCCTATTTTGCACCCACAAGCCTCATTTATTGCATCTATTCGAGGATAATCCTGACACCAATTAGTAACCAATCATAATTTAAGTATTCCTGGCTTGTGCGGCCCAGATTTAGTGTTTAGGACTCATTTGCCACTTTGGGTAAATGAGTCTCACCTAGGTCTTTTTGGCCCCAATACAGGTTTCACACACTTCTAAGCATTTTTCATTTTTTGTCACATAGATTATGTGTGATGGGACTCATTCACCACCTTGGGTGAATGAGTCTCATGTGAAAAATAAACAAATTTACTTCAAATTTTTGGTAGGACTTTATTCTCCTAGAATTGATGTCAGTTTGTAGTGTTGTAATTTTGGGAATTATTGCATAATTGAGTATAAATACAATGTTCTTTGACTCATATTCAACACCTGGTATTCAAGAGATCACTTAGCAAGTTCACAAGAGAATTTGAGCATTCACAAGAGTATTTAAGGCATTTCAAGGGTAGATAATCAAGCATTTAAGAGCATCTTTCAAGTGTCATTTATCATGTTAAAAATTGCTTGCATAATGTTGTTTTAGATCTAACAATTATGATGTATGGTTTGTGATTCTAGAAAGTGTTGTGCCCTCAGCACACACGCCCAGTTCGGAACAGGGACCCTCTTTTCTTTCTCCTTGTCGGGTCTTTCGGGGCCGCCTCATTTTGCATGCCCCTCTTTTTGACGTTCCGCATGGTTGATACTGCTCCAAGGTTTCATCCTAAAATTGAACGTGCCTCCCTTTTGGTTTTTGCTGCCCTCCGGGGCCTCGTGGGTTCCTTGGGCCTTTCAGGCTCTGGGGCGGCCCTGGGCCCCACCGAGCCCAGGCCTCCGAGGTTCCCTTATCGGGCTTCCACCTTTCGTTCGCCGCCCCGGCAGCGTTCCCCGGGCGTCTTTCCGCCCTCCGGAGCCCGCCCTGCCAGTTGTCGTTCGGAGGTCTTCGGGGATTCCCGGGCGACCCCTGCTCCTCCGGTCCCCGGGCTCCGAAATTCCGCGTCCAGACTTTCATCCCGGGATCGCCGTCCGCGACGGCGACACTGCGGTGGCCGCCCGCCCTTCGGGTCCCCGGGTGTTGCTCGCCGCCGCCGTTGAAATAAAAAGCAATATCTTTCGGCGATGAACTCTCCACTGCACCCCGCCCTCCGGGCCCCGAGCGTTCTATTGCCGCCGTCGTGAAAATCATCTTAAATTCTTGCGGCGGCCGTCGTTGCACGACTTCCCGCCTGCCAGATCCCGAAGCCCTTGCCACCTCCGCCAACCTAAATTTGAATTTCACCAACTTTTGGCGCGGTCGTATGTGCATTTAATGAGAGCATTAATGGTGAAGGGGGTATATAATGCATGGTCCCCAATGTCATTTTCACTTTGAGAACTCAAGAAAATTGGAGCAGCGACCAAATTGGAGCCCACCGCCTTCTGTAGCATCTCGGTCATCATCACCAAAGTTCGTTCCGTTAATTCACAGTGGTTTGCACACCTCCCCGCTTGGCGTATCCGAGGTAGGCCATCATCATTTGCCCTCCTATTGTTTTTCGTCATTTCGGGGATTTAAAATGAATTGAACAATAAATTAAGTGGCATAAAATTAAACAACACCCCGTCGCGTCCATAACCCATGTCCTCAAATTTCTGGAACCCATCAGAATTGCCCTCGCCGCCGGCTCGGGACTCGTCCGCGTCGTGGGTGTTCTTCGCACAGTGCAAAGGCCCTTCCCGGGCCCGAACCCTTCCATCGCCATCGGCATCGGGAACCACAAAAATCCTAATGGAAGTCTGCCCTGCTGGGCCCGGGCCTCCGGGTTTTCTCTCCCTGGCCTCCGCATCAAATTTTCTGCCATTGCAATGTCAAAATCTCCCGGCGAGGTGCCATATGCTTCCCTACCCTCCGGGCCTGGATGTCCGGAGTTCCGTTTCTGGAACTCCGTGATGGTTCCGCTGTCGTCGACGGCGGAACCCCTACGGCTGCCCGACCTTCGCCGGGCCCCGGAGATACCTTCGCTTCTGCCGTCGCCCGATCACTGCATATATCTTGCGGCGGTTGTGGGAGCGCGTCGTCTCGCCTCCTGGGTCTCGGGATGGCTTTCGCCTCCATCGGTTGTGGGTTGCCATAACTTCCCAACGGCCGTCATCTTGCGTCCTCCCGTGGGCCGGATCCCAGAGTTCTCCTCGCCGTCGACACTGAGGCACATTGCAGAATCCTTCGGCGGCGAACCTCCGTCAGCTCCCCACCCTCCGGGCTCCAGTCTTCTCCTCGCCGCTGCCTTTCTAAATGATCTAAGATTATGCGGCGGCCTTCGCGACACGGCCTCCCGGCCACCGGGGCCCGGTGCTCTGAATGCCGTCCGGTTTATATTGTTTGACCAAACCTCATTTCGGCTGTCTCTTGCCTCTCGGACTCTAGCCTTTGGACTTTCACTGCTGGACTTCCTCAGCCAGACTTCCGTCTGATGTCCGCCGTCGCCGGCTTCCCGGCCTGGAACCTCCGAAGCTCCTTAAATCAATCCAAACCAATTCAAATTGAGAATCTGACTTCGACCCACGTTCTAAATCATGCCGTTCTCCATCTGGGGTCTCTTAAAACATCAAAATCTGACCAACGGGGGTCTCCGGGAACTTTCGGTCATGTTTTCCCTCCCTGACAGCATTCCTGCCAGGGAAGTTCGGCCCTCCGGGCCTGGATTATCCAGACGCTCTAAAATGAAATCGATATCATCTGAGGATTAAATTTATGATGTATTTGAATGGTTATTTAGATGATACGCCCATAATGCGGACTAACATTAACGTTATTGGTGTTTTGTTGTGCTGACTTCACCCTTTGCTTGCAGGATATATGGAATCGGCTGCAGGAACATTAGGGGCCTCCACCGAAAAGGACAAGGGCAAGAAATTTGGAAGGGCCGCTCAGGGAAAAGACGACAAAGATCAGATGAAGTTCCAATTTCAGGGTAAGCCGCTCCAGTCAAAGGTCTCGACTGATTGGAGAGAGATCTCAGATACCAATATTGGCCAGGTGGACATAGATGAGTTCACCCAGAGGGTCAAGGTCAACCCTAAAACAAAGAATGCCCGGTTAATATGCCAAAGTGGAATTGCCAAAGCTACCGGCTTCCCTCTATCTCTAATAGCACCTGAATTAGTAATGGCTTGCCAAGAAGCCTACCAGACGGATACCAGAACAATCGTGGACAAGGAGGGGAATATCCTCGCTGACATGTCTCCGGAAGGAATTACAAAAACCTTCCACATTCCCACATTCCCACATATGCAGATCCCCACGTTGGAATAGTGTCAGGTGGCATGGGATGCCAATCCATTGGGCTGCAAGAAGTCAATTAACATTTACTGGCTTAAGGAGAAACGGGGCAGCGCTGCAAAGTTCCCCAAGAGCTGTTCCGCAGCGACTTTCAGGAGGATTATCATGACTTAGTGACTATGCTAAGCAGGGTCATGGGCCTCCCAGTAGCCGCCTACTTCCAAGAGTGAATGGCTTACTACATTGAACATATCATACGAGGGAATGAGGATGTAAAAACTAAGATCTCATTCGACTGGGGAGGCATCATCAGTAACTGTTTCCACGAGCAGTTCGTAAATGTCAAGAAAAGCTCCAAGTTCTACATGACCTCATACCTGGTATATTCCTTGGCAAGTTAGAGACAATATAGTGGGCTATTTATGGCGCCAGATCAGGATCACAAACGAGGGCTTAAGCCTTTTGACCGGTACTCTCAGCTACAATACCGCTACTTCAAAAAGGAGTACTGCCGAGTCAATGATGCCTTCATAGGCCACATTATTAGATTGATATCCAGGGACTTTGAGAGAAGGGTATCCCACAGTGCCCGGGCGCTCCTGAAAGAGTATGCCTTCCTCTTCATTCAGTTTCCTAAGTTCACTTACATCCGCGCCCAAGGATTCACAGAACGGCCGAACAAGTTGCCAAGATACCCGAACGACCGGATCATTCTCCTAGAGCTTTCCCGGCAGCTCCAACATATTTAGACGGTCTTCAGCCAGAAGCACGTAGCAGGGATCCCCTATCCCATGACCCTCAGCCAGGGCCTATATCGACTGCAAACATCTCAATGCGCCGGCAACTCAGAAAAAGAACTTAAAAAATATAACTTTGAATGGTACACGACTCACCCACGAATGGACCCACACGGCCATGTCAGGAAGGCACTAGGGCCGGCATACGCCCACAAGTACCATGTTGAAGATTTCAAGGCAGATTGTAAAGATGATAAGGAGGTCCGCATGAGACACTACGTGCGAATGACATTGCAGTTTTTAAGAAGAGTGCAGCTGTTTCCGGTGCCAGACCAACTTGAGGAGGATGAGTCCACCCTTGTGCACCCGAGGTACCCTACAGTTGCCAACCTAGCAATCCCCTCCATCGATTGGGATGATCAAGAGGTCAAGGACCTGGATACTATCACCCAGCCGATTATAGCTCGCACTAGGGAATGGGTTGATGGGCAGGTAGCACAACTAAAGCAATGGGGGGTGGCTCTAACATATGAAGCGCTCAAGAGCGAGCCAAGTGCCACGGAGGACTTTGCCACCTCTACATCAGCTGGTGAGACTTCCAAGTCTCCCCCCGTCACCAGGTCCCAGAAGAGAAAAGAAGCAAAAATGGTACAATCTGCAGACCCCAAAGAACAAGCAACGAAGGACACGGGAGGCTCATCTCCCAAGAAGCTCAAGAGGACAGTGGTCACCACAGAAGTGTAGCCCCCCTTGCTCCTTCCTCCCCCGACTGGTGCGCTGCCCGCTTCTCAAGCTATGGTCGCCTCATCTCCGCCGACAGTGGACATCTCTGTCCATCTCGCCCCTTCGCCCCCGGCCGGGTCAATTATCAATATCGACTCCTCCTCTAGCATGACCACTTCCCCTTCCTCTGTTGCTGCCATGTCACCCATTACCTCCTTGCCTCTGGCAACAATAGCATCGCCTGTTCCCCTTTCCACTGTGCCTGAGGCTATTACATGGCACCTGCAGAGTCTTCCCACCGAGCTCTCGCAAATCCTAATGGACCCCGCACTCCAGGTAGCCCTCGCCCAAGCCCTCACAACAGCTCAGCCTTCGCAACCGCCAACGGGTCCGCCAACCATGGAGGCCATAATGCAAATTTCCAAGGAGTTGGAGGAGCTGGAATAGGAGGCTCTGAAACCTATCGAGGAAGAGGCTGATGATTACTACGAGCAACCTAAATACAAGCACAGAACCATCGACAAGGTGGCTTATGAGGAAGAAGAGACAGGCTCTTCCGAGTGCGGGGATGGAGAGGATGGCTCGGGTGCCAAGGAAATTATTCGGGTCTTCGATGAAGACGAGGAAGAAGAGTTGGCTCAGCAGCTAAAGGATGTTGGGGAGGAGGCAGAACGGTCGACACATGGTGAAGAGGGACAGCCGCCAGAGGGGCAGCTTGAAAAGAATTTATCTGAGGCCGAGACCCACATTGTGAAGAGCCCCGAACCCGAGGCTACTAAGGAGAAGAAAGAAGAAGGGGCAGCAAAAGAAGAAGATCCCACTCAGATATTATCCACCAAGCTGCCCGTCAAACGCCTCGTGTTTTATCATGACTCTGATGAAGAGGAGGAGAAGCTTCAAAAGGAAAAGGAGGCAGAAGTCTTGCCTCTAACTGAAAAGGGTGAAGGCAACTATGACGCACCCAAGGACAAATCTACCATGCCTGACTGGTTGGAAAAGCAACTTGAAAGGACAACCCCAGTTCCGACAGACCCAAGGTCAATATTGGAAGCCATCTTGGCTTGATCTCTAGCCACCACAAAGAAGGAGAAGAAGCCTAAGGTCCGTTCCAAGATAACCATGGACGCTTCTAGCTCCTGGGCAGCACAAGTAGCAACGCCAACTGTTGGCCAGGCCGGAGTTAGCTACAATATCTCTACAATTGACCTAGGGACATCGACCAGGGAATAGAAGGTCGAACATCTGGAGGAGTCAGTGGCCATGGTGGTGCATCTAATCAAACAGGACAAGGTCACCAAGGATGAGCTTAAGGCGCAGGTTGCGGCCCTGACCGATTATATCCAGCAGTGGTCCTCAATAGATGACTTGCCCACTACCTCTACAGCTGCACTGCAGCTACTCTCCAAGGAGCAGATAGATAAGCTAGAAAGGAGAAAAAATTTGGAGAGGACCACTGAGGATTGGTTCCAATAGGTCATAAGCATCGAAAACAAGCGGATCGACTTGGCTGTGCAGATAGCCATCAAGTTCCTAGATCTGGTCCGATCCCTAAAGGGTACGAAGAAACTCTGCACCAACTTCCCTGTAATCTATGACTCCGCCGCCCCGAAAATCGAAGCCATCCTTCAAATGCCAGAAAGCACATGGGAAGAAAAGCCAGGGCTAAAAAAAGAGGATCACTGATTGGTGGACATATGGCGTAGAGACCTTGTCAACCGGAAGGAAAGGATGGAGCAGATCCTGAACAAGGTCGATCCGGATATAGAATGGATCAAGGAGATCCGGACGGAATGCACCGAGTACCTTAAGTTAATGACGGGCCGTGATATGCCCACGGTATTATTGGATACCGAAAAGATCAAGCCATACTTTGAGGAAAAGATGAAGGATGGGACAGCCAGAGATATCACAACGGACTTCCTGAGTTTTACTGCCCACGCCTTCGACCGATCAGAACTTTTCAAAGATCAAGGCTCGAAGTATGATGAGGACTGGAAGCGGCTGGAGGATAATGCTAAAGAGTGGAGCTACCAAGCATTGAGATGCGAGATCCTTGAGATCGACAAGCTCCAGGTGGTCATCCTCAAGTACATTGAACACGCAGCTTCCGAGGAGCGAGAGGATAGCCCAGCCAAGGAAGAAGACCTCCCAGAAGAGTAGCTACAGCCAAGAAAACATCAATTAGCTATAGGACAAAAAAGCAATAGTGTCATCCACTAGATGATGAAATAGGGAAAGGACAAAGAATGTTTTTTAATTGTAAATCTATTTGGGGGTAGGTGAAACCCTATTTTGTAATGAATCTTGGCCACACAATTGTAATGAATCTTGGCCATTCATTTGACTTTTGGGAAACTATAAATAGAGCACTCCCCTCATTTGCAAAGGTGAGAGTTGAGTTGTTGTAAAGGCATGCTGCTGAAATTTATGAGAAATAGCATTGACTTGGTGCATTTCCTTGTTTTCTCTCATGTCAATTGATTCACTTCTCCAATCTTAGATGTTTAGGTTAGATCTCTTTGCTGTTTAGTTAGCTGTTCATGCTACTTGGGTAAATTTTAGGAATGCTGTGTGATGTTTATGAAAATTCCCGCTCTGTTGATGATCCCTTAGTCCATATTTTTTGCTATTTGCTAAAGGTAGATAGCTGTGCAAAGTTAGCCTGGACTTGATGAAAGCTGCCCCAAACACTTATCTTTAGTTCATGCATGTATGTGGTGGATGAAAGATAAAAATCTGCAGCCCTTAGAAGATAGCACAATTTCCATGATACTGTGAAATCCCTGGTTAAGTGGGATATTGTTTTAAGGAATTGTCCATTGCAGGAACTCCATTGTCACTATTCATTGCAAGTTTCAGACTTAGGAACTTTTCTGCCCCTTCGCTCTTTTTCCCCTTTTTTTAGAAATTAAACAATACCAAGGTTCATTGCACATTATAAAGCCAAATCTGCAACTAGATGGAGTTTGAAATTGCTGTTTGAACCTACAGCCAGCACATAACTGCTTTCATGCTAAGAAATCCTTTTTGAAGATCTAACTTCATGCTTTGTGCCCACACTTTGTATTTCTATAAGGCCGCCTTATGATTCCAACAAAACACATCAAACTACTGAGGTATCTAAGCACTGTCATGATCTGACATCCGAGAGACCTTGGGATAGTGTTCTGCAACTCGATTGTGAGAAATTGTCTTTCAAGAGAGGTAGTGCAATTACGCACCACCTGTGTTGAGAAGTGCATAAAATCACCATCAACAGAATTAGCGCTAGAAGGAGGGCCACTATCAGAATACTAAGCTACGAGATAAAGCGAAGCTGGATCAGATCGGATCATTCTCCCCGGAAAGGTTTCAAAGGTTTCTACGATCAACACCAAACAAGGGAGAATTTGAAGAATTGCAGCCTCCCATGAGGGCAAAACGAGCTCAAAGAAGTAGCGCCGCCTCTTCCTCTTCCTCCATTCCATCTGCCTCCATTTCACCCCCACCTTCATTTGGCTGGCCTTCACCTTCAACCTAACTATCTCAAACGACATTTGCACGTCTTACCTCCGACAGCCAGGGGTTCGCTCCTCTCCCATCCCTTTCAGCCCAAGGCGCAGTCCAGGTGGCCATAGCTCAAGGGCAGCCCCGCATTGTGGTTGTATTGCCAATACATCCCCAAATACCTATTCTCCAATAGCAAGTGCCACCTCCACCTCCCCCCATGGCTTGGCTTGCGCATAACCCTTCGCTGATACACTTTGCTGTTTACAATGACATGCCCAAGAATCTAGAGGGCTTTTGTTCAAAGTTCCATCCCCGCAACATGCAGAGAATAGCCGAAGAGCATATCAAGATATTCAAAACGATGATTACCGAAATGCAGGTGGATCACGAGGACGTGGCGTGTCGCCTCTTTCCGCATTCATTGGGAGAAGAGGCCTTCTACTGGTACATCAATCTGCCGAGGGGATCCATCACCTCGTGGAACTTGATGAAGAATGCCTTCCTGCAGAAGTATAAGATTCCTGTCAACCCCGCCGACCTTTACTAGCAGTTCATGTCCATCAGAAGGGAGGTCAACGAACCTATTGGCTCCTTCAATGATCGCTTCCATCGGGCTCACATGAGGCTTCAGGATCCATACCTCCATAATGATGCGGCCACTCTGCCAGTCTACTACGCGGCCGTGGATAACCTCACGGCGGTGTTAGTAAAAAGGATGCGCCCGCCGCCTGCTACCTTACTCACCGCCTATGCAGAAACCGTTATTGCAAGTGTAGACTTGGGACAAAATATCTCCAGCCTGCTGCCCTTTTTGGGGCCCGTCGCCCACCCAATGCAAATTCAGGGGCTCAATCAGGCGTTTTCTCACCAAACTCCTCTCATGAACCAGGTGCCTCAATTACCTATGGTGCCGCATCTGGGGCAGCCGTTGAATTATGCGCCTCCCACGATTTCTTATTTGCAGCCCTAGCAGCAGTACAACTATTCCCAGATAGCTCCGCAGCAACAAGCATATTCTCAACAGCCCCAGGGGCCATTGTACTTATCGGGACCGGACTTTCCTCCAGCATATCAAAATCAGCCAGCGGCCCCGCCCACTTTTCTCCAAAATCCGGTGCCGTCGCCTGGAGGTGCGGCCAAGAAAGACAAACTAGAAGAGCTGACAGAGATGATTAAGAAGATGTCCACGAAGATGACGCATCTGAAGAACTAGAATAATCAGCTATAGGCCTCCCAACGTAATTTTTAGGCCAACCTTAACAGGGACAGTCGAGAGTCTCGAGACAATAGAGATAACAGGGACAATCGTGAAGTGGGCACCTCCTCCGGGCAGAATTATGAGAGGGGGCAGAACTCCAATCAAAATGCAGAAAGGAGGCCTTCTCAGAGGAAAAACCGCACATGGAACACCAGGCCCAACAACGGTGGTGTCCCCACGCCATTCAATCAACCGGCAAGCCATGACAAAACATCCGGCGGTGTGTATTTGGCTAAAGCAACTTTGTCTGGATGGTGCTGACTTCACAAAACCAATAGGCATTCTGAGCTGGATTGTCCTGAGTTCCAGACAGCTGCTGAAATCTTCCAAGTGGAGGTACAAAATACCATCGACGATTCCAACTATAGGGATATTGTCCCATCGGAGCCCTACGATTCCTCATGTTTGGTGGTCAATCAGGCACTGTTTCTGCGAGGCGATCACAATGAACCCAAGGCAGAGCCCGCCCCTATTGAGGATGAGAAAGGGCAAGAGGTAAGTAATGAATCAGCTCTAGCTTAGCTTTTTGATTCGGTAAATAATGGTCTAGTGGATGAAGAAGAGCCATTTGTGGATGAGGTCCACATGTTCCATCAACAGTCGAGCCCCTATTTCCTTAGGAATAGACAAGCCGGCGGACCCTTCACAACTTCTACCCCACCAAACAATTTCGCTACTCTGCCCGATCCAAATGCCAGTAATAATCCAGGGCTACCCCACATACCTGCCCAATATCTCAACAAGAACCAATCCCAAAACCAACCGCAAAGTCAGCCTCAGAGCCAACCCCAAAATCCACCTGGGCAAACCAAGATTCAAACCCCTAGTTCTCCCATAGGCCGAGCTTTTAGCTCTGAAATCAAGCAAATGGGTGAATATGTGGCGAAAGAGTTCAGGAAGGTCAAAATTAGTTTGTCGGCCTTCGAATTACTCAAGGTTCCTGCTGTGAGGCACGCCTTCTTCAGGGTTCTGAATGGGACTCCCTCATCTACCACAACACAAGAGACCCCAGCCAAAAGTGTAACCTTTGAGGAACCCAGGAGAGAACAGGAAGCATAGGACAATACCGAAAGAAGGAGCAGTGTGCCCGTAAATCAATTGGTAAATAGATATGTTGAAAATGAGCCAAAAAAGGCTAGTAGACAGCCTCCCAAGGACCAGCAATTTAAGCAAACTAAGGATACAGGAAATGATAGGAACAAAGGCCAAATAGCTCAAATGGACACACACGTGGGCATCCTCCAAGGGAGACCGGAAACTCCCTCGTTCCTGACTACTATTAGGGTCTTTGGGAAGAACTTGCACAACTGCCTGCTCGATTCAGGCGCATCTGCCAACGTCATGCCCTTGGCCGTATGCAAGGCTCTTGGCATCACTCCCACACCTTCAAAGAGAAAGGTCACCCAGTTGGACAAAACAGAGATCAACATCGTAGGTGAAATAAACCGCATCCCCATGCAAATTGCTGCAGACCCCCGGATACAGCAGGTTGTTGATATCCAAGTGGCAGACATTCCTAATGCTTATAAAATCATTCTGGGGAGAGTTCACCAAGGCGCTGAACAGATACACTGCCACTGACCTTTCTCACATGTGGTTGCCGTGGAAGGGGCTGCCAAATCAGATCCGTATTGACCGTGAACCCCATATGAAGTATATGATCATGGAATACAATAATCTTAGTGAGGTGCTGTTCGCTGAGACCGACTTAGGGAATTATCGCCCTTTTGCTTACCAAAATGAGCTTGAGCTTTAGGAAGAATGTGCAGATGAGGTATTGCTGGTGTTGTGCAGTCCCTCGGCGGATCCCACTCGAATGCCCCTTGATACCGAAACATTGATAGAGACAGATGATGAGCCGAAAAAGATGACGACTAGGGATTGTTCGATGGCTTCCAGGGGTTCATGGAAAAATGTGTAAGAGATCAGCTCGACCTAGGAGCTAGAATGAATTTTTAGGATCTCTTGTTGCCGAACTGGTGCAAGGTCCACAACGCTGCTCACTCTGAGTTCAACTGTTGCCTGTGCCAAGCAGCGATGGAGCATGTTAAGAAAGCCGCTATTCCTCCGACAGGAACACCAAAGGAGACACCACCAGAACCACCTGCTGATCATTGCCTCGACCCGGAAAGCCTTCCTAAGATCACAAGGCCCGCTGTCCAGCCGAAAGGGAACAAAAGCTCAATCAGACCCGAAACTAAGGAATCCTCTACGTGCTGGATGCTCCAGTTTGATGGATCGAAGTCAAGACAAGGAGCTGGAGTAGGGATCAAACTCATCAGTCCAATGGGTAAGACATTTCTCGCTGCCCACCGGTTGTAGTTTTATTGCACCAATAACGTAGCAAAATATGAGGCCTTAGCCCTTGGCCTTCTTATGGCCTTGAAGAAAAATGTGAAGGTATTGCAAGTCTTCGGGGATTTCGCGCTTGTAGTTAAGGAGGTCCGAAAATTATACTCCTGTCATGATCGGAGACTCACCAATTACAGGCACAGGGTTTGGGATCTCCTAGAGAGCCTAGATGCATTCAACATACAATTGATCCCTCATGCTCAGAACCACACAGCTGATGCCTTGGCTCAAGCAGCTGGCACGTTACAACCCCTATCTTTGTCTAGGCTTAAGAAATTCACCGTTGAGCTAACATCCACGCCAGCAGTCCCGGATAATGTTACTCACCTGCAAGTCTTTAACGATGACAAGCATATCCTCTAGTTCATCACGAGTTCTGACGTCTTCGCTGCCCAAATAATTGATGAAGCTGATCCGCAGGAGGCTAAATTGGACATAGAGGGGGTTATCAATCTGAAAACCAACACGATCCCTAGAGGTATGGTTCAGCTGGAGCGTGTATTTGACCTAGATCAGATTAGGGATCAGGATCGGCAAACAAAAAAGGATGCTATAAGCAACCAGTGCAATGCTCACAACCTGGGCACGGCCGATGATACCAAGAACATTTTTATTGGGAAGGTATGTACGCCCGAAGAGAAGAAGGGAGTCACAGATGCATTGAAAAGACATCATGACATGGTGGCATGGAGTTACGAGGATTTGAAAATGTATGACACCTCTGTCATCACACACACCATCCCTCTTAAGATAGAAGTGAGGCCATTTCACCAACGACAACGCCCTATCAATGCCTTGCTAGAACCTATTGTTTACAAGGAGGTGTAGAAATTACTTTCAGCAAGAATCATCTTTCCCGTTAGGCACTCTACATGGGTGGCTAATTTGGTCCCGGTCAGGAAAAAGAATGGAGAGATCAGATTGTGCGTGGATTTTCGCAATCTCAATTACGCCTCAGAAAAGGACAACTATCTAGTGCCTTCACTAGATGAAGTGTTGTAAATCGTCAACGGCTCCCAGATGATGTCGTTCCTCGATGGATACTCCAGATATAATCAAGTAATGGTACAATACGAGGATCACCACAAGACTGCGTTCACCACTAAGTGGGGGACATTTGCATATAGAAGAATGTCGTTCGGGCTCGTCAACGCCGGTGCCACTTTCCAACGCGCCATGGATATCACGTTCAAGGACCTGATTGGCAAATGTATAATCATCTATATGGATGATTTGACCGTATTCTCTAAGAAGCGAGGTGATCATGTCTCCGACCTATGCAAAGTATTTCAGAGATGCAGGGAATTTAGGGTTTCTCTCAACCCCAAGAAGTGCATTTTCAGAGTGACCGAAGGCAGGCTACTCGGGCACATCATCTTAGAGCAAGGAATCTCCATTGATCCTGAACGCATTGAGTTGTTACTCAAGATTCAGCCCCCGAGCAGCGAGAAGGAATTAAAGTCTTTCTTCGGAAAGATCAATTTTGTCCAGAAATTCATCACAGGTTTCGCGAAAATTGTCAAACCTCTCAATGCCATGCTCAAGCAGGACGCTAAAGTTGAATGGACGCCAGATGCCAAAAAATCCTTCGAGGAGATCAAGCAGGCCATTGCTAAGGCACCTGTGTTAGTCAGTCCAGATTATCTGAAGTCATTCTATATCTACTCATTTGCTTCGGAGCATTCTTGTGCCAGTATGTTGACCCAAAAGGATGATGAAGGAAATGAGCATCCGATCACCTTCATGAGTGCCCCACTCAAAGATGCTAAATTGCGTTACCACAACATAGAAAAGCAAGTGTACGCTCTCGTTAAGGGAGTAAAAAAATTTAGACACTACATTCTACGCAACAAGGTGTTCGCAATTGTCCCCGACCCAGCAGTCAAAACGCTTCTCATGCAAAACGAGTTGGGCAAACGGAGGGCTAAGTGGGTCACTCTGCTCCAAGAATATGATATGGAGATCCAACCAATGAAATTGGTAAGAGGGCAGGCACTCACCTGTACAATGGCCGAAACAGCAACAGAGGCCGGACCTGAACTCACGGTACAGCAATATCAGCTTGAAGATGTCTCCCCGGGAGAATGGTACCAAGTATTGTTTATTATCTGCTCAATCATAAGTGTCTGCCGCATCTGCAAGGAGTCTAGAAGAGGACCCTTAAATTGAAAAGCAACGGTTATATGCTACAGGGTTCTATTCTTTATAAGAAGAATCATGAGGGAGTTTATTTAAGATGCCTCGGCAAAGAGGAAGCAGAACGCATTCTGAGGGAGTTTCACAATAAGTTTGGTACATGCCATGGCTCGGGTTCTTCTATGGCACATCAGATATTAAGGGCAGGGTACTATTGGCCAACTGTCTTCAAGGATACCCATGGCCATGTCCATTCATGCCATACGTGCCAGACCGCTGCCACCAGGGAGGGGAATGCTGCTATCCCACTGCAGCCCGTGCTAGAGGTAAGGCCTTTTGCACAGTGGGGTCTCGACTTCATCGGTCCGGTAAGCCCTCCATCATCTGCGGGACACAGGTATATTCTGACCGCTACTGATTATTGTACTAGATGGATGGAAGCAATAGTTTGTAAGCATTGTACAACTGAAGTAGTTACTGATTTCTTAGAAAGTTTCATTTTAAATCGCTTTGGTTGTCCGTATGCTTTGGTATGTGATAATGGACCTGCCTTCGCCTCATTAAAATTTGCTAGCTGGGCGTTTGACTATGGGATTGCCCTCAAATTCTCATCCAATTATTACCCTCAGGGAAATGGCCTTGCCGAGTCCACAAACAAGAATTTGATTACCGTGATCAAAAAGCTGCTAGATAGGAATCCCAAGGACTGGCATACCCAGCTCTGTTTTGCCCTTTGGGCTGATTGCACCCGCCACAAGGCTGCCCTTGGTGATTCTCCGTTCCACCTTGTCTATGGCCTTGAGCCTATATTCCCCATCCACCTGAAGATCCCTACTTTTTAGTTCATCAACGATTTTTATGAAGGTGGAGATTGTAGGGAAGCTCGATTAGCTGAGCTCTTACATTTAGAGGAAGTCTGAAATCACGCAATAGAAATTTTTGCCAAACATCAGGGTGTAGTCAAGAGACGGTTCGACCGTCGAGCCAAAATTAAGGCCTTTAGGATTGCAGATTTGGTCCTATATTGGGACAAGGCCCATGAAAAGAAAGGGGGACACAATAAATTCGACAAGCTCTGGCTTGGCCCCTTTCAGATAGCTGAGATTTTGGGAGATAATGCCTTCCGCCTAAAGAACTTAACCGGTGAGCACCTAAAGCATTACTTCCAGGCTTGAGCTCCTTCGAGCTCTTTATTGTAAATACCTGTGTATAGGTTAGAATAGTTGTTTTCTTGCTTGTTGGCTTTCTGTTTGCATCCCCTTTTGCTTTTTCCCTCCCGGCAGTTTTGTTTTCGAAAGAGGTATCCCGCTCCTTTACGGAGGCCGTGCTAGCTTAACAAGTGGTTCATTTTGCTGTCTGTTCTTTGTGTTCTCTGGCTAAACATTCACTCTAGACTATTGGTCTTTGCAAAGCTGTCCGCGAATGATTTCCTTGTCTGAACTCTACTCAGAACTTGCCCCTTTCACCGGATCTTCTTACCCGCATCTCGGATCTTGCACAAATCACATAATAATAAATTCTGAAGGACCGTGCTATGGTTGTCATGACACCCAAGTGAGTGAAAAATCCTAAGTCTACTCCAGTGACCACTGCAGTCTCAAACCCATTGTAGGCTTCAATGCTTACCTGGTCAAACTAAATGGTAAAAGAGAAATGAAATATCAAAGCAAAAAAGGAAGAAAAGAAACTTTGAAAAAGAGAACAAATGACCATATGGGCATTCGGATAACTCTACCGGGGCTATGGACGCCCGGCCGGCAGTAGAGCAATATCCATGAGATTGTAGCGACAACTCCGCCGGGGCTATGGACGCCTGACTGGCAGCGGGGCAATGTCCAAGTTACTTTTGGTGTTAGGCAACCTACGTAGCTCACTTGGTTAAAGTAATAACCTTGGTTACTATCCATAGGAAAGGAATGAACTCACTCTACACACACTTTCGAGATGTCATGTAAGCTGACCTAATTAAGGATCTCGTTCTCCCGGATTCATCCTCAGAAGCCGCTCCTGGTCTGCGAAACCAGAGATTCTGGGTCCTAAATGAATATTTATCCCTAGAACGCTCTAGAGTGTTCCCCAGCGGAGTCGCCATTTATTGTGCCCTCAGCACACATGCCCTGTTCGGAATGGGGTCCCTCTTTTCTTTTGCCTTGTCGGGTCTTTTGGGGCTGCCTTGTTTTGCGTGCCCCTCTTTTTGATGTTCCGCATGGTCGATACTGCTCCAAGGTTTCATCCTAAAATTGACCGTGCCTCCCTTTTGGTTTTTGCTGCACTCCGAGGCCTCGTGGGTTCCTTGGGCCTTTTGGGCTTTGGGGCGGCCCTCGGCCCTGCTGGGCCCGGGCCTCCGGGGTTCCCTTATCAGGCTTCCGCCTTTCGTTCGCCGCCCTGGCGGCGTTCCCCGAGCGCCTTTCTGCCCTCCGGAGCCCGCCCTGCTAGTTGTCGTCTGGAGGTCTTCGGGGATTTCCCGGGCAACCCCTGCTCCTCCGGTCCTCGGGCTCCGGAAGTCCGTATCCAAACTTCCGTCCCGGGATCGCCGTCCGCGATGGCGACCCTGCGGCGGCCGCCCGCCCTTCGGGCCCCCGGGTGTTCCTTGCCGCTGCCATTGAAATAAAAAGCGAAATCTTTTGGCGGCGAACTCTCCACCGCACCCCGCCCTCCGGGCCCCGAGCGTTCTGTCGCCGCCATCGTCAAAATCATATTAAATTCGCGCAGCGGTCGTCATTGCGCGGCTTCCCGCCTGCCGGATCCCGAAGCCCTCGCCGCCTCCACCAACCTAAATTTGAATTTCACCAACTTTTGGCGCGGTCGTATGTGCATTTAATGAGAGCATTAATGGCGAGGGGGGTATATAATGCATGGTCCCCAATGTCATTTTCACTTTGAGAACTCGAGCAAATTGGAGCAGCGACCAAATTGGAGCCCACTTCCTTCTGTAGCATCTTGGTCGTCATCACAAAGTTCGTTCCGTCAATTCACAGTGGTTTGCACACCTCCCCGCTTGGCGTATCCGAGGTAGGCCATCATCGTTTTCCCTCCTATTGTTTTTCGTCATTTTGGGGATTTAAAATGAATTGAACAATAAATTAAGTGGCATAAAACTAAACAACACCCCGTCACGTCCATAACCCATGTCCTCAAATTTCCAGAACCCATCGAAATTGCCCTCGCTGCCGGCTCGGGACTCGTCCATGTCGTGGGTGTTCTTCGCACAGTGCAAAGGCCCTTCTCGGGCCCGAAACCCTCCATCACTGTCGGCATCAGGAACCACAAAACTGCTAACAGAAGTCTGCCCTGCCAGGCCCGGGCCTCCGGGTTTTCTCTCCCTAGCCTCCGCATCAAATTTTCCACCGTTGCAATGTCAAAATCTCCCGGCGAGGCGCCATCTACTTCCCTGCCCTCCGGGCCTGGATGTCCGGAGTTCTATCTCTGGAACTCTGTGACGGTTCCGCCGTCGTCGACGGCGGAACCCCTACGGCTGCCCGACCTTCGCTGGGCCCCGGAGATACCTTCGCCGCCGCCGTCGCCTGATCACTGCATATATCTTGCGGAGGCCGTGGGAGCGCGTCGTCCCGCCTCTTGGGTCCTGGGACGGCTTTCGCCTCCGTCGGCTATGGGTTGCCATAACTTCCCAGTGGTCGTCGTCTTGCATCCTCCCATGGGCCGGATCCTGGAGTTCTCCTCACCGTCGGCACTGAGGCACATTACAGAATCTTTTGGCGACGAACCTCCGTCAGCTCCCCGCCCTCCGGGCTCCGGTCTTCTCCTCGCCGCCGCCTTTCTAAATGATCTAAGATTATGCGGTGGCTTTCGCGACGCAGCCTCCTGACCACCGAGGCCCGGTGCTCCGAATGCCATCCGGTTTATATTGTTTAACCAAACCTCGTTTCGGTGGTCTCTTGCCTCCCGGACTCCGGTCTTCAAACTTCCTCAGCCGGACTTCCGTCTGATGTCCGCCGTCACCGGATTCCCAGCCTGGAACCTCCAAAGCTCCTTAAATCAATCCAAACCAATTCAAATTGAGAATCTGACTTCGACCCACATTCTAAATCATGCCGTTCTGCATCTAGGGTCTCTTAAAACATCAAAATCTGACCAACGGGGGTCTCCGGGAACTTTCGGTCATGTTTTCCCTCCCTGATAGCATTCCTGCTAGGGAAGTCCGGCCCTCCGGGCCCGGATTATCCAAACGCTCTAAAATGAAATCGATATCATCTGAGGATTAAATTTATGATGTATTTGAATAGTTATTTAGATGATACGCCCATAATGTGGACTAACATTAACGTTATTGGTGTTTTGTTGTGCTGACTTCGCCCTTTGCTTGTAGGATATATGGAATCGGCTGCAGGAACATCAGGGGCCTCCACCGAAAAGGACAAGGGCAAGAAATCTGGAAGGGCTGCTCGGGGAAAAGACAACAAAGATCAGATGAAGTTCCAATTTTAGGGTAAGCCGCTCCAGTCAAAGATCTCGACTAATTGGAGAGAGATCTCAGATACCAATATTGCCCAGGTGGACATAGATGAGTTCACCTAGAGGGTCAAGGTCGACCCTAAAACAAAGAATGCCCGGTTAATATGCCAAAGTGGAATTGCCAAAGCTGCTGGCTTCCCTCCGTCTCTAATAGTACCTGAATTAGTAATGGCTTGCCAAGAAGCCTACCAGACGGATACCAGAACAATCGTGGACAAGGAGGGGAATATCCTCGCCGACATGTCTCCGGAAGGAATTACAAAAACCTTCCACATTCCCACATTCCCGCATATGCAGATCCCCACGTTGGAGCAATGTCAGGTGGCATGGGATGCCAATCCATTGGGCTACAAGAAGTCAATTAACATTTACTGGCTTAAGGAGAAACGGGGCAGTGCTGCAAAGGTTCCCCAAGAGCTGTTTCGCAGTGACTTTCAGGAGAATTATCATGACTTGGTGACTATGCTAAGCAGGGTCATGGGCCTCCCAGCAGCCGCTACTTCCAAGAGTGGATGGCTTACTACATTGAACAGATCATACGAGGGAATGAGGATGTAAAAACTAAGATCTCATTCAACTGGGGATGCATCATCAGTAACTGTTTCCACGAGCAGTTTGTAAATGTCAGGAAAAGCTCCAAGTTCTACATGACCTCATACCTAGTATATTCCTTGGCAAGTCAGAGACAATATAGTGGGCTATTTATGGCGGCAGATCAGGATCACAAACGAGGGCTTAAGCCTTTTGACCGGTACCCTCAGCTACAATACCGCTACTTCAAAAAGGAGTACTGCCGAGTCAATGATGCCTTCATAGGCCACATTATCAGATTGATAGCCGGGGACTTCGAGAGAAGGGTATCCCACAGTGCCTGGGAGCTCCTAAAAGAGTATGCCTTCCTCTTCATTTAGTTTCCTAAGTTCACTTACATCCGCGCCCAAGGATTTAGAGAACGGCCGAACAAGTTGCCAAGATACCCGAACGACCGGATCATTCTCCTAGATCTTTCCTGACAGCTCCAACATATTCAGATGGTCTTCAGCTAGAAGCACGTAGCAGGGATCCCCTATCCCATGACCCTCGGCCAGGGCCTATATCGACTGCAAACATCCCTATGCGCTGGTAACTCAGAAAAAGAACTTAAAGAATATAACTTTGAATGGTATACGGCTCGCCCACGAATGGACCCACATGGCCATGTCAGGAAGGCGCTATGGCCGGCATACGCCCACAAGTACCATGTTGAAGATTTCTAGGTAGATTGTAAAGATGATAAGGAGGTCCGCATGAGACACTACATGCGAATGACAGTGCAGTTTTTGAGGAGAGTGCAGCTGTTTCCGGTGCCAGACCAACTTGAGGAGGATGAGTCCACCCTTGTGCACCCGACGTACCCTGCGGTTGCCAACCTGGCAATCCCCTCCATCGACTGGGACGATCAAGAGGTTGAGGACCTGGATACTATCACCCAGCTGATTATAGCTCACACTAGGGAATGGGTTAATGGGTAGGTAGCACAACTAAAGCAACTGGGGGTGGCTCTAACATATGAAGCGCTCAAGAGCGAGCCAAGCGCCACGGAGGACGTTGCTGCCTCTACATCAGCTGGTGAGACTTCCAAGTCTCCCCCCATCACCAGGTCCCAGAAGAGAAAAGAAGCACAAACGATACAGTTTGCAGACCCCAAAGAACAAGCAACGAAGGACATGGGAGGCTCATCTCCCAAGAAGCTCAAGAGGATAGTGGTCACCAGAGAAGTGCAGGCCCCCTTGCTCCTTCCTCCCCCGACTGGTGCGCTGCCTGCTTCTCAAGCTATGGTTGCCTCATCTCCGCCGACAGTGGACATCTCTATCCATCTCGCCCCTTCACCCCCGGCCGGGTCAATTATCAATATCGACTCCTCCTCTAGCATGACCACTTCCCCTTCCTCTGCTACTGCCATGTCACCCATTACCTCCCTGCCTCTGGCAACAATAGCATCACTTGTTCCCCTTTCCACTGTGCTCGAGGCTATTACACGGCACCTACAGAGTCTTCCCCTCGAGCTCTCGCAAATCCTAATGGACCCCGCACTCCAGGCAACCCTCGCCCAAGCCCTCGCAACAGCTCAGCCTTCGCAACCGCCAACGGGTCCACCAACCATGGAGGCCACAATGCAGATTTCCAAAGAGTTGGAGGAGCTGGAACTGGAGGCTCCGAAGCCTATCGAGGAAGAGGCTGATGATTACTACGAGCAACCTAAATACGAGCACAGAACCATTGACAAGGTGGCCTATGAGTAAGAAGAGACAGGCTCTTCCGAGGGCAGGGATGGAGAGGATGGCTCGGGTGCCAAGGAAATTATTCAGGTCTTCGATGAAGACGAGGAAGAAGAGTTGGCTCAGTAGCTAAAGGATTTTGGGGAGGAGGCAGAATGGTCGCCACGTGGTGAAGAGGGACAGCCGCCAGAGGGGCAGCCTAAAAAGAATTTATCTGAGGCCGAGACCCACATTGCGAAGAGCCCCGAACCCGAGGCTGCTAAGGAGAAGAAAGAAGAAGGGGTAGCAAAAGAAGAAGATCCCACTCAGATATTATCCACCAAGCTACCTGTCAAATGCCTCGTGTTTTATCATGACTCTGATGAAGAGGAGGAGCTTCAAAAGGAAAAGGAGGCAGAAGTCTTGCCTCTAACTGAAAAGGGTGAAGGCAGCCATGACACACCCAAGGAAAAATCTACCATGCCCAACTGGTTGGAAAAGCAGCTTGAAAGGATAACCCCAGTTTCGACAGACCTTAGGTCGAGATTGGAAGCCATCTTGGCTCGATCTCTAGCCACCACAAAGAAGGAGAAGAAGCCTAAGGTCCATTTCAAGATAACCATGGATGCTTCTGGCTCCCGGGCAGCACAAGTAGCAACGCCAACTGTTGGCTAGGACAGAGTTAGCTACAATATCTCTACAATTGACCTAGGGACAATGACCAGGGAACAAAAGGTTGAACATCTGGAGGAGTCAGTGGCCATAGTGGTGCATCTAATCAAACAAGACAAGGTCACCAAGGACGAGCTTAAGGTGCAGGTTGCAGCCCTGACCAATTATATCCAGCAGTGGTCCTCAATAGATGACTTGCCCACTACCTCTACAGCTACACCGCAGCTACTCTCCAAGGAGCAGATAGATAAGCTAGAAAGGAGGAAAAATTTGGAGAGGACCACTGAGGATTGGTTCCAAGAGGTCATAAGCATCAAAAACAAGGGGATCAGCTTGGCTGTGCAGATAGCCAACATGTTCCTGGACCTGGTCTGATCCCTAGAGGGTACGAAGAAACTCTTCACCAACTTCCCTACAATCTACGACTCCACCACCCCAAAAATTGAAGCCATCCTTCAAATGCCAGAAAGCACATGGAAAGAAAAGCTAGGGCTAAAAAAAGAGGATCACTGGTTGGTGGACATATGGCGTAGAGACCTTGTCAACCAGAAGGAAAGGATGGAACAGATCCTGAACAAGGTAGATCTGGATATAGAATGGATCAAGGAGATCCGGATAGAATGCATCGAGTACCTTAAGTTAATGACGGGCCATGATATGCCCACGGTACAATTGGACACCGAAAAGATCAAGCCATACTTTGAGGAAAAGATGAAGGACGGGACAGGTGGAGATATCACAATGAACTTCCTGAGTTTTGCTGCATGCGCCTTCGACCGATCAGAGCTTTTCAAAGATCAAGGCTCGAAGTATGACGAGGACTAGAAGCGGCTGGAGGATAACGCTAAAGAGTGGAGCTACCAAGCATTGAGATGCGAGATCCTCGAGATCGACAAGCTCCAGGCGGTCATCCTCAAGTACATTGAACACACAGCTTCCGAGGAGCGAGAGGACAGCCCAGCCAAGGAAGAAGACCCCCCAGAAGAGTAGCTACAGCCAAGAAAATAGCAATTAGCTATAGGACGAAAAAATAATAGTGTCATCCACTAGATGACGAAATAGGGAAAGGACAAAGAATGTTTTTTAATTGTAAATCTATTTGGGGGTAGGTGAAACCCTATTTTGTATTGAAACTTGGCCACACAATTGTAATGAATCTTGGTCATTCATTTGACTTTTGGGAAACTATAAATAGAGCACTCCCCTCATTTGCAAAGGTGAGAGTTGAGTTGTTGTAAAGGCATGCTGCTGAAATTTATGAGAAATAGCATTGACTTGGTGCATTTCCTTGTTTTCTCTCATGTCAATTGATTCACTTCTCCAATCTTAGATGTTTAGCTTAGATCTCTTTGCTGTTTAGTTAGCTGTTCATGCTACTTGGGTAAATTTTAGGAATGCTGTGTGATGTTTATGAAAATTCCTGCTCTCTTGATGATCCCTTAGTCCATACTTTTTGCTATTTGCTGAAGGTAGATAGCTGTGCAAAGTTAGCCTGGACTTGATTAAAGCTGCCCCAAACACTTATCTTTAGTTCATGCATGTATGTGGTGGATGAAAGATAAAAATCTGTAGCCCTTAGAAGATAGCACAATTTCCATGATACTGTGAAATCCCTAGTTAAGTGGGATATTGTTTTAAGGAATTGTCCATTACAGGAACTCCATTGTCACTATTCATTGCAAGTTTCAGACTTAGGAACTTTTCTGCCCCTTCGCTCTTTTTCCCCTTTTTTTAGAAATTGAACAATACTATGGTTCATTGCACATTATAAAGCCAAATTTGCAACTAGATGGAGTTTGAGACTGCTGTTTGAACCTACAACCAACACATAACTGCTTTCATGCTAAGAACTCCTTTTCGAAGATCTAACTTCATGCTTTGTGCCCACACTTTGTATTTCTGTAAGGGCGCCTTGTGATTCCAGCAAATCACATCAAACTACTGAGGTATCTAAGCACTGTCATGACCTGACATCCAAGAGACCTTGGGATAGTGTTCTGCAACTCGATTGTGGGAAATTGTCTTTCAAGAGAGGTGGTGCAATTACGCACCGCCTGTGTTGAGAAGTGCATAAAAACACCATCAATAGAAAGCAGTACCTTCAAGATCTATCTCCATCAAGCAAGAGTCAAAAACTACATCCATTGCAACCATTGCTTACATGTTTGCACCACTTTATTGCTAGAGTTTGTTGTGTTGCAACATTACTATTTGTCCATTCATAGTTTCTTTGATTTCAAGGTTTAATTACCAACAAGGGGTTTGACCAATGCAAACCCCTATTCTCTAACCCCACAACATTTTTCCCTCTTCTTGTTTGTGATTTGTAGGGCTAGGTTGTAGATTTTCCAAGAAGAAAAGTTGGAGAAAAGTTTTCCAATCCCTAAAGTTGTCAAAGTTGTCATCAATCCTTGGAGAAGCCTTGAGAAGACCTACAGGTGGTAATTTACAGTTTCAGATACATAAACCAGTAAGAAAAAGCAGAGTAGACTAAGAGGCATATAATCTAGTTCAGAACTTCCAAAAAAGCAGAAGTGGACTAATTCGCCACTATTGGCGAATGAGTTCCACTGTAAAGGCTTGACAAACATTTTTACAGATTTGGATACCCTTTTGGCTGAAATATATTCCTGCAAATTTTCCTAGAAACTAGACTAATTCACCCAGATTGGAAAATGAGTCTTAGTTAGCATAACACTATATTTTTCTTTGATCAAGATCTCCATTCTACCTTCTTCAATCTTCTAGGTGCACACTTTCAGTTTCATAGCCTAGATCCTTCTATTGCATTTTACTTGTCCTTCTAGGTCATTTAGTGTTGTCTTGCATGCAATTAGGGTTTTTACATTGTGTTTTCCATTACATTGTCTTTTCCAAGTTTACACTTTGTGGTGAACCTCTCATTAGATCTCATTTGACCCCTAGGACAACCCTATTACTAGATTTCAATCTCCTTTGCATTGAAATCTCAAGGTATTGTTCTTGAGTGAAAAGTGTGGAAATAGCCTCTCTCCTTTTAGGTCCAAAACTCTAGAAGTGAAAGAGAGACCCCAATTTCTTCTTTTTATTTTGGTGAACCTACATATAGAGCATCATATTTTTTTATTTGGAGTGCATTTACATCTTAGATTTAGCTTTCATTAACATTGCATTAGGTTTTTCATTGGTTAATTTTCATTCTAGGGTTTCAATTCTTGCATTAGTGAAAGCTCATTTAGCTTGAATTATTGCATCTAATTTCATTGAAAATTGGTAAAATTATCCATTTGCATCTCATATTTGCTTTAGAAAACATTAAAAAGCATAAAATCCAATTCTAAAATTCTAAAAAAATTCAAAAAAATAGTACTTGGAGTCATTTGCCACTTAGGGTGAATCAGTCCCATTGCATTAGGGCGAATCAGTCCCATTGCATATTTTTCACTACATTTTCTTACATTTAATCTTCATTTTCTGAATTATTTTTTCTGGTTTCCACATTTCTGTTTCACTTTCCAAAACTTTAGTTATAAGTATTTCATTCTTATTAGCTTACATTGTATTTGCACTCAACCCACATTTAGTAGCATTTTTATGAGTGTTTGGTGTCTTATTGCTAATACCATAGTAAGAAGAAGTTTGACACTCATGTCATCCTGCAATAACACAATCATTGTGGACCTTGGGTTATATAGAGCTTCCACTCCTAGTATTGACACTAGTACAATAGGCATGGATAACACCCTTAGCAACTCTTTTCCTTCAAGTAGCATGCAAGATGAACCAAAGAATGATAACATCCCTCAAGAAAACATAATTCAAATTCATGAGAATCTAGTAAACCTACAACATCAAATAATCCTTGACAAAATTTCAACCACTGCAATTACTACCATAGCAAACATTCATCACATGCTTGAAAGTGAAGATGACCTTGACCTTGTGAAAAACATAATGCAAATCTTTAAAAAACATATTCCCTCAACCACTAGTTGAAATTTTCCAACAAACAATGTTACAAGTCAAGGAGGAACTCAAATTCCTCCTCCCACAACAATAGCCTCAATACCTACCTATATCACTCCCCAAGCCACAAAAACAATGCAACAATTTAGTAATGTGATTCTGTCCCTGGGTATTCCTACTAGCATCCCTAGTTCCTATGTGGCATTGCAAGTTATATCTCCTACCTTACCACCTATAAGCATTCCATTCACTTGTCCTATGAACACATAAACTCCATCACCACTTCCACTTCCATCTCATAATATAAGCAATGACTCTCTCATAATGTGACTTTTTCAAACCATCTCATCCCTTCAAAAGAAAATTTCCAACATCAACCAAAATAAAAATGGACCACCTACATATTATGTCAAAAGCAATCCATTATCCTTGGAGATATTATGAACACTGATGCCACAAGTTGTAGAGGTGCCTAGATTTGAGAAATATGAAGGGAAGGGAGAGCCTTCTAACCATGTTAATGCCTACACTATCTTATGTACTAACTTTATACTTGATGATATAAAATTTTGGCAAAACTTTTTCCTAGGTCCTTGAAAGAAACCGCCTTGGAATGGTTCTCTTCTTTACTGAACAACTCAATTCATTGATTCAATGAACTTTTCAAAGCATTTTTAAACCACTTCCAAGTGCATATGACTCCTAAAATGACCCTGGCCAATTTGATTAGATGCAAGCAAAAAGAGGAAGAAAAGATAACTGATTTTATCTCACGCTACCAATCGCTTTATTCCTAAATCAATGTCAAGGTTCTTGACCCACACCTTCAAAATGTGTTCATAGAAAAATTGCAAACTAAGATCCAAGACAAGCTTACAATGATGAAATTCATATCCTTCATGTACTTATGCACTACCCTCTACGATTATCAAAATTTGGTTAATAGTCAAGATATAAAGTCTAGTTCTAGACGAATTGAGAGATATGAACCCGTAAACCAAAACAATTCCCAACCTTTTAGAAAGAAAAATAAAGGGTTTCTTCAATTTAACCCTCCTAGAAAAAAAACTCAAAATTTCAACAACTAAGTAGTTGTTGTCAAAACCACGGTGCCCTATAGCTATGGGGATATGAAAAGAAAATTCACTCCCTTGCCTGATACCCTTCATAACACAATGTCCCAACTTTTAGAACAACAAATGATTACCTTACCTCCCGTCAAAACACTCGATCCTAATAAGCCTTTACCCCTATGCTTTAAATCAAATTCTTATTGCCACTATCATCGACAAAATGGACATGACATTGAACATTGCAAGCATCTTAAAAATCTTGTGCAAAACCCCATTGATTATGAATGTCTATCCATTGGAGGTGTTAGTGATCAAAGAAATAAGTCTATTGCCCCTCCTAACCAAAATTTGTAATTTTTTACCAACCTACTGCCCAAACATAATATTTCATTTGTCAAAGTCAGTGAAACTACAAAGAGTGATGTGATGAATGTTGATATAGATGATTAAAACAATGATTTTGTTCTAAATACTACTATAACTAAGGAAAAAAGTTAGCTTAGCATGAAATCAAATGCATAAACAAAACCCTAGCTAAACAATGAAGTACAGTGGAGTAAAAATGTATAACACAAAGATCAATCTCACCAAAAGTCGTCATGCCCTCCATGATTGACCTTCATTATCCTTCTCCATTTGCTGCAATATTATGCTTGCCCTTAGATTTTGATGAGCAAATATTGACCTATGACAAGCCCTAAGAAAATATTGAAGGATTCCATTCTAAAGTTGCAAATGTACTCAACAAGAGTAAGCAATAAGTATGTAGAAATATGAAGTTATGCCAGCACTAAGTGTGTCAAATGAGGCTAAAATTTCCTTTTTACACAAAACCCAATTTTAGATGAATGGCCAAGATTGTTAGATGAGAGATGCCCTAAGATCAAGGGTTGAAATTAAATATGACAACCAACAATTATGGTTAGGGAAACATTAGGGTAAAATTTGAAAAGAAGGGTTGAGATTTGATTTTAGAAAAATCAAATCAATAGACAAGGTCACATGTGACAAGAAGATATTGGGCATGGAAAAAGAGGTTGCTGTAAAATTAAATAATAATTTTAAAATTATTTGATTTTAAAGGCTGAGTTGCCCTCTTGAATTAAAAATAAATTTAATTCAAAAGTGGTGGGGTCATGTGACAATAAATAATGATTTTAAATTATTTACTTGGTGGGAAAAAGGAATGCGGACAATTTTAATTGAATGATTTTATTTAAAATTAGAAAAATTGAAGGTGGATAATAATTAAATAAATTATTAAAAATTACTTAATTATAGGAAGACATAAGAAATTAATGACGTATTTAAATAAATAGCTAAAGTTTATTTATTTAAATAATCAGGAAGAAATAGTTAGGAAATAATAATTAAATAAATTTTGGGATTTATTTAATTATAGAGAGATATAAGAATGTAGCGACATACTTAAATAAAATAAATGTAATTTATTTATTTAAATAGTTGTGAGGAATAAGAGACATGAATTAATTAAGTAATTGAGAATTATTTAATTAATAGTTGAATTTGGACCATAAGACATAATTAAATATTTTAATTATGTTAGGAAGAAATATGGAGAAAATAAAGTTTGCAAGCCTAGGTCAATTTTATGTGTCTACATTTTGCCTCTCTTTGTCATAATGCAATTTACCACATTGTGACAAACAAACAAAAAAAAAAATGCCCTAGTGAAAATTAGGATGAGGAAGAATGACAAGGAGGTAGTGGTATGCCCCCTCGAGAGGACAAGTGGGTACAAAGAGCACGAGTGTGCTCTTGAAAAAGATGACACAAATGGACAACAAACACCATGGTACAACATAGACCAAGGTGTGCAAGGTCATCCACTTGCAAAAAATAGACAATCATAGACAAGGAATGTTCTAACACATATTAAGGGCTAAGTTGCCCTAGTCTTTTTGTCAAGACACACCAAAGATAGCAATCAAGGAAAAATAGGTTATGAAATGTCATCACACCTCTAAATCCTTCACGTGACATCCTCGAGGTAGCTAGTGACATGACCAAGAGACAAGAAAACAAAAAGATAAGAAAAAATAAACCATAAAAATCAAGAGCCATTCAATGTGTTTTCCAATATTTATTTGTCAAAGGTGGATTGCTTGACAGCTTGACAGTTTGATAGTTTGACCATGATTTTGATGGTTCGACGGTGTCTATGGTTAGGAAGGACACATCCTGAAAAGGAAAATGACATTTTGATGAGGTCCAAGTCTAAGAAGGACACATCTTGGAGGGGACCATAGAGTGACGAGATTGACATTGTTTTGGCAATTTGACTGATTTTTGATTGGACTATTTTATCTATTGGTTCACAATTTAAATGTTGATGAAATGACTGTCTTGTATCCAAGTTTGACTATGCCTGACTTATTTGACTGACGTGACAAACGTTGACTCTGTTTTGGGATTTTTCAGAGTTATTTGGATGTTTTTGTGTTTTTCAGATATTTTTATTTTTTTGTATTTTTGACATTTATGATTTTTTTTGGATTTTTGACATGTTTTATTTTTTTGGTTTTTTGAAATGTTTTGATTTATTTTTTTTGGTTTTTTAATTTTTTATCTTTTTGAAATTTTTTGATTATTTTAGAATTTTGACATGTTTTAAGAGCATCGAGACAAATTCATGTGACTGGTGCCTACACACAAGACTCCAAGGACAAACATGATTGTGCCCCTAGTGAAGTTGAATACCCATTGACAAGCATGGCTAACATGAGGATGGCATTAATGTGACTATAGGACCAAGGTTTGCGGCAAGGATAGGAACAAGGCCAAGGAATGTTTTAGATGATGCACTAGTATGCATAACAAGATTGTATGGATTAGGTTGCTTTCATGTTTGGAATGACTTTTTTAGGACTACATGGGATGATGGCATATCCTTAGATTGCTGACAAGGGAAAACCAAGATATGTGATAGGTACGAAAGGATGATGGATTGATTTTAGTAAATGATAGCGGACATGAAGGTTATTGGACGAAAAAATTATCACAAGATCTTCAAGGACTATGTCGCATAGGGATAATGAGGCTATGAAGGTAATGACATATTATTTCATGAATAGTGTATGTCCAAAGGATAGACATGTCAAGAGTTTTCTCAAAGCATGATTTATGTTTGTACCCTAGTCCTTATCAAGATCAAAGTAGGAGGGAAAATGGATGGAAATGACGGGGCTTAGATGGATAGATGGAAAAGTCATAAGAAATGTCATGTGAAGGGTATGGGAGATGAGATGAGTTTCCCCCAAGTGTAAAAGTCCACATAGATAATTATTCTTACACATGATGCATGTTTTTCAGGTTTTCATCATGGTACTTTTCCAAAGCGCCATAAAAATGGTTTTCACTATTGGACAAATTTTTTCTCTTTACTATTTTCTTGACTTATTTGATTTTTCCATTTTTTATTTTTTAGTATTTTTATATGGATGGGATGTCTTGGACACTCACTAATTGTTTTGAAACTATTGACGGTGTTCATGTAGAGATTGGTGCCATGATATGCCAATAATGACCTTTTTGAAGTAGTTTCCTTGTCAAGATCATAGCACTTGCATACAACTAATTGATGTCATTCTGATCCTTGCAGATATTAGAGTTGGGCTTATCAGAGTATGTGCATTGTGATAGAGTGCCATGAGAGTCCTTATAATGAAGAGTTGATGCCAAGATGCGATGGATTTGTGAGGTATGTGTTTTAGACTTTAGGCACAATGGAGGATTATGATGGATAATGGTAAATGTTGAAGGTTTGTTTGGACATTTGGATGAAGCACTATTTATTTTCCAAAGTTGGGACATTGGATGACGAAGTTTGGAATTTTGATTAGGATAGTGTTTGGAACCAACTCTTTTATATGCCTTGCTTGATGACCATTTTGAAGGAGGTGGACATTTATTATATGTGGGACTCCTCTTTTCTTGTGGCTCCACATTTTGATTGACTTTTGGATTTGGCATATTTTCTTTAGGATCCATTTAACTTCATTTGTCCACTGGGATTTTTGTTCAATTCAATGGCCTTAGACATTTGATTTTGAACTTTTAATTTGTAATAGTTTTGTTCTTGTTGGTTCCAAACCAAAGGTTTATTCATGTTGGAATGATGGTTTATGGTGTGGATGGAAGGAGTGTTGGAAACAACCTTATGACAAGGATTACTCATGGTCCCCATTTTAATGTTTGTATCCAATAAAGTTTCCCCCAATATCAAGGAGGCACTACTAACATCATTAGAATCTCTGACTAAAGAATAGCCAAGACCTTGATGTCTAAGACTTTCATGAAACTGTATTGGTTCTCAAATTCCTTGCTCATGTATGCCTAGTCCTTTTCATTGATACTACATGCTTTGACATATTCTCTTTGCGATGGGGTGTTTGTCATTTTGGAAGCAAGATGCAATCAAATCATTGTGTACGTGGAGGTCATTACTCAGTATTTTATCATTTGTAAGAAATCCTACTCTGACAAAGATAGAAGATCTTAGTTGATAAGATGTTGTTGCTTTGTTCACATGGGGTATATATTTTTTATTAAAATCTTTGGTTTGATTCTATGACATATCTGATTTAGATGATTCTACAGGTGCTTCCAAGTTGATGTTGAAACCATCTTTATGGTCACTATCATAGAGTCTAGAGAATTCGGCTATAGCTCGATGATTTGCAAATATGTCTAGAGTAGAAGATGCTTGTTCTAGAGGAAGATCATCTATGTGTCCCATTGGAGCAAGTGTCCCATTTTGGGAAATGGCGATGTTTAGAGTTTGGGTAGGATTAACCTCAAATGTTTGGTCATGAATGGCATAAAGGTCAATAAGCGGATCATTTTGGATTTCTTGATCGATGATAGTGTCTTTGTCAAAGGAGGGTTTATCTTGGACAACATGATTGGGAATGGAATCTTTGTCAATAATAGGTGTATTTTGGATGCCATTATTATTTAGAAGGACTTCTTGAATGGACTTAAGATAAAGTCATGGGATGGACTACTTTGATCCTGACATGAAGGTGACATTATGATGTCATTCTTTGAGTTTTCCTCTTGACATATATCCTCAAACTTAGGCAATGGAATGTGACTTTGTACAAGGATAGAATTTGCATGCCTAAATGTATGTTGGGACGGGATGGCTCAAAAAGGATTAGTGGATGAAGGGCTAGGATAGGACGTGGAGACCTGAGATGGACTGATTAATAATGGACTAGAATAGGATGTGGAGGCTTGGAAGGGATTAGTGGAAAGTTGGCTTCCCTTGTCAAGGTTAGGATAAGTGGAAGTTTATTATGGATTAATGGTATGGAATGTGTTAAGTGACTCTTGATAGTGAGGATAGATGGATGGAGGACCAGGGTTTATGAGATGTTGGTAAGAAGGGTATTGGTATTTGGATTGGATGAATTGTCTTTGAAGTCTACGAATTGTTGGTATTGACTATTATGGAGCAACTGGTATTCAACTTGACTAGCAAGCATATCAAGGTGAATGGAAGACATGATGGTAAAGTATAGAGAATGACAATGCAAAGGTATGACTTAAGACTAAGGTATGCAACCTAAACTTTGTTTTTTTTTGGGTGGCGGTTAGTTGCGGTTTATGACAGTTAATTGTGGTTTAGTAGGTCAGATGCATTACACAGAGTCTCAGATGTGCTGCACAGAGTCTAAAGTTTGGTTTCTTTGCAATTTTGGAAAATTTTGAAATTGTTTTAGTTTTGAATGTGGTTTTTCCAAATTTGTGAAGGATGTTTATGTATTCATTTATTCAAAAAACACTTGGAAAACACATAATTTTTTCTTTGAATGTAAAAAAGTGCACAATGAAGACAAATACAACCCTATGGATGGCAAGGACTATACCCATTGGATTCCCACTTGGATTTATCTAGTCGCACTTATTCTTAGCGGGTAACTTAGAAGCTTGGCCACACTAGCTCCCCCTTACACAACACTCACTTCTCGAGTCAACCAAGCTTTGAGTCCTCATGGATCTCCCATGATAGAATCTTCACCTCTACTAAGAATTGTGAGAATGCGGGATGGCTTGGCAATGAATTTTGTTGCACCAATGAATAGAAAGGGATTTTAGAAACTACACAAAAGGTTTTTAGTTCAGGCACCCATTCAGGTGGCTATGAATGAGGCAAGATAAACTTGTCTACATAACAAATCCACACCTATAATCCTAAGTTTTCCATTAGGTTTCACATTTGTATACTGGTTAGGGATAGCTTGGATAAAAAGATTTGTTGCTAGTTTGAGTCACCTTGGGGTGAGTAATTTTTCCCACCAAGGAAGACCCAATTCCTAGAGTCAATAACAATTTCTCTTGCACCCACGATTGCACGAGTGTGCAAGGGAAGAGGATACTTTTATTATTGAATCGAGGTTACACAAATATGAAAGACTTGTTCATTTTAATGCCCAAATTGAAATGTGGGGGTGGTAAAGAAACAACCTCTAAGTTTTTTTGTTTCTCCAAATCAAATAAAGGTGCAAGAGAATTTCATACACACTAAGAAGCTATCACTAGACCACAATACACATGAAACACTTGTTCATTTTAAACCCAACTTAATGTGAGACAAGAAAGATTCTTTTTAAGCTAATGCCATGAAAATGCATGTAATTTTTAGCCTTGATGAGTTTCAATGCAAGTTATGCTACAGGAATGAGCACCCAACATTTCACATTGGGTTCACCAATGTAACTAAGACAAAAAGTTAGGTCAACATGAAATCAAATGCATAATCAAAAGCCTAGCTAAAAAATAAAGTACAAAGGAAAAAAATGCATAAAAGAAAGGAAATATTTCACCAAAAGTATTCAAGCCCTCCATGATTGATCTTCATTTCCCTTAGATTTTGATGAGCAACTATGACTATGACAAGCCCTGAGAAAATATTGAAGGATTCTATTCGAAAGTTACAAAAGCAAGTATGTAAATATGAAGCAAACCTAATGTATGTAGAAAATAGTCTAGCTTAAAGTCAAGAGGTATGAAGTCAAGAGCATGAAAACTTTGTCTTTGACCACTTTGTGTGATGAAAAGGGTTTGCCCCCCCCCCTCTCAATTAACCAACACAAAATGAAACACATAGGCAACACTTTTCCTTAATTGAAAATTTCAACAAATTAATGGTTGCAAGCAAACCTTGAGTTTATTGATTTAAATTTTGGATCTTTCATGGCCTAATCTTTCACAGGTCTGAAATCTCCACTCTATCTATTCATACCTCCTTGCCAATAATTTTAAACTGCTATTTGTCCCCACTTGTGACCACGCCTGTCATCTTCAATTATCTCATTACAACTCTTTGCTCTCTACATCTCATACAGACCCACCTTCTTCATGTGTTATTGGCTCTCAGCTCAGCAATCAGTCTAATTCAGTACCTTTTACTCCTATTTTAGATTCTAATACTATTGGCTGATTGGTATTTTACTAAATATTTATTTCATTTCAATTTTTATTTAATTAAATATATAAATAAAATTTTCCATTATTTTTTATAATAAAAAATTATAAATAATTTAAATGGAATGTATAAATTGTATAAATAAAATTTTGAATTAAGTTTTAAAATAAGAAATATATAGATGATTTATATTGAATCTATAAGTTGTATCATTATTTGTAGTTTCAATTATGTTTGATTAAAAATAAACATATTTGAAACTATAAGCAATTATATAATTCATCATGAAGAAAAACATAAATCATACATACTATTGAATATATAAATTTAAAAATATTTTTTCTTATTATTTGTTATTAACATTGATTTTAAATAATTTTTTATTTTCAAAATATTTATTTTATTGTCTATAAAAAGAATGATTTAATGAATAATTTTTAAAAGATTTTTTCCCTTATATTTGAAAGTATAAATAAGTCTCATTAAATGAATGAAAATTAATAAGTGATTTAAATAAAATTATAATAATGATATTAGAAAATAGATAGATGATATGATTGTAATTTAGAATAGTATATAAATATAAATGTACTATTTATTTTCAACTCTATATTTGATCTCCACTTTATGAAAAGATAAGTTAGTAGGTTTGGGACAGAATCATGGTCTTCATCAAATAATTTGAGTCAAGATTTGTCATTGCATGCTTTTACCATTGTATACTTACATAATTTTTGTCCTTTTTTATTTCTTGAGAGTATGGTGGAACTAAGATAACCTTATAAAGTTACCATTATATTACATGGAGGTAGCATATCTAGGTAAAGCCTTGAAACCATAGAATTTTGGAATAAATAACTAATCCATCTAAGATGATTTAGTAGATCCATTAATATTTTCATACAACAAATCAAAGTGTTTGAATATTGATTAGTATTTTAATCATCTAGAATTAGATGATTATTAATGATTCTAGGATGATTAAAAATGATTTATTGAATGTCTTGAAATACTACCACATAAAATCAAATTAAATCAAGTGTTTATTCATCTAATGTATTATGGGGAAGTGAATGGGCCTATAGTTATCACAATTTTAAATTCTATAAATTGAGGGAACAAGTTTATAACCATTGTGTTTACCTTGAAACTATAGCAATGTTCTAGAGTGAGAAAATATGTAGATCTAGATGGCTAGTATAAATATGAAGATAAAGAGTATAGGTGAATGTGACATGCAAAGATAAAATAAATGTGTTTATATGTCTACATATAAGAATAAGGTAGGTTCTACAAGTATGAAAATGTGTGCATGTTTTGAGTCATTCAACCCCTTTTCCTAACCTTTGAAAATGTGTGTTTGTTTTGAGTCATTCAACCCCTTTTCCTAACCTTCTTGTTACCTGTCCTTCTTTAACCATTTCCAATGTTGTTCCTATACCTTTTTTAACCTCACTAATTGTTATTTTTTATTAAATTATTGCCCTCTTTCAATTTTCTAAGGTGTTATTTAATTTTACTTTTTTCTTTGACTCCTTTCTATGACAATTAATATTCCCAAATTTATCCCATTTGTAGATCTTAACTCCACCTTCCTTAAACATTTTTAAGAAAACATGTAACTAATGTGTACACCTAAATTATGGTGACCACCTTTGAGCCTAAGGTATTTTAGGAAATTGAGCTTAATTTTTCATGAGAATTGTCAACACCGTAATAGCTTATGACATGATAGGTCAACCATGACTTTTCATCCTCCCATCAAAAGTTTTAGATAAAAGGTAATTAGTTATTAGAGATAATAATCTAAGAACATTCTAGTGTTTATGAGAAATATTGCATAAAAAATATTTTCTTTTACTTGTGTATTATATTTTTAGATGTTTATTAATATTCACATTACCTTTTAGTCACTAAAGATCTTATTTCATTTCACTTTATTGACATATTTAACCTTGCACAAAAATATATATGATATATATCATAATATCCTTAAGTTTCATATTCACTTTCTAGAAGTTTTTCATTCTCATAGGTATATCAATTAGTCTCCAAATGCTTATGGTTTGAAGAAGCTTAGACCTAGTTCACTATGAATTGGTTGCAATAGCTGTTTTAGGTTTTCACTAGCAAAGGAATAATAGAAAGGTGCGTTGGACCTAAGAGTGCTTGTGGTGTACATCCCATGGAGATCAATTACCATTGAATTTGATTTTGGAGACTCTAACTATTCATTTAGTTGACTACTCATGTAGCATTGAGAATTATCCCACCTTTGTCTAACTAAGATCATTCTTATGATATAGCATAAAGTAGGATGAAGTTAGGAATCCCATTGTATTCAAATATCCTCTAAAATATATAATTGACACATTATAATCAAATAGTTAGAGGAAAATAAATTGGAAGTCCCTTGTGATAGATTGTAATATTGTTGTGACTATATTAAAACAAGAGTTGCAGTGCAGCATAGTTCCTGCCTAGTGCTGATATGATAGTTTTGGGAAACTACAGATTGGAGCCTTAGGCCTTCTTTGTCTTCTGATCTTGTATTAGCAACCATTATATCTTCGTTTACAAAACTGAAATTTTGTCCCTGCAAATATTTTTGACATGGTGAGAAACTGCGGATAGTGTCAGTTGCAATTGAACATGGTGAGAGCTAGAAATTAGCCCCCTTGAATATGATGTTTTTGACAAATCTGTGAAACATAAAAAGCAGGAAATTAACTATTTTAGATTTTCAGAATCAAACAAAATATCATGTATCTGGATCACACTGTAATGTTGTTAGTTTGACATTTCCAGTCTCTTTGAAGACCCCTCTTCTTGCAAATTACAAGATCAATAATAAGTAGATAGTTTGGTCTAAACACAAAGTAATGTTAAAATGAAACAATTACATAGCCAAATCAGTGAAGCATGTTGACACAAATAAAGGATATTCATATGTACCAATAGCTTGTTGTGTGTTTTTTAGACCTCTTTTTCTGGTGTAAATCTATTTCTAAATGATCCAAGTGCTATTAAAAACATCAAAAAGTAGAACCACCCTAGGCAAATATTGCATTACTCCAATGAAATATAAAGAGTGTAAGTCAAAATAGTTGACGACTGGAAAAATATTACTATGCAAAGATGTTATGCAACAACTTGTAATGGGAATATGCACAGCTTGCAATCATTGATCTAATGCATGAGATTCCTATCCTGAAGGAAATGTTCATTAGAGAATCTGAATATGATTTATTTCTCTTTGAAAAGAATGATATTGAGATCAAAGGGAAAATCTACGCTTGCTAATTCTATTATTCGCTGCAACCAAGAGGACGAAATTTTTTTTGACTTAATATTTCATGGCATGTGTCAAAGTCACGCTGCAAGGCCATAGCACAAGGCTTACACTGCTGGGACTTTTTCATATTCAGGTCATCATTATCACTGCTTCCATGATCTTCAATGGCTCATGAATCCATTACCGATGGTAAAAATAATATCACTAATTTTACTTCGAAGTAGAAATTAGCTCCATAACTTGGAAAAACTAAATTATTTTAAGAATCTGTAAACTGTATTCTTAACAGATCATGTTAAGGCAGAATGCTAGCAGTTTATGAGACTTACCTAAACTAGGGGAAGTTGTTTCTGTCCTTACTTCAGATTCAAGTGCTTCACATTTTGTAACCAATGTTTCACACATAGGAGGTGACACATATGGAAATTGTGAGAAGGGTGAAAGATGCTCATTTCTCAAATGATCAAATTGTGACAACATATTAGATTTGTTATCTTCGGCATGTCCATAGCAGGATTTCCCATTCTGGTCATGAAATTTTGTACTTCTAGCATCAAAATATGGAGAACCTCTACCTGGGAAAGGCTTTGTGCTCAGCAAGCTTAAACAAGCATTACATTGTATAAGCTTTTCATAGTGCCTATTAAGCAATCCTTGACGACACTGCAGGAAATGCCTCTTGCAATGCATAGAAATTGATTTGAAAGTAGTTAGTAAGGAGGAAAAAGAGCTTAGCTTTTCATAAGGAATGCATGAAAAGATAAATTATATCCTGTTTTACGGCTAAGAAACAGTTTTTTAGAGCATGCCTAGTGACCAAACACTAAAATGTTCCAATTGGATTCAATGGGGAAAATATTTAAAAAGGAAACTCTACGTTTAAAAATTAAAATTTATCAATATTTGAAATTTTTTAGACTGCAGGAATCGGGCACGACCCCCTATAAACTGCAGTGCGCCTGGTAAACTTTTTTAACGTGACCGGCGGCGCTGGCGCGACACGCCCTCCGGTACCACGGGACGGGGGAGACTAGAACTCGTGACCAGCAGAGCCGCAACGGAATTACTTAGCCAACCGAGCTAGGGCCCCCGCCCATCAATATTTGAAATTTCAGTTCAGGCATAGTTTGACATTTTATTCTGAAGGCTAGAATTTAACTGAAAAAAAGAAAAAATGTGCCTCCATTTACATAGCAACCAAAAAATTGTCACAGACTTCAAAATTGGGACTATAGCTGGGCTATCAAGATTTTATTTCTTCAAACTAAATTTATTGGCTATTTGGAAACAAAACTACACATGTAGAGAATTCATATATGTGTAACAATAGAGAACAAGGCACTTTGAAGAATTAGCAAGCACTTAAATTTGAAACTCAAGGCTTTGATTCCCTAAATAACAACAATCAATAAGAAAACAGTTTTGACAGTTGTCAAGTTGAGGTGATAGGAAAAGTTTTGTCAGAAACAAAAAATTTCAGCAATTTAAAGAGGGAAAAGAAATTACCTATATGTATAATTGTAAACTGTGTTTGAAAGGTCGAATATTTGACAAACATAAAAGGATTTTCAAAATAAAATTTGGAGCTAGAAAATTGACATCTAAAACATATGTAAAAGTATAATAGCCAACAAAAATATGATATGCACAATTTGATTAGCATATCATCCCTCTTGGTGGAATCATCAAATGTCAACTGCATTTGCAAATAGAAATATAGAAAATTGATGAAACAGAAAAGGAAACACTGCATGAAATTTATTGGAATAAGTTCTTTGAATTAAATTTAAAATACTGAATTAGAAAATACCTTAACCACCCTCTTAAAAATGTAAATTTTTTAAATACAAATCTATAAAAATATTTAAAAAAAAACTTAACTATACTTAGACTTTTAGCAATGTAACCCAGCTACTTTGGCCTGGAAATACTACCCATTCTTGATAGTACTTGCCAGCATCATATGAGTCTACCAGTTTGCTTTTAAAATATGACAAAAATGCAACCAAAAGGACTCAACAACCAAAGATGTACGTATATAATATTTTCTTATGAGAAATGACGAAGAAAAACAATAGCTTAATGATGTTTTGCAGAGACAGTGAGTAATCATGATGTTACAGTGAAAAATGAAAATAAGTCTACCAGACTTGCTAACTTGCACATGGTAGCCTATCCTCCTCTAAAGTCAGAAGTAGCCTGCCATAAAGTATGCTTTCTTGGCTGAGGATTTTTCTCTCTGAAGAACAGAGGTGGCCTTGATACCTGTAAAAATCAATAGGAAATATCATTAAAGCAATGAAAGTAGAGTTCAGTTTTTAATTGCAAAGATAATTCATTTTCCTACCTCAATTTCTAAGGCTCAAACTTCATTCTCAGGACAGCTTTCCTTCAGAGCAGTGATATCAGACCATTGTATCTCTATCTTTCTCTTCAGACCCCCATCCAATACCTCCCATACTAGATTATGCTTTGATAAGTAGCATTTTTCTACCAAGTCACCTTCAGATCTTGATATGCATTGATAGAAATGAAATTTTTAAAAATCCAAAAGTGTCAATTAACAATATGAAACAGAAAATTTCTAATCACATAACACAAGGAAAACTTTTAACAACTAACGAGTTAACAATACTACATCCACATTGCTAAGGCAAAACGTGGCTATGGTTTTACATTTATAAAGCCTTACCTCCCAAGACCCAATACCCAAAATTGACACAGGGAAATCGGAGGCTTTAAGTTTTTCTGTACTTGCCTTGGCTACTGCAGACCTTGCATCCTTCCTTTTCACTGCATCCTGGTTTAGACTGGTTATATATGTTTGATCCTCTTAAGAGAGCTTCATCTGAATAAGGTCCAACAAGGAAGGTGTTTTTCTTAGTGTTAAACCTAGTGGACTTGTTTCATTCAAGGGATTACAAAATGCAGCCTGAGTACAAATTATGTTTCATCCAGAACTCCATTGTTGTTGCGCTCAACAAAGGAAAAAATGATAAATTTCCAATAAAAAATTGCAAGATCATAGATTTTAAAAGGTTATCCAAGATCAACAAATTTGTAAAACCTGAAAATACTTCCAAGCATTGTTCAACAAAAATCATACAAACTGGATGTCCTATTGCAACAAAGTTGTTTGATGAAAGGAAAATATCTCTGCAAAGTACACTACATATATGTTTCTTTCCTTAGCAGAATACCATAGCAATAACAGTAGCAAAATCTTTGTAATGAATAAACTGGGAAAAAAAAGATGATTTTTTCAATTAATCAAGAAAAATTTGAGTTAGGTCTAAGGCTAGGCTGGGGGAAAATCACTGTAGAAATCGTGAAAAATCCAGACACCGTTATTCTTTTCAAACAAAAAGTAAACTAGCACTTGCACCCCAATGAGGTGCAATGGTTACGCCGATAGGCTGATATACTTTGATATTATACTATGAACATGTTGAAGCGGTGGAATTTTTTTTTGGGAATGAGCTTATGTGGTCTATGCGATCTGTCTTCAAGACCTATAGAAAAAAAGAAATGGGGTGGTTAGTTGCATAGAATAGGCATTGATTCAATCAAGTTCTAGAACCAATTTTAAGCTTTCAAGTTTGCTTTGTGTAATGATTTGTACATGATGCACCATGGGAATTGGGGAGAGATATCAGGTAGATAGGAATGAGAGTTGCATACCTTGTTTTAGGAGAGACATAGTTGTTGTAAGCGGGCCTCCTCTCGCTTCCTTATGACTGCAAATGGATTGGTTTGCATTTTGGAGTATCTTTCAAAAGAGAATGGTGGTTGAATGCGAAGATCATTTAATGATTTAACTCTAGATATGGCTGTAAATGTTAGTCCCTGCCTATCTATTTTACCAATATCAATTGTTGCTTTTTGCAGTGTTAGTTCTTGAGCTTTGTGTATGGTAATAGCCCATGCCATTGTGAGCGGTATCTATCTTCTATTTCCCAAGGAAATAGGTATGATCGGTATGATCTTGGGGTCATGCTCATTCCATGGTGGTCCAATGTAGGTATCAAACCTTGTTACAACATACATGGGAACATCTGGTGGTTTGGAACCAGGGCTGTAAATGATTTCAACAACTTCACCAAGAGCTCCATTCACTAGGCCTGCTTTTGTCCATATGTTGGATGTGAGCATGATGCGTTGCCCTTTACAAAGCAATACTTCTTTTTCGAGTTGTTCATCATCAGTTGCACTATTTATTCCATGCCTAGTGCTTGTTGCAGCACTAATTGCAATTGGACGGTTCAATGATTTTAACATTCTTCTATTGTGTATTCTAACTAAATCATTGGTAGCAAACAGGTGCATTGAACTATTGAACTCTTCTTTTTCTGTTGATGTGAGCTACTTGTCTGTGCGTGTCATTAAAAGTTTCCAATCTCCTTCAGTTGCTTCTGCATTCCGTATGTTTTGCAATAGTTGACAAAATTTTTGTTGTGTTGGAGTCTCACCTTGATGACGAAAGACTATTTGTAAGGTGACAATAGTTGTAAATTGGTTCCATAATGTTTTTGCATTTGAGTGTGCTGTGTACATAGGTTTGTCCATCACGGGTGGTAGTTGGGTGAGGTCACCAATCAATATTATAGACACTCCACCAAAGTGTAGATCTTGCCGGTGCAGGAAAGCCTCACATAGCCTTGTGTCTATTCTTAGTAGCAACTTTGGACCTATGAAGCTCATCTCATCAATCAAAATATATCTTATATATTTCATATCTTCTTGAAATGTTGTTAATGCCTTTCCTTCTAGTGGGTGCATTTCTTTAACAGGGATCTGAAGCGTTGAATGTATAGTTGATGCATGAATATTAAATGCAGCCACCCCTGTAGGAGCTAATGTGAGTAGTTGGCTTTTTTGTTGTGGGCTATTACTTGTGAGTGCTTTTCTTATGCAGGCAATTAGGTACGATTTTCCTGTACCTGTTGTTCCTTGAACAATCATGTGTAACAATTTTTCTGAGGAGCATTCACTATGGTCAATTATAATTGTGAGTGCTAGGTTTTGTTGTGACGATAGTGTATAGTCTGGCACATCCAAGTTGCTTACCATAGTGTCCTCTTGGCTACATGCCTTTTTCATGGATATGAAGTGGATGGCAATTTCATGAAGATCTTGGGGTACTAGTAGTTGATCCCATCTATTGTTGTTGTCAAACTCACGCCTACCAAGCATGTCAATTTCATTCAGGCTAATATTGTTTGAGGGACCCATTTGTGAAAACAATTCCCATTCATTAAGTTTTGTTGTGTCCCTTGTGTCCATCTCTGTATCACTCTGATCTTGTTCTTCAATGGTTGCTTCTATTTCAATTGTGCGATTAACATGCCATACATCATATTTGGTTGTGTACATTTGCTTCCAATTTGCAATTATTGTATCCTTAGTAAGTCCTACCTCACTTTCTATGCTTCGAAAATGTTTGTATAATAGTAGCTCGCTCCAGCAAAAAGTTTCAAAGTTGTCTAAGTCTTCCTTTGGAATGGTATAGAACTTTGGGAAAACATTAACTATCGCTTTTACCTCTCTCTCTTTCCATTTGCATCCTTTGCGCCTTGCAGAATAGGAGAAAGATCTTGCAAATTCAAGTAGTGTTATTGTTTCCATTTCTTGAGGTCGATTAATGTAGGAATGCAGGTAGCTCATATGGAGGCCTATTTCATCTGGTTCTCTTGTTATTCTTTGGAACACTTTTCAGCCAACATTCAAAGATGTGAATGGTCGATTACAAACAACAAGCGGAAATTTTTGAAGCATATGACATGTTTCTTGTGCTCCTATATCATGCTCTGCAACAAGCTCTGTCATGAATTTTTGAAATGCTATGATAGCTAGGTCATCTGTTCTCTGGCATGCAGATATTCTTGATAACATATCAATACAAGACTCAGATGTTCTCTCTGCTTTTGACGCATACTTGGCTATGTATTTTAATACAAGTGCTCATGAGATAATTGGTTGGCAATATATGTTGGCTCTCCATATCAAAAAAATTTCTGGATTGTGTATGTTTAGCCTATCATCATTCCTTGCAGGTCCATATTCTTTTTTCCCATTATCATCACATGTTAAGGTAGATATAGCTTGTTCTTTCCATGGAGCTTTGTATCGACACTGTAATTGTTTCCCCTTTTTCCATAAGCATGACCCCTCTTTGTATTTTGTGTGCCTCTAGACATGGTTGATTAGCTCCTCATAGTCATGAGAGGGATCTATAACTAATATATGAGTTGTGTTTAGCAAGCATGGGTCATCGTGTTAGGGACGGTAGACTGGGTTGTTTCTATGTGAAGCGGGATGAGGGTTCCAAGCACTTACATACCTGTCAAAGAATTTCCTTGCCTGTTGAACTTTTGTGTTGTTCTCCCAATCAAGTTTATCCATTTCTGGTGCATTTTTGAGCCAAAGGAATCCATGCACATGTGCAGTTCCTCGATGTTTCCATTCATATCTATACCAATAATCTTTTACAGCAAGAATTTTCTCGATGACCTCTTCACGGAAGAATGTAAATCGTTGGTGGAGATATAATGATGTGGTGTGGGGGTTATTTATTACATTTTCCAAACGTTGTTTATTTGTTTGCATTTCCACTATTGTGTCATTTGAAAGCAATTGTTGCAAGTCCGACCACTTTGTGTCTGCTGCACTCAATGTGAATTATAGAGTGGGAGACCCTATTTGGTTGATCATATTTGTTAGCTCATAATGACACTTGTTCCAATATGGTCTTGTGCCTCACATTGAAGAGCCAAAGTGCATGAGTTCTTTAGCTAATTGTGTGTCAGGGAGGCTTTTCAAGTGTGGACAAAGGCTTTGAATAGTTGCCAGGATGTTTTCTTCTGCATTTTTTTAATGAAAATTGCTGCAAGCCCTTGGCTACGGTGTCATAACATAATATTGAACACAAAATATCAAAACCTTGGATGCCTGCCAAACCTCTGGTCATGGAACCTTATCAAGTGTAGTGCATACTCATGCATTCAGACTTCCCTAATCTGTGGTTGCATTTTTAGTGCAACCCCATTGGGGAAGAGGGTTGGAAATGCCATATCAAGCAATCCTTTGGTATTGTATTCATTTATTGGTGATGAGTTCATTTTAGGCCAATCTATAGTGCTATTTGTGTTGTCCTCAAGCTCTAGTGCTTGCTTAATAATTTCTAGCTCACGACATCTATTTGGAAACTTAGCCATGAATGATGATGTGTGTACTATGTTATCCTCAATTTCATCTTCATCATTGGTTCTCCCATTATTTGGCACCCCTACACATTCACTAGTTTCAATGGTGTTCAACATGCTTGAAATATCCGTGCTAACTTCAGGAATTTGAGCCAAACCATCAACACTTATGGAAACATCATTATAGTATGGGTCATATTTCACTTTGTATTGCAATGCATCTCTGATGTGAATTCTACTTACATAACAATCATAGAAATGGCCTTCTGTATGTAGTCTTCGAACTATAAGCACATCCAAGTCTTCTATCCTTCAAGGGAGAACTTTGGCAATGTTTTTGATATCTTGTGGGAAGCTAATTGTGTGACCGCTATATTTATACTGCCCTCCAGGAGCATGGCTTACTTGTAGTACTGGGTTAACTCTAGCAATGAGCATTTCCTCCACTTGGGTCAGTCTTCTCAGCACATTAGGTTGTTCTCTCGGGTCCATGTTGTTGAGTGAGGAGAATCGATGTATACCTCTCTCATTGAAACATCTTTTACAAGTAGCATGAGGGTCGGATGAATGAAGAACCATGCCTAGGTAGTTTTCCTTGCATATAATGCATGTTTTCCTATTGGAAAGTGCATCTATCTTTTGTCAGAATCTTTTCATTAGTTTTATGAAACTATTAGTTGTGTTGAATGATGTTTGATCTTCTATGTCTTGTTCTATTTGCATATGTTGAGCTTTCCATGTTTGTTTCTCTAAATGTTTCATGCATTTCTTTGTAGTTATTTCCTCTCTATGATGAGCATAGTAATCACGGTTTCTTTGATGATCTCGTAGCCTTTGTGCTTCTGTTTGATGGGGGTTGATTTGGATGGGGTGCAACATTTTTATCTGTCTTTGGGTGGCAATTACTTCTTTATTCCTAACATAGTAATCTTGATTTCTTTTTCGGGTTTGTTGTCTTCTAGTCTCTACTTGTTGCAAGGTAGCTTGACTTGTCTCAGGGGAGGGATCCGCCATTTGTATAGTGGGAATGCAAGAATGAATTAGTAATAAGAGAAGCATAAGCACACTCAAAGAACTATACGTGGGATGAACACAACATATCTAAAGCTTACAATGCTGAAAGAAGAATGCTTAAAATTCATATATATATGCCAAAAGATAAAATAAAAAATAAAAAATTGGCATATTCAAGTCATAATTTTTAGAACTAATATCTATTAAAGTGTAGTTGTAAGATAGTTGTAGATTACATCATGTCAAATTCAGTGAGTCTTGCAATGGTAGAAGAAGTAGATTCCACATATATATAGACATAAGCAAACAAATACACATTGTTACATTTGTTTTATTGAGATATGACTATTATAGTTATAATTGAAACACATAATATTGAAGGGAGTAGAAATATAATTTTATAAGAGTCATATACATGACATGGGTTGGGAAATGTAAACTTAGCAACTTACATATTTCTATTTATAGGTAGACATGACACATGTGGTTGGAGATTTGAATACATTGTTTTGACTGAACAAAACCATCAACTATAATTATTATATAAGAGTTATATACATGACATCTGTTGGAAAATGTAAATTTAGCAGCTTAGATCAACTATAATTTTATAAGAGTCACTACACATTTCTTTGATCTTGGAAAGTAAGATGTTGCTCTCTGTAGTGAAGTCAACTTGCTCAACCTTTGTGATAGTTTCCTTTAAGTGTTCTTCATTATTGTATGTTTCATTTCTACATGTCAAAGTGAACAAGTATTTTTTGTTCAACGCATCTCTAATTACCTGTTGAGTATCCCTTTCCATGCCATCCTCAAACTGTAGAGAGCATAGATTTTCCGTAGACATTCCCATGAGTTCTATTGCTGCTTCATCGAATGCAACTGCCCATAGCATATCTGTGTGGTCCTATAACCTTATTTGTAGTATGTACCTATAATTACAAGAGGTACATGCTACATCACACTTTGAGCAAAACCACTTTTCATCTTCAGTCTACACCAATCTTTTCTTGCATTGTTTTCCCCCCAATTCATTAGGGCATGCCAGATAGCAAAATGATTCAGATTTGATGAACAACAATGTTGCGTTTATTGTACATTGGAGATGATGAACTTTATGTAGAATTTGTTCTCGAACATCCCTAATTATTATTGTAGTGTTAGGCATAGATGGGTCGCTAAACTTTGTTGAAGGTGATAGAATATTAGCCCCACTTTGTTTGAACCAAGTTTTTAGTTGTTCTATCTCTTGTATGTCAAGGTCTATAAATAAATTTGTATTGTTTGATGTGCTCAACACCTTTCCATTGTACTCGCAAACTCATCCATTTTTAATAACGAGAACAGTTGTTTCTTGTAGGTGATACTTGTCTTGAAGATGACCACCTTCCTTCTCTGCTATCATGCCCCATAGTGTGATATCTATAGTTGCCCTAGACATGTCCAACAAGGATATTGTGCGCCTTAGGACCTCTGTCCCATCTCTTCTCATAATTGTGGAGCTTGGGCTAACACAAGTGACAACTCCACTAACATCAACAGTTGAGTTGCTACTCTTCTTTGCAAGTTCACTGATAGGTGTAAATGAGAATAGGTGTTTTGGAATAGAATGCTCATCTTCACAAAGAGTGACCTTTGACTTTATCGACAAGGAAATTTCCAGCCCACTATTTAACTTGTTGTAAATCTTATTAGCAACCTTTACTACACCACCAGATAATGTATAGGTTTTTCAAATATTAATATTTTGATAATGAAGATCAACAATTTCATTGAAACAAGTCACACGTGTTTCAATCCCTTCTCTATCAATGATGTCAAAGGTAAACAATTGACCAGCACCTTTTTGGGTATTGTACTTGTGAATATCCTTTTTGGTAGTCACATGACCTTTAACAGTCCATCTTGGTTGAAAATGATTCAAACTTTTAATAGGTGTAATTGTGACTGGTGCTTCCATTCTACTCCTAGAAGGATTTACTCCAAATAATCTTCTCGTAGGATTTGATACTCTAGTAGTGCTGATTGTCTCAAGCTCTACATGTGGATTTGAGGAATTTTCCATTTCCTATTCTATATGGTGCTTGGTTCCATAAAAAGTGAAGTAGGATGACCAATTATATCTTCATTTGTAGAAACAATCTCAAGGTTCAGAATGACAATCCACCTATACATTTGGAACACAAGAGTAAGAATTAGTAATATAAGGAAGAAGCTAAAAAGTTAATAATGATTTTGTTTTAAAAAATTTTGGATTCCTTTACTCACTGAGACCCACTCGGTCTGGGGCAATTATATTTTGTCATTTGTATTATCGATCCAACTGTAATTTCACCAGAGGCTATGTATTGATTGTATTTTTGAGGTAAAGATGATTTTTGTTTATAGGCCCCATCAGATATTTCTACCTTGTAGCGGTTGTTACGTTCATGGCCATGTCCAAAGTTTGAAATAGACAAAATTTGCACATTAGGTTTGAACCCTTCATTCCCATTGTGGATATGTCTAATTGCATTTGTGGTTAATATTGTAGCCATGGTCTATGGAAGTTCACTAACCCTACAAAATTATATTATGTGTAAGATAGTGTTTGCATACAATTGGTAGATGTTCTTGTTTCAGGAAACATATACCTCAACATAGTGTCAAGAATAAGAATACACAAGTGCCAGAGTACGTCATTTTCAAAAAGAAAAGAAAAGTGAGGAGCAACATTTTTCCTCAATATGTACTATAAGATCTAGTTAGTAAAATTAGTGCTATGAAGACCAATATGCACAATGGTGCTACAATGTAAACTTAATATATATCAACTATATTCAACATTGAATATATCAAAGGGTTTGAAAGAAGCATACATATGGCTACGATACTTCATGTAGCTAAATTTTGGAAGAGTGAATATTTAGAATGATGATCAAATATATCATCATTTTGAGTAGCATTGCAATATATATTTGTTAGACTTAAGGTTATAGTTCAAGATAATATTCAAAACAAGGGGACACAAGTATTACAATAAGTTCTATTCATTAAAATTAGAACTATAAAGATCAATATGTACAATGACATTACAATGTAAACCTAATATATAACGAAGGTTTCAAATATAAGGTTGACCACTAAATCCATTTCGCTCTACATATAACTATTTTGGCATCTTCATTTAGTTTCACAAAAACATCTAATTTGTATCATACTAGTAATCTTGATCAACATATTGAAAAAGTAACTAACTTTCAAGGAGTTAGTTGAACTTCTTAGACCATATATCACTCAATAAAGCTTGGAATTCACACTTTAGTTCAAATCCATTGGCCACTCCATAATATTGGCAGTACTTTAATTCACGCAGGAAACCATAATATAGCTCAAGAGCTTCATATGTCACATGAAATTTTTGGACAACTTCTTGTACCAATTCAACTTCATGATTGTCCACATCATATATATCTTGGCTTCTTTGCATAACTTCTTCAAAAATTTCATGGCAACTTGTCAAGACATTGTTTGAAAAAGCATCAACATTGTGCTGAGTAAAACCCAACCAATCCATAGATGTTGAGTTAGTTGTTGATAGAGGTAGCTCATGGGTTTGTGGTGAGGGTGTATTGGACATAGAACCACTACTTGAAATAGTAATAACATCTTCAGGTGCTCGTGCATTAGCCATATCCTAAAACTATAATTCAAAATAGCAATACTAATATTAAAAATAGTTGTCATTGAGAAGGGCATAGGTATTCATACAACTACAGAGTGAAAGTGTAAATTTAGCTTATATTATATAAAAAATTAATATAATATTATTTTGTAATTATAATAAATTATTATGAAATATGAAAAACTAAAATTTGTTTGATAGTTTATGGTTTTTAATTTTTACGAATTTTTAAAATTTGCTATTAACTTTTTAAATAAGTCTAAGAGGCTCTATGAATTTTTGTTTTGATGGACTATTTTTAAGTGAAATACAAAGTGAAAGTGTAAGACTTTTAAATTATTAATTAATATAAGAAATTATTTAAATTGTATTAAATACTATATAGTAAATTAATTTAATATTATTTTGTAATTATTCAAAAATATAAATTTTAGTTAATAAATATAATTAAATTTGTAAATAATGTATGGATGCAACAAAACAATTTATATTAAATTAGACATAATATGGTTGTTGAATAGAAATGCAAATCTATTCTTAATTCACTTTAGAATGTGATTATTCATTAGAAGACTGTGAGGTTATATGAGTCTTACGAGGACTTGACTTCATAATATATGAATATTTAGGAATAAATAATCAAAGTAGTATCTTCATAGTCATAAGATGTAGTGTGAAATTAAACAAAAAATGACTATGTAAAATTATAGAATGAAAATGTTCATTAACAAAATGAAATAATGATAAAGATGGAACATGTTTCTTAAATCTGATATAAATTTCTACTATTATTCAAATTTTAAACAATATTTAAAATAAATTAATAATAAATATATGTATTTTTTTCGTATACATGTTGAAAAAGAAACTTAAAGACCAAAGGAAGAAAACCTAAAACCGTTAATTAAATAGTGAAGATATCATTTCAATCCAAGCTTTTAAACATTTTTACTATATTAAATTTGCGAGAACAACTATTCTCCTAAAAATATAACCAAACCATGAGGTAAGGGCTTGCACAGTATAAATTGGGATTTGAGATTTACCTATGTAATATATGTTATACTTATCATAATTAACATTTAGTTTCACCCATTCTTTTTTTTTAAATAGTTAACTAAAATAACTTGACCAGCTATACTATGGATGTGCATATAAATTTAATCATTTTATTTCAATTAACATTGAACCCAGGGCTTAAATTTGATGGTCGACCTTGCCTGTCATCAAATTTTTTAATGACGGTTATCTATTCAAAGGTGCCTTTAAACCATTGTAATATACCTTAGTGGAAGTAAAATTATATACAAATCAAATATATATAGATAGTCTATCCAAAATCTCTCCTTTCAATTGATACAATCTTCTTAAAAATCTCTAAATACAGTCAAATCTCTAAATACGGTCACACAGCCATCAAATATAAGCCGTGATGGAAACTAAAAATATAGATAAGCTTCATAAATTTAAAATAATGTCATGCAGCATAACTGCCGATGAACGAAGACACAAGCAACCGTGAAAGAAGCTGATACAGATGAGATTGTGATGATAGTACCTGCCCAATGCATGAAGCTTGACCTCTGATAAAGCCCTCGTCCTGTTGGTTAATTGTTCTAAATATAGGTGGAAGAAAAAGAATTGGCTAAAATAACAAGAATAATTTAGAGTGTCTATTCAGTGAAAAAGTAGAGTAAATCTTTTTAATATTTCATACTCTCTATTCAGCGAAAAAGTAAGGTAAATTTGTTATTAGCGAGTACTCCATACTTCTTGTGATATGGTAAATTAAAAAAATTATTTTTCAAACTCTTACATTAAAATATGTCACTTTAAAATTAAACATCACATTAAGAATAATCATATCAAAATAAACTAAAAGGCTAAATAAAATACTGTAATTAATTATTCAAAAAACATTTTATGTACAACATGAAATTCTAGGGGTTTCTCCTATTACAGGCTTTGATGACATTGAAATCCATGGAGCCCACGCATACCTAATCGACCAGTTCATGAAAGACACTGTAAATGACAGGACCGATCTCTATGGCAGAAATTTGGAGAATCGTTGTAGATTTGCTCTTGAAGTCGTGGAAGCAGTGGTAGATGAAGTAGCAGCAGAATGCGTGCTGCTAAGGCTTTCTCCCTACTCAGACTATTTAAACACCTATGACACAAATCAAGAGGCCCTAGGGCTTTACATGGCAAAGGCCTTGAATAAATACAATATTGTGTATGCCCATTTTGTAGAGGCAAGGCATGGAAAGGGAGTTGGAAAGGACAGGACCGTCATTCCTATGAGGAAAATTTCAACAATACTTTCATGGTAGTAGGAGGTTATGATGGTGATGAAGGTAATAAAGCTAATTCAAGTGACAAGGTGAAAATCAGTAAATTTTTAGATTTTAAATAATAGCAACTATCAGCCATTGTAGAAAAATAATAGCTACTACAGCCCACTATAAATTTCAAATTATGTAAATCTTTCTGGGACATCGAAGGCTTACTTATGGCACTGGATATGCATTACAATGGAGTAAAACACAACTAAAAAACCAACATATTCAAACACAACTATAAGACCAATAGATTCACTGAAAAGGTAGGAAGTGAATCACCTCAAGTTTATTTCTTCACCAATGCTCTGGTTCTGCCTGCTTCTTCACCACTGATAGTTTTAAAAAACAATGAAATCTCATCCAGCTGAGAGCCATTTAAGGTTGCTCAAGGTTGCTTTACATTTATTGGATGAGGTCAGTTTTGGTGGCCTATTAAATGGCAAGGAAAGCACAGAGACACCAAGAAATGATGTGAAACGATGCAGCCGCACTGGGAGCCATACCTGATGGCGACAGGGATGAGATGCATCCAATGAATATTTAATGGTGGTAGTTCGTTGTATAAAATATCGTTCAATTCCATCTTATTCATTTCCTGCCAAGATTTCATAGGTAAAATTATTCGATGATCTGGCTACTCCCAAGCTTTCACAGGTAAAATTATGTGATGACCTGGCTGTGGGGGCACTACTAAGTAAAAGTATTTATAGAAATATGGATCTTAAATCCCCCATATGCATATGGCCACCTGGCTATCACTACCACATTCGTTGGAGAATGTTCATCAATCTCAGAAGTTCCCCCAACTTGGAAAATGTGATAAACGGGATGAGTAGAATTAAATAATTTTCCTTTAAAAATTTGCCAGTACACGTTCAAAGATGAGGACAGGAAATTCATGCGGTTCCCCATACCAATTATTAGTGGTGTTGTCAGTCTTTTTTAGCAGAGCAGTAGACGAAAAAAATACCATTGTAATGTTTGTGGGGTTCCCACCGGCGTTAGACAGGGGGAAATGCCGATGGGGTTCCCCCACATAAAAAATCCTATCGACTAAAAAGATCATAGTGTGATCATGATTAAATTTTTTTTCTAGATTTTATCCGATTTTCTTTTTTGACTTGAACCTGGGATCTCACATCAAAGCTTTGTGGAGATCTACTACAAAGCTTCCAGTGCTTCAACGTTTTAGCCTTTACCAATTCATGAGTTGAAGCTCTAACAATATTTATTTAACACTAGAAGCAACTGACCAATCCAATGGAAGGAATTATTCCTCATATTTTTGTTGTATAGATGACCCCATAAAACCTCTGGTGAAAGAAAATAGGAAAAAATTAATGTCATCAACCACTTTTTAGACAAACAAGTTTCTAGCACTTTTTATGCAGAGTCCCAATAAAAGCACCAACAGATAAATTGAAATTTCATCAAACATAGAACCATTTTATTACAAATTTCTTTCAAATTCTACCAACAACACCCACTAAGAGATAATACTCCTCCATGGGACAGGACCATTCAGTAAACCATTGTTTACAAATTGCTTGCAAATTCAACCAACACCCACTAAGAGATAGCACTCCTCCATGGGATAGGACCATTCACTCACCATTGTTTTGAAATAGGAGTCATAGAAAGGAATAATGGAACATGAGAAAAATTACACCATTTGATAAACTAACAAGGAGGCACGAATGAAAATATGATTGGCCCATCTATAGTACATGAAACTTACAAAGATGCACCATAACAAAATCAAAAGCCAAGCCCTTGTTTCCTTTGTTAAAAGGGCATATTGCTAATACAAGGGGAGAAAAATCTAGACAATTCTAGGCATGACCCATCATGGTGGTAAGTATCCCTCCATACTATTCTACCACACAACCTAAAGGTTGGGTAACAACCAAATTTTTAAAATAGATGTGGCCCAAAAAATAAAACAACGAAAGCAATGCACTATTTAGCCGACTAGCAGGAAGGCGGATGAAATATGTTGATGTTATAGTGTCGGAAATCACTTCCAGCCATGACTTGAAACAATAAATCTCATATAGCCTTTCAGCTATTCAATTTATTCAGAATGATTTGAATGTGAAGGGGTGCTTCAATTGCAAACAAAATATAATATTTAATTATTGTTAATAATTAAATGTGGCCAACTTGTTCTTATCCACCACCTTGAAGAGACGTGATTTTATTGGAGGCTGACATGTTGGTCTTGAAGGTGTTAGCTCTCAAAAATGCAGGAAAAATGCCTCAAGAGGCAACCAATCTCTTGATACACTTCAGGGTAACAGAGAAGGTCAAGAGAACTCAACCTTCTACTCTTCAGGTGTTGCCAAACCTAGGCGGGTGTACCTTTCAAAATTGGGCAGACTTAACTTATGATTATCTTTCTTGCACAATGGTTTGTCCACAATGGCAAATGGTAGTGAACAAACAAATTCAAACTTGATAGCAATAACAAAATAAATCTTCTTAATCTAAATCCTAAATGCTCAATTAACAGATATAAAGAGAATAAATGAATCTTAATTATGAAATTGCAGAGACCAGTGCCCTATTGGGTATGCGGAGTCAAATGAAATCAAGATGAACAACACTCTCTGGAGAAAACTCAAATTATATGGAATACACTCTATTTACAACTTGTATAAACATGCAATTTTGTAACTACTAAGCTCTACTTTAACAATCCAGATGAATCTTCCTAATTACTGTGATCAATTAAAATAATTGAATCTTTGCTTGAAAGAACCAATTGATTAATCACACAGATACAACAAATGTGCATTGATAAACTAAACATAAACTTGTTATGTCAATTTAAACAAACAAAAAGCTTCAATCATGGAGACAGCTTCGCAATACTTTCATTAAATTCAACAAATAATTGACACCAGAGAAATGCAGCAACATCAACTGACTTTCATAAATACCTCCATTCTAAAATCAGGCAACAATAGTCTCTGACCTGAGAATTTTATTCTACTCTATCTACTTGTTGTGTATCGAATATCTAAATAACTGATGATCCCTTTACAATTACAAAATGCCTATTTATACACCAGCATCAAGAAAATAAATCACATTGAAATATCATGTCGGCCTGCCATAGAAATCAAGCTCTAATCGAGTCGGCTGACAATGGTCCTCAAGCATCAATCTGTCGGCCACAAGATTTGTTTTTCTATTATTCACCAGTGAAACAATCAGTGAGACATAATGTATAGTTATGCCAAAGGCAATTCAATCGTTAGACACCCTGCTTTATTCATATCGCCTTCACTATGACTTATCCGAGTCGGGGAGATGTCTCGTAGAGAACATTATGTTTCCCCGAGAGCCTCTTACCACCCGTATATCGCTATATCATTTTGTTTGTTACACCAAAGTCCTAGAGTATTCCTTCATTCCCTTTGTGTTTCGTTGTAACACTGCGATATCGGGGAGACAACATATCAAACTCATTATGTCAAGCCAAAAGTCCTTTGCTCATTTATGTGTCGCTGTGAATTAATAATATTAGGGAGACCTCTTGTAGAATGCTCATTGCTTTACCGAAAGTCACTCCAAAATAACTTTTGATCGCTAAGAGAAAACAAAACTTACACCAAAAGCCACTTGAATAAACCTTTATGTTCCATCGGTGAGACACACCTTACTTCACCATGACCCTCGCCGAAGCTCCCATGTTTGGCTTAAACGAAACCCATATGTCATTCGGTGAGACACCACAAACCTTATGCCGATAGAGTCTACATATGTCTCATCGGTGAGACCTCCTTTCCTTCGTCGAGACTTACTCTGAATCCACCATAACTCTGCCAAAATTCTATTCAAAGAAAATCCATGTGTAAGGTCGGTGAGACCGAAGGTCACTTGCCAAGACCTTACAACGATAGCTATGACTCCCCCCGATATGCATCCCCTTTATGTTTTCGATCGGTGAGACAATGGGAAGTCGCTATGACTTCATATCGAATATCTCCAGTCTGGCCGAAACGAACGTTCAATGTGTTTGTTGCTGAGACCAAAAGAGTTCGTTAGGACATTATACTGATGCCACAACTCTTGCCGATGTATCCCCATTCAAACCATTCGCCAAGACACAAAGCACTCGGCAAAACATTATATCGATGACTAGACTCCTACCAAAGTGTGAATCAACCTCTATCACCGAGACCATGAAGAACTCCTGCTGAACGGTGCTTACAAGAAAATTTTGATCACTGTGACATCAAATGAGTCTTGCTAGAAGGCAACACAATCTCATGTTAGCAGAAAATGCACAATGGGTTGGGGAGACTATGGCATTCTCACGCCGATAGCAACTAGAATGTAAAATATGCATAACCAAATGGATTCTATGGGGCAACATGGGAAAAAAGTGAGCAGAATGATATGAAAATGAAACCTAGTGCTTATGATAAGGACATTAAGGGAACTTAGGGTTATGCAAAACATGTGAAAATATTGCAGAAATTAATAGTTCCAACAGTGGCTTCGTCTAGGGATGAATGATAGTAAGATCATTGCAAGGATCCACATCTTTGGGTGAGCAGACCAGACACAAAAAGATAAACCAGAGAGTGGAAATGAAGTGAAAGGCAATGGAAACGAATGGAAAATGAGAGTGAAGTGGAGATGGATGAAATCCTAAACTACTGTGCATGGAAAATAATTTTAAAGAGGATAAGCAAGAGTTGTCCATGCACTAGCAACCCTTAATCCTCTATGTTGCTCAAGAGAAAAACTACTTCAAGAATTTCCCATGAACAAGAAATTTTTGATCTTCACCATCCATATTCTGTAAATAGTATGAGTCTTCACCCTTCTTTCCAACAACAACAAAAGGTCCCAACCACAAAGCTTCAAATTTACCATGCTTTCCTTTCTCTTGACACCTTGCATTCCACATCAACACCAAGTCATTCTCTTCAAACTTTCTATCCTTTGCCTTCTTGTCAAATAGATACTTCATCTGTGTCTGTAACTTTATGTTTTGACTTTGAGCAACCCTCCTTATTTCATCAAGTTCAGCTAGTTGCTCCATTCTGTCTTCCATAGGTTCAGGAACATCCAAATCTTCCTGGAGGACAAACTTGTAGATTGGTAACAAATTTTGCAAAGGCATCCTGACCTATGCTCCATACACCAATTCAAATGGGGACTTTCCAATTTCCTTTTTAATAGTAATCCTATCAGCCCACACAACCAGTTTTAACTTTGAATCCCAAGCCTTCTTGTTCTGACCTAACATCCTCCTTATAATCTTCAAGAGATTCTTATTGCTAGATTTAGCTTGACCATTAGCTTATGGATGGTAAGGAGCTGCATAAGAAATAGTAATGCCATACTTATCACAAAATCCTTTGAATTCATCTGACTTGAAACACATCCCATTGTCAGTGATCAACCTCATTGGTGTACCAAATCTGGTGATAATGTTGTCCATCGGGAAATTATTCACTACCTTACTTCTAGCCTGTTTAGTTGGGATTGCTTCTACCCACTTAGTAAAATAATCAGTGGCAACCAGTATCCACTTATATCCCCCACTTGATCTTTCTTGTATCTCCCCAATGAAATCAATTCCCCATTGATGAAAAGGAGCATCAGCTTGCAAAGGTCAGAGTGGAAAAGCTCCTTGATACTTAAGTTTTCCAGAGAACCTCTGGTAGGCTTCACATTTTCTCACATGTGTAAAAGAATCATTAAAAACCTTTGGCCAATAATAACCTACTCTGAGAATTTTATGTGCAGTTGTTTTTGCTGAGTAGTGTCCTCTACAAACTCCTTCATGCATTTCACTTAAAACATGCTTGGCCTGTGACTCATCAAGACATAACAACAGTATACCATCCCTATTTTCCCAAAACAGATCTCTATCCATGAAAACATACTTTGATGCTTGCAACTTCAACATTCTCTTCTGGTTGTCACTCAATCCCTCTGGAAACTTCATGTAGTTAAGGTAATGCATGATATCAGTATACCAAGGGGTGTGCTCAATACTTGCAATTGCAGTCCCTTCTTCTACATTACAGACTTGACTTGCTTCAATATTTGATTCTGCCATCAACCTAGCCAAGCCTTGACCTCTTACTAGCTTAGTAATCTGTATTTCCATGTCAAACTCTTGAATCTTGTTAATCCATCTACATATTTTCCCTGTAACTTCAGATTGTGTGAGAATGTCTTTGACAGCTGCATGAGGGACATAAGCAATTACCTTTGCTCCAACAAGATATGGTCTGAATGCTTTAGTAGCCTTCACTAATGCAAAAGCCTATTTTTCCATTATGTCATACTTCAATTCAGACCCCTGTAATGATTTACTAAAGAAAGACATAGGTTGTTCATGACCATCCTCATTCTTTTGTAACATAGCAGCAGCAATAGTGTGCATTGAAGTGAAAGAGAATATCTGAAAAGGCTTTGTAAAGTCTGGAGATTTAAGGACAGGAGCTTCCTTGATGGCCCTTTTGATAGATATAAAAGATTCCAAGGCCTCTAGAGTCCATTCCATTTTCTTTCCTTTCTTCAACATTTTTGATATGGGCTTAATGATCTCAACAAAGTTAGAAACAAACCTCCTAACAAAATTAATTTGTCCAAAGAATGACTATATAGCCTTAATAGTTTTAGAGACAATAATTTTATCAATGGCCTCAACCCTCTCAAGATCTATTCTAATTCGCTCTTTTGAAACAATATGGATTAAGAGTGTTGATGGTGTTTTTATGCACTTCTCAACACACGCAGTGCGTAGGTGCACTACCTCTCTTGAAAGACAATCTCCCACAATCGAATTACAGAACACTATCCCAAGGTCTCTCGGATGTCAGGTCATGACAGTGCTTAGATACCTCAGTAGTATGATATGATTTGTTGGAATCACAAGGCGGTCTTACAAAAAATACAAAGTAAGGACACAAAGTATGGAAGTTGGATCTTGAAATGGAGTACTTAGGATAAGGGCTATTATGCAGTGGCTGTAGGTTCAAACAACAATCTTGGACTCCATTTAGTTGTTGGATTTGGCTTTACAATGTGCAATGAACCTTAGCATAGGTCAGTTACTAAAAAAAAGGAAAAGGGCGAAGGAGAGGAAAAGTTCCTAAGTCTGAAGCTTGCTACGAATAGTGACAATGGAGTTCCTGCAATGGACAATTCCTTAAAACAATATCCCACTTAACCAAGGATTTCACAGTATCATGGAAATTGTGCTATCTTCTAAGGACTGTAGATACTTCATCCTTCATCCACCACATACATGCATGAATCAAAGATAAATGTTTGGCGCAGCTTTAAATCAAGTCCAGGCTAACTTTGTAAAGCTATCTACCATCAGCAAACAGCAAAAAGTATGGACTAATGGATCATCAACAAGGCATGAATTTTCACAATCACCCAACAGTATTCCTAAGATTTAACCAAAGAAAGAAAACAACTAACTAAGCAGCAATAAGATCTAAATCAAACATCTAACATTGGAGGATGAATCAAGCAACATGGGAGAAACCAAGAAAATACACTAAGTCAATGCTATTTCTTATAAATTTCTGCAGCATGTCTTTACAACAACTCAACTCTCACTTTTGCAAATGAGGGGAGTGCTCTCTTTATAGTTTTCAAAAAGTTAAATGAATGGCCAAGATTCATTTCCATTATGTGGCCAAGATTCATTACAAAATAGGGTTTCACCTACCCCCAAATAGATTACAATTTAAAATACAATTTTGTTTCTTCCCTATTTCGTCCTCTTGTGGAAGACACTATAGCTCTTTCGTCCTGTAGCCGATTGTTGTTTTCTTTGCTGTAGCTACTCTTTAGGAAGATCTTTGTCCTTGGCTGGGCTGTCCTTTCGCTCCTTGGAAGCTGTGTGTTCTATGTACTTGAGGATGACGGCTTGGAGCTTGTCTATCTCGAGGATTTCACATTGCAATGCTTGATAGCTCCATTCTTTAGCATTTTCTTCTAATCTATTCCAATCTTCGTCATACTTCGAGCCTTGGTCCCTGAATAGCTCTGATCGGTTGAAGGCGCGGGCAACAAAACTCAGGAACTCCATTGTGATTTCTCTGGCTATCCCGTCCTTCATCTTCTCCTGGAAGTATGGTCTAATTTTCTCAGCATCCATTTGCACGGTGGGCATATCATAGCCCGTCATCAGCTTAAGGTATTGGGCGCACTTCGCCTGGATTTCCTTGATCCACTCAATATCCAGATCCACTCTACTTAGGATTTTCTCCAACCTCTCCTTCCGGTTGTCAAGATCTCTGCGCCACACATCCACTAGTCAGTGATCTTCTTTTTTCAGCTCTAGCTTCTCCTCCCATGCGGTCTCAGGAATTTGAAGGATAGCCTCAATCCTTGGGAATGTGGAGTCGTAGGTGGCGGGGAAATTGGTGAAGAGCCTCCTCATGCTCTCCAGGGATTGGATCAGGTACAAGAACTTGTTGGTTGTCCGCACAGCCCTACTGATTCCCATGTTTCTGACGTATGTGACCTGTCGGAACCAATCCTTGGTGGTTTTCTCCAAGTTCTTCCTTCTCTCCATCTTGTCAATCTGTTCTTTGGAGAGCAACTACTGTGCGACTATGGAGGTGGCGAGCAGGTCGTCCACTGAGGACCATTGTTGTATGTAGTCTGTTAGGGCAGAAACCCGCGCTTTAAGCTCATCCTTGGAGATCTTGTCCTACTTTATCAGGTGCACCACCGTGGCCACCGACTCCTGCAGGTGTTCGACCTTTTGCTCCCTGGTGGCTGTCCCCAAGTCAATGGTGGAGATATTATAGCTCACCCCTGCCTGACCAATAGTAGGTGTTGTAATTTGTGCCGCTCGGGAGCCAGAAGCATCCATTGTTATCTTGGATTAGACCTTGGGCTTCTTCTCCTTCTTTTTCATGACCTGGGACTGAGCCAAGATGGCCTCCAACCTCACCCTTGGGTCCTTCAGCACAGGGGTCATCTTTTCCAGCTATTTCTCCAGCCATTCGGGCATAGCAGACTTATCTTTGGGTGAATCATGGCCTCCCTCACCCTTTTTAGTCAAAGGAAAGACCTCTGCCTCTTTCCCTTTCTGGGGTTCTCCTTTCTTTTGGGTAGCATCCTCTTCTTCGTCAGAGTCATGAAAGAATATGAGGCGTTTGACAGGAAGCTTGGTGGATAACTGCTAGATGGGAGTTTCTTCTTTTGCGGCCTCTTCTTCCTTCTTCTCTTTAGTAGCCTCGGCCTCAGGGCTCTTGGAAATATGGGTCTCAGCCTTGGTTAGGTCCTTTGTATGCTGCTCTTCTGGCGGCTGCCCTTCTTCACCATGTGGTGATCCCTCTATTTCCTCTTCAACGTTCTTCAGTTGTTGTGCCATCTCCTCCTTAAGGTCCTCAATAAAAGTCTAGATGATTTCCTTGGCACCCGATCCATCCTCCTCATCCCCACTCTCAGAAGAGCCCATCTCCTCCCCCTCATAGACCACCCTGTCGATAGTTCGGTGCTCGTATTCGGGGTGCTCATAATACTCATCGGCCTCTTCCTCGATAGATTTTGAGGCTTCCTGCTCTCGCTCCTCCAACTCTTTTGAAATTTGCATTGTAGCTTCCATAGCTGGTGGCCCTATTGGTGGTTGTGAAGGTTGAGCTATCGCAAGGGCTTGGGCGAGGGCCGCTTGGAGAGTCAGGTCCATTAAGATCTGTGAGAGCTCAGGGGAGAGGTTTAGCATGTGCCTTGTAAGAGCCTCAGGCATAGTGGCAAGGGGAACAGGTGATGTCATTGTTGCCAGAGGGAGCGATGTGATTGGCGACATGGCAGCAGAAGAGGAAGGGGGAGTGGTCACGCCAGAAGAGGAGTCAACATTAATTACGGCTGGGGGTGAAGGGGAAAGATGGATAGAAATTTCCACTACCAGTGGAGATGCAGCAACCACAGGAGGGGCAGGGAGACCATATGGGGGTTGCAATTATGTCGTGCCCACTGCCTATTTAAGCCTTTTGGGAGATGGGCCTCCCGTTTCTTTCTTTGCCTGGGCCGTGGGATCAGGAGACTGAACAGTTTTTTCTTCTTTCCTCTTCTAGGACCTAGTGACTGGAGGAGACGTGGAGGTCTCACCAGTCGACGTGGTGGCAGCGACATCCTCTGTGGCACTCGGCTCGCTCTTGAGCCCTTCATAGGTAAGGATCACCCCTTGTTTCTTTAGATGTGCCACCTTCCCATCGACGCACTCCCTGGTACGAGTTATGATTGGCTGGGTGATGGTGTCTAGATCATCGACCTCCTGTTCACCCCAGTCGATTGATGGTATTGGCAGGTTGGCGACTGCAGGGTACCTCGGGTGCATAACAGTGGACTCATCCTTCTCAACCTGGTCCGGTACTGGGAATGGTTGCACCCTCCTCAGGAATAGTACCATCATGCGCATGTAGTGCCTTGCGTGCACCTCTTTGTCATCTTTGTAATTGGCCTAGAAATCTTCAATGTGGTATTGATGGGCATAGGCCGGCCTCAACGCTTTCCTGTCATGGCCATGTGGGTCCATCCGTGGGTGAGCAGTGTACCAGTCAAAATGGTAATCCTTGAGCTCCTTCTCAGAGTTACTAGAACATTGGGATATTTGTAGTCGGTACATGCCCTGGCCGAGGGTCATGGGATAGGAGATCCCCACTATATGTTTATTGTTGAAGATTGCCTGGAGGTGCTGGAGTTGCTGAGAAAGCTCCAAGAGGATGATCCTGTCATTGGGGTAGCGGGGCAATCTATTTGGCCTTTTGGTGAAACCCTGGGCCCGGATGTATGTAAACTTGAGCAACTGGATGAACAGGAAAGCGTATTGCTTTAGGAGAACCTTGGCACTGTGGGAGACCCTCCTTTGAAAGTCTCCAACGATCAACCTGATTATGTGGCCTATGAAGGCGTCATTGACCCGGCAGTGCTCCTTAAAGTTGCGGTATTGGAGCTGCGAGTACTTGTCATAGGCTTTAAGCCCTCGCTTCTGCCCCTGATCGGGTGCTACAAACAACCCACTATATTGTCTTTGATCCGCCTGAGAGTAGATGAGGTAGGAGGTCATGTAAAATTTGGAAGTCTTCTTCATGTTGATGAACTGCTCATGGAAGCAGTCGCTAATGATGCCTCCCCAGTAGAATGAGACCTTGGTCGTGGCGTCCTCATTTCCTCGCAGGATCTGTTCAATAAAATAGGCCATCCATTCATGGAAGAAGGCGGCCGTTGGAAGACCCCTGACCCTGCTCAACAAGGTTACCAAGTCATGGTAATCCTCGTGGAAATCGCTACGAAAGAGTTCTTGGGGAACCTTCGCAGCGCTGCCCCTTTTTTCCTTAAGCCAATAGAGGTTGATTGACTTCTTGCATCCTCCCGGATTGGCATCCCACGCCGCTTGGCATTCTTCCAGTGTGGGGACCTCCATCTATTGGAATGTGGGAATGTGGAATGTCTTGGTGATCCCTTCTGGTGACATGTTCGCAAGGATGTTTCCCTCCTTATCCATGATTGTTTTGGTGTCTGGTTGATAGGCTTCTCGGCAAGCCATCACTAATTCGGGCGCCACGAGCGAGGGAGGGAAACTAGCGGCCTTAGACAATCCACTCTTTCGTATTAATCTGGCTTTCTTTGTTGTCGGGTTGACCCTGACCCTCTGAGTAAATTCATCTATATCAACCTGGCTGATGTTGGTATCTGAAATCTACTTCCAGTCGGTTGTGACCTTGGAGTGGAGCGGCTCACCCTGGAACTGATACTTCGTTTGATCCTTGTCCTCCTTTCCCCTAGCGGGCCTTCCTGACTTCTTGCCCCTATCCTTCTTGGTGGACGCCCCTAAAGTTCTTGCTCTGGATTCCATATATTCTGCAGGCAAGGGCAGTGTCAGTGTAATAAAATATCAAAGGCATTCATGTTAGTCCATATTTCAAAAATAACATCTAAATAATCAATCAAGTATATCATAAATCTTATCTCTAAATGTTATCGATCTTCATTTCAGGACATTTGGACAATCCAGGCCCGGAGGGCCGGACTTCCCTGGCAGGAATGATGTCTGGAAGGGAAAATGCAACGGAAAGCTCCTAGAGGCCCTTCTTGGCCAAATTTTAATGTTTTAGGAGGCTTATGATGAAGAGGGTTAAAATTTAGCACGTGGGTCGAGGTTGGATTCCAGATTTGAGTTTGTTTGGATGGATCTAAGGGGCATCGGAGGTTTCAAGCTGAGAAGCTGTCGAGAGATGGCCATTGGTGACGGCAGACAGCCTACGGAAACCTGGAGGCGGAAGTCTGTGGCACAGGGCTCGGAGTTCCAAAAGGCAGCCGACATATAGTCAATTTATTTCGAAGGTTCATGCCAACGACACTGGGAAGGTAGGTGGACTTCACCATTTGGGACGACAATCCTCACACAGAAGTCCGGCAAGGGAAGCCTGGGGGCAAGAAGCCGGTGGTGTGAGTTTATCACCTAACTCCAGCAGCATTTGGCATGGTGGGGTTTGGAGGTCGGGGTGCCGGGAGAGAATTTCTGTTAGGAATAGCGTTTAAGAGGTGGACTTCTGTGGATGGAAGTTCGGTCTCTGGCGCCCGGCGCGCTGAAGGCCGCGAGGAGATTTAATGACAATGCAAGGCGGATGGAAGATCGGGGCCCGACGACTGGGTAGACGAAGCACAGTTTCTGATGGTAGGAGAGCAACAGACTTTCAAGAATGGAAGTCTAGGAGTCAAGGCCCCATGACACAAAAGTCATGTTTTGACAAAACAAATCCGACGGTGGAGCAGAAGGTGGGGCTCGGAGGCCGGGGTGCCAAGTGGCGTTCACCGTTTGGAGAAGGCGAATCTCTGGCGGAACTCCAGAGGCAGAACTCTGGGGTTCCGGGCCCGGAAGGAACAAAGGATGCGGGTTAGGTTTCAAGCCTTCACGGCGGAGCAGAGACCGGGATCCGGAAGCCAGGGAGGCAGGGCGGTTTGGCAATTCAAGCGCAACGAAGTTTAAACGGAAGTTAGAGGGAGGAAACCCGACCAACCAGGACCAGCGAGGAGGATTGTTGTCGGTGAGTGACATGTTTTGAATTTTGACAGCGAAGACGGGTTTCGGGCCTGGGGAGGAAGTTTTCCCTACGCGAAGAACAGTCGTGCCAGGGAAGACTCCCGAATCGGTGGCTAGGTCATTTCTATTGGTTTTGCCGATTTTCAAAAACGTGGGTTTGGTGCACCATTTGATATTCTATCATATTATACCTTCCTATCAATTTGTTCATTTGATTAAATCTTTGGAAATCATGAAAAATATGTACGGGAGGGCAACCGATGGCCTACCTCGAATACGTGGAGTGGGAAGATGTGGGATCCACCTATGTTGATCGAAGTGATGCTGAGGGTGATGATCGCGACGCTTTGCCAAAGGTGGTGGGCTCCAGAAGATTCCTTCTCCAACTCGCTCCAATCCTGATTATGAAAATGACTTCAGCGGATTGGGCATTTTATACCCCAACCACCATGAATGACTGCAATTAATGGACGTACGGCCACAGAAAAAAGTTGGTGAATTCAAAATTAGGTCGGCGGCAGCGGCGGGAAAGCCAGGGCCCGACAGCCGGGAGGATGCAAGGGATCCGCTGCCTTACGATTTTCGTGTTGTTCGGGCGATGGCGGTGGCGAGCAGTTTGGGTCCCGGAGTGCGGGAAGCTGGCAGGGATCCACCGTCGAGGACGGCGGAACCGTCACGAAATTTTAGGAACGAAACTCTGGACGGTTTGGCCCAGAAGGTCCCGCGACAGTCAGTGGGCGAGTTTACATCGCGGGCGGTGAATACGATGGTGGGACCCAGTGGGCAGGTCGTCGCAGGAGGTTCGCCATCACAGACGGAAAAACCGAGATGGAACCCCGAAGGCGGATCTCCGGGGTTTGGGACCCGGAGGGGCAGGCGCCGCCCCGAAAATTTTGCAACAATCTTCAGACGGAGGGCGGCAGGGCGGACCCCGGGGTCCGAAAAGATGCTCGGCAAACATGGAAGGGACGACATTTCTAGAGGGGAAACCTGAAGAGGGAACCTCGGACGCCCAGGCCCGAAGGGGCCCAGGGCCGTTTCAGGGCCAAAATTCCAGAAGAATTCCCCGAGGTGCCGGAGGGCAACAAAACCAAAAGTGGAGGCATGATCGATTTATGATGGAACTTTGCAGCAACATCGACCATATGAAACATAAAAAAAAGAGAGGGGCATGCAAAACAAGGTACCCCCAAAATACCTGACGAGGCGAAAGAAAAGAGAGTCCCCGTTGCAAACGGGGTGTGTGTGCTAAGGGCACAACAAAGAGCTTACCCTCTGTGACTGCAAAATGACACTTCTTTGGATTTAAACTAATACCATATTCAAGAGCTTTGATAAATACCTTTTCCAGATGTTGCACATGATCTTCAGCCTTCTTTGAATAAGCAGTTAGATCATCTTAGTACAACACCATGTTAACATTGATCAAATCAACAAATGCTACATCCATAGCTCTTGGGAAAGTCACTCCGGCATTGGTGAGACCAAATGACATTCTTATGTATATATATGTTCCCTAAGGAGTTGTGAATGATGTCTTATATAGCTCAGATTCTTTGACTTTGACCTAGTTGTATCCTGAAAACCCATCCATCATGGAAAATAGTTCACACCCTATTACCTTATGTAGTATAGCCTCCATATTGGGTAGAGGATAATTATCCTTGAGAGATGCCATATTTAGATTCCTGAAGTCCACACATAATCTAATATCACCATTCTTCTTTCTCACAGGAACCAAATTTGAAACCCACGTTGAGTGCCTAATTAGTTTGATAATTCCTCCATCTCTAAGCTTTGTCAAATTTTCTTGCATCTTAGGCTCTAGTGTTGGATTTATAGGCCTTTGCTTCTACCTGAAAGGCTTGGCGTCTTACTTCAATGGTATTTCATGCTGAAATAAATCCTCCCTATATGCTTTCAGATCTTCATAAGACCAAGCAAACACATGTTTATACTTTCTCAGCAATTCTATCAGCATTCTTCTAATTGTAGGGCTTATCTTCTTTCCTATGTACACCTTTCTTGGTGCTGTCTTAGTCACCAAATTGATTTATTCAATATATTCTCTTCTAACTAGTGTTTGCTTCATGAGAGATTGATCATTTCCATCGTACAGCCTCTCTAACGCCACCAAGCTCTTAGGTAGTTTATTTGTTTTGAGTTGTAATATCTCCTTCCCAAAGACTGTTTGCTTCCCATCCACATCTTCAACAAAAGCATTGAAATCAATTTCCTAGGCTTCATACTGATCTATACAATTAAGGAATTTCAAAAGGTCAGTATCATCATTGAAGACCTACTAGCTAGAAATGTTATCAGGAACAACAGGCCTTGTCTTGAACTCAATCTGTGAAACACCAGCCAATGTGATGTCATCTCTTTTCAATGCCACATTTGCTAAAAAATCAGCCATTATGTTCTTTGATCTATCAATCCACTCAATTGAAAATCCATCAAACAATTCAATTGTGTCCCATGTAGCTTTCCTATATTGCTTTAATCTTTTGTGCTTTGTTGCATATTTTGACTTGATTTGTGAAACAACCAACTCAGAATCGCCCAAGACAGCCAACAACTTGATTTTATGTTTCACAACTATGTTCAACCCTATCAATAAAGCTTCATACTCTGCCACATTATTTGTACATTCAAATGCTAACAGAAATGAATATTTAAAGGTGATACCTTAAGGTGAAACAAATACAATCCCAGCTCCATTACCTTCCTGGTTGCATGCTCCATCAAAATACATCTTCCATACGCCATTGCAATTCTGTGCAACATGTTTTTCAATTGGATCACTATTAGTTAATTATGGCTGGGCTGGTTCTATTTTAAAATTCCCAAGATCAACATCACAAAAACAATTGATATGATCTTGCGGTACACAATCAACAAGCTGGTTCATTCTTGGCTCTCTATACAATTTGACTTCTTGACCCTTCACTAATATTGTAGCATAAGACAGATCAAATTGGATATTTCCACCAACAACTTCTATCGACTGCCTTGACAAAAGCATCCCAAACTGAGGCGGAGTATCTATCACTGTTATATCTATATTGTAAGCCACCTGTGGATAAGTAGCTAGCTTGACTTCAACTCCTCTCATAATGCCTACCACAGGTACAGGTCTGTTATCCATTGCATAGCATTTCCCTTCACATATATCAACCCACATGCCAAGCTACTTCATAACTCCCATTGGCATGATATTTATAGCAGCACTAGAGTCTATAATTCAATTCCTCAGTAGTTTGTTATTTATAAGCCATGTAGTGAAAAAATGATCAACTTGTGGGGGGGTTGTTAACACACCACTCAAGCAGACCTCTGGGATATTTACTTTATCCTACCTATTGACTGCTTTAATAGCTATTCTATTCTTAGAATTCACATGTTTTTCATTTCCACTTGTTATCAATTAAATAGCAGTGTCCCTATATTATTTTATTTTCATCATTTCAAGTAGTGGGATAGATATTTTTACTTGGGATAACGCCTGAGTGAAGTCAAAAGAAGAGCACTCTACCTTAGCAGTCTTCTTTTGTTCTAGCACTTCTCTACTTTCTTCTTTTTCTTTTTTACCAGGCTGGTCAGGCGTTTGTATCTTTTTATGTAATTCCTTCACTTCTTCTTTAACATCCTGTTTTTGGACAGGCTTATGTTCATCTTTATCAGGTAGTCTCTTTTCTAACTTCTTCACAGTTCCTTGTGTTGCCTTCTGATCTTTCATAAAAATTCCCCTAGGCACACCTTCCTTCTCATTTACTGTTCTGTTTCTCAACCAGTATTTACTCCTTGCTTCTTGAACTACTGCAATAGTTAGTCTTTCTATTTCATCTTCAGTAAGTCTCCTCACACTGCACTGAGCATGCGCCTCAACAGAATGTGGCTCAGTATAATCTTCATCAGAGTCATAAAAGACCTACTGTTCAGCCATATGGACATTGTACTTCTGATTAGAAACATCATACTCATAGCCTTCATCCTCTGAAGATGAGTACCTCTCATCCACATGGTGAAAAGTGTTTGAAGTCAAATACACTTTGTGATCTTCTCCATTGTTCTCTGTTAACATTCCCTCCTCTTGCATCCTTTGGGCTACAACATAATAGTCTAGAGAATGTGGTTTATCACAAACTTCACAGAAGTAATTATTACTCACCATGTAAGTTCCCTTCTTGCTCAATGGATCAGGAGTCTCTTTGTTTCTAGGCCTAGCTATTATAGGTTTTCCATTCTTCCACTCTATATTATAAGGCATATCATGCAACCTCGGCCTCTCATTTATGTTCACATTTCTATATGTATTCTCTTGTCTGTACTGATAATGGTTGCTTAGCTGAGGAGGCCTAGGGTTGTCTCTTTTACTGATTATACCAGTAGCCTTCCTATTGTTTTCAATTGTCAGTGCTATCTTCTATGCTTCAGCTAAATCTTTTGGAAATCTATTTCCTAGTTCATACCCTGTTTTAGGATCAAATGCATTTAAATAGACACTCAAAGCTATAGAATCTGGCATCCTTGATCTAGGAGGTACCTTAGTCTGCAACTTGTTAAATCTTCGATTGAAGTCATAAATTGAGTCATTCTGATTCTTTTGAATTTGCATCAGTTCATGAAAAGTAGCATCTGGTGCATTTAGATTTCCATATTGTTCAAGAAATTGGTTCTAAAATACTTGGAGAGACCAATCCCTAACATCCTCAATGAGTGACATCATAAATAGCCTCATATGTAGATCCTCATATGGCATACCTATGTCTTGGATGAACATATTGAAATTCCTTAAATGTTCTTCAGCAGTGACTGTATTACTCCCTATAAACTTAGGCACCAGACCTCTCTAGCTGCTATCCATATGGTAAGGGCATAGATGAATCCCTGCCAAATAAAACTGTCTAATCATTGTTGTATACTGTTGAGGGGGAGGAATAGGTGGGTACTGATATTGGTGCATAGGATTATTGTACTGTGTATTATACTGTGGGATAAAAGACTGACCAGGAGGTGGATGATTTGGATGCTAAGTAGGAATGTGAGGTGGATGATTTGGCTGCTTGTCGAAATTTCCTATTTGATGGTGAGGAGACAATGGTGGATTTGAAGGCCCTGCACCATGATTACCCTGCTTATGAGGTGGTACATACTTCGGGGGGGACTTAGCTGTCTGAGAAGTAATTTAGACTTTCTGCAATGTAGCCTTCAGCTCTTCTATCTCCTTCCTCTGTGATTCAAACTGTGCTTTTAATTCCTCAGGAAGCTCATGATTAATAGAGTCATTTTGGTTACCTTCCATCTTCTGATCATATTCATGTTGAATTCTTATTCGTTCAGCCTCACATGCAGCATGAAACTCAGCCTGTTTCTGAGGATCGAGAAAAGAGAAAGGATTCCTTTGATCTTCTAGAGTACAAGGCTCAACACTCGAGTCATTTTTCCATGCATCATATCAATCATATGTTTCACAATGTGCTCTTGATGCTTTATCTTTATTTTTTAGGCACATATCTTCACTTATCCCTTTTACCTTATCAACCTTGACATCTTTGTGTGTCCACTTACTGTTGCCACTAGGAGCTCTAGTATGACTTCCCATGTACTGAGATCTTCTTCCATTCATGATGAACAGTTGCAAAATTTATGTCATAGTCGCCACTCACTTTTGCCTAAAAATGAGAAAATACTTGATATTTCTTATTCCCAGCGGAGTCTGTATAAAGTTCCTGACTCTATGATAAAGGCTTTGATTCTGAATGTATTCCCCAATAGAATCACCAATTTGTTAGCTCTCAAAAACATAGGAAAAATGCCTCAAGAGGCTGCCAATCTCTTGATATGCTTCAGGGTAACAGACAAGGTCAAGAGAACTCAACCTTCTACTCTTTAGGTGTTGCCAAACCTAGGCGGGTGTACCTTTCAGAATTGAGCAGACTTAACTTATGATTATCTTTCTTGCACAATGGTTTGTCGACAATGGCAGATGGTAGTGAACAAACAAATTCAAACTTGATAGCAATAATGAAAGCAATCTTCTTAATCTAAATCTTAAATGCTCAATTAACAGATATAAAGAGAATAAATTAATCTTAATGATGAAACTGCAGAGACCAGTGCCCTATTAGGTATACAGAGTCAAATGAAATCAATATGAACAACACTCTCTAGAGAAAACTCAAATTATCTAGCATACACTCTGTTTACAACTTGTATAAACATGCAATTCTATAACTACTAAGCTCTACTTTAACAATCCAGATGAATCTTCCTAATTACTGTGATCAATTAAAAGGATTTAATCTTTGCTTGAAAGAACCAATTGATTAATCACATAGATACAACAAATGTGCATTGATAAACTAAACATAAACTTGTTATGTCAATTTAAACAACCAAAACGCTTCAATCATGGAGACAACTTAGCAATACTTTCATTAAATTCAACAAATAATTGACACCAGAGAAATGCAACAACATGAACTAACTTTCATAAATACCTCCATTTTGAAATCATGCAACAATAGTCTCTAACCTGAGAATTTTATTCTACTCTATCTACTTGTTGTGTATCGAATATCTAAATAAATGATGATCCCTTTACAATTACAAAATGCCTATTTACACACCAACATCAAGAAAATGAATCATATTGAAATATCATGTCGGCCTGCCATAGAAATCAAGCTCCAATTGAGTTGGCTGGCAACGGTCCTCAAGCATCAATCTATTGGCCACAAGATTTGTATTTATGTTATTCACCAGTGAAATAGTCAGCGAGACATAGCGTATAGTTATGCCGAAGGAAATTCAATCGTTAGACACCCCGCTTTATTCATATCGCCTTCCCTGTGACTTATCCGAGTTGGGGAGATGTCCCATATAGCACATTATGTTTCCCTGAGAGCCTCTTACCACCCGTATATCGCTATATCATTCTGTTTGTTAGACCGAAGTCATGGAGTATTCCTTCGTTCCCTTTGTGTTTCATTGTAACACTCCAATATTAGGGAGACAACATATCGAACTCATTATGTCAAGCCGAAAGTCCTTTGCTCATTTATGTGTCGCTGTGACTTAATAATATCAGGGAGACCTCTTGTAGAATGCTCATTGCTTTACCGAAAGTCACCTCGAAATAACTTTTGATCGCCAAGAGAAAACAAAACTTACACCAAAAGCCACATGAATAAACCTTTATGTTCCATCGGTGAGACCTCCCTGCCTTCATCGAGACTTACTCTGAATCCACCATAGCTCCACCCAAAGTCTATTCAAATAAAATCCATGTGTAAGGTCAGCGAGATCAAAGGTCACTTGCCAAGACCTTACAACGATAGCTATGACTCGCCTGATATGCATCCCCTTTATGTTGTCGATCGGTGAGACAATGGGAAGTCGCTATGACTTCATATCCAATACCCCCAGTTCGGCCAAAACGAACATTTAATGTGTTTGTCGCTGAGACCAAAATAATTTTCTAGGACATTATACCGACGCCGCAACTCTTGCCAATGTATCCCCATTCAAATGATTTGCCAAGACACAAAGCAGTCGGCAAAACATTATATCGATGACCAAACTCCTACCGAAGTGTGAATCAACCTCTATCGCCGAGACCATGAAGAACTCCTGTCGAATGGTGCCTGCAAGAAAATTTTGATCGCTGTGACATCAAATGAGTCTTGCTGGAAGGCAACACAGACTCATGTTAGCAGAAAACGCACAATGGGTCGGGGAGACAATGGCATTCTCACGCCGATAGGAACCAGAATGTAAAATATGCATGACCAAATGGATTCTATGGGGCAACATGGGCAAAAAGTGAGCAGAATGATATGAAAATGAAACCTAGTGCTTATGACAAGGATATTAAGGGAACTTAGGGTTATGCAAAACATGTGAAAATATTGCAGAAATTAAGAGTTCCAACATAAGGGTTGTGATCTTTCTCCCTTGTATATATATGCAATGCTCTCTCATTGTATGTTATTCATTCTATTCATAAGTTCGAGTTGACACAAGTGCAAATTCATCAAATACAGATCAAAGTCTTGAAGGAGGCTGATTTTATTATCAACAAGGAGTTATATATATATATATATATATATATATATATATATATATATATATATATATATATATGCTTGGCCTCATAATCAGCCTCATTGTAAAGGATATTATTGTTTCATATTCAATATATAAGTGACATATTGTTGTTGGGTTTTTCTCCCTCAAGTTGGAGGGTTTTCCTAGGGTATATGTTGTGTCTACTTGTGTAAATTTGAATTAAAATCTACTTGTTAATATATGATTATAAAACTAACATGGTATTAGAGCAGGTTTAAGAAGATCGTGATCAGATTTCTATAAGTATCACTTTTATCCACTCTTGTTCTCATCTTCTTGCATCTATCTTATCTTTGAAAATGGTGAATGGGCTCAAGATCAAAGATAGACTTGAAGGTGCTTCCAATTTCACATCTTGGAAGTTTAGAGTGATGCTTGCATTGGAAGAAAATGAGATTGTTGAGTTCGTGGAGGGTGAAGTTCCTGAACCTTCCGATGAGAATGAGAAGTCACAATGGAAGAAGAATGGCACTAAGGTGAAGAAGATTTTGCTTGACTCTGTGAAGGACCACCTTGTGCTAGTCATCTCCAAGTTGAAGAAAACAAGGAAAATGGTCAAGACCTTGGAGGAAATATATGAGATCAACAATACAAATAGATCTCTTGCATTGAGGCAACAACTTCATCATGTCAAGATGGAAAAAGGAGATTCTATCATCTCCTTATTCATGAAGATCACTGAACTGAGAGATCATCTCTCTACCATTGGGCATATGGTTGATGATAAGGATTTGGCTATGTTGGCGCTTAATGGTCTTCCTCAATCTTGGGAGCTATTTATCCAAGGTATCAGTGGGAGATCAAAGCTACCTAAGTTTGATCACTTGAGGGAAGATTGCATCCAAGAAGAATCAAGATTGGTTGCGAGAGGGAATGGGAAAAGTTCTACCAATGAAGACATTTGTGTAGTTTCCACTCAATCTTCAAAGAAGAAAGGAAGAGAAGGGAAGAAAGGAAACTTCAAGAGGAATAGAGATAAGAGATTAGATGGTGCCCCTACATATAAGAATAAGAAGGACCTCTCCCGCATACAATGCTTCATATGTGAAAATTTTGGTCACTATGCAAAAGATTGTCCAACTAGACCTAAGCAGCAGGCTTCAATTGTAGATGTGGGTGAGATCTCTCCTTAGAAGAATTCTAGTGGTTTTCTATTCTATTTTTCCTTATCAAGCAATGTTCCAATGGATAACAACACTTGGTTAATTGATAGTGGTGCCTCTCACCACATCATGATTTTTTAGAGAACATATATCTAATTTTGTTTTTAGATTCTGACATCTCCTTGCAGTTGAGTGATGTATTATTTGTACCAAGCATCAAGTAGAACCTTGTCTCTATTTCAGCCTTGGAGGACAAGGGATATCAAGTTGCATTCTCTGAAGGTAAAGTCCTTCCATGGCCAAATAACTCAAGCATCAAGACTGCCTGAGTGATTGGAGTTCGACATGAGAGTCTCTACAAAATTTCCACTTATCCATTATAGGATTTGTTACATGATTCATCAAGTTTGTGTTAGCTATGGTATATAATACTTTCTCACCTTCACTTCAGAGCACTTCCAACCATGAAGAAGATGGTCACGTGCCTTCCTAAATTCAGCCAGGAGCATGAAGGCACTTGCAGAGGATGCGCTTTGGGTAAGAATACTAAACGTCCATTTCATAGTAGTGAGAGTAGATCTAAATATATTCTAGACCTTGTTCATTCTGATTTGTGTGGTCCAATGTTTGTTGCTTCTTTGAGTGGTTTCTTGTATTATGTAAGTTTTGTTGATGACTACTCTAGAAAGACTTGGATTTATTTCTTAAAGACTAAAGAATCTGAGGAAGTACTTGAGAGATTCAAGGAATTTAAAGCTCAAGTAGAGAACTTGTCTGGGAAGAGGATCAAAGTTCTAAGATCTAACAATAGAGGAGAATACATATCTGGAAGCTTTCGTAAATTTTTTGTTGAGGTAGGAATTAAGAGGGAGTTTTGTGTTTCCTACAATCCACAACAAAATGGTGTTACAGCAAGGAAGAATAGATCTATTGTAGAAGCATCTAAAGCTATGATTCATGATCAAGATCTACAAACCTTCCTCTAGGCTGAGGCATCTAGGACAGCTATGTATGTTGAGAATCAAATCCCTCATTGTATCTTGGGGAACATGACTCCTGAAAAAGCTTTCATAGGTGTGAAACCTAAAGTCAACCATTTGAGAATCTTTGGTTGTCCTATGTATGTTCATGTGCCTAAAGATAAAAGGACAAAATTGGAACCATCTAGCAAGAAGGGAATACTTTTGGGCTACAATAAATCTTCTAAAGCTTATAGAGTTTACATTCTATGATAGAAACTGATAGAAATTAGCAGGGATGTTACATTCGAAGAGGATGTTGTATTTAAAAATCTAAGGGAACTCACATGGAGATAGACAATGAAGACCAAGAGTCTCCTCAGGACATGGAAGTTGACCATACTCTTGAGATTTAGAGGGAGGCTACTGATCCTAAAGAAGATGATGATCCAGTTCAGCCTTTGCAACCTACCGATTGGCCTACAGACACTGTTAAATTGGCCAAAAGAGACCTCTTTGGGCTAGGAAAACAATGTAAGAGGCAAAAAAGTTTGTAGCCCCGAGAGGAGCATTCAGAAAGAGCAAAAGACCTCACAAGTTTTCAAGTTATGTTGCTTTGATGAGTCAAATGATTGAATCTAAGCCTTCCAGTGTTGAGGAAGCTTCAAGTCAGCAAGTATGGAGAGATGCTATGGCTGAAGAATATCAATTTATCCTCAAGAATGATGTTTGGGACATCGTACCTAGACTAGAAGGAAAATCTGTTGTATCTTCTAAATGGCTCTTCAAGATCAAGCATGCGGCTAATGGGAGCATCGAGAAGTACAAGGCTAGGTTTGTGGCTAGAGGATTCTCTCAAAAAGAGGGAATAGACTAGGTATGTGCAGGATCATCATGGAAAAAACAAGCCCTTAAGTGGCAAAAAATAAAGAAAAATTAGAAAATACGCCAAAAGATACCTATGTATAAAATACATGGAGATGTCTCGAGGCATTGAATTTTTTCAACTTTAATTTTTGTTAAAGTTGAATGATGAAAAAATTAAACACCTCGAGTCATCTCAACGTATTTTATATATAAGATATCTCTCTGCATATTTTATATATATTAAATATATATATATATGCTAGTAGCAATCATGACATGCGTAACACATTTAAAAAATTAATATATTTAGGGTTATGATTAGAGTTAGCATTTAGGAATAGGGTTTATATCATGGTTAGGGTTAGCATTAGGGTTAGGGTTAATGTTTTCTTTAGGATTTGGTTTACGATTATGATTATGGTGAGGGTTAGGGTTTAGAATTATGATTAGGGTTATAGTTATAGTTAGGGTTTATTGTTAAGATTTAGTGTTAAGGTTGGGTTTATGGTCATAGTTAGTGTGAGAATTATGTTAAGGTTAGGGTTAGGGTTTGGATTATAATTATAATAGGGTTTAGTGTTAAGGTAAGTGTTAGCATTAGGTTTATGGTTAGGGTTAGAATTGTGTTCTATGGTTAGGATTATGTTTAGGGTTTACATTAATGTTTGGGTTAGGGTAATAATTATGGTTAGGGTGAGGAAATGGGTAGGATTGGGATTATTATTATGATTATGATAGAATGATAGAATAATAGTTATGGTAGGTTTAAGTTCAAGATTAGGATTAGTGTTAATGTTAGAGTTGAAATAATGGTTAGGCTTAGGGTTTACATTATGGTTAGGATTATGCTTAGAATTAGGGTTTGGGTTATAGAAACACACACACACATATCTGTGACACATTTAGTATTTCATATATTTGTGACACATTCATTACAATTATTTTTTCACATATATTTTCCTCACATCCACTTCAAGACATTATTTAATGCTACACATTTTATAAAGCCACGTATATTACAAATAAGTAGTAGAACTAAATATGTTACGAAAAGTTAAAATTTAGATTTATGGATGTCTTATCTATTGCTACACATCACTTTGATCTTTTCTGAAAAATATTTCTCTTATATTATAATATAAGTTAAACCAAATTGGTAAGCTTTTCTAAAATGAGTAAAATGTTTGTAAAAATTTGTCAAAAATTATATCATATGTATTTTCCACACATTTAATATTTCATATATATTTTTTGCACCTCCATTTCAAAAATATCTTTAACACCACACAATTTAATAAACCACATATATGAAAGTTAATATTGTTGTTTGTTGAACTTATATAAATTAGAGAGAAAATATATGTTTCAATACAACCAACTTGAATAACTAAGAAGTATCAAAGGTCAAATAAGAAGTAACTATATGAAAAACACTTAGTCGTAATGATGTAAGTACATGACATTATGGTTAGGATTATGCTTAGAATTAGGGTTTGGGTTATAGACACACACACACACACATATCTGTGACACATTTAGTATTTCATATATTTGTGACGCATTCATTACAATTATTTTTTCACATATATTTTCCTCACATCCACTTCAAGACATTATTTAATGCTACACATTTTATAAAGCCACGTATATTACAAATAAGTAGTAGAACAAAATATGTTACGAACAGTTAAAATTTAGATTTATGGATGTCTTATCTAAAAATATTTCTCTTATATTATAATATAAGTCAAACCAAATTGGTAATCTTTTCTAAAATGAGTAAAATGTTTGTAAAAATTTGTCAAAAATTATATCATATGTATTTGCCACACATTTAATATTTCATATATATATTTCGCACCTCCATTTCAAAAATATCTTTAACACCTCACAATTTAATAAACCACATATATGAAAGTTAATATTGTTGTTTGTTGAACTTATATAAATTAGAGAGAAAAAAAATGTTTCAATACAACCAACTTGAATAACTAAGAAGTATCAAAGGTCAAATAAGAAGTAACTATACGAAAAACACTTCATCGTAATTATGATATAAGTACATCACATATTCTTCAATGATGAGATTGATATCGTGACCTTTATTTGCATAATGATTGCAATATACTTCTTTCATCATAGCTGGAAATGTAGCTACTTTTATAGATGTCTCATTAACTATTTTTGCAACATCTTCCATTTTCAATATTTCTAGTTCTTCAACATTGTCAATCATTAAGGTTGTGTTCAATATCTTTGACGATTTTTCTGCAGGACTCTAAAACATACCTTTCCCATTTGTCCACATCAGTTTCAAAAACTTTATTTGAGTTTACAAAGGCATTTGGGCTTGCAACAATGATGTCTAATTCGTTCTCTGAAACATCCATAGTCTGAATTTTGTGCTGATTTTTTTTTTTAAATAATTATTATTTAGGAATTTTATGAGAATAAAACTATCCATAATTTGTGATAAAATAAAAATTGAAATTATTAATGTTTAGTAATACACACTATGAAACGAATAATGTAAACACTTAGAATAAGATATTAGTTGACTTACTATGTTGAAATGTCACAAAAATAATTTAAAATACCAAAAACAGTATACAGAATTATAAGGAAATGATGTTACATACAAAAATTTAAACTTTATATTTTATTAAGCTATGAATAAAATACATAAAATGACATAATAAATGTTGATAAATTTTATACAATAGATGATTAGTTGTGTAATTAGCAAACTCTTTCAATATAAAAAATGATCATGTAGATTTTTACTACCAAGCATTTGGATCAAGAGAGAAAGGATCATGATATTGTTGATTAATTAGAGAAGTACAAACAAAAAAAGTGTGTTGACAATATTTATTACATTAAATAATTTCTAAGGATTTTAGTCAGTTCTCTTCTTCTTTTCTTCTAGCAACTTGTTTTCCTATCTTCATTTTTTCATATCTATCATATGCAAAGGGTGGCATAATTCTTAGTCCTTGCAAAGACTTGACACATGCTATTGCCACAAATGTGAGACCACTTCATTCAGTGGAACCTATATCAAAAGTAGCTTTCTCTAGTGTCAACCCTTGTGACTTGTGTATAGTCAAAGCCCAAGCCAATCTCAATGGAATTTGTTTTGTGCTACCTCTATCAATTGTTGGAATTGGAACTCTCTAGGAATGACAGTCATCGAAAGGAATTCCAAAGTAACTATCAAAATCTACAAGTAAATATGACAGCGGTAGAGGTGGTGCACCTCTAGGTCTATATGCAATACTTCAAATATATCCAAGTGCTCCATTGACAAGAGTTGCTTCAATCCATAAGTTCGAAGTTAGCATTACCCTTGCATTTTTGCTGAGTAAAAGTTCCATGTTGAGCTCGTCACTTTCATCTCCATCTATAGAACTATGTGTTGTTGGTTAACATAAATGCTTCGTGCAATGGGGTTTGATAATGATAATAGAATTTTCTTATTATGATTGTGCACATTATCATTTATTGAAATAAATGAACACTATTTTTGAACTCGACATTTTTTGTAGTACTCATGTTTACATTGGATCTTGACATAAGTAACTTCCAATAATCTATTGTAGGGTTTGTATCCCTCATGTTTGATAGAAGAACACTAAATCTTTCTTGCTCATTGCTTTGTCCATCCTGTCTGAAAATATGACTTAAAGTAACTACAATTTTGAATTCTTCCCATAGCAGCTTTGCATGCCTTTTGCTTTCGTATGCTGGTCTATCATTGAGAGGAGGCAATTATGTCAATATCCAACCAATATCATAGATATGCCTAAAAAAATATTATAATATGTATATTAAAAAATATTTACTTTGAAATTAGTATTCTAATAGTAAGGAACAAAGTATATTACAATGTAGATATCTTATTCTAAGAAATTTAAATACTAAACATACTTCCAAAACTTTTATGGCTATATTCTAGAAATGCTTGTTGAAGATGAGAGTATATGTTTTGGAATAATCTCTCTCCCAGGAAGCTCATTTCATCTATCAATATATATTTTATGTGAGACATTTCCTCTTGGAAACTTGCAAGTCTCGTGTCTTGTAGCTCACTGAATTCTTTTATCAGTATTCTCAACTTAGAATGAATCGTTGATGCTCCAATGTTAAATGTTGCAACTCTCATCGGTGCAAGTAGAAGTAGAGGAGAGCATTGTGGAGAGGCTGCATTTTCTAATGCTTGACTGATTGCACCAATTAACTATGACTTGCCTATTCCTGTAATGTCTTGGATTGTCATATATAAGGGTGATGCATCTTGACATGTATGATAGTGGGAGATTATGATGTTAACTTCTTTATTTTGTTTGTCACTGAAGTTTCCATAGTCCACACATTGTGGTATCTCATCATGAATAAGACAACCTGTATTTCTCATCAACTTAATGAAATTTGTAGCTTCATTTGTGTATTGTTCATTTTGAAATTCTCAAGACCAGTTTGTTTGTCGATCAATATATTTTTTTCCCAACATATATATCTCTATAACTTGCATAATCTGTCCATGATGAATTTTAGACAAAATATCCCATTCGTTCTCTATAGTAGTACCTTGGGAATTATCGTTGTCTTCAAATTCTGAATCAATCTCATTTTTAGTATTTTCAGTATCTCATCTTCTTTCTAGGTGCCATTGATTATATCTAAAGTTATCCCATGTGGCAACTATAGATTCATCATTATTACCAATATATGTGTGAATGTCATGAAAAGGTTTGTAAAGTAATTACTCTGAAGAGAAAAAAAAATCCATTTTTCTGAGGGACATATAGGAATTGATTGAAATCTAGGAAAAACTCTTACAATACTTGCTATTTTTCTTGGACTCCATTTATTGTCACCTCTCCTTTTTTTGTTATATATCCATGATTTCACAACATCAATAAGGCACAAAGCTTCTATAAATTGGGGCCTATTCCTATAAGCATCGATGAAAGATATGGTTTGTTCCTCATTCTCTTCATCAACAATTAAGTCTACACATTTGAATACTTCCTTTGAAACATTTAAGTTGACAAATACTCTACTACTCTATACCAATGTGAGTTATAGTAGCATGACTTGTTTCTCGGGCTCCAATATCTCTTTCTATTAGTGTCTCAGTGAGAAGTCATCTATAAACTTTTGATGCTAAATCATTAGGATTTTCTACATTTTCTAGTTGAAATAGTATCTGATGGTATGTCTTTGAACTTCTTTTAGCTTTGGATGCATATTTTACAATATACTTAATTACGACAGGTTTTGACATAATAGGTTTCCAATAAATATTTTCTCTCCATAGTTGGAGTATGCAATAGTTTTATGAATTAACTCTATCATCATTTTTGAATGCCTCAAATTTTATCTCACAAGTTTCTAAATCTCTATTTATTTTAGATCCTTCAAAATTCAATGGCCATGGTGCACTATACCTATGTGTCATTAACATATTTTCTTGGTAAATAAAATGATATATTGAAGGAGAACAATATTTATATTTGAAATAAATAAAATTAGTTAGGAAGCATTTACCTGCAAACCAATTTCCCTCTCTTTTTGTGTAGACATGCACCTTCTTTGAACATTGTGTGTCTTTGTATAGTATTTAGAATCTCATCATAGTCATCTTTGAAATGAGTTTCTATCAGTTGTCTAGTTTTTTTCATACATGGGTGCAGACTTAAATTTTGATATTCCTAGAGCATAAATTTAGATCTATCAATATCATATTTGTTCTATTTTTAAAGTAATTATATTAAATAAAATGTTCAATTTGTTAACTCACTATAATCATACCTGTATGTTCTGAAGGTTTGTATCTCGTCAAGGGTTGCATGCATGAACTAAATCATGGAGATATGATGCAACATAGTACAATTGATCTAAATTATTCCAATCTATAGTTTCCATATTTGGTGCTCCATTTAACCATATAAAACCATGCACATGCATAGATCCCCTATGTTGCAATTCATGTCTGCACCAAGTCTTTAACATTCATACCATTCTCGAGTATCTCTTTTCTAAAAGTTGAGTAAATCATAAATGTATATATTGTGCAAAAATGTGTGGGTAGTCAATGACATTTTGTTTCTACCAAAGTTGTGCTTCTCGTGGAGTGCTTGGTGGTGTTCCAGGAATCAATGCGTGCAAATCTAGCCAGTACAAGTCTGTTGCGCATAATGTGAAAAATATTGAACTTGGCATTCTAATTTGATGAAGCATGTTTGTTAATTATACTCAACACTTTTCCCAATATGATCTTGTTCCCCTTAAACTGGTTCCAAATCGCATCAATTTGTCTGCTAGATGGGAGTGTGGTATGTTCTCCATATGTTCATGCAACTCCTGTATTGTGATTGGAATTTCGTATAGACTTCTTTTAATGAAAGCTATTGTGCTATTTTGTGCTCAGTGTCTCATAATCACATTCATCATGTAATAACACAACCTTGGATGCTTTATAAATCTATTATCTCTATATCGTAGCAGGTGCTTGAAAAATTCATGAAGATGTACTCTCCTTAGTCACTGTTGGGAGACGCATCAATGGTAGGCCAATCTATAATCACTGTTGGGTCTACATTAGGATTTCTGACCCATGCACGAATCAACTCCATTTCCCTCTAAGCATTTGGCAGTTTCAATGCCATCAATGTTGTGTGCGAGCTATTATGTTTCTCTCATTTTTCTCCACCAAGGGGCCCACAAAAATAATATCATTTTTGTCTGAATCAAACTCCATATGCATTGTTCGCAACTCATTGAAAATGTTATGATATGAATTTGGTGATATATTGTCAAGAGCGTTTTCATCAATAATGACATCAGAGTAAAACTTGTCATGCATAATTTTGTATCATAAGGAAGTGTATACACAATCTCTATTTACTGTGAAATTATAGTTTGTTCCACGTTGATCCTTTCTACATACTACAATTACTAGAAGATCTTTAACTAAATGTGACAAATTTTTTACCACACTTTCTATGTTATGTGGAAAACTTATCGTGTGCCATCTATATTTCAACTCACTACCATTTGCATGTGTCACCTACAAAATTGGGCTCACACATGTGATGAGCATTTCTTCCACTTGAGTTAGATTTTCCAATTCTACTGATTGGGCCTTAGGATCCATATTGTTTTCAACTAAGAATCTATGGTTTCCTTTTTCTTGTCTGCATCTATTACAAATAGGACCTTGGGGACTACGAAAGATGCTAATTCCAATGTAACATTCTTGACAAATATAACACATCACTAGTGATGCAAACCTGTCTAATTTATTATGAAACGACATCTGAATTTTTATGATATTTGTGTCTAGAAATCCATTGGCATTTGGGAATTCATGTGGAAGTGATTCAAGAGTTGATCGCATTACATGTTGATTTACATTTTTTGGTGTTTCTACAACACATTCTACTGACCTAGAAGCTTCCTTTTCTATGTTCCTTTCAACATTTGCTCTGTGTATATTCATTTCAATATTATCTTGATGTCTAATTTGTTCCATTTCCCCTAGTTCGGGATTATTTTGTACTTGTCCCTCATTGTCTAGAGGACATACCTTAGCATCCTTTTATTCTCTTATTAGTTGTTGTGAATTTTCCTCCTCAGATGTACATTGGCAAGTATTTCTATTTGTGTCTCTATGTTGTGGGTTGTCCATTTCCTGTCTTTGAGAATTAGAGTGATGTTTAGGCGTTTGGTGGGCTATATTTCTATTAACATTACGCTCTATTATTGTTTCACTTTGTAACTATTCAATAGCGACCTTTGATCTATGTTTACCATATTGTTCTCTTCCAACTTCATTCATTTAGCCTCTATACACATCCACTTGAGCATCTACCAACTACTACATACGACATCTATGATATGCTTGTTGATATTATCTTTTGTATTGTTTTCTTTGCTCCTCTATCTCAAAGAAGTTTTTCCTCGGTCAAACCATAGCTATTATATAAAATGCATAGAGAACTTAAATAAATAAAAAAATATTTGTTTATATTATCCTCATAAAGATAAAATTTCAAAAATAAATAGATTGTGTAATAAATATGAACGAACAAAATCAATTAATAGTATAAAAAAATAACTCAAAAATAGAACTTCTGAAAATAGTAAAGACATAAATACTTAAAAAATGTTCTCATATTATAAATGTTGAAAGAAAAGTCGATAAGAAAAAAGGTGTGAGGTAATTTATAAAAGATATAATGATATAATGACTTGAGTTTTATAAATGAATACTCTTGTATGAAGAGAATGAAACTCATGTAGACTCCTAGAGGTGGTGTTATTTCTCACGCCACTACTAATAAAAGCATACGGTTCTCAGCTATGTGAGAGACTTAATTCAAAATTTAAATCATTCATATACATATATTTGAAATTAAAATATCTACATAGAAATCGAGCAATTTAATATGATCACAATAAAGTAAGTGGATCCTTAGATTCACTATTGTCTTTGGATCATTTAATATTATAAGTTTACTTCCAATTATATAATTGTAGGGAAAAATAGTGAATGGTGAATTCGACCTAAGACATGGATGAGATGTTGTTTCAGAATGATTTTTGAACTTATTATTTTTCATTTTTTAAATTGTTAAATATATTAAATTTTGATAGTTTATAATATTAAATTTTTTGAAATTTTTAAAATTGTTTAAATATTTATTATTAATATTTCAAATTATATAATATTTAATATGTTCTATTTTATCTCTTTTCTAACTTACTATATCTTAATAATAGATTATAAAGTATTATTAAAATATTAATAAAAAAATACATAAACTTTTTAAGAAAATAATAATGTTAAATTACATTTTTCATTTGATACAGATTTTTTTTATAAATTTTACACTTCAGATTTTTTTGAAGTGTTAAAAGATGTATATTGTTTTAATTTTTGGTAGGTATTGAGCTTTTTTAGTTGGAAAATAAAAATTTAATTTTTACACCCTGCAACTATTGACAATACAAATTATCCACTTTTTTAAGCCTACTATTAAAAGATTCAAAGGTATTTATTCTTTTGTTGTTTTGTTTTTGTGTATCAAGCTTTTCTGTTTTGTTCTATTAAAAGATTCAAAGGTATTTATTCAAAACCTTAACAAAAAATCAGGAATATCCATTCTGATTTTTTTTCCGTTCTTAGAGATAAACCAACCCTACTTAACAAAATTTTAGAATTAAAATAGTGTAACAACATGAATCTTTGGGTGACAAAGGAGCCTCATAGAACTAACCAAGCCTGGAATTTGACGGCCACCCCTACCTATCATATGAAAATTTTGTGATGGTTTGTTCATTTAAATGCCTTCACTTTACATTCTATGAAAAAAATTAACTGTTAAAAAAATATTTAAAATGTAAAAATCTTAAATTTAATGTTACAAGAAGTTTATAATTTCATAGAAAATAAATCTTGTTAAAATATTCAAAAAGATAAAAAATAATTATATTCTATTTTGAAAATATATATTTAAAAAAAGTAAAATTAGAAAATATTGATAATTAGAAATAAATGTAAAAATCTTAAATTTAATGTTACAAGATATTTTCTAATTTCATAGAAAATAAATCTTGTTAAAATATTCAAAAAGTTAAAAAATAATTATATTCTATTTTGAAAAGATTTTGAATTAATATATGTTTTTATAATAAATATTATAAATCATATATATTAATATAAAGCAATGATAACTATTAGTAAAAATGTCAAAATCTTTAAAAAATTAGAAAGAACTATATTTAATCTTGAAATAATTAGAAATAAATGTAAAAATCTGAAATTTAATGTTACAAGAAGTTTCTAATTTCATAAAAAATAAATCTTGTTGAAATATTCAAAAAGTTAAAAAACAATTATATTCTTATTTTGAAAAGATTTTGAATTAATATATGTTTTTATAATAAATATTATAAATCATATATATTAATATAAAACAATGATAACTATTAGTAAAAATGTCAAAATCTTTAAAAAATTAGAAAGAACTATATTTAATCTTGAAAAGATTCTATTTTCAATAGATTTTGAATTAATAAATATATCTATAATAAATCATATATATTAATATAAAGCTAAATTAGAAAGAATTATTCCAATTCTAAACTAATTTATATTTTTATCATAAACATTATATATATATATATATATATATATATATACCTACAATAATTTTTTAGGGTTTAATAATAATTTCAAGTGTAATATTTACGGTTATATAAAAAATATAGCAAGTCAAATCATACGGTTTAATAAATTTTTAGGTTGTAATATATGGTCCAAAATGCTAAAAACGGCCAGATAGACCATCAAATTCCAAGCTTGGAACTAACTACTATCTATTTACATTTAGCCCTTCAAGATGAGCTAACCATTTAAATTAAAGCTTTGTTGAAGATTCTACTGTTTAAAGATTTTACAAAATTGTTTATACTTGGTGACCAAGATACACAACAAATGTCTTCAATATAGGTTTTGATTTTTTATTATTTTAGGAGAAAACAAAAAAATGAGATCAAATTTTATTTACAGGATGAGTAATAACAATCCTAATGTAGAAACATCTTAGGTGACCTTTATCAATTGTATGGGCACCTTCTATCAACTCCAACATGGTCTTTATAATGAAGGAACCTCAAGTGCAATTGCAAACAGCTCAGGTTTGGATAATAGCTATGAAGAGTTTGAGTCTACCTTATCATGAAAATTTGATTTGAATGAGACAATTGAGTTAGTAAAAGGACTCAAAGAAATGGGTATCAACATGGAGGAGGAGGTGTCATCTCACACGACTTGTATGCAGCTCACATAGTCTCCAATGGAAACTCATGTCAATCCTATTGAAGAATCCAGGTGGAAAGATTTTTCTGTTAATTCAGTTTTACTTATACAATGTGGTGGTAATGAAGAAAGGAGCAGAATATGAATGGTAGAAAAAGAAGGGATCCTCCTGCCAAAGCTAAAGGTAAAGCTCTAGCCAAATGGAGTTTGGATGAGATTAAAGAGCTGGTGAAAGAGAGAGCACATCTGGATGCAATTTTTAGGTGTCCTAAGTCAAACAAACACATTAAACTTATGTGTAAGTAGATATGTGAGAGACTTAGTTCAATGAGGGAGAAAGGAATAGTTTCAATCAACTATTAAAGAGCATTAGAATAAGGTGCATGATCTTTGTCAAAGTATTATAATGTAGACTTGTGGAAAATATTGAAATTGCAGGTGTGGATATATTTAACATTTAAATGTGATCAACATGCATGCAATATGAGTGAAACTCAATTTCATTAGGGTATGTGCAGGATCTTGATAGGCCAAAAAGTGACGATATGATGGGTATGTGTAAGGTATGTGGCTGATAACTTTTTTAACCTAAAATTGATGAAACAAAAAGGGTTTTTAAAGGAGGTTCTCAACTTTCCACCAATATAAATTATGCTTTACTTTAAATTTAATAAATAATTATTATTCATTTTCTATTTGAATTATAACTAAAGTCTTGATTGATAGGATGATTGAAAAACATGTATAGCTTTCAAATGGTATCACATTTTTTGAATTTAAAAATGTGTCACATTCTATGTTTCACATACTATAGGATTAAAAAAAATGAATTTCATGAAGTTTTGACCAAGTTAAGGGGTTAGACATAGTTTTTTTTTAAGTTGTAATAAAAATTTATAATTATTTATTTACTTAGAAAAAAAAAAAATGCATCACATCGGGACGTGAGTCCTCTACTTATATCTAAAATCTTATAAAAAAATATTATCATTTGATTGTAGTTAGGGTGGTCAAACAAACACCTACTTATTTTTTCCCTAAAATTTAAATACTACTACATTGAAATTTCAAATTTTCACCAAATAGATGATTTTAAAAAAACAAAGCTAGTATTTTAGAAACTACATTCAATTTGCTAAAAATTCTATTCTTACATATTTTTGAAATAATATGGATAACTTATTCAAATTTTTAAGTCAAGTTGTCTAACTCTAATTTTTCTGAATTTTTTGCCACTTAAGGGCCTATTTTTTCCATGATGATTCTGCACATACCCATTAGCTTTCTTAAATCCTTATTGTTTGCAACAAAATGGGAAATAAAGCCAAGGTAGAACCCTATTTGAGTGATGGTAAACAAACTGAAAAGACAAAAATTGGAGGAACAACAAAACCAAACCATATGAAGAAAAACAAACAAATGCATAGAAAAATTGAGATCAAACAATTTGTTGTATACAAAAATGACATTTTCTCTAATTTTTCAAGAATTAAATTTTGTTTTTGTTTAGGTAGATAATTCTAAAGTGTTTAATTTATTAGGATGCTCTAATTCTTTTTAATTTTTCATCTATGGGACTGGGGGACTAATAAGAGGAGAATTGGTCCTCAGGAGTGGTTTGGCTACTTGTGACAAAGTTTGAATGTGTAAACATTCTAATTTTGGAAGAATTAAAGTTGGAAGCAAGTGGATGGAACAATTTGAATTCGTCAACACCCCTATAATGAGCAACCAGTAATTCCTATGGATTTTGTAGAAAATAGATGAATTCAACTGAGAAACATGGATAGATTATCTTTTATGGGACCTAAAATCTAGCATAGACCAAAAAAATAAATCATAACAATGATTTTAACCATCATATTGTTATTTATCTTTATGTAAAACATGATATTAAAGAATACTGGGATTGACAAAGAACATTGTGCAGCAAATGGTATCAAACATACCTTTGATTACTCATTCCTTAATTTGTGTAATTAACTCAACAACCTCAACATAGCTAAAAACACACACCCACAACAAAAGAAACCTGAAAGCCTCTTTATTTAGTAAATTACATATAGTAGAAAGTAGAAATACATTTAAAAAACTAGAAAGCATTGGAGATAGAACATGCAGTGATATTAAAGAATACATAACATGCAGTGATAGTAACTTTCTTTTACAATATTCATAATACTGATCTTCTCTATTATCTAAGGAAAGAACATACAATGATATTAAAAAATACAGAGATTCACAAAGAACATTGTGCAACAAATGGTATTGAACATACTTTTGATTACTCATTTCTTAATCTTTGTAATTGACTCAGCAACCTCAACACAGCCAAAGACACACACCCACAACAAAAGAAGCCTAAAAAGAAAACCAAAGTGCCAACATATATATTATTTTGATTGCTCAAGGATAAAAGAAAATATTAGAATAGAACTCGGGAGAACTAACGATGGTATTTCAAGTGCTACATGATGTAAAAAATGTTCATAAAATGCAGAGTGTTAAGACTATTGAAGATGGTGAAATTCAAGTAAAATTATTTAACCAAATCAATAAAGAACAAAAGCTTATGGGGATGGAGACAGAGTATATTTACCATTGGTTGTTGTAGTCCACCAAGATTTAATCGCCTCCTTCCGAACATTGTTAATACCTTTGGAAAATGAAGATTGTACCCATGCTTGCATTGAAAAAGTGAATAACTCTGGCTTTAAAGAATCATCATTCAATTACATGTCCATGATCTAACAATTTTATTCAAAGTGAATTCAAAGTGAACAACCAGTCATTTCCTCTTCTAGCATAGGGTCATGATGGTGAACATTACACAACGCCACCTGTTTCTTACAAATTGTAGATTTTGCACTACATATTTCCCATAATTACGTTTTAATGGTCAAATTTGGGACAATAAATTCATTAGATATGTATTTCCTATAATATCACTTTAATTTTTTAATATATATAAGTAAATAAAGCGTAAGTTTCTTGTGGTGCCCCCTCAAAAAAGCTTGTAAATTTATTAGTGGTGCTGCCATGTTGGAGAACACAAACATTTCCTTTCTTCTTACACTGTTACTTATGTTGGCCTCCTATAGAGGCCTTGTTACCATTGGAGGCTTAAGCCTCTCGACGTAACTAGACTATTTACTAATTTAAAAAAATAAAAAAATTATTTTACATATTTTCATTAAAAACAAAATAAATCATGACAACGATGAGTGAACATGACTGGAAACTATAGGTGTTGTGCTCTTTCATGTTTCCATGAGGATTGTTCACCTTAATGATTTTAAAATGAGAGTGAAGCAACATAAGTAAGAGGGACTACGCTCATCTGGTTTATTTTAATTCTATGTTTTTTATTAGTAATAAAGGATTTATTCATTAAAAAAAAAATTAGAAAGTAATATACCATATGTTTTAGAAATGATTTATTTATTATTAAAGTTAATAATCTAGCTTGATATGTTCAAAAAATTTAAATAAAATAAAAAATCATTAATATAGAATCTATATTTGTAGTAACTAAAAAGTATCCCTTTTTTACTTAATTTGGAAATAATTAATATTAAAATGAGCCTAATGTTGCCTTAATTTAGTGTTTTAATATGTTTTTCATATTCAGATTAAGTTTGGGGCCCTTTTAAACTAAATGGACTTAATTGTGCCTTATTTAGGGTGATGTAAAGTGTATCTTTACACTTTCACACTAATCTATGACTTTATTAATTAATTGAGGTTAATTTACCTTAATTAACATCTTTAATTCAAATCTAACCCTGATTATTTAAAAAATATGAGGGATAAAACCCAACATTCATAAATACTATTACACAACACTTAATTTTGGAAGGTGTGTGTCCTAGGTAGGTGACCTAAGACCCATTTTCCATATGGTGAATGGGTCCTCACTAGGTCCTAGGACCGTATTTTCACATAACATTTCACATTGCTTGAAGTGTGTCCTAGGTAAGTGGCCTAGGACCCATTCGCCACATGGTGAATGGGTTTTCCCTTAAACCTAGGAGCCCCCCTTGGGATATGTTTTTGGTGGTATTTTAATGATTTGAAATGCATAATTCAATGTTGTCTTGTGATATTTGAATTTCAAGAATTAATGATAAGATATGTATAAATACAAGGCTATTTCACTTAGTTTCATTTAGTGAATTCAAGTCTTCAAGCATAATAGAAATTTTATGAGATCAAGAGAAATTTGTAATGCATTCAAGGGAATATTTGTAGAAGAATATTGCAATAATCAAGATTCATTCCATCATGTCAAATATTTAGTGTATCATGCATGTTGTTGAGCTAATGTGTTGATGTAGCATTCGTGGACATTGTTCCACATCAAGTTTCATAATCAAGATCTACATTCATTGAGGCAACTTCATGCTAGTTTGCATATTTATCCAAGGTTCAAGTAAGGATTGGTGAGTTGTGACATTGCATTTGTTCATTCATCATTCTTTTCATGATTTTATTCATTTCAAATTTTAATTACCAAAATGAGGTTTGACCAAGGAAAAGCCCTATTCCCTAACAAAACAACATTTTTCTCCTCTTTGATGTGTGATTGCAAGTTTTAGGTTGAACACCATTTGGAAAGAAAAATTGAAGAAAGATAAAAAGTTGTCAAAGTTGCTAAGAAAGTTTTCAAATCACAGAAATTGAGCTACAAGTTTTATTTCTTGCTTTTTGGCAGTGCCTGACTAGAATATGGGAGTGCAGACTAAGAAGAACAGAACCCAAAAATTGATTTTCCAAAGCCCTATCTAGGACCCATTCGCCATAGGGTGAATGAATCCTCAGTGAGATTTGAAAAATAAATTTTGGTGAAAGTTACACAACATCTAACCCTCTTAAAACCTTCCTTTCAACTACTATATATTAGTTAGGTTTGATTTCTAATTCTCATTTGCATATTATAGCACACATATTGAATGAAATTAGAGAAAAATTGGTTCATCATTTTATTTCATTATGGTGAACCTATTTTCCTCCTTTTCATTTTAGTGAACTCGATATTTTGAGTATTGTATTTTTTGATTTTAGAGTACATTTTTATCTTAGATTTAGATCTTGCATTCATTTCCATCCATTTGCATTGAATTAGGTCTCATTTAGGGTTTCCAATTTGCATTCAACTTTCCATTGCATCTAGGGTTTTAGGATTGCATTCTTTAAATCTGAAAAAACATAAAAACCTTAGTCATCTTGCATATCATTTACATTATATTAACTTACATTTGAAAATTGAAATAAAAATTGCATATCAAACTAGTTCTTTTAGGTCATCATTTTGTCATAATTTGTAATTGCATTCCACATTGGATTCACAAAAAATTAAAATTGAATCTTGTCATAACAAACCTAAATCTAAAAACCATTGGAAAACACCTAAAACTAAGAAAAATTGTTTCAAAACCTTAATCTAGGACCCATTCTCCATACGGTGAATGGGTCCCTGATTAGGTCAGAATCTAAATTTTTGGGCATTAAAATATCAATTTTTGCACTTTTGTTTGTTGCTTTCAGTTGTTTGTGAAACATAGATTTTGGTACCCAAAATCCTTCTTTGCTCTTTTAGAGTTTTTCACCTAAAAGGGGAAGGAAGGATTTTGGGTACCAAAATCTATGTTTCATTTTGGTGAACTTGCTGTTTGAATCCCTTCTTTTCTAATTTTCAAGTCCCTTAATCATTCTAGAGTAGCTTGCATTACATTTTGCATTAGTTAGCTTGCATTCTAGAGTTTCATTTTTGCATGAGTTAAAGTGCATAATAAGTTGCATTTTTGCATTTTTAATCATTGAAAAGTTATGACTTTCTGCATTTTCATTTAAGTCTTAATTATAACACTCATAATTCATCAAAATTAGTCAATTTTTTTTGAAAATTTTGAAAAAAAGTCCATACTGGGACTCATTCGCCACCCTGGGCGAATCAATCCCTTCTGACCCCTGAAATAGCATTGTATAGAACTAAGAACTATGTTTTTCAGATTTTGTTTGGTGCCTTAACCTACTTATATCAGTTAGTTGCATTTCTGTAACATGCATTTCATACAATCTAGCCTAATTAGCTCATTTTATGCATGGTTTCCATTTCAAGTTTTCATTCTCATCTTGTTACATATCATAATCAATCAATTGTCATCTTTGAAATCTGAAACATTATTCTTCATTTGCATCTTTGATTTAGCATTGTTACATTTCAAGATTGTAGATTAATCATTCCATCATGTTTTCATTACAAAATTCTATAGTTCTCATCTTGCATGTTCTCTTTGTAGATATTATTACATGTTGTAAGCAAATTTTGTTAAAAGCATATGAATATGAGGTCCTTTCCCTTCACTTTTTGTTCATCATAGTTTTGTCTCCTAGTTCCCTTTTGTGGATGAAGTTAGTTTAGCGAAAGAAACATTGGATAATCATGACATTTACATTTTTTCTTCTCCTATTATCTCTCATACTTGTGAAGCATACATTTTAATGTTAGAAGAACCAATTAACAAGAGTTGTGACAATCTAAGTTGTTTCTCTCCTCTTACCTCTCCTATTAGACATAACAATGCTAAAGAAGAGGACATCACACTAATTAATCATGACGATCACACAATAAAACATGAAAATGAGACCATAGATTCATCTCCCAACTTCTCCCCTACTTGTGAGAATGTTTGTGAGGAGGATATGTTGACAATACATGGCCAAATCTTTAAAACCTATGCCAATCCTCTTTATTTTTCTTCCCCTATTTTGGAAGACATTATTGGAAAAAGGGAGGTAATCAAAGATAATCATGAGAATCTTCTTTCTCCCTTTCCTAATCTTTCCCCCATCTAAGAATACAATTAAACACAAGGATCCAATCATTGAAAAAAACAAATGTGATACTTTCTCTTCTCTTGATGCCTCTTCCACTTGTGATAAAGCTACTTTGCACATTTCAACCTTAGATGCACATATTACAAACTCTCCTAGTAGGGTAGATAATATGGAACAAGAGAATGAGACATTACAAACACCGAATGATTGCATAACATCTTCCCCTAATCTCCCCATTAACCATACTCAAACACATTCAACCATTAATAACTCCCTTAGTTGTGACAAAGTTATTTTGTATGAACCAAACCTTAATTGTCCCAAATATATTGCTTTTTGTTCTCTTAAGAACTCTCCTTCTAGGGAGGATATTATTTCCTAAGACAAAGATAACATGCCCTTCAAAGACAATGAAGACTCTCACTTGTTATGAGATGTTAACAATATTCAACCTCACTACACCCTTTACCCATCTTCCAATAAACCTCACTACACACTTTACCCACCTTCACATCTGCTTCATCCTTCCAATAAACCTCACTAAACCCTCTGTCCACCTCAAACTAATGTATCACAACAACCAAGTTATAATACTGTTGATCACACATATAATACTTGAAATAATCCACAACCACCGCAACCAATCTCACCCTCTTTACCTTTACCCAATCCGCCTAGTGCTCCTCACTATATCCCACACACAAAGGAGTATGATCTTGTTTAACAATTAAAGAATACTCCTGAAAATATTTCCCTTTGGGATTTACTTCAAAACTCGCCAAATTACAAAAACATTCTTTAAATAGCCTTAAAACAAATCACAATTCCTCCCGGTACAACTTTGAATGATGTGGCAACTCTCATACACAAATAGAATCTTGACATTACCGGACATCAACATGAGCTCCCTCCTTTGGAGTTGCATAAACAACATGATTCCTTTATGATAATTGCTCCCTTCAATTGCACATGTATCAAACACACTCTCATAGATAATGGTTCTACTGTTAATGTGTGCAGTGTGGGTCTCCTTGATCAATTACATGTTGAAAGGTCATAAATAATACCTAATTTTGTCTCTATTGAAGGATTTGATAATACAACAAAGCAACCACTCGGTGTAATCACTTTTCCTATTATGGTTGGGGTGGTTACTTTGAAAACTTCTATTCATGTCATGCCTTGTGATCCTTTGTACAATCTTCTTTTAGGCAGACCATGGATTCATGAGATGAATGCAGTGCCTTCAACCCTTCATCGCATAATGAAATATGTCTATAACAATAACATTTATCAAGTTGAAGTAGATCCCGAGCTTGAAAGTTTCTTGTAGCTTGAAAAAGGAGCTACAAGTCCTTTGAAAACATTGATTCCAACATCCAACATAGATTGTCTTGAAATTGAACACAACGATGAGGGATTTCCATCTAAATTATTTGGTGATGATTGGGGATCCTTAGACTTCAAACCATCATTTATGGGAGAATACATAGTCACACAAAAGAAAGGTGAGACACAAGGAAAACCAACCATCATGTGAACACAAAATTCAGATAACCCTTTGACAACATCCACCTCCACCACTTTAGACAACAAAGCAAACTCCACAACCTTTGAAAAATACAACAATGAAAAACCACCTAATTCCAAAGCACTAAAACAACTTTATGGAAAAGGGTATGACCTCATGAAACAAATTGGGTATAGTGGAAAGGTTGTGGTACTCGAGAACAAGGTATCCACAACCCTATAGAACCAAACACACAACAAACAACTCATGGCCTTGGTTATTCTCCTTTGACCAAGATCACCAAACCTTCACTCAACATCAATACTATCACACAAGACTCTTCAAAATGAAACATTGATTTTTGGCACCCACTTTATTTCTAGCTCTCCTAGGGTTTTTCACCTAGAAGGAGAAAGATGGGCCAAAATTTACAATGTTTCACTCAAGATTAATGTGAGGATGGATTGTATATTGATGTGAAGTGTGTGTGGATGTGTTTAAATTCTTATAAATGAAAATAAATGAATGCAAACTAATCTAATGCAAGATTATGGAAAACACAATGTTTACTACAAATATGAACTAGAAACTTAAAAAAATGAAAACAAAAATTGATGAAACTGAACAGAGTGCACCTGGAGGCTAGATCTGTACTTTTGCTTCCTACAAGTGTCTACTTCTGAAATTGTCAGATTCGAGTTTGAAAGTGACTTTTTGTTGATATTTTGACTTGAATGATGAAGGGATGACTTTAATGACTTTGGAACTTGATCTTCAATGATTTCCAAGGTTCCAAGAGACCTAAATCTGTAAACACACAAGAAGAAAAGAAGAAATGTTGATTGTTAGGGCATGGGGATTTGCCTTGCTCAAACCCCATTTAGGTAATTAAACCAAAATGATGAAAGAATAGAATGAAACATGCAATAATGAAATAGATTACCTTGCCATGATGTATGATCTTGAAATTCTACAACAAAACATGTAGAATTGGCCCTTGGATGTCTTAGGAAGCTCAATTGATGACTTGCAAAGATTAAAACCTAAGTTGCTTGACTTGAGATGAAATATTTGTGGATGAATGAATGATGAGAAATAAAAGATGGATAAGAGATGTGAAATGAGGAAAATAACACATATTTATACACACATGTGCCTTAGTATTCCATTTTTACCTCATCACAGACTGACATGAAGCAAAATTAAACTCAAATTTTAGTTTATTTCCCACTCAAAGGTCAAAATGGGGCCAAATGGGACTCATTCACCACACATGGTGAATGGGTCCCACCTGGATGGGATTGATTCTCCATGCATGGTGAATGGGTCCCACAGGGGCTATTTTGACAACTTAGATGCCAAGGAATAAGGAAGTAAGGTCTAAAATGCCACCTTGTCAGGTGTTTGATCAATTTAAGCCTCAGGATGCACAATATGGATTAATATGGGACTATTAGTGATGATGTAAATGTAAAATAGGGATTGGGACACATAAATCAATGTGAAAGTGTGATTAAATACACTTTACAACACTAAAATAAGGTCCATATAGCCTATAAAGGCACAAGAACCAATGTTAATGTGCAAGACACATTACAACACTAGTTTATCATTAAATTTAATTCAAGAACCTTCTAGATTGATGTAATAATGTTATTAAACACATTTTATAATTTTGAATTAAGGAGGAATAGGTTCATTAAGTCTAGAAAAGTGTGAAAGCATCTTACAACACTTTATAGCACCTTTACAAGACATCATTAAAAGCCTTTTATTTAATTTTCAAAGGTCCAAGACCTAGTGTGGATGCATAAAATTCCTCACAACACTAGATTAAGACCTCATTAAGTCCATTTTGTCATGAATTAATCCTATGCCAAGCAAAGGGTACTTTTTTCTACGACACATTTTGTTAGTATTTGTTGATTTTTTGTTTCATCAATTTGATCATATCTAGCTTAATTTGGTACATTTAGTGCATTACGTGATTTCAAAATTACATTTACAAGACTTCATTTTCAGATTATTGCATAGTGTAATTAGAAAATTACCATGCTTAGAATCTAAATATTACATTTACACATTGCATTCTAGGCCATTGTATATTACATTTTACCCTCTTTTCATTTTGGGTATGTACACTAAGTTTGTGAAATATTGCATGAGCTTTACAACTTGGCGTGCTTTAGCAATACTATTGTGAGATGTAGTTCAAGACTCATTTCATCTCGTGATACACCACTCATGGATCTTGGATTTTCTAGTTCTCTCTTTCTAATAGTCTTGATAATCAACCCCTTATGGATCATAGCATGCATACCTCATTTCCCATGACTTCCTTACCTACAATCATTGTCCAAGATGTTAATAACACCATCCCTACCATGACTACTTGTACTCAATCTTTGGTTTGTACTCAAAGCCAAGGTGGAACTTCAATTCATCCTTCTACAAATCCCATCTCCATTCCTACATACACTCGTACTCAAGTTACCACAACAATCCATCCTACTAGCAATTTCAACATTTTCTTAGGTATTTCCATAGGGAATCCTTCTAGCTTTGTGTATTCAAATACCATATCTCCTTAACCATCCTCCATCACAAATTTATAATTCACTTGTCCTCCACATCTATACACCACTCCACCTTTCCCCTCCACCTTACAATAATAACAGTAATGCCATCATTAACACACTTTTTCAAAACATGTTAGCCATTCAATAAAAAATCACCACCATAAATTAAAAAAACAATGGTCAACCTTCATAATACATCAAAACCAATCCATTATCCCTAGAGATATTGAGAACACAAATGCCACAAGGTATAGAAGTTCCTATATTTGAGAAATATGGCGGGAAAGGAGATCTTGTTAGCCATGTTTCCACTTATACATCCCTATGTAGTGGCTTTATCTTTGAAGATAAGCTATTGGATAAAATCTTCCCTAGGTTATTAAAGGATACTGCTTTAGAGTGTTTTTTCTCTTTACCAAACAATTCAATCAACTCATTCAATGAGCTTATTAATTCCTTTTACAACCATTTCCACATTCACATGGGTCTCAAGATGACACTTGTTAATTGAGTGACATGCAAGAAAAAGGAAGATAAAAATGATACTTATTTTATAGCAAGATACCAATTCTTTATTCACGAATAAACATTAAGATTCTTGATGTCAACCTCCAAAAAAAATTTATTGCCAATTTACAAAGTAAAATCCAAACCAAACTTGATATGTCGAAATTCCCATCCTTCACACAGTTATGTACAACTCTTCATCATTATCATAATATGGCTTACAGTCGTGATGTTAAAAATCCCCGTAGCCATCCTAAATTTTTTGAATCCATACCTTAAAATAGTTACCAACCTTTCAAGAAAAAAAATAAGGGCATTTTACAACTTAATTCCCCTCAAGAAAATCAACAAGTTGATAGCCAAGTGGCTGCCATAAAGATGAAAATCCCTTTTTCCTTTGGGGATAGGAATATAAAATTTACTCCTCTACCTGATACCCTTCATGATATCATGTTGTAGCTCATGGAAAAGAATATGTTTTCTCTACCCCCTATCAAAGTTTCTAATCCAAATAAACCATTACCCTCAAACAAACCAAAATCTTATTGCAATTACCATTGAAAAAATAGACATGATACGAAATATTGTGAGCATCTTAAAAATATTGTGCAAGACCTCATTTATTTTAATCATCTTCTAATTGGAGGTGTGAATGATCAAGGTAACATTCATGTAGCTCCTCCTAACCAAAATTTACAAAGCTTTACAAATCCCATGCCAAAATATACTATTTCATTTATCAAAGCTAGTGAAATAAAGAATGATGTGATGAATGTTGAAACAGATGATGAAAGCATACAAGATGAAAATGTGGAAGAAGTAGTTAAAGTGGTTTCTTTTATCGAGGCTAAACCTTGTAAGGGCTCAACTAAAATGCCTCTTGATATTGTTTTCTCACAAAATGACAAAATCAAGCATGTACACAATGGTCCTCTTTACATAGCTTTAAGAATCAATTACAAGCCTATTAATGGGATATTAATTGATCCTATCTATTTAGAGAATGTGATCATTGAAGAATTACTATTTATGCATGAACTCTATCAAGATACATATGAAAAACTGAAAGCATGGATCAAAACACATAATGGTTTTGCTTGCCCTGTGATGATCTTGATAAATTCCCCTCTAAAAGTTGGAGCGAAAACATTAAATGTCCCATTCACCATCATTTCATTGTCGGACCAATTTTGTGTGAAGTTAGGCTATCCATTTCTTTGCTCCATGAATTTCGTCCCATCGGTTTTGCATAAATGTTTAAAGTTCCCCTTTGGCGATGAAATATTTACTATACATCATAGTAGCTTTAATCCTGTGTTTTCCCATGGAGACTTTTCACTAGATTTATTTTGACCCTAGCCTATCGAACCTATTAGAATTTGTGAGGACTAATTTTTCAAAGCATGTCAAAATTTTAAGGCAAAATGCATAGCAAAATTATCCCTTAGAAACATTCCTCCACTCGTGATTGAGCCACCTATCCTTGACGAACCAATGATTGAGAAAAAAACCCTTCCAAATATCGAAGCACAACCTAAGACAAATCATACTACCATTTCTTATAAGAGACCACGAGACAATCAAAACAATCCTATTGTGAGTCCTAAAGTCAATTTTTTTTACAAAGCTAAAGAGAAAGTGGTTGAACAACCTCCTATGGTTCCTTCCATTCCTCCCCTAAGGGAAGAAAAGAAACCTATGGTTGACAAACTGACTCCTACACAAACAAAAATTGATAACAGATTGAAACCAAACCAAAATTTTAGAGAGTGTAGGCATAGATGTCGTGCTAAATTGCTCATATGTTACAAACTAAAGAAGAAAAGAGAAACATAGAAAATCAAAATCTTAACTTACTCGAAGCAATGCATGATGATTCTATACCCTTTCCGCAACGTAAACAAGAACCTTCTAGAGATAAATTATCATTCAACCTCCTATTGTGATTAATTTAGATGATGACATTGATATTGCAAAGATTGATGAACAAGTGCATAATGAGTTGAATTCATTGTTATCCTCTTCTATGAGCTTAAATAACAATTCTCCTCAAAAGAGTGTTGAACTTGGTGCTTCCCCTAGTTCAACACTTGTAGTTGTCCCTTTTCTAGTTTTTCACCTTTCATATATACTTGACGAGATTGGGATGCATATGACCTTCTATAGGTTGACTAACATGTGCCTTATTAGTATTTTGCATTATTTTATTTTGTATTCTTCTTTATATAATTGCATGTACATAATGTGATCCCTCATACTATTGTGTTTGATGTATCTCTCTTTTTGTGTATTCCTCTATGTGTACCTACATTCTTCTCTATGTCATAAACATTTTACCTTTTCTTTTGTCTTATGTTTTACTTTTGGGGATGACACAAGGCATTAAGAAATTTAGGTCTGTTCCATGTTGACCCAAAAGGTTTTTTCTTTTTTTTGATCTCTTTGTGTCATTCTTCTAGTTCTATGAGTATTTGAGGAATGATAATATTTCTGAGCTCAATAACAGCATTGTAGCAAAGATATACTAACCCTGAATCCATAGATCCCTTATGTATTTTTGGGGGCAACCGCTCCCTCCCTTTTTGTGAAGTAGCTTTATTTCAAAAATATATGAATTGGCATAGGGATTTCTGAGGAAGCTCTCATGTATTAGGAGTAAACATTGGCTACTTTAAAGCAATTTCTCACAACAATGGTGTTAGAAACCACTTTAAAGTGGGGACATACATTGATAATAACTTTCGACATTTTGCATGTTTCCTAGTGCAATTTTATTTCTTCTTGTGATGTGTCATTTTTCTTGTTCGTGTCATTGGGTTTGATATCCTCCAAGAGTGTGATATCTCTTAACGTATGACCTTCCTCTTATTGGTGATGTGATGCACTGCATTCCCTAAGTTGTGAAACTTTTACTCTTGATTTTCCATCTCTTGGAGATATTAAGCACAATGTGCCCTAAGAAGAAGACCTTACACAAATGAAGAAAAATCCCTTTGAACAAAAAAAAAACCTTTACTATCATTATTGTTCATATGTGTTTGGCATAATGTAGCTTGCTAACCTTGTAAAGCTCAAACCCCAATAAACACCACCAAGAATAAAACACCTGTCTTGCTTGTGGAACCTTCCCCATATTTATAGGTGTTTAGCATAATACAACTTGTTAATCCCTATGGATACCAAAACTCTAAATTCAAGGCCACCAAGCATAAAACACCTTTCTTTCCTATGGATCCTTCCCCATGTTCATAGGTTTTTAGCATAACATATCTTGTTCAGCCCTATGAAGCTCAAAACCTTAAACTCAACACCACCTAGCATAACAAACCTTTCTTGCCTATGGATCCTTACCTAGCATTGTGGTGCCTTATTGAAGTTGTCAAGAGGATATATTTGATATGGTATAGGAGCCTAATATGGTTCTCTCATTTTCCACCCTTTTGGGATACTCACCTAGTGGACAACCTAAGGTTCCACTACCCTAGGGTGAGTGTGTGACAAAACAAAATTGATGGCTTAGATGTGTTCCACATTGCATTGGACAATCTAGGATTTATGCTCCTAATCTTTGATGTTATATGATTTTGTATCTTTGTCATTGTTGCATACATAAGTGTCTTGAATGTCTACTTTAGTGTAAGTTTGACATGGGGTCATACTCTCACTAAAGTTTGGAAAAAATGTAGTAACATAAAAAGTATCCCTTTTCCACTTAATTTGAGAATAATTAATATTAAAATGAGCCTAATGTTGCCTTAATTTAGTGTTGTAATATGTTTTTTATATCCAAATCAAGTTTAGGGCCCTTTTAAACTAAATGGGCTTAATTGTGTCTTGTTTAGGGTGTTTTAAAGTGTATCTTTACACTTTCATACTAATATAGGGCTTTATTAATTAATTGAGGTTAATTGTCCTTAATTGGCCCCTTTAATTGAAATCCAAGCTTAATTTATAAATAACATTCCACAACACTTAATTTTAGAGGGTGTGTGTTCTAGGCAGGTGGCCTAGGATCCATTTTCCACATGGTAAATGGCTCCTCACTAGGCCCTACAACCTTAGTTTCACATAACATTTCACATTGCCTAAAGTGTGTCTTAGGTAAGTGGCCTAGGACCCATTTACCACATGGAAAATGGGTCCTCACTGATGTAGATCAGGGGTGTACAATATTTCAACACACCCAAAAAACCACTCTTGAGAATCTTTAGTCATCAAACAATGGTATTTCCTTCACAAACCACCATTATTGCTTGTAGCCTTTCAAAAGGGAATTTTTGAACACAAATTTTGGAGTAGACCTGATCTTTAGAAAGTAAAACCAATTTGAGATACCCTTTTGTCAATTCTTGCACATATACAAAAATGAGATAGGGTTTCTTTCTACAGAAATGTTCAAAAATTAGCTGTCCTCCTTACTAAGCCTAATTGGGAAATTAGGCTTGACAACCATGAGGTTTTGGCACAAACAAATGATCAAAACTACACAAAAATGAAATTACTAACTATTCCTAGACCATGGTAGGTATCCAAAACATGAAAACATATTCATTCAACCCAAATACATGAGATTAAATGAGGGTTTCAATAGATAGTCACCATTTAAGGAATTTTTATAACTATTTTGAGAATTTGTGAAAGCAGACTCGGGAAAAGATCTCTTTCACACATGCACATTATGATATGAAACTTTTTGGGATTGTTATAGACGTCAATATAGTCCCTTTTTCCAAATTTCAAGCTTTTTCATTGGATAAAATAAAAGTTATGTCATTTTCTATGCGACGGCAAACCTTACGACAACTTTCAAGAAGCTTTTACAAAAATGCTTGTAACTTATTCAAAAATGGATGGAAATTGACCAAACCAACTGAATTTGGAATGTGATTCAATCCTCTATCTTCTCCAATAAATTTTAGGTCATTAAATGAAAATTACATTCTGTACAAATGAAATGAACAGTTAGATTTATAAGAAAAATAGAGTTTTTAGAGTGCAACATTGAAATTTCTCCATTCCAATCTCCTTCCAACCTTCTTAACTTTGGTATTCATATTTAAAACATGTATTTATTCTTTTCAAATAATTTTACAACTACCAACTACCCACAACTAACTTCATAATCAAAGTTGTAACCTTAATGCACTTTTGAGAACTTTCACAATGACAATTTTTACATCCTTTTGCAAATGTTTACAATTTTTTACTAATGGACCTATAACATTAAGAAATGGATCAAAATGATCTGAAATGTTCATAAATGACCTTATTAGATCAAACACGTGAAAACAAAAAATAAAGCCAAAATTTGACCAAATTTGACCATATGGCCTAAAGGTGCCCCTGCACCATACTCCCAAGGTAAAGAAAAATCTCAGTTCCATCTAAGATGTGATTTGAAAATTTGTCAATGCCTTCCATCTTGGACTCTTGCAATCCAAAAATCTGATATATATAATCTTTCTTTGCTTGCAAACATTCAAATGCATGTTTCATTTTGGCCTTAGGTCTTCCACTTCTCTACAACTTGTCCTACAATTGGCGTTTGACATTCTTGACTTTCCTTGGATCATTTTTCTTCTTGCACCATCTCTTACTTAGCAGCTTCTTAGCTTTAAGTTTCCAAAACTCTAGCTCTCATTCATATGCCTCAGTACCACTGTCTATGTCTTCATATTCATCATTGGAATATAATGTTTCAACATATTCATCATCCATAAAATCAGAAAATACAACCATTACCTCGATTGTTTTTGCAACATCTTCATCACCATAGTGTGCTACATTTGTGTAACAATCTTCATACACTATATGCACTTCTCTTTTTTCTTTATAATATTTTCCATCTTTATTTTTATCTGCTGCACCCGTAAACACATACTCACAAATATTGTTAGAAATAACATTTTGAGTCTCAAGGGACTCATTTTCTTCATGTTTTTCCTCTTCCTCATATGGCTTTTTCTCTTCCATCATCAACAAAGACTTCAGATTCTGGTTCTACTATCCTCTCTTTCCTTCTCTTCTGAATGAGCTTCTTGATAGGCCACTTTAGCCTATTTCTTATTGGTAAATTCCAATCACTTTCTTGTTCTGCCTTCTCAAGACACTACTGCATCTCAAGATCCATTCTTTCTTGCATTATTTCTTGATTTTTTTTCATTTATTTTGAGGCTTGCGTCAACTCTATTATCTATTTCTTAATTTTAATTTTTTTTCCTTATCATTCTTCTACTTTATCTCACTTTCCTCTCTTTCTCTCTCTTGTTGTTTGCTTGACAACTTCTTACTCGTCAAGTCTCCATGGACTAATCTTCTTAACATTTTCATTCTTCTTTCTCAATCAAGTCTCTTTCACCTTGCTTCTTCTCAATGATTCTTCTTATCTTTGTGATACCTCACTGTAGGCCCCTTTCTTTTTCCTTGGCCTAGTATTTTGGTACCCAGGTTCTTCCTTCAACCTATAAAAAAGGATAATATACAAACTCCCAAAACTTTCTTGACCAGATCTTTGGACTCTGATACCAATTTGATGTAGATCAAGGGTGCAAAATATTCCAAAACACTTAAACAACCACTCTTGAGATTATTTAGTCATCAAATAATGGGACAAACCACCATTATTGCTTGTAGCCTTTCAAAAAGGCCTTTTTGAACACAAATTTTGAATCAGACTTAGTTTTCAGAAAGTAAAACCCATTTTAGATACCCTTTTTTCCATTCTTGCACATATCCAAAAATGAGATATATTTTCTTTGTATGGAAAGGTTGAAAATTGACTGTATGTCTTCTTACTAGGCCTAATTAGGCAATCAGGCTTGACAACCATGAGGTTTTAGCACAAAAAAAAATTGAAACTACACAAAAATTCAATTCATAACTCTTCCCAGACCATGGTAGGCCTCTATAACATGAAAAAATATTCATTCAACTCAAATACACAGGATTAAATGAGGGTTTCAATATATAGTCACCATTTAAGGGATTTTTACACTTGTTCAAAGAATTTGTGAAAGTAGACTGGTGAAAGGATCTCCTTCACACATGCAAATTATGGTCTCCAACTTTGTGGGATTGTTATATACATCAATATAGACTTTTGTTCCAAATTTCGACCTTTTTCGTTGCATAAAACAAAAGTTATTCAATTTTCTATGCAGACAACTTTTAGCAATTTTTTTACGAAAATGCTTGTAACTTATTCAAACGTGGATTAAAATCAACAAAAAAAATTGCATTTGGAAGGTGATTCAATCCTCTATCATCTCCAATAGAGTGTAGGCCATTAAATGCAAAGTACAAGTAATACAAATGAAAAAAAATAGTTAGATTTGTAGGAAAAATATAGTTTTTAGAGTGCAAAATTGAAATTTCTCCATTCCAATATATCCTCCAAACCTTCCCAACATTTGGATTCATGTTTACAACATGTATTTATTATTTTCCAAGAATTTTACAACTTCCAAACCCCTGCAACTAATTTCCTAATCAAATTTGTAACCTTAATGCACTTTTGACAACTTTTACATCTTTTTTGCAAATGTTTACAACTTTTGACCAATGGACCTACAACATTCCAAAATGGATAAAAATGATCCCAAATGGTCATAAATGGCCTTATTAGACCAAACACATCAAAAAAGAACATAAAACCAAAATTTGACCATATGGCCTAAAGGTGCCCTTGCACCACTCACTTAGACCTAGGACCCCTCCAATGGGATATGTTTTTGGTGGTATTTTAATGATTTGAAATCCATAATTTAATGTCATCTTATGATATTTTAATTTTTGGAATTAATGATAAGATATTTATAAATACAAGGCTATTTCACTTATTTTCACCTAGCAAATTCAAGTCTTTAAGGATAATAGAAAGTTTATGAGATCAAGAGAAATTCAAGAGAAATTTCTAAGGCATTCAAGGGAAAATTTGTAGAAAAATATTACAAAAATAAAGATTCATTCCATCATGTCAATTATTTAGTGCATCATTCATTTTGACTATCTAATGTGTTGATGTAGCATTCAAAATCAATCAAGCATTGAAGGACATTGTTTTACATCAATTTTCATTATCAAGATCTACATTCATTTAGGCCACTTCATGCTAGTTTATAGATTTATCCAAGGTTAAAATAAGGATTGGTGAGTTGTGACATTCCATTTGTTCACTTATCATTCCTTTCATGTTTTTATTCACTTGAAGGTTTAATTACCAAAACAGGGTTTGACCAAGGAAAAACCCTATTCTCTAACAAAACAACATTTTTCTCCTATTTGATGTATGATTGAATGTTTTAGGTTGAAGACCATTTGGAAAGAAAATTTGAAGAAAGTTGCAAAGTTGTCAAAGTTCCTAAGAAAGTTGTCAAATCACAAAAATTGGGCTGCATAATTTATTTATGGCTTTCCAATTTGGTACTTGACTAGAATTTGGGAGTGCAGATTGAGAGGAATAAAACCCATAAATTAATTTTCTAAAGCCCTTAGCTAGGACCCATTCTCCATAGGGTGAATAAGTCCTTAGTGAGATTTGAAAAAGCAACTTTTGTGAAAGGTACACAACATTTGACCCTCTTAAAACCTACCTTTTAACTGTTATATCAGTTAGGTTTGACTTTTTATTCTCATTTGCAGCATATTATAGCACACATATTGAATGAAATTAGAGAAAAAATGGTTCATCATTTTTTTTCATTATGGTGAACCTATTTTCCTACTTTTCAACATTAAAAAGTATATATCTTAAAATTAACACTTTAAATAAATTAGGGAAAATTATCTTCATTTCTTTCCTTTTCCAATAGCCTAATTCATTGGTTTCATATCACTTATGATGTGAAAATTAAATTGGAAATATTTATGTTATTTGATACACCTATAATATTTTTCTTATATTTTTCTAGGACTCTAGGCTAAATTCCTTCTCCTTTGGCCTTTGACTCTAGTAGAATTTCTAGATGTTCCTTGAGTTTTAAATAGAAATGAAAATGCTACATAAATATCTTAGATATCCTTCATAGTCTTTGAGTAACTAATAATTAAATATGGGCCTTAATCAAATAAATCTAGACCCAACTCAATAATTAACTAGGTTGTAAATTTTCTACTCTCTTCTGATGGAATGTCTTCTCTCCTATCCATTTGCATTTTTGAATGTTGATTTGAATGGCTTTCCAATGGCTCCCTTGCCTCCTGCTCTTCTACCTAACAACCTAAATTACCAAAATGTGTTTTGGTTGTTGATTTGTTTGCTCCATCACTATAGCCTATGGTGGTAGTTTCAAAAGTATCTCCTATTGTGAGTAGGTTGTGGTCTCTCCAACTATTCTTGTGGGGGTGCTAAATCTTTCTTTGATATTGTGAGGTTTGATGATAGGGGGTTGAGCTTTGTGCACTCGATGAAGTGTCCCAGTGCTGCTCCCATTGTCTCCCTCGAGTAGGAGGTCTCTCTTGGCATTGATTTTTTCTCCTAAATGAGACTAATTTGTAGATTCTCTCATTTTTGGCATTTTCTCCTAGATTTCAACCTTTGGATCATGAAGCATTGGAAACCCTTACTGGTATGTAGGATTGAGATTCATCCTTCTGCCAAATGTTTTTTAGCTGTTGGTTTTTCTTCTACTAAAAATAGGTAGGCAATTTTAGATCATGGACTATGGTTTTAGGATTCTCATCCCTTGTCTTTAAGGCCTTGGGTTCACTCCTTCAACCCTTTGAAATAATCCATTGATATTATGCTTGTTTAGGTTCACTCCTTCAACCCTTATCTCCTCTTACAATTATGGGGCTCCTCTATTCTTCAAAGCATAGGTTATGCTCTTGGTGGCTTTCTAAAAGTGGATGAAGCTTCCAAGAACTTTATTCACAATTCTTATGCTTGGATTTTGGTGGGGATTGATTTTTTTCAAGCACTACATGGTGAGGTTTTGCTTCAAGTTAATGATTAGTCTTGGTCATAGCTTGTGGATTATGAAGGAATATTGTTTCATTTGAAATGCTACTTTTCTATTGGAAAATTGGATTGTAACTATTCTCATAGATATCATCCTAATTTTTCCTTTCCTTGGTGGAAAAATTTCTCCAAGAACCATTATACTATATTCCTTGAAGATTCCTCTTCTTTGGATAGTGAGGATTTTGAGCCTCCTTCTCCTCTCACTCAAATGAAATTGAATGCTATTTATAATGTTGCCCCTCCTATGGATCTTGTTGCTCAAATTGTGGAAAAAGCTAGTCCTACTATTGTGTGCACTACCTCCCTCAAGGCCCCTGCTACTCTTATTCTGGACAAATATGTCTCTATCATGGTTTTGGCTACTCCAGTCTTGGATTTGGACGTTCCACCTAATGTTGTTATTTCTCCATGCCTAATTTTCTTTTTTCTCCACCTATTCTTCTAAAGGGGCTTCTCCTTCTTCCTTCCTAAAATATTAAAACCTTGGTTCTACTTCTTCTTGGACTATTTTGTAACACAAAAAGAAGTGTACTCCTAATCGAAGATTGATGTTTCACTTTGAAGAGCCTTTTAGGAAAAATTTGTTGGGTTCAAACTCTAGTGCTTGAGTTGTTCTCTCTGATTTTTTTATTTTCTATACTTTTTTAGGTGGCTTGGTGTCCTAGTTTTGGTTTGAAATGCTGCCTAGAAGGCTTTTTCTATTTATTATTTTGTCTAGGTTTGATTTTCTAGCTATGAGGTTTGTTTTATGTTGTTGTTTGGGATCAGGGCCCTCAACCCTACATTTTCAATCAAAAACAATTACCTAGGTTAGAGAATTTACTCAGTCTAGGAAAATTTCCTCAAATACATATTTCTTCTCCAAATCATTTGGGATGTGAATGATGTTTGAATCTATTTTATTACAATTCATTTTTTTCCCTTTGCACAAATTTCAATACTTTTCAATAAGGTCTACTAGGATAAAGGGAGTAACATGGCACATCAATTAACATAGATATATTACCTAGTTGCATCTTTGAAAGCATGAAGCGATTTAGAATGAATTACAAGTGTTTGGAGAAATATAAAAGAAACTTGTTTAATAGTTTAAAGGTACCAAATTCCCCAATTTATATAAAAAGGTTTTAAAACCATGATATAAATCAATATAAGTCTATTCTATGGTTTCACTATAAAGAAACTTGTTGATAGGTTCTTTGACACAATCAAATCAAGTAGAATGTAGAATAATTCTCCTAAAAGGATAATTAATATATAAAAGAAAAGTAGAAATGCCAAAAAAAATTATTATAAATGTATAGTATAAATCATTATCCTCATATGCTCATCAACCATCAATAATAATTCCTAAACAAATATAAGTAATATATAAAAGGTTGTAGGTCATTATAATTTTAAATTAGAATGAGAGGTGAAGCATCCTTGTTTATTTGTATACATTCAACAAACTTATATATTGTCTTCACATAACATGAATTAACTTCTCTTGAAATTTAAAACCAATCTATTCCTCTTATTCTTTTTTTCATCATTAATCAAAATAGAAAAAATCATACTCTTATTGATAATGGATGTGGCCTTAATATTTGTATCATTGAATTGTTACATAAGATTTATGTAGATATATCACTCACCAAACCTAATAATCTTTCTATTTGTGGCTTTGATAATGTTAGTAGGCAATCACTAGGTACAATCACACTACTAGTTGAGGTAGGACCTATGAATTTTCCTACTCTTATCCATTTCATTCTTAGCACTCTTTCATATAATATTCTTCTTGCGAGACTAGGGATTCATTCCTTGAGGGTAGTATTGTCCACTCTTCACCATGTAATGAAGTTTGTATACAATAACAAGCTCATCCAAACTTGGAATTTTTCTTACATGTTGAAGTTAGACATCAACATCCTATTTCTCAATCTCTTAGTACTTTAATTCCATCCTAAAAATTAGATCCATTTCCTTCTAAAGATAATGATCATAAATTTCCTACAAACGTGCCTTTTGGTGATGATTGGGGTTCATTATATTTTACACCTTTCTTTATTGGGGAGTATATAATATCACCATTAAATCCTTAGAGCTGAAGGTTGTCTTGGTGGAATCCACATAATCTTGCCCTTCTCAAATATTTAATCTCAAAACAAAAAATTCTTCTTCTAAGAACAATAATGCTCTGAATGATGCTTCATCTTTGGGTACATATTTTGGTAATGATTGGGTTTCATTAGATTTTACACCCTCCTTTCTAGGAGAGTAAAAAAACTCAAAATCTAAACCTAAGGAGTCTTTACTTTCATTTTCACAATTTATTCCCTCTAAGAAAATCAAAACTACTATTTGAACTTCTTCCCAAACATCATCATTCCATAATAATGTACCTTCCTCTAAAAATAGGGCTCTTTAGCTTTCATCCATCCTGTACTAGTTAAATCTAAGAATTATCCTCCTAATCCTGATATCTCTACACTCAACAAGAATCTACATTCTTGTAAAAAGAATTGATTCTCCTTCTCATGTCAATACTACAAATCCTTCTTCCAAAATTGATCATACTTCCCATTCACATAATAATAATAAGGTTGATTATCCTTCTTCATCTATGTTGGAGAAATATTATGGGATTGGTTTCAAAATTCTTTCTAAATTTAGATATAATGCAAACATGGAACAAGGAGTTAAGGTTCCTATGAAGCTTACACCACACCTTTCTAAAATGTTTTAGGTTTATAATCTCTTCATTTATATACATACCATCCTATATCATCCAATTTATTTATTACTTCTTATGGAAAACCAAATAGTCCTTCACAAGGGAAATGATTCTTCATACTCCTCATCTTCTATCTAAGAAAGAACATATTTTTTGAGGCTCCTCAAAGCCTACTTTATTACTCTTCCTCCCCAATATGCAAGAAATTTTATTAACACAATCTTACAAATCATTCCTTTTGTGTATATCATTTAGTGCTTGGTCATTCCACTAGTGACTTTCAAGCCTTGAACAATAAAATACAACTTCTTTATTTTGTTGTTATCACTCTTTCTTGCATTGATATGTACATGTTAATTTTAATGATAATCTTTCTTCTATTATGTTACTCCTAACTATATTATATTTTTAGCATCACATATTTTATCATTTGGTACAATCTTACCTGCAACCCTACTCCTTTTATAATAGCAACAAAATGGTCACTAGCACAATTATCCTTGCATATACACTTGGTGGGAAAGGATGAATTGTTTTGGTAGGTGTGCATCCTTCTCAAGATCCCCTCTTTCCCATTTATTTTCTTTAAAATATCAACATAGTAAGTATACATTTGCTTATTGATGTGCCCCTCCATGGTGGTGTTACTTAAAATACCTACTGAGGTGTGGTTAGCATTCCATCCCTTAACACATTAAACCATCCCTTGAGACATAAAACCATCCCCCAACATGTTAAAAATCTCCCATGAAATTAAACCATCCCTCAAGATGTTAAACCATCCCTCTTGATGTTAAACATCGGGGAAAACTTTAAGAAACCCACCCCTTGGCGAAGGTGTAAAATCCTAGCGAATCTTGTATACTTCCCGACAAAAATATTACTTTTAGTGGCAATGTTTTTCATTTTTCATGAAAAATAATAATTTCCATTGGAAAATATTTTCTAATCACTAGAAGTCTATGGAAAATCCTCATGAAATGAATTTTTTTTAATACCACTAAATTTTTTCCATTGGTGATTAAAATCTATTTTCAAACTAATAAAATATTTCGATTGGTGAATTAAACCTATTTTCAAACTAGAAAAAATAATTTTGTTGGCGATTAAATTTTTTTTTTTTAAACTAAAAAAATAAAATTCATTGGCGAATTAAACCTATTTTCAAAATGATTAAGAAAAAAACATTGGTGAATTAAACATAATATCAAACTAATAAAAAAATGCAGTTGTAAAGTGTCAGTGCAAATTGATATAACCATGACTATTCAATGAATTTTTGAAGGACAATTGTTTCATTTCAAAAGTAAATCTCTAAAGCAGTAGACTTGCGAATTGAAAACTCTACAATAACACTAGAACCGTTAGATTTTTTTCTTTTTGGTTGGTAATAGGATTTTGTATTGCATGAAAAAAAAGATTACATCATTTTCCTCATTGTTTTCATCAACCATCCGAAAATCACCTACAATATAGCTATAACAGTTTTTTCAAAAAAACATCTTAACATGCTTCATAATAGAAAAAGTAACCTTGCCCAACTAAAAACAATTCCACAACTATCTGTATCTGCCTTGCATATTTCAACAATATTTTCAATTGTTATTTTACCCTTCCTAGTACCTACTATTCACACTATACAATCATTGTTCAGGGACTATTCACTGTCGCTATACAACCATAACAGGGTTCAACCCCTAGCAAGCTAAAAATTTAACTACTAGTCTTGTGTTAATTCTCCAAAAACCCTACAAAAACTACAAATTCAACAAGTGCTACCCATTTCATAACCAATTTTCCTTGGTAATTTTCCTTTCATCTTCCACTTCCTCGCATTCTGTCCTTTTCCTTTCATACACTTTTCCTCCACTTTCACCTATGCTTCCATGCACTCTGCCTCTTCTTTTTCCTATGCTATAATTGCTTCCACCTTCATCAGCTCTATAAAGAGCTTTAATGCTTGCCAGCCTAACCTTGCTTCTTCCTTGCATTGATTTTTAATCTCATCCTTTGGCCAATACACAAAAGGAATGCATCCTTCTGCCCCTTCCAGTTCCACATTTTCAAAACCTTCCCAAATGTCTAAACCTTCACCGGGAACTACCCATTCAAGTATTGATTTTAATCCTTCCAAGAAATCTCTATGCGCAATCATCTCCATCACTTCTCTCACTGTGCTTGTCAATTCCCCCAAGTCCAAACCCCATGTTATAATCAAGGAGTATACATCAATGTTAGTCATGTATCCATGCCTCAAATTTCCAAAGGATTTCCCCAAAATCATTTGCACACATTGTACCAACCTCCCATCAGTGAATAAAAACATCCCCATTAATCTTTGGTCAAAAGCTTCACCATAAAATAGGTTTAATTGCCTCCTTGAACAAATAGTGAAGTTGGCCTCCATTTGAAAACTGATGCAGATACACCACCACCACCACCACTCTTTCAGAATTTCTATGTGCCTTATTCTCCACACCAAACTCTATTATTAACTTTGCTAATAGAGGGTTGAGAGGTAATAATTTTCCAAACTCTGCACGTACTGATCTTAATTACCCATCGATCCTCTACTCATGTCCACTTGCTCCAATCTGTCCATGATCTTCACTTCATAAATGCATCGTCCTTTCCACATTTCCTATCTTAATTCACCAAAGTTGAGATTTTTGTGCTTTTCTTAACCTTAGTTGCAAGTCCTTCATAAAATCACTGTTAGACAGGTTTAAAATCTTCCTACAATTTTCACTTCATAAATGCACTCTCCTTGCCACCTTTTCTATCTTAATTCACCAAAGTCAAGGTTTTGGTGCTTTTCCTAGCCTTAGTTGCAAGTCTTTCTTGGTCATCTTTTTAGTCGATGGGTTGAAGGTTTTGAAAACTTTAAAACTTTAGACTTTGGTTCTAAGGTTCCAAGTTTTAGCAACCATGCAACATTATGGACCATGACCGTTCAATGAATTTTTGATGGATGACTGTAGTTTCACTTTGAAAGTATATCTCTCAAGCACTAGATTTGTGAATTGAAACCTCTAGAATTACACTAGAACTGTTAGATGTGGACCCATGGGGAGATCAAGGCTCATCATCATGGTAATGAACCTGATGGGTTGGATTTTGGCAATGAGTGATAGAAGAAATTAAGTGGCACAAATATGCATGTGCAAAGTTTTTGTTTTAAAAGAGGGAACTCCTAGGAAGAATGTAGGACCAAGGCTTAAAAAATTAAGAATGTTTTACACAAAGGATGTAAATGAAAATAAATGTAACCACAACCATTCGATGAATTTTTGATGGACGACTGTAGTTGCATTCTAGATGTAAATCTCTGAAGCAGTAGACTTGTGAATTGAAACCTCTAAAATAGCAGTAGAATCGTTAGATGCGCACACATGGGGAGATCAAGGCTCATTTCTCTCTTTTCAATGCCTCGATGCATTACATTTCATTTAATTGAAATTCTCAATCTTTTGAAAATCCAAAGTGATTGATTGGACAACTCATAGCTTTAATGAAACAAGATTTGGAATGATTTCATATCATTTGAGTGGCACTGGTAGTGGTGATTGGAGTCTGGTGATTTTAACAGCTTGTTAGATTAAGGTATAGTTTGTATGTAGCCAGACGTCAATCAAATTAAACATTTTAATTAACATGTAAGGCTTAAGATACACGAATCGACTAAGTCAGTCTTTTGGTTTGCGCGAATCAGGTTGGTAGTGGCATTGGTGGCCCATAAATAGGGTTAGTGATAGTGGATAGTATCATAAGGGTTTTCATTTTTTTAGGTTAATAAGGATTTAGGAAGAAGTTGTTGTGGTATTATTGGGGATACTTTAAATTCTCCTACCTCCAGTTATGTAGTTATAGAGTAAAAGACCACTTTACTTCAAGTTCAGAATGGGTGGAATTTGAAAGAAGCTGATTTGGTTCACCTAACTTCTCAGACAAGTTTTGAACCAGGATGAGGAGCTTTGATGGAAATAAGTGCTATCCCAATGCATGGAGGTCGCGGGTAGAAGATGGGGGAAATTTTACTACCCCTCATCTTCTACATGACTCTAGTTCTCAAAGGGGATAAGTACATTCTATATCTTCATAGCTCCCATTTCCCCAACATGGTTTTCTAGGCGAGTTCCTTGAATTTATTTTTAGTACCAAATTTGTACTATGTTATCACCAGTAGAAGCTTTGAAATCATGCATTTAATTTTAGTGTCAAATTTGTATTACGTTGTCACCGATAGAACCTTGGAAATTGGAGTCAATTTGTAATCCATTGTCATGAGCAACAACTTGGAATACATTGTGTCTATGTAAAGTGACTTATGTTATTTATACAAAACAGGAGCTTTCCTACTCTACAACTACTCATCTTTAAAAAGATATGTAATAATGTTACATTGTAATTCAAATGTAATAAAATAATTGGTTGTGTTGTATAAATATTTGCTATAAATTTACAGTAAAGAGTTATTTTCTAAGTTCAGTGTCTATGAATCTATTCAAATCAGTTTTTTTTTCCTTTGAGAAAATTAAGTATTATCTATTTACGAAATAATTGCATGTAGATTTAAAAGTAAAACATAAAGAAATACAAATGAAAAAAGAAAGTTGCCATCAAATTGACAAAAAAACATTATAAACACTAAAAGTTATCACTCTTGTTAGGGTTTACCAAAATGTTATTGATTTCTAATTTTTCGTTGACCTTCTCCCCTAGTTCTCAGTATCATTATTCATTTTATTAAGTCCTTTGCAACATTAAGTTACTGACCCCTTGGCCTTGATGTCAATCCTAGCACATTAAAGTTTTAAAAAACTTTAAAACACATGTTTATTATTTATATCATAATTTATAAATTACTCAACCGTTTGATGAACATTTGATGTATGGTTACAGTTGCACTCTGGAATGAAATGCATAGAGTGCTAGTCTTGCGAACTTAAACCTCCAGAATTACCCTTTAACCATTAGATTTACAATTATCAAAAAATTAGAATTTGCTGCCAATGCAGGACTAAATGGCTAGTGAAACAAGATTTGTAATGATTTCATATCATTTGAACTTTGAGTGGCACTGACAATTTTGACAATTGACAACTTATCATCTTGAGGTACATTTTGCATGTAGCGAGGCTGTCAGAGTCTAGATGTTAATCAAATTAAACATTTAAATAAATGTAAGGCTTAAGTTACATGAATCAATTAAAATTTAAGTTGGTTTTTTGGTTTGCACGAATCGTGATTATGAATCATGATTATACCTAACCTCACACTTGACATGTGTGAGGTGTACATAGGGACCAAGCTGGTATTGGAACTATTGGCAGCACTGTTGGCCCATAAATAAGGATAGTGAGCACAACTAAAAATTGAAATCATTCGTTGAAGGCTAAAGGCTTTACTATTGAGTGCAATGTTTGAATTTTCATAAGGGTTTTCATTTTGTAGGGTTAATAAGGAATAGGATTCATGAAGATGATGATGTGGCATTATTAGAGATACTCTAAATTATCCTACTCTTGTACTTACATTTTTATTTGTACTATGTAATAATTTGACATTGTAATTTAGTTGTAATAAAATAAATGGTTGTGCTATTAATTTGACATTGTAATTCCCTTTATTAAGTCCTTTGTAACATTAAGTGTTACTGTGCTATTAATGGTTGTGCTATTAATGTGACATTGTAATTCCTTTTATTAAGTCCTTTGCAACATTAAGTGTTATTGTGCTTAGTGCTATTAATGGTTGTGCTATTAATGTGACATTGTAATTCATTTTATAAAGACCTTGATATCAATCTGAGTGCATTAATGGTTAAAAAAACTTTAAAACACATGCTTATTATTTATATCATAAATTACTCAACCGTTCAATGAAAATTTGATGTATGGTTGTAAACTCAAAATAAGGGAGCAAAACAAGCTTAGTCGCTAGTCCTCTGAGTTTTATAACGATATCGCGAAGTTCTAAATTTTCATAACTACCCGATTCCCCGACTTGATTCACTTTGTTGAGTAACTTAAGTTCATGCATACATAGCCTTTGAGTTATGGTCTGTGGATTTAGTTGGTGGGTCGGAGGTTTTGAAAACTTCAAAACTTCAAACTTTGGTTATAAGGTTGCAAGTTTCAACGACCACGTGAAATTATGGACTTATCTTTCCTTTTAAAGGCCCCGTCATCTGACATCTCATTGAATGCTATGTATGAACTAAACTTGAGTTGTTTTTTCAAGAATTTCCAAAGGCATGCAGGTTTAAAGGCTATCTTTTTTAGGAATGAAATTGAATGTTGCATTTAAAGCACATCCTATAAAAAATAATGACATAAGTGGGTAGTGAAGTTTTACTGAGGCATTTAGCCTACATTCTCATTCTTTTCCAAGGAAAATACTTCTCAAGTCAAACATTCTTTTTACTCAGATGTTTAGCTTTTATTCTCATTCTTTACCAAGGCCAGTACTTCTCAAGTGAAAACATTGATTCTATGTGAATTTGTGCTCGTGCAAAGTGAATGTTGGGTCGACGTAAGGGATACAACACTCGATCTTTTTAAGTTAGACAAATGTTGGGCGTGCCTAGAGAGGGACAACAAGTATAAGCTGGATATGAAACTCTTAGAAAGTGAGCTAGCTCACGCTGGAGAGTTTCTAGAAGATGTGTTGAGTGTGGACCTGATAAATGCATTTGTGAGAAGGTACATTCTGTAGACATGGGAAATTAAAGTTGTGGAAGGGACTATAATTGCAGAAATTTCTCCTAAAGTTGTTTCCCACGTGCTGGGGATTCCAGAAAGGGAACCTATAGAAGACATGTTTATCATAGTGGTAAGTGAATTTTTCAAAGTGAATAAGGACTGGTGTAAGAACTCCATGGACAAAACCTAGTTGAAGTTTGCAAAGAAAGGTAAGTCGCAATTATCGAGTAAACTCAAAAGAGTGCATTTTGAGGGAGAAATTGCAAATGTTATTGCTTTATTGCACAACATTGTTGGGAATGCACAAGTTGAGTTATTTGAGGATTGGATGTGTCCGTTTATATTGATAGTCTGTGATGAGAACATTTTCATTGATTGGGCTAAAGTTATTTGCTTCCATTTGAATGAGCAATTAATTAATTTCCATAAGACTACTACTTTTTGTATGTGTTCTTGCCTGACAACATTGTAGGTAGTCAGAGATCCTTCTAGATTGGGTTGGAGATGCAAGGAACCCCAACTTCTAATACGCCTATGTATAAACGCTTTCCTCAATTCACTAAACAATTTAGAATGGGTGATTTTTGTTTTGTTAATGATGCATTTTTAATGGAGCTCATGAGGAAGCTAGATGGAAATCTAGAAATGCACCTTTCCCCTGAATTAATGTATCTTGTATCCAAATTTAGGAGTTTTTATATCCAATTTGATAATTTTTCCTATCTGAGAATAAGAGGTTTTGAGAAAGCCCCATTTAAATTACCTTGGTATCTTGAAGATTTACTAATATTTTTGGAAGTTTTCCAAAAATGGCCATGGTTAATATTAAGTATGCAAACATGAAGAAACGAGGGTATGTCTTCCCATTGGAGACCCCTTCTTTTATGTGCAAAACAAAAAAGATGGCTAGGGGAGCTGAAGGAATTCTCAAGGAATATAACCTCTATAATCTGTTTATGAGAGCTAACTTTGACAGTAAGGGTTTTGTGAAGTAGAATCTCTATGGAGGGAGCTTATATCAACATCACCCATCTATCAAATTTTTTTGGGAAGATTGTACTGATGAGAACGAAGTTTTGAGAAGAGATTATATGAGGCTTATGCTAAAATAGATGTAGGATTCTGGTCTATCATTTCACATTCCTAAAAATGTAGCTGAGGATTCAACAATCATAGATCCTTCATATGAAAAATTTCCTATAAATCCCACCCTAGGGTTGATTGGAGCCAAAGTATAATTTCAGATGTGAGGGTGTGTGCTACTCCAGTGCTTAAAAGAACCCAGGACTGGTTGGATGGGAAATGGTGGCAAGTTGTTGGTCCTGTTCAGGAGCCTAAGTCATCACAGAAGAATGAATAGGAGTCTATGCAAGCATTTGGTGCAAGTGTATCATCGAGGAAACCCTCTATTAGGTCCTCTAGTGAAAATTCTTAGTCAAGAGGTGATGGTGATAGGCTAGAAGAAACAATCAAGTTGATGAGCATCTATGAACAAGACACTGTGCTTTCTCTTACCCCTAAGAAGAAGACCAATCAAGAAAAACTTGTGGTTGTAGATTCTGAAGCTATCTTTCAACAAATCATTGAAGATAATATCTTTCCTCCTTTATCTGAATTTCCCTCTTCTCTGCCTGATAGTTCACCTTTCACTCCTAGCCCTCCTAAAGAAACTATTAGTGGAAATGAAGATTTTGGTCTGGTAGTAGCCTCCCCAGGATGGCTAAAAAAAGTAGTGGAGAAGAAGAGAAAGCATATTCCTACAATGACAATTGTAGTGGATATAGTTTCAAAGTTACTTCAAAGCTCTTCAAAACCTAAGAAAGCTATGAGGATGTTAAGGATGGTGACTGATGCTACTTCTGGAAATTAAATGTTAGAAATTGTTGTCCATATGAAGGATTTAAATGAAGATGAAATAACAGAGGTTGACTAAAAAGCCACACATGTTGATATGGGGCCTCCAAAACTGGAAGGTGATGTGTACCATGCCAATTATTCAGTCAATACCTTGATTAAAAGAGTGAAAGAACAAACGGAAGAAAATATAAAACTGCAATCTCAAGTCCTCACATTGAGTAACTTTATTTCTTCCATGGCCACTCCTCCTACATCTGATGAAGCATCAATTTCTCAAGTAGTGGCATCATGTCCTCACCATAGAGAAAATTAAAAAGAATTTGAGCTATTCTAGAGTTTCTTGTGAGGGGATTGATAAAATATCTCAAGAGGCTATCTTCTTTCTAAATAAATCTATGCTCTTTTACACTTGAGTTGTTAACAAGAGGAAGGACTTAGTAACAAAACTTCAACAATTCAAAAAAAATCAAACTAGTCTCTATGTTCTCTCTTAGGAAATGAAAGAATTGAACTCTATGGATCTAAAGATATTAATTGGTGAGAAAATTGTGAATAATCCTAAGGAGCTAGACCCTTCTTGGTTCATTTCATTGGAATGGAAATTGAATATGTATGATAATATGGTGAAGGAAATTAATAACACACTTTATCAATATTATGAAATTGTTGGTGGAAATTAAAGAATATTTTTTTATTCTAGTTTGTGCAAGTTACTAATGAGCTTGATGAAAAAATTCTAGATATAAGAGATATCTCTTAGCTAAAACTTAAAGATATATTCAATAAAGAAATAGTTGGTCCTGCTACAGTGACATGGGAGTCCTTGAAACTCATTGGAATGGAGATCCGCCTGAAGACTTATAAATCTAGAGAAGATAAAATATCTCAGATGTTGGTTGAGTCTGAAAATGTTTTGGGAAAATGGATAACTAGGTTACAGATTACTACAACGCCAAGGAGTAAGGACATTATTGCAATTGTCAACAAGTACTGGGAATACATGCAAAGAGTAAAGGAATAAGAGGAGTTACTAAAGAAGGGGGAAAAAATAATTGAAAGTGAAGGATTCAGTGCTAGAAGTGAGACCACTATTTAATTTTTAGTTTTTTATGTTATTTTCTTTAATTTGGCTCTCTTGATACTTCAATGACTTTTTATTTTAATTTCTAAAACAGTTGTCTTCAAGAAACCGTTATCAAGACAAAAAAACTTTACTATTTTTATTACTTTTTTGTTATTTCAATATAGAAACACAATGGTGAAGTTCATGCATGTGTAATCTTTGAGTTATGGTGTGTATTGTGTGGATTTATTATGCTTTTGCTAAGTAGTTTGCCAGTGGATTGTCCATTATTAGAATGATAGATTTTTGGTTAGTTTTATTATTGTGGAATGTTTATCTAGGAATAAATATTTTATGGTAATGGATGTGTAAGGATTTCTCAGTATAATTTAATTGATTTGGTAGTTTAAGCTTTTAGTGTTTCAGTTGGGTGGATGCCTTTATAAGCTATTTATTTTGAACTGTTAGCTTCAGTTAGCTTATAACTTATAAGTTATGGATGTTGAACTGTTAGCTTTTGTTCAAGGAATTGATTAATAATATTCCTTTAAGTTATTTATCAAATATTGTGTGAATGGAAATGCAATAGGAATTTATAAGTAGTTTGATAAGTGTTGTTCTTTAAAAATGATGCAAAATCACATGTCAAATTCAATACCATGGAATACAATATAAATTTTTTGGCCTTTTCTAACCTTAGTCGCTAGTCCTCAGAGTTTTATAACCTTGTCATGGAGTTCTAAATTTTCATAACTTCCCAATTCCCCAACTTGGTTGATGTTCACTTTATTGAGTTGCAAGTCTTTCTTGGTCATCTTTCTAGTCAATGGGTCAAAGGTTTTGAAAACTTTGAAACTTCAAACTTTGGTTCTAAGGTTCACTTTGCTGAAGCAAGAATGGAAAAGAGATAAAGAAAACTTATTATTATAACTAATAACACTATGAAGAAATGATAACTCACCTTAAATTCTACGTTTTCAGATTTTGCTAACTTCTGAATCGAGAAGTAGAACCTCAGAACTGAATAAAATGCGTAAAAATAAATAACACTTTCAATTGTATTTATATCAATCCATGATTCCATATTTGGCGAATTCCATGAGATCTTTAAATTGTATATTAAAATTTTGGCATATCTTGTGCTTATACAACAATACGTTATAATTTTCAAGGTGAAATGTGTCCTCAAATGTAATCATTTTTTAATGTTATTGGAAAAATAGGTCATCATAAGAAACTATTTATAAATTTTAATTGGTGAAATGAATCTTCACAAGAAACTATTTGTAAATTTTAATTGGTGAAATGGGTCCTAATACAACATTGTTTTAATAGTATTGGTGAATATGTAGGTGTTTTATTAAATTCTTTCGAGATTCTAGGCAAAAATATTAGCCGGTCCAATTGAAACACGTAGTTTGACAATGGAAATTTTTTTGCTTAAATATTCCCCATAAAAAAACTCATTTGCGAATGGACATGCATTGGACATATAGTTCAAAAAATCTAGGTGATTTGGACACCCTGTTGGGTGCGAGAAATTTGCCAATTTTGACTTGGTCGATTCCTAGAATTCCCCAATTGGAGAAGATTCACCACTAAATTTTTCCCTGTTAAACATGTATTCACTATAATAAATCACCTAAAATAGCACAAATTGCTAGCTTGTGTTCTTTATGAGATATTTACTTATCACATCCATGATCACCTAGCATAGTAAAACTTTCTATCTTTTAATCCATGTGCAATTTTTAATGTGCATGACCTTTGTCGGTGTTATTATCTTTAGAATTTATCCATCTGTTTTTGCATTCAACAGATGACACTTAGATTTGAGACAACCTTCCATACTAAGGTTTCCTTACCTTGCTAACTCATTGTTTTAGATTTGCATAGTGTGTGCTAACATTGTTGTTATATTCTCCATGCTTCATGTTTTCTCTATATTTATCTCATCTGTGTATTTTGTCTACTTCATGTGTGTATCATGCATGCATCATGTATTCCTCATGTTTACTTCATGTATAACATGTGTTTTCCTCATTTATTGCATGCATATACCTCATTTATTCCATGATTGTGTGTGTATTCCTTGTATGGGTAGCATATAATAAGATGTACTCTAATAAAAATTTGAAAAGAAACACTTAACTATATATTTTTTATTTTTTTCTTCTACCATCTCTCTAAACTACGCTTCAATTTTTCCTTCACATACAACAACATTCACAGTTTTTCAACCTCATATTTGATGGTATACTTAACATGAATATATTCTTCCTTTATTTTCCATCTTATAATACTTTTTTTCTCTTCATTTAATACCTTTTTTAAGAATTTTTATGAATATGTTTTTCTATGTTATCAAATTTTAGCTACAACTTCTTTTCTCTACCATATTTCTAAATATAAATCTCACAGTAAATTTTATGTGAGGTTCATCTTAGTTTTCATGAATTCACAACTAGTTTAATGAATGGGTAGTTCAAAACATAATTTATATAAAATGTCCTTGCTATATTCCACTCATTACCTAGTTTTGATTTGGATTTTCTTTTCCCCTTGTATGTACGCTAACCATTTTTTTGATCACTTTTTGAGGTGTATTTTATTAAAATTTATATTCTTTCTTCCCAAGGAATCCTCTATAATATTTTCTCTAACATTATCATGCAGGTATGTGAATGATCATCATGGAAAAAACACCTAAAGTGGCAAAATAATCAAAAAAATCAGAGTTAGGCAACTTGACTTAAAAACTTGAATAAGTTATCTATATTATTTCAAAAATATGTAAGAATAGGATCTATAGAAAATTGAATGTAGTTTCTAAACTAATATTTATTTATTTTTAAGTAAATAAATATATTTGGGGTATGTGCTGGATCATCATGGAAAGAATAGGCCCTTAAGTGGCAAAAAAATTAGAAAATCAGAGTTGGGCAACTTGAAGTAAAAATTTGAATAAGTTATCTATATTATTTCAAAAATATGTAAGAATAGAATCTGTAGAAAATTGAATGTAGTTTGTAAACTACTAGGTTTTAAATAAATAAAATCTATTTGGTGAAATTTGAAATTTCAATCACGGTAGTACTTAAATTTTAGGAAAAAATAAGTAGGTGTCTATTTGACCACCCTAACCATAATAAAATGATAATATTATTTTATAAGATTTTATATATAAGTAGAGGGACTCATGACTAGATGTGATGCATATTTTTTGTAATTTTTCCAATTAAATAATTAATTATGAAATTTTATTACAACAAAAATATAAAAAACTCATAATACGACCACCTTAACTTGGTCAAAATTCATGAAATTTATTTTTTATTTTTTAATCCTATAGTATGTGAAATTATATTGTTTGACACATGTTTTGGATTCAAAAATGTGATACGTTTGAAAGTTATAGATGTTTTCAATCAACCTCGATCCCGGGGACTTTAGTCGTAATTCTAATAGAAAATAAATAATAATTATTTATTAAATTCAAATTAAAGCATAATTTATATTGGTGAAAGTTGACAATCTCCTCTAAAACCCTTTTCATTTCATCAATTTTGGGTGTAAAAAAAGTCGTTAGCCACATACCATCTGATACCCATAATATTGCCACTTTTGGCCCATCATGATCCTACACATACCCTTTTGGTAAAAATTTGAAATTTTAATGCAATATTACTTAAATTTCCGAGGGAAAAATAGAAATAGGTGTTTGTCACGACAACCCTAACCACAATAAAATAATAATAATTTTTTTATAAGATTTTAGATATAAGTAGAGGACTCATGTCCCAATGTGATGCATATTTTTTTGTAATTTTTTCCAATAAATAATTAATTATGATTTTTTTTACAACTTTAAAAAAATAAAAGCGTATGTCAGACCACCATACTTGGTCAAAACTTCATGAAATTCAATTTTTCTTTTTTTAATCGTATAGTATGTGAAGCATAGAATGCGACACATGTTTTGGATTCAAAAAATGTGATACCCTATGAAAGCTATAGATGTTTTTCACTCAGCCTATCAATTTGGACTTTAGTCGTAATTCAAATAGAAAATGAATAATAATTACTTATTAAATTAAAAGAAAAGCATAATTTATATTGGTAGAAAGTTGAGAATCTCCTTTAAAATACTTTTCATTTCATCAATTTTGGGTAACAAAAAGGTCATTAGCCACATACCCATCATATTGCCACTTTTTGGCCCATGATGATCCTGCACATACCCATGCAACTCATGTTATAATATTTCTCTAATTAATCCATTTTCATTAGTAGATGATACAAATATTGATGTTGTAGGATTATTTGATAGTGTTTGGACACACACATTACTAAAGTATGACATTATGTATTTATATTTTGATGAGTTATCTTTATCACTTCCAACAAAATGGCTCCTATTTGACATCTCTCAGTAATTAGAAACCACAAAAATGTCATTACATTTAAGGTCATAGTTAAAGAATCAAAAATAATAATTTTACTATCATTTATACTAATGAAAATAAATAGATAAAATCAACAAAAGGAAGCATAGATTTGTGGGGTGTAGATGTATAACTACTCAATATTATTTATAAAAAAATTAAAAAGAGATAAAAAGGAGGATTCTCATATTATAGAATAATAAATAAAGTATCACTTGACTCTCACTAACTCACTAGAAAATAATGCCTATAGCTATTTATGACTCACTTCATGTAGGAGGATCACCTAAATGTTGTTCTTGAAGGTCCAAGAGACCTAGTTGATATTTTAAGGACTATTTTTTTTTGTGATTTTTATTTGTATGTCAAGAAGAACAAAAAATGGTCTTAGAAAACTATATAAATAATATTTTTTAATGTTTTCTAGCCTAGGTGTGGTATAGGGTTAAAATTAGCATAAAAGGCATAAATGTCATGTTTAATGATATAGTCATTAGTCCATATTGGAGAAAAAGAACTTTTTCTCTAGTGTAACTTCTTTTTTGTAAGTTCTTTTAAGTTAAATCAATGAAAAAACACGCTCCAAGAACTAGGAACAAATCAACAAAAAGACCCTCACATGTTCTAATGGTCCTTATAAGACCTTATTTGACTCAATAAATCCAAAAACAAGAGTTGAGAACAATCCCAATCCTTGTAGCAAGCTAAAATTCACCTAGAAATTCAAATTTTAGTTTTGGAAGGAAACCAAATAATTTGAAATCTAGGTCTGATAAAACTATGTAAACCACCTGAGATGATCCTAATGTATCTCTCAAGACCCCTACAATCACAACCAAAACTCTTAGCATCCTAGAAAGCATAAAAAATTTGTTGAGAGTGATTCCTCTGCATCATACTCCCACAGAAAATAAAAAGAGCTAGAAACAAGTGTTAAATTGTGTGATATGATTGAAACTACTAAAAGTATTATAACGCTATATTTGCAAGTTCACTTACTAGCCTTCCTTCTTAGGATGAAACACTCAAAATGTACCAACACTCATTTATTTTTCTTAATTAGTCTCCTAAAAAAATTCATCACACTCTATAGGCTACATTTAAACCCTACCTTTAATGGATAACTCAAAACAATGCATTTTCCATAAAACCCTTAAAAGACTAGAGTCTACGATAGTCTTAATGTGAGTAAACACACTGTCTGCTATAAATCACACAAACTAAAGAGTTAGAACTTTCCCTTTGGAGGAAACAAGAAAAAGAATGACAAAAATTATGCTCCAAATCTCATAAATTTTCAATGGTTGAATTAAAAGATATGGATAAAAATTACTCACTAAAACCCTAGTTTCTAAAGCAGGGCAATGCACTACTTTAATCAAAACTTGAGAAAAATTCAATGAAATCACCTCAAACAAATTTAATTTGAACCTCAAGACATTCCATTATCATCCCATGCAATCATAGGCCTGAAACTATGTTGTAAAGGCTATACCAATCTTTTCATTGCTATTTTTATCAAAAAATTATAATAAAATTTAATAAAACAAGGTATATCATGAAATATTTCTTCAACCGGTTCTTAGAGTATTTTTTCATTGATTCAACATCAAAGAACTTAAAAAAGTAGTTACACTTGATCATAATCCTTTTTCTCCAAATCTCTAAAGACTATATCATCAAACTTAACATTTATTTTATGGAACTTTTAACCCTAAACCACACCTACGCCCTAGAAAACATTACAAAATATTATATATATGGTTTTCTAAGACAAGTTTTTTATCTTTTCATGACATACAACTATGACCTATAGAACAAAATAGTCCTTAAAACATCAACTAGGTCTGTTGTACCTTCAAGAACCACATTCAGGTGATGTTCCTACATCATACTCCCCAAGGAAAATAAATTTGAGTTCCATCTCAAATGATGGTCTAAATTTCTTTCTCTTCTTTCAATTGTGCCACATGCTTAGCCATTTTTTGACCTCCTCTTGATCCTCTCCATACTTAGGTTGATCTTCTCCATATTTCTTAGTCTTCATTCTTTTGTTTTGTGCTTGATTTTTGTACCTCCCCTTGATGATCTTCTTTTCAATTGCAAGAATACAAAATTATATTTCTCCTTTATATATACCTCATGGTTGTTTTCCATTTATTCATCCTCTTCATTCTCTCCTTGGTCTCCACCTATACAAACATTATAATCAACATGCATTAGACAAGAACCACGAGGCCAATTTTCCTCTTCACTAGCTCCATGTGCTTTTTTTCTTGTGTCTTCCTTCGCTATCCTACTTGTATTCATACCTTCATTACCAATATTCACCATCCACTCTTGCTTTATCTCAAAAACTTGTGCCCACAAATCATCTTTAAGTACCTCAAAATGTACCTCTACTATAAGTTCTTTCCTTTCTTTCTCATTTAGCATTCTCTTTTCTATCCAAACTTTGTTAACCTTCACCTTCCAAAACAACTATCCTTTGATTTCTTCTTTTTGAAAAATCATCCTTATAGGCCACTTCACCTTCTTTCTCATTGGAAAATACCCAACATTTCCTTGGTATTCTTCATCAAGACACTGATGCACTACAAGCTTAATACCTCTTTTCAATTATGCCATTTCTCTAGACCAAACTTATAAACTTGGCTTATCTTGTTTTCTTTCATATTATCCTTCCTTTTGAGGTTTTCTCTCTTATCTTTCTGCTTGATGCAAATGAAGCATCTTTTACAACAAATCTTGACTCAATACAAACATAGTTTCAATCTAGGGTCATGCCTAGTTCTTCTTAGTGAATTTGCTTAATGAATTTGATGAGCATTCACCAAAAAAAAGAATGGATTCTTGAACTATCCAAACCCCTTTTACAATGCATTTGATGATGTGCAAACAATCACCCATTCGTTCATATCAATACAATGCATACTTTCTTAGAACCTTACATAACTAAGTAGAAAACTACCCTCCCTAGTCCTGTTAAGAGCATTCTTGATTGATTTTGTTTAAATTCATACAAGGGAATGAATTGCAAGTGTTCTAAACCACCTTAGGAATCTATTAAAACAAATATTTACTTGATCAAATCAAAACAAGGGGTCATTGATCAAACCCATAGACTTCCTCACTATGAAATGAAAGGAATTGTCATCAATAACATTCACAAATCAGAGAACTAAGTCAATATATTTAGTGAGATTTAAGATAACACTACTATATACATTTACTCCAATTTTCATCAAGATCCAATGGTGGAAATGTCTGTTATGACTTTTAAAAAAAAAATGGTAACCCTAATAAGGGTTCTAGGTAGTTTTCACCAAAGTCCTTATAACTTTTGTAAAAATAAACCAATGAATGTGAAACCAATTTGAATTGAAAGGTAAGAGGCCACATTACAACCTCCAATTTTTTTTAGTTCAAAATCAATTTTTAAAAATCAGTACCAAGCAATAGAAAATGACTATTACAAAAAAAATACAAAAAGAAATGCTTCAAAATGAATTGATTTCTCATTCCAATCTTGTCTAGAACCCTGGAATTTGAGTTTGGAAGCCCAATATATACATTACTATCCATTCCAACTATTTCAACTGACCACCTAACCATATATTTAACAATTACATCAAATTTGACAACTTAAACAAAGTTGCTTGACAAGTTTTGTGCAACTTTTACATTTTTTAACATCTTGGCATAGAACTTTCCAAAATGGATCCAAATGATCCAAAATGGTCTTAAATGGTGTTAAATGGCCTTATTTACATCAATCCTACCAAAATCAAGACAAACACCTAAATTTGATCACATTTGCATGAGGGTGCCCCTGCACCACTGCTACATCTTCTTGTCTTTGTGATACCTCACCTTAAGCTTCTTATTTTTCCTCTGGCCTAGTCTTTCCATACCCAATACCTTCACAGACAACCTTATAAAAAATCTTGTTAACTTGGAAAAAATTCACTACTAGATCTTTTGGGGCTCTGATACAAAAAATTATGTAGAGAAATACACAATTGGAAGAAACAAGTGTTTTTGCAGGATATGATTGAAACTACCGAAAGTATTATAACCCTATTTTTGCAAGTTCACTTACTAGCCTTCCTTCTTAGGCTCAAAACCCTCAAAAGGTATCAAAACTGTCAAAAGGTATCAAAACTCATTTCCTTTGCTTACTTAGGCTCCTGAATGCTTTCATCACACTCTACAGGCTGCATTTAAACCCTACTTAATAGTGGATAACTCAAAACAATGCATTTTCCATAAAACGCTCAAAAGACTAGAGTCTAAAACAATATTAATGCAAGTAAACACACTGTCTGATACAACTCACAAAAACTAAAGATTTAGGACTTTCCCTTTGGTGGAAATTTGCACAAGGACCTACAAAAGATATGCTTCAAATCTCATTAATTTTCAATAGTTGAATTAAAAGATATGGATAAAACTTACTCACTCAAAATCCTAGCTTCTAAACAAGGTAGAGAGCACTATTTTGATCATAACTTGAGAAAAAATCAATGAAATCACCTCAAACAAATTGATTTTTAACCTTATGACATGTCATTATCATTCCACACAATCAAAAACCTAAAACTATGTCATACAAGGTTGTAGCAATTTGTTCTTTTTTATATTTTTTATAAATTTGACATAAAAATTGATAAAAATAGGGTATGTGATGAAATATTTCTCCCCAAAATTCTTGGAGCATTTTCTTTCATTGATTCAACATCAAAGAACTTACAAAAAATTAGTTACACTCAAGCATAAGTCCTTTTTCTCCAAAAGCCCTAATGACTATATCATTAAACTTGACATTTATGCCTTTTTATGCAACTTTTAACCCTATGCCACACCTAGGCTAGAAAACATTACAAAGATTATATATATGGTTTTCTAAGACCAATTTTTGATCTTTTCTTGACATGTAATGAGGACTCATAGAAAAAAATAGTCCTTAAAACATCAACTAGGTCGCTTAGACCTTCAATAACAATATTTAGGTGATGCTCTTACATCGTCACTACAAATAGAATACCAAGTAGGAAGTATCCACCAAGAATTTAAGATGCCAAAAAATGGAGTCCAAAATATAATTATTCAAAGGATGTGAAGATTCAATAATTTAATCAATATGAATCAAGAGTAGAAAAAATATTTAAAATAACAATTGATTCTTAATTGTATTTATAAATTCAAATTAATTGAATCACATGTGATTGTATAATGAAGTAAAAATATGGTAAAAATCATTTGATTATAAAAAAATTGACATAAATGTTGGGAAATTAGGACCATATCCCAAAAATATATGTGGTCATGAAGGTGATTATGCATAAATTATGAGTGATTCAACTTTACAAACAAATAGTTTACTATGGAAACACACTACATATAAATGTTTCATAAATAATTTGGTGACGATTCAAAATCCATTAGATAAATAAATAATTAAATTTAGGCAATTTGTTCCCCATCTATAATTTTAAATTTATTAAAATCAAATTAAATGATAGTAAATATTTTAATATATAAATATTCAATAATAAAAATTACTAGTGATGAGTATGTTATCACATTTGGGATCTTTTGGAGCTAGATAGTATGGAGTGGATTCTTCCATAGACCTTAAAGGTTTATTTTACTTATGTATTTAGTGAATATTAGGGCATCCTAGACCATGAACCTCTCTTCTCTAGACTTGGATCTAAAACACTCTCTTTTTAAAGATTCACCTATACCTTCCAAATGGATGCAAACTTTTCTATATTTCTTTATTGAAATATAATGATTGTCTTGTTATGAATGTGGTATTTAACCTAAATGATTTTCCTTTTAGGTCCTCTTTAGACTGGTTTAATACTTGATGAGGTGGAAAATAGGGTTTAATCAAAATGAATTGGATCAAGATGATAAACCACTAGAATTTTCCATACTAAACACCACAATTTATGCAATTATGAGGGCCAAAAGATGTAAATAATGATGAAAATTTGACCCTAACTATAATACCAACTATGAGGGGAGTTTTCAGAGCTTAAAATGGTGTGTAACTTGCTACAAGAAGCTTGTTTTTATGGTACAAATGACTCATTTGTCACTATTAGGGTTTCTGAAACTGAGATGTGGGTTATTTTCCTTGATGTTTGAACTCTTAGATCCCTAGTTGTTAGCTCCTGAAATTCTGGAATAAATTTTGTAGCCTTATTTTTATGTTCTTGCACTATAAAGGTCAATTTTGCAACTTGTCAACTTTGACAATTTTGCTTCAAACTTCTTCTCCACTTGATCTTCAACCTAGAAATCTGCAAGTACACATTCAACGAAAGAAAAACTTGTTGATTTTTAGTGAATAGGGGCTTTCCTAAGTCAAACCCCTTGTAGGTAATTAAACAAAATGATGAAATAATGAAATTGAAGCATGGACATGAAATGATGAAATGTTGATACCTTGAAAGTTGTCTTGGAAGATAAATTTGTAATCTAACTTGTAGTGGCCATGAAGAATGTAGATATTCATCCTTGAATAATATGTACAACAATGCTTGTAATAGATCTTTAATGCTACATCAACTATCTTAACTCAACAACATGCATGTGTGTAATAAACCCTTGTCATAGTGAAATGATCTTGAATTGCTTCAATAATACCTTGATAATATGCCTTGAAATGTCTTTGGGATGCTCTTGTAAACTCTATAATGCTCTTGTGAATGTACTCTTGAGTGCTCATGAAACCCTAGGATGAAACTAGGTGAATTAACCTCATATTTATAGTAAATGAAGATATTACCCTGAAATTCAAATAATTCAAGCCAACACCAAATTTGCAAATAAACATTATTAAATTCCCACTAGAATGAAATTCAAAAATGGGGTCCTCATTAAGGGAGGACCCATTCACCACCTAGGGAAAATGGGTCCTGGCACTATTTTCTAGGACCTTGCCTTCAGGGAGTGAAAGAGCATCAAACACCCATGTAGAATTTTCCAGAAAATGGGGGTCCTATAGAGGGAGGACTCATTCACCACCTAGGGAAAAGGGGTCCTATAATCTAATTTTACGGATCTATGAAAATTGCATTTGAATGTGTAACATTTACAATTTTAAATCCAAATTACTTAATTGAAATTAGCACACAAACATAATTAAATAAATGGAAATAAAAAAGTCATGAAATTAGAATGAAAGAAAGGAGAGAAAATGAAAATAGAGTTGATAACAGAGTTCATCATAAAAATTATTACGTCTTTGGGCCCCTCTCCAATGAGTGGACTGATTTGATTAATTCTCTAGAAAATTAGTACATAACTCTGACATGGTTTCTCCCTGTTTTACAAAGAAATTTTGGAAAGCTCTTCCAAAGTGTACAAGAACAATCTCCTTGAAAGCACAGGATGAGAGAAAAAATTTACCAAGGAATTTCTCTCCAAATCATCACTTACCCAACTCCTAAGCTACTTCCCTTTTTATACAAGAAATTTACTCAATTTGGTGTATAACCAAATGATTTTGCAATATCTCCCATATCCCCTTTACAAGGTAAATATTTTAGAAAATCTCCCCTATTTACATTAAAATCTCTATAATAATCATGAATAATCTATTAGCCTTTATAATTTTAGGCTATACAATTAAAAAAAATCTCATATAATCTTCCTAATTTCTCATTTTAGCCCTTTTTGGGTTTACATATTCGGGCTAGCTAAGTCATATATTTTAAGGGATTTATTAATTTTAATTTTAGAGGGCTAAAGATTCATTTATGGGAGATTCGGGCTTTTCAACTTATTTAAAAGGGAGGTTCAACATTTTTGTTCCACAAACCACACATGGCTTGGTGGTTAAGAGGAAGAGTGGGAAGTGGGTGGTCGTGGGTTCCACCCCCGCCCCACCTTTTTTTCTCTTTATGTGGTAGAATAGTCAACAAAAGAAAGCTATTGCCTATAAATAGTAGCATGCAATGCAGTGGTGTATTGGTTGAGCGTGATGCTTGTGGATGGGATGTTATGGGTTCAAATCCCATCCCAAATTTTTTGGTAAATAGTTAAATTTGATGTTGCTGACTAAGTGCCATGTAGAACTCTATGATTGGCCCATGTGGCATCCCATCATTTGTTGTCATTGGCATTAGGATGACACATGCCAATTTGTAATTGATTAGTGACAATTGTGTATGCTATGCCATGTGTTGTTTTTGGATTGGTCCACATCATCATCGGCTATTGACTATACATCCACGTCATCATGTTGATGTCAACATGATCAACCCATTTTGACTTAAACTTTGACCACTGTATCTCACACATATGGACTTCATTTGACATGAAATGAATTTCGTCAAAAAGGTCTTGACAAGCTCTTTGCGATGATGCCCACTTTGACCACTTTTGGTGATGTCAAATTTTGACCTTTTTCCTAGCCTAAGCCCCTGAGTTGACCAATGTTTGACCAAGCATAACTTGAGTGTCGTAACTTTGTTTGACTCCATTAGAGTTACGTTGGAGTAAGGATTCAGAGCTCTTCTTGATGATGCCATTTCTGGAGAAAAATGAGAAACTTCAATTTTTGGCGAAGATCCTCTAGATCAATCCTCCCCACTAGAGAGCTTTTGGACCTTCGAAAGCTTGATTACTCAGAAAGTAAGTGAAGGTAAAGTTCCCTCACTTTACTAATATCCATCCATCTTTCCTTGCTTGGATTCATCCCCTTCAATCCCACTTTAAGGTATTCAACTACTCCTCTTCGTGATTTTCTAACATTCCTATTTAAGATGACATCCTCTAGCAACTCTAACATGTACTCCAGTGAAAGATCATCAACTGATGGAACCTAAATGTTTGTGTCTTCATCTAGTATCATTGGAGGCTTATACAACTTCAGATTCTCAACTTTGACAACTGAATAGATGTGAATGTATGGAGGAAGATTAAGGAAGAAGGTGTTCATTCTGATCTTTTCCAAGATCTCAAAGGGACCATACCAAATTGGCTTGAGCTTCCTTCCTTTGCCTTGCATTCTTTCCTTGTTGATGTGTAACCAAACTCTGTCTCCAACCTGGAAATGGTGATCATTGTGATGCTTATCATGTCAAGCCTTGTATTTGGCTTGACTCTTCTCCAACTATGCTTTCAATGCCTGATGAATTTCTTAGACTTTCTAGATGTACTTTAAAGAATTCTCTATATCATGGCATCCATCTTCAACATCATCTTTCCCAAAAGAAAAATCCATCAATTTTTTAGGCACATAACCGAAGAAAATCTCAAAAGGAGACCTCTTTGTAGAAGAGTGTGCCGCATGGTTGTAAGAATGTTGCACATAATGAAGAATCTCATCCCACAACTTGGGATGTTTACTGCAATAACCTCTAAGCAGATGCACAACTATCTTATTTACTACCCTTGTCTGTCCATTGGTCTGTGGATGGAAGGTTGTACTCTTCTTCAGTCTAGTGTCCATGAGTTCCCACAATGCTAACCAAAATTCCCCCAAGAATTGAGAATCTCGATCTGATACAATAGAAGTAGGTAACCCAAAGTGAACCCATACAAATTGAAAGTACATCTGAGCTGTCAGTTCAACAATGACCTATTTTTTACAAGGCATTAGAATACATATTTTGTTGAACCGATCAACTACTACATATAGATAATCATGTCCCTTCCTAGACATAGGTAACCCCCTGACAAAGTCCATTGACACACTTTCCCATGGACGGGATAGTACAGGTAGAGGTGTGTACAACCCCAATTTTTTGTTACTAGGTTTACTTGTTGCACACATGACAAAACCTCTAATATACTTAGTTATATTTTCTTGCAAATGAAGCTAGTAAAAATACTTTTGTAGCTGAGTGATTACTTTCCTTACCCCAAAATGTCATGTAATCAATGAGGTGTGTGCTTCTCTAATTACATGTGCTTGTTCATCTTTTGGAATACATAACTTCCCCAAGTGATACAACAGTTTATCCTGCACATAGTAAACTTTCTCTTCTACATGTTTTCCTGTAATTAGAGTTGAATAGATTTCCTTACAGTCTTCATCATTAGCATTTTATTCCTAAAAACTTGCATGTACCATGGACCTACCTTTAAGGATAATCAAAGCATTCATAATAGGAGGCCTAGATAGCATATCTACTACTTTGTTATGGGCACCTTTCTTGTACTTAATTACCAAATGAAGCTATTGAAGAAAACCCATCCACCTAAAGTTCCTACTTTGTTGCAGTTTGGATTGTGAATGCAAATACTGAAGTGGCTGGTGATCAGTGTGGATTACAGTTTCTTTTCCCATTAAGTAGTTTTTCCATTTTTTAACACTCTAAAATAATGCATAAAGTTCCTTATCATAAGTAGGATAGTTAATTAGTATACCTAAATTTTTTTTAGAGTGATATCAAATCGGTTTACCTCCTTGCTTTAGCACTACTCCCATGGAAAATCCACTCACATCTATCTTGATCTCAAATAGTTGGTGTAAATCTCGTAAATCCAGAACTGGTGTTGTGCTCAACTTTTCCTTCAAAGTGTTGAATTCCTTCTATTGTGGACCTCCCCACTAAAAATTTGTCTTCATACTGGTCAATGCATGCAATGGTGATGCAATGTAGGAGAAGTTTGCAATGAACTTCCTCTAGTACTAAACCACACCTAAGAAACTTCTAACTTTAGTGATTGTGCTTGGCTTAGGCCATGTTACAATAACTTCGACCTTCGCAGGGTCTACTTTCAATTGACCACCACCTACAACATAGCCTAAGTACACTAAGGATGTCTTAGCGAATTTGCATTTAGGCATCTTTACAAAGAGTTTTTCTTTTCTCAATACATCAAAAACTTTCTTTACATGAATTACATGATCTTCCTAAGTTCGATTGAATACAAGAATATCATCTAAATAGACTATAAAAAATCATCAATAAAAGGATGAAGGACATCATTCATGAATCTCATAAATGTAGCTAGTGCATTACAAAGCCCAAAGGGCATGACCAACCAATCGAACAGTCCCTTTTTTGTCTTAAATGCAATTTTCCATATGTCATCCCACTATGCAAGTCTAACTTAGAGAAATAAACTGCATGTTTCAATTGATCAAGTAAATCATCAATTCGGGGAAGAGGATACCTATTCTTTACTGTTATCTTGTTTAGGGCTCGATAGTCAATGCACATTCTCTAAGACCCATCCTTCTTTGGAACCAACACAATAAGAGAACCACAAGGAGATGTACTAGGATGGATGACTCCTTTTTCCACCAACTCCTGAACTTTCTTTTTTATTTCCTCATTCTACAAAACTCACAAATGTTACATGCCGATGTTTGGAAGAGGCACATCCTGTTGTAAATAGATTTCATGTTGTATCTCTCTCTTAGGTGGCAACCCCTTTGGTTCCTGAAATAAGTCATCATAAGTAGAAACTATTTTGACCATCTCAGTTTTACACTTTGGATCACACCCCTTAAATTCTTTAGCTTTTTCATTCTCTTGAGGTTTTACAAGCATTAATACAAAGTTCTTACTAGAATTGACCAGCCTTTTCATTTGACTAACATTGACTAGTGCAAGCTAAGTCCTAACTTTGTGTGCACATACAATGTATTCTATCCCATCCTTAAAAATATGATACTTATTCTCTCCCCTATAAACAATTTATTTTCTATCATACAAATAAGGACTCCCTAACACAATCCCACAAATATCCAAAGGGACAACATCTACTTCTACCTCATCAACAAAGTTTGCAGTGATAGCAAATTTCAATTTACACTATTTTGTTACCTGCAGTTGAGCATCATTGCAAACCCATCCAAGTGGAAATGGATTTGGATGAGGTTTTGTAGTTAAATTAGGTTTCTTTACCACCTCTTCAGATATTAAGTTGACTTGAGAACCCACATCAAACAATGTGTCAATCTTAGTGTGCTTAGTTACAACTCGGATATGAAAAAGTTCATTCCATTATTTATTAGCTTTAGTAGGAGTAGATAATCTACTTGTACTTGCATAAGAAACATTTGATTCAAAAGAGAGAATTATACCTTTCCCTTTACCTAGGATCTTGGTAGTAGCAATCTATGTTTCATCTCCAGAGTTGGATCCAAGATCTTGTTGAATCATTGCAGTAGTCTTTTGCTTGTCTTTATTGCCTCCATATATTTTCAGCCTTAATTCAGGATGCAACTTCCAACACTTCGAATCATCATGCCCCTCTTTCTTGCAATGAGAGCATGTGGGCTTATCACCCTCCTTCTTAACTGTAGCTATCTTTTTCCCTTTTCCTTTTTCTTTGTCTTTACCTTTACCCTTAGACTTCCCCTCAAACTTATATGGTTTCTTTAAGATATTATCATTGAAAGTGTTCTTACCCCTTGACTCTAAATGAGTGGCTTGGACTAAAACTTCTTCTAGATTACTAGGACTCAACATTAGAATAGTATGTCTTAGGTAAGAATACAAACCACCTATGTACTTAAGTAAGGTATCTTGTGTATACAATGGAACATTTAAAGCAATAGCCCATTTTCTAAACTCATGGGTATAATCTTGGATAGATTGACCCTTACCTTGCCTAATTTTTTTCCAATTCATGATTAATTGTTGCATATAACCTAAAGGGTAAAACTATTTTTTAAGGGCAGCAAAAAATTCCATCCAAGTCATATTAATCTTACCATGGCGAGCAATTTCCTCTCACGTCCTACTCTCCCACCAAGTGAGAGTTGTACTCCCAACCAGAGAGTGGGTAACTAGATCATAGAAGCATCTTATGTTAATCCTTGAATCCTACAATACACTTCTACCTGTTGAATCCAATCATCTAACTTTTTGGCATTTAACTCACCACAGTACTTAGGCAATTCAAATTTTACATCCGGATTGATAATAGGCTTAGACTTTCTCTTGAAAGGATTAATAGTAGTAGAAGAGGAAGAAGAAGAAGGGGAAGATGGAGAAGAATGGGAAGATGGAGGAGATGGAGCTTGTGGATCTTTTCCTTCTTTTTCCTTTTGATCTTCCTTCTTTTCTCACTTCAAAGAATCTCCCTTTTTGCGCTTCTTCTTTTCTGCATAAAGCTTTTCCACCATTGCCTTCATGTCAAGAAAGGCTTGTTGAAAAAGACTTATCATCAAGCTCTTGCTCAATACTTTTCCCAACTTCAGTTTCATCAATTGTTGGAAAATTCCTTCATTTTCTGATTTCAAGATTGTATTCTTCTAGCTCGCCTTCACCTCGCTATTTCCTGGAACATGTTAGCATCCAATTCTGCAATACTAGTCACACAAAGCTCTGATACCAAAATTGATCTATTTTATGGATCTATGACAATTGCATTTGAATGCATAAAATTTACAATTTTAAATCCAAATTACTTAATCAAAATTAGTACACAAACATAATTAAATAAACAAAAATAACAAAGTGATGAAATTAGAATGAAAGAAAGGAGAGAGAATGCAAACAGAGTTGATAACAGAGCTTTTCGTAAAAATGACTATGTCTCCGAGCCCTCTCCAATGGCTAGACCAATTGGATTAATTCTCCAGAAAATCAGTACATAACTCCAACATGGTGTCTCCCTGTTTTACAAAGAAATTTTGAAAAGCTCCTCCAAAGTGCACAAGAACAATCTCCTTCAAAGCACGAGATGAGAGCAAAATTTCACCAAGGAATTTCTCTCCAAATCACCACTTACCAAACTCCTAAGCTACCCCCCTTTTTATACAAGAAATTTACTCAATTTGGTGTATGACCAAATGATTTTGCAATATCTCCCATATCACCTTTACAAGATAAAGATTTTAGAAAATCTCCCCTATTTACATTAAAATCTCCATAATAATCATGAATAATCTATTAGCCTTTATAATTTTAGGCTATACAATTAAAAAAAATCTCATATAATCTTCCTAATTTCTCATTTTCACCCTTTTTGGTTTTACATATCTCGACTAACTAAGTCATATATTTTAAGGGATTTATTAATTTTAATTTTAAAGGGCTAAAGATTCATTTACAAGAGATTCGGGCTTTTAAACTTATTTAAAAAGGAGGTTCCGGATTTTTGTTCCACAAACCACACATGGCTTGCTGGTTAAGAGGAAGAGTGGGAAGTGGGTGGTTGTGGGTTCAACCCCCACCCCAACTTTTTCGCTCTTTATGTGGTAGAATAGTTAACAAAAGGAAATTGTTTCCTAGAAATAGTAGCATGCAATGCAGTGGTGTATTAGTTGAGCATGATGCTTGTGGATGGGAGGTTATGGGTTCAAATCCCATCCCAATTTTTTGGTAAACATTTGAATCTACGCTGCTGACTAAGTGCCATGTAGCACTCTATGATTGGGCCACATGGTACCCCATCATTTGTTGTCATCTCCATTAGGACGCCACGTATCAACTTGTAATTGATTAGTACCAACTGTGTATGCTATGCCATATGTCACTATTGGACTGGTCCACGTTATCATCAGTTACTGACTGTATATCCATGTCATCATGTTGACATTAACATGGTCAACCCATTTGGACTTAAACTTTGACCAACTGTAGCTCACACATACGGACTTCATTTGACACAAAAAGAATGTTGTCAGAAAGGTCTCGACAAGCTCTTCTCAATAAACTCTAATAAACTACAATTAATTAAGAGGGTGATCCAACAATAGTGGTTTACAATTTTTGGCCAAACTAGACATTGAAAATTTTTTTTAACTAAATCTTCACATTCTGCACCTATAGCAACTAAACCGTGAGGAATTTGAAGATGATACAAACTAGAGTCTCATCAATTTTGTCTATAGATTCTAAAAATATATTTTTTCAAAATTTTTGGAATCAGATTGCACTTCTTTTTCCATCTCCCACAAAACTGGTTTTTTTCATAAAACAACATTTTTAAAAAGTGACACACCGTATAACGATAACTTTTTCCATGAAGGATAAAATTCTAATTCTTTCAAATTTAGATTTGTGACTGATATCTAGTGCTTCTGATTAGATAGTTTTTATTGAATATTTTTTCTTTAATCAAGTTTTGAAGTCAAACTAATTACAATTCAAGCATAGCTGACCGTATAACACAACTTTTTTTGTATATCGAAATTCAATTTTTTTTGTTAGATCATGGAATGCAAAATCTGGTGCACTCCATATTTTTTCAATTTTTTTTGATAATTTGCTATTTTTCCACATGTGTAGAGACCTTCATTTTCGTGAAAAACCTTTATTTAATAAAACTAAAAAACAAATACATAATAAAACCAAAACATAGAAAAATTATATTTTTTGGATAGCTTGTTCTAAGGACTACCTAATTCTAGTTGGTTTTGTGAATTCTCTGCCATTTTCATGTTCAAATCGAGCTTCAAAGTGAAAAAATTTAGGTTATTTTGTGTCTCAGGGTGGTGATGAGAGATAAGGGGGTTCGTACAAACCCCTAGGGGTTCAACCGAACCCCTAAGGGTTTGCTCGAACCTTAGTTTAAGTGAACCCCTTATGGGTTTGGTTGAACTAGTAGGTTCATATGAACCACCAAAATCACATTTTTTGCCTTGGGGTCATTATTTGGGAGTTATCCTTCCTTGAATTGTAAACCACTATTGTGGCTTCACCCAGAACCCTAGATAGGCATGAAACTATGTTACAACACTTAAATATGGTACACATTGGGTACAATTTATTAAAAGAGGGCCCATGATCAATGTGAATGTGTTACAACACATTACAATATTAAACCTAGAAAAAATTATGTTAATTTAGTGACAATTATTCCCAAATCAAATAAGGAAAAGGGATACTTTTCTATTACTACATTTTTCCCCACTCTAGTGAGAGGATGACCCCATGCCAAACTCACACTAATGTAGACATTTTAGAAACTTAAGTATGCAACAATAACAAAGATACATGATCATACCCTATCAAAGGCTAAGAAAAATAAATAAAAGGATCGAGAACAACCATCCCAATCTGATGTAGAATGGGGTTGTTTGTCCCTAAAAAATGCTTTTGAATCTGGGGTTGTGGAACCTCATTCTGTCCACTAGGTGAGTTATCCCAATGAGGTGAGAAATGAAAGAATCGTATTAGCCTCTCATACCATACTGAAGTTATCGTCCTAAAAACTTCAACAAGGAACCACAATGTATTGCTTTTCTAAATGAGTTGTCATGTCATGTCAAATTTTGTTAAAGGGAATTTTTCTTTGTTCATGTAAGGTCTTCTTAGGGAGCATTATTCCTAATGTCTCCAAGAGAGGAAAAATCAAGGGTGTTAGATCGTCACTTATGGGATGCCTGATCTGCATCATGCCATGATGGTAGATCATATACTCTTGGAGGACATCAAACCCAATGACACCACCAAGAAGAGGACACATCATAAGAAAAAAGGAAAATCACGCCATGAAATTTTGTTGAAAGATGTCATCAATGTATGCCCCCACTTTAAAGCAATTCCTACACTATTACTATAAGCAATTTCTTTAAATTAGCCAAATATTTTTCCCAAGACATGAGAGTTTTCCTTGGAAAACCCTATGCCAAGTCATATGTTTCCAAAATAAGCTATATCATGAAATGAGAAGGAAGGGTTGCCCCCACAAATACATAAGGGATCTATGGATTCAAGGTTAGTATGTCTTTCTACAATGTTGTTATAGAGCATGGAACTGTCATCATTCCCCAAATACTCATAGAAGTGGAAGAATGGCACAAAGAGAGGGGAAACATAGAAAAATCCTTTTAGGTCAACATGGAAGAGACCTAAATGTTTCAACGCCTTGCGTCAACTCCAAAAGGAAAACACAAGAAAAATGGAAAAGATAAGAGAAAAAAATCTTTTGGGTCAACATGGAAGAGACCTAAATGTCTCAACGCCTTGCATCTTCCCCAAAATAAAAACACAAGACAAATGAAATGATGCTTATGACATAGAGAAGAATGAAGGGTACATATAGAGGAATGTACACAAATAGAGAGATACATAAAAAAAAACATCATGCGGGATCACATCAGGCACATGCAATCACATTAAGAAAACATGAAAATGAAAAATATTAGTAAGGAACATGCAAGTCAACCTAAAGTAGGTCATCCACATCCCAATCCTAATAAGTATAAATGGAAGTTGAACAACTAGTAAAAGGGACAAGAGCAAGTGCCAAACTAGGGGAAGCACCAAGTTCAACACTCTTATTAGGAGATTTTTCATCTAACCTCATAGAAGAAGAAAACAATGCATTCAACTCATTGTGCACTTGTTCATCAGTCTTTGCAATGACAATGTCATCATCTAAATTTATCACAATGGGAGGTCGAATGACAATGTCCATAGAATGTTCTTTTTTATGTTATGGCGAGGGTATAAAGTCATAATTTATTTCTTTAGGTAAGTTTGGATTCTAATTTTCTATATTATTCTTGTCTTCTTGAGTTTTTAATCGATGAGCAACAACACGCCGTCTATGCCTACACTCTCTAACACTTCAATTTCTTTTCAATCTATTTTCAATTTATGTTTGTGTAAGAGCGGGTTTTTCAATTATAGGTTCCTTCTCTTCCTTGGGAGGAATAGTAGAAACAACAGTAGGTTGTTGGACTGCTTTCTCTTTGACTTTGTAAACTTGTTTGACTCTAGGAGGGACAACGAGATTGTTTGTGTTATCTCGTGGTCTCTTGTAGGAAACTATGGGATGTTTTTCTATATGTTGTTCTTGTATGTTCAGAAGGGATTTTGGTCCAATCATTGTTTCATCAAGGATAGGTGTTTCATTTATAGGTTGAGGCATGTTTCTAATGGATAATTATACTATTTTCTTTTCCTTGAACTTTTGATATGATTTCAAAAATAAATCCTCAGGAAGATTGATAGGTTCCATAGGCTTGGGCTAAAAGAAATCTAGTGAAAAATTCCCTCAAGCCAGTTACATAGGATTAAATCCACTATGATGCACACTAAAGATATCATTGCCAAATGGAAACTTTAGACATTTATGCACAATTGAAGGGATGAAATTCATGGATCAAAGTCATGGATAGCCTAGCTTCACATGAAATTGGCCTAATTGAGGGATGATGGAAAATGAGACAGTTTATGTTTTTAGTCCAACTTTTAAAGGGAAATCTATCAAGCCTATCGTAGGAAAAGAAAACCCATTATGCATCTTGAATCATGCTTTCGGTTTGTCATATGTTTATTGATATATTTAATGCACATATAAGAGTTCTGCAATGATTATATTCTCTCCACAAATGAGATCAATTAATATCCCATTAGTGGGGTTATCATTGATTCGACCAACTATGTAAAGAGGACCATCAATTACATTCTTAAGTATGTCATTTTGTGAGAAAGCAATATCAAGAGGATTTTTAGTTGAGCCTTATGAGGCCTAGATTCGATAAATGCTACCACTTCATTTGTGGGACACTTCTTAATAGTATCCCCTTTCATCACATCATTCTTAGTTTCACTAGCTTTGGAAAACAAAATAGTGTGCTTAGGCATGGGATTTATAAAGATTTGCAAATTTTTATTAGGAGGATCTATAGACTTATTACCTTGATCATTCACACCTCCAATTTGAAGTTGATTATTATTGATAAGGTCTTGCACAAGATGTTTAAGATGCTTAGAGTATTTTGTTTCATGCCCATTTTGTTGATGGTAATGACAATAAACATTTTTTTGAAATCTTTTAGCCAATGGTATATTAGGGTCACATTCTCTAACAAGAGGTAACATAATCATGTTCTTGTCAATAAGTTGCAACAGGATATTATGAAGTGTATTAGGTAAAGGAGTGAACTCCTTATCCCTTTCCTTGAAATGAGTTGTTTTTATATCAGCCAATTGATTATTAGTTTGTGGACTTGTTTGAGGGGAATTCAATTGTAAAAATCCCTTATTCTATTTCTTGAAAGGTTGATAACCATTTTGAGTTGTAGATTTGGATTTTTCAACACAACTAGGGGTAATTTCACATCACATCCATAAGTCGAGTTTTGATAATCACAAAGGCTTGTACATAATTGTGTGAAGGATGGAAATATCAACATTTCAAATTTTCTTTGGAGTTTATCTTGCGGGTTAGTTATAAACATTCATTGAAGGTTGGCATTGGGAATCTTAATGTTTACTTGTGAATAAATTGTTTGGTATCTTGCTATGAAATCAATCGCTTTCTCATCCTCTTCTTGTTTTCATGTCATTAAATTAGCAAGGGTCATCTTGGGACCCATGTGAATATGGAAATGGTTGTAAAAGGCATAAATGATTTCATTGGATGAAACAATTGAATTTTTCGGTAAAGAAGAGAACCACTCTAAAGTAGTATCCTTCAAGGACCTAGGAAACAACTTAGCCAAGTGTTTATCTTTAAAGATGAAATCACTACACAAGGTTGTGAAGGTGGAAACACAGATAGCAAGATCTCCTTTTCCACCATATTTCTCAAATCGAGGGACTTCTATACCTTGTGGCATTTGTGCTCTTAATACGTCGAAGGATAGTGGGTTGTATTTGATGTATTGTAAAGGTTGATTGTTGTTTTGTTGTAATGTTGCCACTTCTTGTTGAAGGGATGACATAGTTTGTAAAAGTGAGCTAATGAGAGGACCAATTTCATTGTAAGGCTAAGGGGAATAAGGAGGAGTGGTGTATGTATCCAGAGGGCTAGTGAATTACAAATTGGTGGAGGTTGGTTGTTGAGGAATTATTATGTTTGAATAGACAAGGGTAGAAGTATTTCCTATAGGAATACCTATGGAAGTGTACAGAGTGCTAGTGGGTATGACTATTGTGGTTGGTTGAATTGTTGTGGTAGGTTGAAAGGTTATGGTGGGTTGAAAGGTTGTTGTAGGTTGAAAGGTTGTTATAGGGTGAAAGGTTTTTGAAGGTTGAAAGGTTGTTGTTGGTTGTGTACTAGTGTATGTAGGGATGGACATTGGTATTGTGGAGGATGGAACTTCCACCTTGTATTAGCATAGACTCCAAAGCTTGAGTGGAACTAGGGATGGTAGGGATGGTGTTGGTAACATTAAGCACATTGGTTGTAGGAGGTGAAGTCATGGGAGATGAAGTATACAAATTATAAGCCATGGAGGGTTGATTATCAACACTACCAGAAAGAGAGTCAGGAAACCAAAGATCCACAATGAGTGAGATATCGTAGGATGACATGAGCCTTCAAATACATCTTACAATAGTATTGCTAATAGGAAACCAAGTTGTAAAGCTCATACAAGTTAAGCTAAATGTAATGAATTTAATGAAACAACAAATAAGGAAACTGAAACAAAAAAATAATAATAGCAAACAAAAGCCTAAATTTGAGATTTTAATGTCTTGAAAATACATATCAGTAGCAAACAAGGAGTCATTCGCTAGTAAGGGTAAATGGGTCCTAGTTAGGTTTTTGTGATATGTTTTTTTGTTGATTATATGGTGATTTTTAATGCCTTTTCAGATGCTAGAAGGTGTAGGTTTAACTCAAGATCAAGTACTCATTTCTAGTAAGGGTGAATGGGCCTTGATTAGGTATTTTAAAACTATTTTTGAATGATTTGCATGCTTTCAGTAATGTCTTTCAGTTCTAGGTATGTGGCAGTGAGTTTTAGTTTTATATTTTCCAAAAATGCAATGTTAAAATACAATGAAAAGATGAATGCAAGGGCATATGTTGAAATGCAATTTTATTTTTATTTTTCAAATACAAATAAATGAGATCTAAATGATATGCACAATGAATAATTTATTTTTTGTATTTTTTAGATTTAGAAAGATGCAAAACAATGCAAGTCTAAACCCTAGATGAGATCCAATTTTGAATGCAATGCAAGAAACCCTAAATGAGATCTTAACTCAATGAAAATGTGATGCAAATGAATGCAAGATCTAACCTAGGATGCAATGAAAGACTTCAAAATTAGAAAATTGTAATTGTTAATTAGAGAAAAGGGGGTCCTCATTAAGGGAGGACCCATTCACCACCTAGGGTGAATGGGTCCTGACACTATTTTCTAGGACCTTACCTTTAGGGAGTGAAAGAACATAAAAAACCTATGTAGAATCTACCAAAAAAGGGGGGTCCTATAGAAGGAGGACCCATTCGCCACCTAGGGTGAATGGGTCATAGTACCAATTTCTAGGACCTCAAATTTTCCCAATTAAATGTTATGTAATTTGAATAATGGGTTTTGGGATAGATCTTCGAGAGATGTCATAAATAAGTCAAAAATTTGAATTAAAGGGGCTAATTAACTCTAATTAACCATAATTAATTAAGAGGACATTGGATAAGTGTGAAAGTTTGTTACGACACTTAAATAAAGTACACATTAAGTACATTTTATTAAAAGAGGTCCCAAGATCAATGTGAATGCGTTACAACACATTACAACATTAAAACTAGGAAAAATTAGGTTAATTTAATGATAATTATTCCCAAATTAAGTAAGGAAAAGGGATACTTTTTCTATTACTACAATATTTAAGGAACTCATGTTTATTTTCTTTTTATGTCTCATGTCATATGATGAAGACCCTTTCCATTATCCTAAATTTTCCTATCCTTTCACCATACCTAATAAGCAAGGATCATCATGTACATGATGTATCCATTACATAAAAATGGTATAATTTTATAATTTTTATATCATATTATAACTAGTGAATTCACTTCTCTCTATTAAGTAGAAAAGAGATCCAAGATCCAACAAGTGAATTAGCTAAGATCTAGATGTTTCTATTTTGGACTGAACATTGGAACACAAACCAACTAGGTTTTTAGTGATTGAATAACTAACTCAAAGGAGAGTAAATATGCTATGGTTTGGTTCCTTTGTTTCAAAGAAGGTATATTTGATGTATAGTTGATTAACCTAAATGATATAAGCCTAGATCTGAAAATACAAATGATTGCATAGATGAAAAGAAAAATTATCAAAATAATTGTAGATCTGAGAAGAGAAGATAGAGGAGTGCCTATGACAACAAGAAGGGACTAAAATGAGAAGATAGGGTGAGGTTTCCCTAGTATGAAAGTGAGAGTTTATAACACTTAAGATCATGATCTTGAAGTTTTATGTATGCTCTATTATTTTCTGTAACCTATTTTTTATGAAAGTTCTAGATCTAACTTGTACACATGAAAAGAGGGAAAAGGTTGTGGTTTATAGAGGCTTTCCTAAGTGAAACCCTAGTTTTGGTGTTTCCACCTCCACAACAACAAATAATGATGGTATGTACATCATGTTCCATAAGTTGGCTAGAGGAAAAGTGAACAATAATTAACATTAATAAATGAACAATTTATATTGCTACCTTAGGCATGAAACCTCTATCAACGTGATATCAAACCATAAGTTGCCACAAAGAGTTGATGGATAATGCATGGATTTCCTTGAAGAACAACAAGAGGTTAGTCAACATAACTTAATAGATTATTGTAGCTAGCATGGAGAGAAGAGATTACATGTATCTTCATAATTTGCACATATTAATTGCTCATAGTTCATAATAGAGTGTAGACACTCAAATGAGAGGGAAAAATTGTTTTTTTATATGTAGCCCAATATATATTTTTGGATATTGGTCTTTTGTGATCACTCTTGGTTCCTCTCTAAAAGTATATTGTGATCATTTTTGGTTCCTCTCTAATGTAATGTCAGGAAAGGTGTGATTTAGACCCTAGATCCCTTTTCCCACATCACATTTTGGTGAACTTGACACTTGTTACATTTGCAAACTCTTCTAAAATCATCAAACATTTTATTATACATCTGAGTGAAATCTTAGGTGGTTGTTATTTATCAAAAGTGCATGCACATTTTAGTGAAAATCATTTAAAAAAATAGATTTATATATTATTTGTCATTTAAAAAGATCAAAAGGTGTTATTTAATGTTATTTTCAATATTTTAAAGATAAATTCAATTAGTCACAACACTTTAAATTCTGGAAATTATAATTTGAACATATTGTATTACTTTAAAAATATAAAAAAATCATGCATGTGTGTGCTTTACACAAAAAAAAAAAAAAAAAAGTAGTTTTCGTGCATTTCCAAAAAAAAAATTCTCGTAGACCTAAACCCATGCAACCTTAGATCTTTAGACACTGCAGTTGACTTCTAGAATTTTAAATTGTTCAAATAATGTATCTCTGATCTAGGGTACCACTACCCTTGTCTGGAAAAATCCTTTGCAAATTTCAGTTACAGTGGCGTTTCCATGATCTCTATGTAGACATGTCTTCTATTTTTTAAGTTTGTTTCAGTTTCTGTCACCTTAATCCATTTCTAAAACTTACAAGCTTGGTTTTTTACTTTCAAAATGCTTGATTGCGTTGGTAAAGTAATTTCTTCTCTGAAGTCCTTGGTCGATTTGTAATTTTTTTTATTTTGGTAATATTTCTCCAGGAAAATATGAAGCTCGTGTTTCCTTCCCTCTCAATGTATCTCCTCCTAAAGAGGATATCTTGGAGCAAGATGATGAGATCATCAATAGCTTTTTAGATACTATTTCACCTACCCTTCATTCAAGCATTTCTAAGGACAACATAATAACCATGTGTGAAGAGTCCACATCTCAACCCCCTCCGAAAGATTTACCTACAAATTACAATCCACCTAACATAAGCTACATTCCACATCTCTACCAAGAATCTACAAAGCTTAGTATACCTTCACTTGACATGTTATCTTCCTCTCATATAGAGACCCCTTATAATTCATCCCTTGACCATTACACTTACATGCAACTGATCCCACTAGAACTCATGTTGATACATCCACCCATCTCAAACATGATGCCTCCTTATCCCAATGCATTCAATCACTCCATTTGAACAGAGTTAGTAGCACATCTCTTAATTGGGAGACACATTATGGCCATGGTTTTTAAATACTCTCTAAAAAAGGATTTAATGTAAACAACGAACAAGGAATTCAAAGCCTTGTAGAGCCCACACCACATCTTTGCCACAACAGGTATAGAATACCAACATCCTTTCCGTCCACCTCTGTGTGAAGCATTCATGCCAAGCTCTACCCAACAATCAAATCATTATTTACGCAAAAATGGGTTACTCCCCACCCCACACCCCTTATTCGAGATAGAAAAGACATCAAGTGCCCATTCCTTAAAATGGGTATAAACACCCTTCTGCCTCCATGCAAATAAAACTCCAATAAACAAAAATAAAGAAATGCATCATTTTGTGCATATCAGCTAATGTTTGGGTATTCTACTGATGAGTGATGGACCTTAAAGAAGAAAATACATTGACTATTTCAAACATATGATATCCCTGTGGAACTAGACAAGAAAATAAATGCTTGTTTGTGGATCTATTAGATTTTTATTTTTTGAGTGAAGAAATTAGTAACATACTCTAATACCAACTTGAAAGGATTTGTGTATACTCTATATCTAATCCAATTTTCTATATTTAAACTATTAAAGACCTTGATATTTAGTTGTCTTTAATATTTAGTTTTCTTAATCTCTCGTGCTTGATTAGACTTGGTTACTACTACAACTCCTAGAAAAATGGATTAATACATTGCTCATATTGTATAAGGAAAAGGGATTTTGTAACTTTCTTTACATTGTTCTTATAAAGATTCTTATATTTTGCATAGTCACTTGGTATAGGGAAACCATTCTCTATAAATCTCATACATCTTATAAAAATATAAGACTTCAGATTAATGGAATAATCATTGTTCCTTTGATTGAATACATAAATTTGAACATGAACATGATACAGTGTTTCTTATAACATTCATTGTAAATCAACTAAAAGAAAATAATAACTTGATGGGATTTTTATATATTTCAAAAATTAATCAAATTCTCTATGTTTAATTATTTATGAACAAACTATTATATCAATATATAATACATTCACAAATATATAGATTACTATCAATATTCATGGCTCTAGGAAATTCACAGCCAGCAATTCACCAACTTCACCGCCATGACAAATTCACCACAAGTAAAATTCACCACTATCAATTCACCACCACCGAAAATTAATCGCATTAAAATTAATTTGATTAATTTTCCATAGCGATGAATTGATGGTGGTGAATTTTATTTATGGTGAATTTGTCATGACAGTAAATTGATGGTGTTGAATTTTATAATATATTTGTCACATATTATAACAAACATACTAAAACAACTAAACTAAACTAAACTTAACTTTTATGATATACTACCCATTTTTCATATGCCATGAATTGAATTTTGTAAATAATAATTAACATATCATTTAATAATAATTAACCAGATAATAATTAAAGTTTTTCACACAAATACTGTAGTTGTGTGAACTTATTTTCTAATATTTAGTTCTTAGTAGTGAATTCTGCAAGCCTCTGAAATGAAATGATAATAACTACATCTCGGACAGGTTCGGCACACGGGTAGTAATCAGATAAGTTTCTCCCCAGACTAGTGTAGAGAGATTAAATGGATCCATAACAGAAGTGCTTCCACTCCAAATCTGCTCTGAAATCATGCCATAAACTTTTTCAGTGCCATGAAATCCATCCTAGAACACATATGCGCTTGTATTGCTGCAGTGCGAATCCGGTGGATTAGTTTTTCCACAGCCTACTACTGTATTAGAGAATCCCCATCCACAGCATGCGGACTCAGTATTAAATCCTGCACCCAAATTTTGCATACAGTCATCTCATTGTTTCCACAGCACAATCATCAAATCCAAAAGAAGAAAGAAACCGATAAAAATAAGAGAGATTTTTTTTCTATTGCTGAATCTTTTAATATTTTGATGATGGCATCATGTAAATTCACCATCAACAATTCATGGTTGGAAAATTCATCACCCTGACAAATTTATCTCAAAGAAAAAATTCAAAAGAAAAAAGAAACCGATAAAAATAAGAGAGATTTTTTTTAATAAGATGAATTTCTGAAGGGTGAATTGCTATGAATTTTTCTTGATGGTGAATTTTCCTCATACCCTTGATGATGAATCACAAAAATCTCACACAATCAAATTTAGAAACAACAGTGACAACTTACCATAATCTTCACCATTTTGGATTATGTCCATTACAACACCATAAGTATTCAACTGATGGATAATACTCCCACTGTGTTTTTCATTGAGTTGAGTCACAAATGAGCTGAAAGCTGTGTTATATGCCAGCACCACTTTGTTTACTAGCTCAACACATTCCCCATGATAGTAACTGTATCCAAGAAATCTGGCGGTAGGAATACATCCCATAGGTAGAATGTTGAGTAGAAGGAATTTCCTTGCCCCGCGGTTGTAAACCCTCTGTCAAGTTACAAAGTAATAACGATTTAATTCTTCTTCTGTGAAATTATAAGTATTCTTTGGATTACCGATGATCAATGAAATCTATAGATTGGCGGTTTTGAGACTTACTGTTATGTATTCATCTAATTTACCGAGCAGCAAATTTGCGAACTGGTCTGGAGTATAGGTGAACATGTATTTGAAAATGTAAGAGGAAATGTCGTTGCCTCCAGCAATAATTGAAAATAAAGAGTTTCCTATCTTTGCTCGTCCAGCTTCAGTTAGATTATCAGAATACTTTTCGAATAGAGCTACTTGTGCGTTCATACTCATGACATTCTGTAAGATCGGAGTAGATTAGTTTTTTATTTAGTAAATGTTTTCTTAATGAATGGGAAGAATCAATTTCATATAAGGATATAAAATAACTAATTTTCAAAAATGTTTAAAATTGTAATGTATTGACAAACCACTACTTAATGATAATAGCTTTCCACAATTCATAGTGATATTTGCTTGACGATTTCTGGATTTGATTGTGTGAGTATTTTTTGCATCAGTGTTTGGATCACACTCCTTGATCCATCATTCTTATCCTTGAGCTCTCTTTTTTACTCTCACATTAAGAAATAATAGACCCACAAAAAATAAGACCACAAAGATTGTAGTAGATTAGTTACAAGAATAAACTATCCTAAATTTTATTGATTTTTTTGAGGCAAATCTGAACCTATCCCAAGTTCTATTGAATTTTCTTGAGGTAAATCTGACCCTATTTCATTAGGGAGTGGTGTCCTTATGAGATTGATTTGTCTTGAGAATAATATTACATGCCCAAAGAAATTGATGTGAAATTTGTTATTTAAATTAAGATGTAATATTAAATTTAGAATCATTTGCTTTCAACAATAAAATTTAATTAATTTTCATTATCATTTAAATAATTATTTTAATTTTAAAAATTTGAATGAATAAAAAAATTGTTTAAAAGGTGTAATTACAGTGTATGGAATAAAATAAAGCAACAAAGTAAATAGATAATTATAGTAAATTCATGTAAGTATATAGATATTAAATAAAATAGTAAGGAAAATTGTAAATATATTTTGTGTACTTTTTAAATAAATAAACAATAAAATATAAAGAAATATAGAATAAATTAATATAGATATGTTAAATTTATTTATTTAAAAGATGTTAGAGATATTAGTCTTTGGTTATTTAAAATATAAAATAAAATAATCCTTAAAATAAATAAAATAGCTTCAAATTGATATCTATGTTAGTATATTAATAATAAGCTATTAATTATGCAAGACGCGTCTACAGTGGCATCCAAACAATCTGTGTAAAGTTTTTGAAGCTGCATTTAATATGAGAGGCAAGTGAAAGTCATGTGCAGCTACAATAGATTTGATGAAGTAAAAAAATTCAAATAAAAGAAATTTGATGAAACAAAAAAAATCAAATAAAAGAGATTTGATGAAACAAAAAAATCAAATAAAAGAGATTTGATGAAGCACAAAAATCAAATAAATTTTTTTAATGAAACAAAAATAAAATAAAATATTCCCAGAAAAAATAAATGAAATGAAATCACATATAATAATTTAAATGAACTACATCGTAAGGTTATATGAATAAGAGAAGGGGGTCCTTATTAGGAGGGCCCCACCAGTCTTGAGATCCTGACCATCACCAATGGGCATCCAATCCATTATAGTATTAATAGTGCCTTTATCTTCTTCTTCAACAAGATCAACACAACATAATGTATTAATAATTTTTTTTTTTTTAAATGCAATAATAAATTTTTTTACAAGATTTCAACCTGAAACTAATCTGATAAGAAAAATAATTATATAAATTTGATATAAAAAACATTAAAAAAACTATTACATTTTACGAATGCATTATAATTTATATTATTTTAAACTTTAATTCTACCCCCAAAAAAATTAAAAATTAAAAAGTAAAAATTAAAATTAAAAAAAATACTTATATGTATGCTTAGATAGTACAGGGTCTAAGTCAGAACATAACAAAGAAAAGAGAAGAGACCTGATCGGCCCCTGTTGCGTTCAGCAGACCGCTTCCTCCTGATGCGAAATTTATCCCACTTCTAAAATTCGCCTTTGGTTTGAGATAAGGAGGCGGAAAAAAGATAAGGAGGAGGAGTGGTGCAAGGTTATCCAATTCTTCAGATTGACCTATATCAATGAGAATAAAGATATTTACTACTTAAATTTTATAATCTGTAAATTTTTAAATTCTATTATCAACATTTTCAATTCAACTAGTTTTATCTTTACTAACACCTTTGATATCTAGTCTATAGAGTCTCCGACCCTTGCTTAGAGCTATAACTATTGTAAAGATTAATTTATTCTAAGAAAAATGAGATATTGAATCTTTCTTTCTATTCTTCTTAAAGATATCCCTTTCTACTTGTGTCAAAAGTATTATATGTTATCTTGTTAGTTGGTTTATGGAAAAAATCTCTAATAAATCTCATAAATCTTCTCACAAGATTAAGTGTTCCGCTTAATGCTTCAATAATAATAGTTCATTCCATTAAGCAAAGGAATTTGAGGTTAAGTAAGGATACTACTCATAGTAGCCATAATGAATAAAATCAAAGAAATTAATGGCATACTCTAATATTAATTTGAAGGGATTTTTGTATGCGTTATATCTAATCAAATATTTTGTTTTTAAACTATTGAAGACTAGTTTTAAATATTAATTTAATGTATTAAATAATATAAATTCTAATGTTAATGTTCATACCTAGAATAAAATATATTAAAATTATATATTTCATATATTAAAAAATATATATTGTTGTTGAGGTATTATATCTACTTGTACCTTGATATTTAGTTTTCCTACTACTTTCTTGTGTCTCATTATGTCTAGTTGTTAGTACAACTCTTTGAAAAAATAGTTTGATGGATTCAACATATCATATAAGGAATATAGCTTTTGTATCTTTCTTTATGTTCTAAAAAAAGATCCTTCTATGTTTGTGCCAATGTATTATATATTGCATAATCACTTGACATGAAAAAAACATTGTCAATAGATCTCATATATCTTACAAAAATTATTATCTATAAGAAATTCTAAACTATTTAATATTAAAAATTATCTATATTTAATTTTATAAAAATAGAAGTATATATTAATTTTATAAAAATAGAAGTATATATTAATTTTATAAAAATAGAAGATAATACAATATTTCTAAAACATGTAAAAATCAGTTTAAATAATAATCATAATCTCATCAGTACATTTAATATAGTTCCATAGAGTTAATTTTGTTAATTAAGAGGAGATAAGGAAGACACTCGTATGACTAGGCCATTTTTATGTGCATATTAGTTACAAGAAAAAACTTTTGACGTACTACTTCATTGAAAAGTGGTGCGTTTGTGAGATTGATTTCACTTAAGAATAATAATACTAAAAAAAAAATTGAAATCAATCAAAGATTAAATTATTTAAAATAATTTGTAAAAAAAATTGAAATCTAATTTAAGATTTTATTATTACCATATTAATTTCTCAATAATATAATTTTATTTATTTGTATTATTATTTAAATAATTATTTTAATTTTAAAAAGATTATATTGATTATTATTAGATTTTTTTTTTAAAATAATCAAGAAGTGTAATTAGAATGTATAGAGTATGATAGAATGATTAAGTTAACAAGAAATTATTAAAAAATAAAATACAAAATAAATAAAATATATGATCCAAATTAAAAACTTTAATAATTCTATAAAACTACTTTGTAACCATTTTCATTTAATTATAATACAAAAATAATTTTAATGAAACTTCAATAGATTAAAAAAATTAAAAATAAAATAAAATAAAATAGTGAGAGAGGATTGATTGCTCAACACACCATATGCCATGAGACACACCCTAAATCCCATTTTAATAACTTGAAACAATAATTGAAAACAAAATACAATCATACAATATACATCACAATGTTCGTGTCCAGACTCTTATAATAATAGAATATAAAATAAAAATAATAATACAAAATCATAAATATATTTATACTTTTAATAATATAATTCAAATGTACTTACTTCAATCAACTCTAAGAATTAATAAGATCTAAAATTTATATTATTTAATATCATTTTCATTGTTCTAGGAAAATTCACGACATAGAAAATTTGATTTATGATAATAAAAATGAAAACATTTTTCAATATATTTTTAAAAATGTTAATGCAAATAATTTTCCCTCACAGTGAATTGATGGTGGTGAATTTTTCATAGAGGTGAATTTGTCATTGTGGTGAATTATCCTATGGTGAATTTTCCTAATGCCCATTTTCACATATTATAAAATTAAACTATTTAATCTCTAAAAAAAATAATAATAATTAATAAGCAAATATAAATTATAGAAATATTATTTTTTCCGTTTAAAACTAGATTGATTTTTTTAAAAATAATCAAGAAGTGTAATTAGAATGTATGGAGTATGATAGAATGATTAAGTTAACAAGACATTATTAAAAAATAAAATACAAAATAAATAAAATATATGATCCAAATTAAAAAAATTAATAATTCTACAAAACTGATTCGTCACCATTTTCATTTAATTATAATAAAAAATATTTTTAATGAAACTTTAATAATTAAATAAAATTCATTAAAATAGTGGGAGAGGACCAATTGCTCAACACACCATATGTCATGAGACACCCTAAATCCCATTTTAATAGCTTGAAACAATAATTGAAAACAAAATACAATCATACAATATACATCACAATGTTGGTGTTCAAACTCTTATAATAATAGAATATAAAATAAAAAAATTAATACAAAATCATAAATATATTTATATTTTTAATAATATAATTCAAATGTACTTACTTCAATCAATTCTAAAGATTAATAAGATCTAAAATTCAAATTTTAAATTTATATTAATTATTTAATATCATTTTCACAGCTCTAGGAAAATTCACCCACAACTAGCAATTCGCCAACAATTCACTATCATGACAAATTCATTTCAAGGAAAATTCACCGCATAGAAAATTTGATTTATGATAGTAAAAATGAAAACATTTTTCAATATATTTAAAAAAATATTAATACAAATAATTTTCCCTCACAATAAATTGATGATGGTGAATTTTCCTAGAGATGAATTTGTCATTGCGGTGAATTATCCATGGTGAATTGTGAATTTTCCCCCGGTGAATTAAACTATTTAATCTCTACAAAAATAATAAAAAATAATTAATAAACAAATATAAATTGTAGAAATATGTTCAAATATTATTAGATTACAAGTAAACTAGCTATTGCACCTTAGTGTGCAATGGGTACGCTGAAGAAGTGTGGAAGGTCAATTAGGATAAATTTTCGTCTATTTTTTGACATAATTGTTTATATATATAATAACAATTTATTTTTATATATATATATATATATATTTAATAATTTTGTTAAAAATATAATATATATTTAGTAAATGAGATCAATTGTTAGGTCATTTAAAAAATGGTTTTAATATTATTATTAATTTTTATAATTTTTTTAATTATAGAATAATTTTATTATATTTATTTTTAAAATTTTATGTATTAACTATTATATTATTATATAAATATGTATTATTTATGTCATTATTATATTAATCTATTATATTTATTATTTGTGTATTAACTATTGTATTAACTATTATATTTTTTTTATAATATAACATTATATATTATAAGCCAATTATTTATTATATAAAACTAATATGACATTATGAACTATATTTAGCCGATAGGCTATTATAGGTGAGAAATCGACCGGGAAAGTCTCATGTCTGATATTCCAGTTGGATTCTCACCTGAGATAGGCCGACGACATTTTTTTCCTGCAGAAGGTCATTAAAGTTGCATTGTGCTCGCCGTCAGCAAATTGCCGTATCCATTGTCCTCGCCGTCAACAAATTCCCGTATTCCACTAAGGCATGGCCATTCATCCTTTTTTTGACGTCACCAGGTATGGGTGGGATCCGTTCGCGCCGTTCTACACCACTCCCCTAGTCTGCGTGTGTTGCCTGGCATTTACAAAGCCACCGAATAGTTGTTAGATCATAAATGCAGGCTGGGAAAAAGGGGTTAAGAGAACGACTTCTGAAACAACATTCCATTCATCCTTTGTGGCTTGCGAGATCTGGAGAGTGCCATTTCTTGTGTTGCTTCTGACTAGATGGCTCATTTTATAGGAGATTCGAGTGTTAAAGAAGCCTGTGACTATTGGCTCTTGCGTTGCTGGGCGTCCTCTTCAAATTCAGGCTGAGATATCTACAACTTCCCAGGTTCCTTTCTTGCACTTACGAGTTAGTTTGTCCAGTCCTTTTGTGTGTTGAAAGCTATTAATCATGGCGCTACTGTTACTGTTACTGTTCCTGTTACAGCTTGTGTTCACTCTCACGCTTTAAATGGATTGTCTCACTCTACTTAAGATAGCCACTGTGACTCGCCTTTCCTTTTCAAGCCAGCTATACAGCATCGTTGAAATTTACAGCCCATTGTTGCTTTTACATATCTTAGAGACTAGACCCATTTACCGTTTCTGCCTTAACAAGACGCCTGATGATTTGTATTACTTGTTGATTTAAAGTGTATTTGAATTTGTGGGGTAGTTTTTGGTATCTGGTTTAAATCAGATCTGAGTTTGGGATGGAATTACCTTCATAACAGGCTGATAAAAAATTGTAATCAGTTGTATCACCTTGCTATTTAGCTTAGTTTCAATGCTTTTAATCATACCTGTTATGCTCAGAAATCGATGTTTCAGTTGTTGGTAGAGTATCAATAATGCTGTTATGTATGAAATGCAGTGTGTTGTGTTGTATGGCGCTTCCAGAAGTGCTCGATTCATGGGCTTGAGATGTGACTTTTGTCATCCTTCTCACTGTTGCTTACTAATTGCCATCTAAAAATAAATTAGCAAATCTACAACCTTAGACCCAAAGTCCTTAGGGCTGTCAGAAATGGAGTTAACCGTTATTTCTGTGCGGACTTAATTTCATCAGCTGCTTTCGGCCCGAATTCCGCTGCCCAGGATGCCTAAAATCAGAATCAAAGAAATTTGAACAAAAGTCAAAAAAATCACAAAGAAAAATCAAAACCAAAATCAAAGGGATTTGATTAAAAAAACAAAATGATAAATCACAATATTTTAAAATATTTATCATGGATAAATTTAAAAATCAAAATGATAAATCATAATATTTTAAAATATTTATCATAGATAAATTAAAAAATAAAATAAATAACAATAAATAAATTGAAAGATCAACTAAATAATCAAAGAGATATGATCAAAAAATAAATAAATATAAATTACTAATAATTCTAAATATTTATCATATACAAACTAAAAGATGAAATAAATAATTCAAAGATAAAAATAAATCAAAAAGATCAAATAAAAATGTTTACCATGATAAATTGAATGATCAAAGAAAAAAAATCAAAAAACAAATAATTAATTCAAAGATATATCTCTTTACCCTAACCCTAACTATATCTCTAGCATGTATATATATATATATAGAGAGAGAGAGAAAGAGAGAGAGCATCAAACTTAGGAGTTAGGGTTAGCATTAGGATTAGGGTTACATTTAGGTTTGCTATCAAGTTTAGGGTTAATAGATATAGTTAGGGTTGGGGTAATAATTAGGGTTACTAGCATCAAACTTAGGGTTAGGGTTAGCATTAGGATTAGGTTTACATTTAGGTTTGTTGTCAAGTTTAGGGTTAATAGATATAGTTAGGGTTGAGGTCAGAAATATTATTATAAATAACTTAAAAAATAAATCAAAAAAGATCTGATCAAAAGGAAAAATCAAACATAAATCACAAAGATATAAATATATATTTACCATAGAAAAACTAGAAATCAAGTAAATAAATAAGAAGTACAAAGACAAATCAAAACGATGAAATAAAAAACCTTACCATAAATTAATTAAAGATCGAATAAATAAATCAAAATAAAAGATAATTCAAATATTTGAATCAACTAAAAGATGAAATAAATAAATAAATAAAAAGATTTTATGGCAAAGATTTGATTAACATATCAAATAAACTATTCAAAGCTTTAAACAAGTTAAAAGACCAAATGTAAAAGATAATTCAAATATTTGAATAAAGTAAAGATGAATTAAATAAAGAGATAAACATATTTGATCGGAAAGATAAATCAATCAAAAAGGAAAATTAGAGATTTGATCTCAAAGCTTTGATTAAAATATCAAATAAACTAATCAAAGATAAATAAAAATATGACCCCATTTTCTTCAGTCATTTAAATAATGACAACAATAAATAAAAGAAGGAAATGTTCCCGCACCCCGTGAAGAAGGGAAGTATCTAAACTAAAAAGGATTAATTTTGTTTTTTGAAAGAAAGGGTAAAGAATTAGGTAGAATCGAATTTTCTTTAAAAGAAAGGAAATTTCCCATTCTATAGTAAATAAATTTAGAAGATAGAAGTAAATACTGTTATTAATTAATTATAGTATTCATCATTGATGTAATTATATATATATATATATATATATATATATATATATATGGGATGAATGAGTAGTTAGTTAAATAAATAAATACATTGTATATAGGAAAGAGATATTTTATTTTGAGTTTAACATTGTTAATATTAAGGAAATATTATTATAAAGAGAAGTATTAAGATATTAACATTGTCATTGTAAAGAGAGGATTAATAATTGTTGGTTGTATTTTCCTTGCCCTTTTGTAAAATATGGATATTGCATATTCTCAACCCTCTTAACTATAATAGCTTTGTTGAATTTAAGCTACTTACCTTATCCAACTTTTTTGACTCATTGCTCAGTTAGTTTGCATATACCCTATAAAGTAACGTTTTGTGAAATAGTTATTTTACATGATTTTTTAAAATATGGTTTAGTAGCCTCTAGCAAAACACTTTATATTAAATCATCACCATGTTGTTGGGTTGAAACTCAGCCTAGAATAATTATTTAATCTACCTAGCCCATTATGCAAAGCCTTATATGCAAAGCCTAAATTATCTAATTAATAAATGTTATTTGGGGCTCACGCTAGATTTGAAAGATTTAATAATAAGTTGCACTCAAAAAGAACAAGTCAGTTACATCTAAGTATTTTGGATGTAGAGATTCTTAAGTTGCCCCCCCCCCCAATGCGAATATTAAAATAACTATTTTAGAGTCAACCGTTCTTGTAGTAAACTAAATTGTCCAAACTTAGACATTTAAGTCGTTGGAAGGACTTTGATTTTTACCCTCCAAGAAACTCGTCTATAAGGAGTCACCCAGCATGAACCCATCACTAATTAAACCTTGAGTTGTACCTCATTCAAGTGTATTATTACCAATATAGTGATAGTCTTAGGAGTTGTGTTGTATAATGGTGGCCCGGTACGAAAGCGTTAGGTTGCTAATGTATGCTGTGAAAAAAATAAAAAAAATGTCGAGTTTGTAAATGAATAGTTCTAGAGTGAAAAAATGGTCACCTACATCACACAGCTAGGAATAAGTTAATAAGCTAAATGGGAGTTTGGGATTGATAGCCAGTTCCAAATTGCGTTTACTATAAATGTCAATTAAGAGGACTTCTGTGTTGATTGATAGGCTCCAACTAAAAAATCTTTCAAAAAACATTCAACAAACCTAAAACTGCCAACCTTTTTTTTATATAGATAGAAGTACTTTTAGTAAGCTAGATTGACATTAAACTCAGTTTAGACATTAGCATAAGTATAAGCTTAATGATTTAGCTATACTGTTTGGTGAGATAATTAGTAATATTACCGGTGATTAAATTGGCTATTTTAAAGAGTATATGGTGGCCATTTTCAAAGAGTTATATGTTTGGGATAATATTATTTATGTTTAGACTGAGGTAAATAAAAAAATACTATTATTGTACGTTGGAAATGTGAATACTCAAGGGGTTTTGCCCCATGTATAAAAATAAAATAAAATAAAATGTGAAATCTTGGTATTAAGGAATATTTGACATTTGAGTAAAATATTCGTACTATCGTAGAAAGAATTAATAATAATTATAGTGGTGAAATTTGTAATTAATACACAAAAAAAAAAGGGTAGTATAGTAATGGGATACAATTAATGGTACACATTATATTGCTAATATTATTTCATAAATAAGAAACGTTGTTGTTAATTGGTGGTATACTAATAACATTACTATCAATAAATACTGTTATTGTTAATTGGTGGATTAGCAATACAATTACTATTATAGTTCCCACATAACATTATTGTTAATTCCAAATACTTCATCCACTATATATTGTCATTTAGATTTACACGCCTAAAAGTGAATTGGGAAAAAGGGTCTATAGAGACGTATAGCCAGCACATGGTTCCAGATTTCCATTTTTATTCACACATTACTATTTATTTAATATAGTGTATATATATTAATGCTTAATAGGCATACATCTTGAAATATGCACATAATAATCTCTATGCACCTTTACGTATTTGAAATTTTAAATTTGGATCGCATTTTACACATCATATGACCTGTATTATACAAAATCATTCTATGCTTATGGGACTATTTTTATACACATCATTATATCCTTTATATTTTCAAATTATTCTTGAAAGGTAACTCTCTTTCTGAAAATACTCATGGTATAAATACATTTACTCGTTACAAATTTGAAAAAATAAAAGCAACTATTTCAAATAAGTATAAATATATTTGCTCATTGAAGATTTGCAAAAATAAGACCAGCTCTTTCAAATATACAATTTCATCCAACAAATATGGTTTTATTGAAGATACAGATATTTTCTTAGCAACTACATTAGAAATGACATCTTTTGGGACTATGATGAGATTCTTCATGAAAGTTCCTTAAATTTAAAGTCTTGAAGGTGCTATGTTTCAATATAGAAATGCCTTGTTAACATAAGGTCATCTAATCATTTAGGTGTACAATCAAATACAAAAAAAATAAAGTACATTGTAAGATGGCTTAAATTCTTTTCCACCTCTTTTAGAACCATTAGACATGTAAGATCATTTAAAACATTCTTGCATCACTTTTCCCATATTAGTGCATTCCTTAGTTTAACTGGTTATAATTTGATGGCTTAAGGTAAATAGTATTATGGGGAATAGTGTAGGTGGTTTTAAACATTTTTTTTTATGGTCAATTCGTAGGTGCCTTACAAATTTTAAGCAAATGGGCCTCCTTTAACCTTCTCTATTGTGAAGATTTAATTCCTTGCCATGAGTAGAGTACTTTCCCTTATTGTTTTTTCCCAAACAAAGTACCTTCATAGGAGTACTTGTGTGTATCAAGAGGTTGCTTCATGTTTTTTTGTCAAATGTTTATTTGACGGATTACTATATTCCTAAGTAGTATAGTGTGATTCATGGTGTTTAGATATGTGTGGAAAAATTAGGTAACTGAATGATGTTTATAAACTTTCCACATGTTCAATTATTGGGTAGACAGTTCTTCTCCCATTAATTACATCGCTTTATATCCTCTAGGTTTTTTAAAAAATAATAGTCTGTGTGATTTTATAATAGTTATATATAGAGATTTTGAATTAAACTTTAATCGTGTTTATATTTGGTGAACTTGATTATGCATATAAGGGAATTTGTATGTTTCTTTATTGTTGTATGCTATTTTTTAAAAAATGTAGTTTAACTTTTAATCCATCGATGAAGATTTTGTTTCTACTATGGCTGTCATGTCCCCACCCCATTTCCAACTGTCCTTTTACAAATCACACACATGCAACTTTTATTGTTATCAACTACTTAAAGATGTTCCACTTACGAAACTCCCCAGGTGATGGAAAACTTTCACCCACCAGCAGGCATTATCACGATATCTAGGAGCTCGTCTGAGGGAGACATTACAGGATCAATAGCTAATGCTGGTCCTCCCTCACCTTCAGACTCTTCTTCTGTTATTTGGCCTGGCGTGTACCAAAGCAACGTTGCAGTCCTTGCAAAGAACATTGTGAGAGGTTGTGAAGACACTATTGAAGATGCTAAGAAGACATGCAAAGAACCCTTCCAAGTGGATAACCATGACATCGAGATGGTGCAACAGGCAGTCCAAAAATTCCATACAACTTATTTTGTTCTTGATGCATACTGCGACTTCCTTCGAGCAATGAAGTATGATGCATTGTATGGAATGGGAAATGGTACTAGGATTAAGGAAGACTTTCTAAAACTCCTAGCAGACATAAAGTAGATTGTAAATAGCTTGCTTTAGATAGCTACTTGTTTTTTTTGAGGTGTTGGGGATAATGGTTTTGCTTTTGACACAACATGACAACATCAACTTACGATTTTTTGTAAAGATGGGAAGCATGGCTTTCCTCTCGATATATAATATATACAATGGCTGCTAATCATCTGACCCCTTCTTTTTTCCTAGCACAACAAAGTAGTTAAACCTTATATCTGGTGTTGGAAAATCTACTATGCTGTGGAAAGAATGTACAACTCCTCCCCCCCCACTCTACTACTTTTTCCTTTGGTCCTTTCCATTGTACATATGCATCTACCAATATGGCAATTGACTTGATGTTTCTATGTGTTAATTTTTTGTCTTCTTCGCTTCATGTATCTTCAATCTAATCTAATTGAACTATACAGATGCATCTTTGAGCTATTGCAATCAAAACTATACATATTCCATGTATGCAAGTGACTAAAAATTAGTATAGCTTATGGTAAATTACATAGAGAGTGTCTATTTCCCCTTTCCTTGCTCCACATAATGAGGTAGATGTTTATAAAAAAAATGTGCATAACTTACTTTCCCCTAGCTTTGTTGCTACTTGCACCCGTTTCAATTTTGTTTGCTTGAATATTTTTTTTGCCTGCTCGACTTTATATACCAATAAGTTATGTAGTTTTCTGGAAGGGTTGTTCTATTGACTTCTTCACACAATCGGCTTACATCCAATACATTTCTGCAGGATCCTCTCCTTTCCTTGCACCATGGGAAGCTTATTGACTCCAGATGCAATTAGATTGATGCATGGAGGAAATGTCACTTTGGAACCTCATGTCCAAGTCATAGCTATCTCAAGTTTTGGCTTCGAATATACACACATCAATCGATATAGGTTGGAAATCTCTGATGGTGTGCACAAGTACAAAGCATCATTACCAACTAAGTACAACTCCTTCATAGAATCCAATGTGCTTGCACCTAGCTCCATCGTGCAATTGAAAAGATACAGTTGTCCTCAAACAGGTAGCACACGGTATGTTTATGAACTAATTTCTATACCACACAAGAATACGTGAGACCTACTCTCCTCTTAGATTTTGTTACTTATACTTTGTCTTGCTTTATATATTAAGGTGGATTGTTATTGTCGACCTTGAAATTGTGCACACAACACATGCTATTGTTGGGGACCCAGTTTTCCTATGCACAGAAGACCTTCAACAACTTGGGCGCTCAACAGAAGAATCCTTTGGCTTGGCCACATCTTCAAAAAGCCCTTTCCTTCCTGAAAGACTGCCTCCTCGACGTCTCCTATTTGGTGTCAGCCCGATCCTGCCAAAGGAGGCACCGTTGACAATAACGCCTATCAAAAACTTGAATCCATTTCAGCCAAGGTGGACTGTTAAAGGTCGTGTAACTGTGAAATCTGAAATACGTAGCTACACCACACAGAAAGGAAGTGGCCATATCTTCACCTTTGATATCATAGATTGTGAAGGAACAGAGACACGTGTGACATGCTTCAATGAAGCAGCTCACACCCATTGTCATAAAATTATTGCAGGAGCTACATACACATTGTCTGGAGGCACGGTTCGACCTGCTAATAGAGTATATAACAAGCTTAATAGTGGGTTGGAAATTTCTCTTAGCCCTGACTCAAGGGTTTCCCTATGTGAAGATGATGATTCCATCCCTAAAGAGCAATTCTCTTTCACACCCCTTAATGCATTGATGAGCAAAAGCAACGATTCGAATGTTGATGCAATTGGAATTGTCACTTGTGTACATCCATGCACCACCATCAGGGGAAGATATGGGACAGAGGTCACACGATGGACTTTAACAATTATTGACATGTCCAACACAAATATAAATGTTACTTTATGGGGCTCGTCCGCTGAAAAGGAGGCAGCACAGCTGCAAGAGAAATACCTCATGCGTGAATCTCCAGTTCTCGCAATTAGGAATGGTCATGTGTCCGAATTCAATGGAAAGGTGATCAGCACCTCATCCACTACAAGACTATCAATAGACCCTCAAATAGAAGACTCAGAACGGATTAAAACATGGTTCAAAGAAAATGACAGTACAATTCAGGCTTTGTCTACTAGCTCCTTTCACATGCCCCCACCTACTAGAAGGCTTACAATCAATGGAATTCATGAAGAGGCTCGAAATGCAACACACCCTCTACAGTGCACGTTGGTGGCAACAACACGATTCATAAAAACTGACTCATTCTGTTATCCAGCATGCCCTTCCCGCTCAAGTAACAAGCCTTGTAAGAAAGGACTATCGCAGACAAATGATGGAAAGTGGTTTTGTGGAAAATGTAATGCAATAATTGACACCTGTGACTATAGATATATACTTCAAGTCAAGTTGCAGGACCACACAAATATAATATGGGCAATCGCATTTGACAAAGGGGCGACACAACTCATTGGCATGCCTGCAGACAAACTCTACAATCTACAATTTGATCAAGCTACTGATAGAAATGTGGAGGAGGTGATTAAGAGTGTCTTGAACAAACATTATGTATTCACACTGCGTTGTAACCTTGAAATGTACAATGCAGAGGAACGCTTAAAAGCAACCATTGCCAGGGTTGAACAACTAGATTACATTGAAGAGAATAGCTTTTTGCTTAAAAATATCCAAGAAATGTGCAATGTAAAGGCTTCTCCCCCCATTGAACTCGATGTTGTACCAAAGCTGGTTGTGCAACTCTAAGGATCGCTATAGCCATACTACATAGCCTAATATAGTTGCCACACTCTCTTTACAAGTGTACTATGACTATGGATGGTATGCTTCGCAAAAAAAAACTCATGTTGTAAAGAACTATATCAAATTATTTTTTATCTAAAAAACTACCATGTTAATGCCTTTAGATGGATACAAATATGTAAAATATTGTTTTCCTTTATTCAAAAAAAAATGCCCATGTTCATTTACACGTTTACAGATGTGCCTTTGTCTACTACCTCCAAATTTTGTTCTTTCTCATTTTGCAACATGCATTCGCGAACCAACGAGGAGTATCTTTACATTTTCATCTACATTTTTGCTATGCAAGAATTTTGGTTTCATCTTGTTTTGCTATGCTCGTATTCCTAATCTACCCTACTATGTACAGACCCGCATATGGCAGACTCCTCAATAGGGAACAATGCAAGTGACCCATATAATAAGGAGGTAAGAAGACAAAAAAACTGAGAAAGAAATTGGGCCTACTATGCTCGCCATAGAGAAGAGATAGCTACTCGAAGGTGACAAAAAATATTGCATGAGAGCCAAAATAGCCCCCAACAAATAGAAGCCTGAAGAATGCAAGACTGTGAGAGAAGTCGAGCTTACTATAAGCGTCATAGAGAGGAAATAAATGCAAAAAAGCACAATAGCTCTTTATAGAAACAAACATACCTACATCAACATGGAACAATATGCAACGACAATGATAACTTCATGATGGCATTGAAAAAATTTCGTCAAAGAATAGATGCACTGTCCAACCGAAAAACATGCATTATATGCAAGGAATGTTACCCAGGCATGCTTGTCCATTCATCAGGTTCTAATGCAACGTGTAAAAGATGTTTCGCTGAGAGAGGCATCCATCGGTTCTCTACACTCAACAACATGGACCCAGGAGAGCAACCATTTTTTTTGAAAAGACTCACCCAAGTGGAGGAAATGCTCATTGCCAGAGTCAGCCCAGTACTACAAGTCACCCACACTCTTGGAGGGCAGTATAGATATAGTGGCCACATGATCAGCTTCCCACAAGATATCATCGACATTTCAAAAGTTCTTCCACGAAGAATACAAGAGTTGGATGTTCTCATAGTTCGAAGATTACATGTAGAAGGTCATTATTATGATTGTTATGTCAGTAGAAGTCATATCAGATATGCGTTGCAATACAAAGTCAAATATGACCCGTACTATCATGATGTTGCAATTAATTTTGAGCACTTAGAGCTATTTCTTGAAGCAAGAACAAACATAATGAATATGCTACACACCGTTGAAACCAGTGAAGATATGGTGGTTCAAAATAATGAAATTGACTCTGATGGGGATGATATTGAACGCAGCACAGTACACACATTGTTATTTATGGCCAGACTTCCAAATAGATGCTGTGAGTTAGAAATTATTAAGAGAACATTAGACCTTGACAACAACACTAACAACATTATAGACTAGCCTGAAATAAACTCATCGCCAATAAATGAATACAATATTGAGGGGTTGCTTGATATGGCATTTCCAACACTCTTTCCAACTGGAGTTGCACTACAAATGCAACCACAAATTAGGGAAGTACATATGCATGAGTATGCACTCCACTTAATAAGATTTCATGACCATAGATTTGGAAGGCATCCAAGGTTCCGATATTTCATGCTTAATCTTATGATGCGCCATCGTAGCCAGGGGCTTGGTGCAGTTTTCATAAAAAAAAATGCAGAAGAAAACATGCCAACCATTATTGAGGACCTCCGAGCACACTTGAAAAACTTACCTGACACACAATTAGCTCAAGAGCTCATGCACTTTGGCTCTTCAATGTGGGGTACAAGACCATATTGGAACAAGTGTCGTGCTGAGCTAACAAATATGATCAGCCAAATAGGGTCTCCCACTTTATTCTTCACATTAAGTGCAGCTGACACAAAGTGGCCGGACCTGCAATGTTTGATCTCAGATGGTGTACCAGTAGGAATGCAAACAAATAAACAGTGTTTAGAAAATGTAGTCAACAACCCCCACACCACATCATTATACTTGCATCAATGATTCACAATGTTCCGTGAAGAGGTTATTGAGAAACTCCTCAACGCAAAAGATTACTGGTACAGGTATGAGTGGCAGCACCGCAGCACCGCACATGAACATGATTTCCTTTGGCTCCATGATGCACCGAACATGGATATACTTGATTGGGATGATAGTGTTGCTGTTGAACAGGCAAGGAAATTCTTTTACATGTATGTCAGTGCTTGGAACCCCCGTCCTGCATCAGCAAGAGACAATTTGATTTTATGATCTTTCCAAGATGATCCTTGCCTACTCGACACAACAGGTATATTTGCTACAGACCCCTCTCATGACTATGAAGAGATCATCAATCGTGTCCAGAGGCACACAAAATGTAGAGAGGGGACATGCTTGTGAAAGAAAGGGAAAAAACTAGAGTGTCGATACAAAGCTCCATGGAAAGAGAAAATTATATCTACACTATCATGTGACAATTGTGGGATGAAACAATATGAACCTGCATGGAATGATGATAGGCTAAACATACATAATCCAGATATGATTTCAATATGGAGAGCCAACATAGATTGCCAGCCTATCATTTCGCGAGTAGTTGTTTTGAAATACATTGCCAAATATGCATCAAAAGCAGAGAGAGCATCTGAGACTTGTACTGATATGCTAGCAAGAATATCTGTAACCCAGAAAATAGATGTCCCGGCCCTTGCAGCATACCGAAAGTTCATGGCAGAAATCGTGGCAGAGCGTGATATTGGAGCACAAGAAACATGCCATATGCTTCAAAAACTTCCGCTTATTGTTTGTAATCGGCCGTTTACGTCTTTGAATGTTGGCCAAAAAATGTTCCATCGAATAGCAAGAGGACCACATGAAAGCCATCTACAGCCTAGCTACCTTCATTCATACATTAATCAACCTCTAGATTTGGAAACAACGCTACTTGAATCTGCATGGTCTTTCACGTACTCTGCGAGTCGCAAGGGATGCAAGTGGAAAGAAAGAAAGGTCAAAGCGATTGTCAATGTTTTCCCAAAGTTCTACACCATCCTAGATGAGGACTCAGACCAATTTGAAACATTTTGTTGGAGTGAGCTTCTACTGTACAAGCACTTCCGAAGCTTCGAAATTGACATAGGGATAACCAAGGATACAATACTTGCAAATTGGAAGTAAATGAATGCATCCAAATATGATGTATGGCATGTCCCCCGCACTTCCCCCTCAGACAAAAACACCAGCGATGCAGAATCCGATAGCGAAATTGAGGTGGACACAAGGGGCATACTTGAAATGAATGAATGGGAATTATTTTCGCAAATGGGCCCCTCAAATAATATCAACGTACATGAGCTTGACCTGCTTGGCAGGCATGAGTTTGATACCAGCTATAAATGGGAACAACTTGTAGTGCCCTAGGAACTTCACGAAATCACCACACAATTCATAAACATGAAAAAAAATTTAGCCATGAAAGGCATGCTCCAAGTAAGTATGTTGTCCCAGACTATACATTATCTTCCAAACAAAAACTAGCACTCACACATATTATCAACCATAGCAAGCATCACTCAAATAAACCATTGTACATGATTATTCAAGGGACAACAGGTATAGGGAAATCATACTTGATTGCTCGAATAAGAAAAGCACTTGATAGTTACAATATGCACCAGCAAAGCCAGCTACTCACATTGGCTCCTACAGGGGTTGCTGCATTTAATATACATGCATCAACTATACATTCAATGCTTCAAATCCCTGTCAAAGAAATGCACCCATTGCAAGGACAATCATTAATAACATTTCAGGAAGAGATGAAACACATAAGATATATATTGATTGATGAGATGAGCTTCATAGGACCAAAGTTGCTACTGAAGATAAATGCAAGACTACGTGAGGCCTTCCTGCATCGACAACATCTTTATTTCGGTGGGGTGTCAACAATCTTGATTGGTGACCTTGCACAGCTCCTGCCTGTAATGGACAAGCCTATTTACACATCACACTCAAATGCAAAGACACTATGGGGCCTGTTCACGACCGTTGTCACCTTAGACACAGTGTTTCATCAACAAGGTGAGACTCTAAAATAATGGCAATTCCGTCAACTATTGCAAAACATACGCAATACACAAGCATCGCAAGAGGATTGGGAACTTTTACAAACACACACAGACAAGCATCTCACCTCTACCAAAAAAGAAATGTTCGACAATTCAATGCACTTATTTGCTACCAATGATTTAGTTCGACTTCACAATAGAAGAATGTTAAAATTGTTAAACCGTCCAATTGCAATAAGTGCTGCAACTACTAGCAGGACTGAAGCAGATAATGCAACTACTGATGAACAACTTGAAAAGCATGTATTGCTTTGTAGAGGGCAGCACATCATGCTGACAACCAACATATGGACACATGCAGGCCTTGTAAATGGAGCTCTAGGTGAAGTTGTTGAGATAGTTTATAGCCTTGGTTCCAGACCACCAGATGTTCCACTTTACATAGTGGCAAGGATCGATAATTATAGTGGGCCAGCATGGAATGAAAAGGACCCCAAAAGTTTACCAATAGTACCTATATCATTGGGCAGCCATAGACAAATTCCACTCACAATGGCATGGGCTATTACCATACACAAATCCCAAGGCCTAACGCTTGCTGGAGCAACTGTCGACATTGGAAAAATAGAACGACAAGGACTAACATTTATAGCTATATCCAGAGTGAAATCGTTGAACAACCTTCGTATTCAGCCAATGTTCTCCTTTGAGAGATACTCAAAAATGCAAAACCACCCATACACAATTATGAGAAAAGAAGAGGAAGCCCGCTTACAACTATCTCTAAAAAGCCAAGGTACACAACTCTTTACCCTTCCTGCCTCACGTCGCTCCTACTTCTTATATCAACAATTTCTCTTTTACAAAACTAAACATGCCATCAACAATGTGCATGTCCTTTGAGTAACTTTTTAATTTTATTGGGAAAAAAAATATTTCCCCTTTATTAGTGTTATAATAAATTGCACATGGAGCAATCATTGTACATGTCAACAAAAAATATTCCCAGCTAACCATTCCATTCCTTTTGCTTTGCAGGCCTTGAAGCCAAATGGCATATATCGTAGCCCCTCACCCTCAAACACCAACAATTGTACTGTATATTTTTTCAAAAACAAAAAAAAAGTTCCACTGCAAAATTGCTCCCCAACATTTTGACTTTTCATAGCACGCATTTGGTATATCATGAACTACCAACAAAAGTACTTTGTTCCAGTTGGAATAAAATATTCCACCACTTCAACCATTTATGATAATATATTGTGTTGGCCATGCACTACCATAGTATACCCTCCTATTGGCGTAACCCTTGTGCCTTGCTAAGGTGCAAGCACTAGTTATTATTAGCTGATAGGCTTTATATGTGGGGGAACCCCACCAGCGTTTCCCCCAGTCTGACACCGGCGGGAACCCCACGAATGACCTGGAATAGTTTTGTCGTGCTCGGTTTTATTTTTAGCCTATAGGCTTTATATGTTTTATTTTTAGCCATAGCCGATAGGTTTTATTTACAGTCAAATTGGTATTAAATTTTCTATGGCCTTGAGTGCCATGCATTAACTATCACATCCTCATCCGTCTCCATCAGGTATGGCTCCCAGCAGCTGTGCTGTTTCCGTGCTTACCTCCTTGTTTCCGTGCTTGCCTTGCGATTTACTAGGCCACCAAAGCTCGCTCGATGCAATAAATGTGAACCAGCGTTGAGCAATGTAAAATGGCTCTAGGGGGACGACATCATTTGTGTTTGAGCAGTCTGTGTAGAGAAGGAATGGGCAGAACCAGAGCATAGTTGCCACTGCAAGGTAACTCCCTGTCAATCTATGCCTACATGGAGTCCCAGATATTGTTACTTTGAACTAACACTTTATTTCTGTTTCCTTCACTGTTACCATTATTTTATTTGTGCTACATAGTCATTAGTCAATAGGGATCCTACTCTATCCTGCTATTGTTCAGAAACAAAAGACTAAACACTCCCATCGATATGACATATTTTAGTGCATTAATAGAAACAATTTTATTTAATACTTTCTTGACAGAGATCAGCAAGTACTAAATGCTTGTGTAGGTTTTTATGTGGGAAAAGAGAGACTAATCAGCAATTGAATGAAAATGTGAACCTTACGCAGCTCCTTCATAGCCCATGGAACACAATAATCTCCCTGTTTTCATTGTCAACCTGTTTCTCTTGCAGCGCTGCTTAATGCATGAGCTTGAAAACAATCCGAGAACAAACAGTCACCATAATATAGTGGTGTGCCTTCTCTCAAAACCCACTGTTTCCTGTACATATAATCATCCTTTTGTCTGTTGAGTTTGGTCGCCGCTTCTTTCAATTTTTTTGTATAGGTAAACTTAATAGAATACACATAATGATATTTTAGGGTTCAGATAGGGAGTGTTGGTGCGTAGGATTTATGGTAGGTGCAAAATAAATTTAGAAGTGCCACGTGAAGGATGGCTAAGAAAATAGGAACGGTTGTTGGAGAAAGCATTTTCCTTAGTTATTCTGAATTGTTTAATTAAATAAATTGATTAGCATTTAATCAACATCCCACTTTAAAGTCTTACAATTCCATTCTTAGTGTCAAAGTTAAACCCATGACATCACTATCTGCGCAGCAAATGGACAGCTATTTTATAGTTGATAAATGGATTTAAGAAGATTCAAAACGGCCACATTAAACCAAAGTTTATAAATCTGCAATTTGTGGTTTACACTCTCCAGTAATGTGAAGTTAAATATTAATATTGGTAAAATCATGAGTTATTATGCCAATCTTTTAAGGAAATGTTATTATTAAACGATGTCTAGATTTGCTCCATGTTAAAAAAATTAAAAAACCACTAAGAGTTTATAATGCTGGTTGTTTTGAGTTAAATTGTGTTAATAATAATATTGGTGCTAAAGATTCGTTTAACTATAATTGTGAGTATTTATTTAAATAAATGATACTTTCCTTGGTTAAACTACACATGCCTTATCCAACACATTACATGGGCTAAGTGTTAGCTATGAGGATATTACAGTTGTGAATGAAGACATATGTTAAGTGCTTGCCACCGCCCACTCCCCTTGCATAGCACTTGAATGATCTGGAATGTGTGCACAATTCTTGGGATGAATTTATTGCGGAGCAGATTCACCCATAGAACTCCCCTAACTCACCGAAATCCCACTTCCCCTTTTACGGGGTCCTATAAAAAAAAACAATTATGTGTAGGCAAACATACCCACCGTACCTAAATCCTTTTAAGTCTTTTCTTTTTAAAAGTAGGAGAGGAAAGGAATTTCCCATAAGAAAAAATTAGTGGTATAAGATGGCATAAATTTAATAAGTAATTAAGAATGGGGAAATAGTTAAATTAAGTGGACTCTTGTATTAATTTAAGAGAATCTAAAATGTAAACCAAACTCTGGTAAATTCATTAATATAGTTAAGAAAATGTTAGTGAAGTTAGTGAGGTTAATAAAAGTGTTAATGTTTACTGACTATTAATAATTTAATAATTAAGGCAATAAAATATTCATAGAATAGTAGTATAATAATATTTGTTGGTATATTAATATTTTTGTTAATAAATTGTAATATTTATATCAATAAATTTCAATTAAATGTGAGTGATTTTTAATTCATTTTTTTTTTTTAAATTATAAAATAATTTACTATTCACAAGAGGGATATTAGTAGAGTTATTTATTATATCACCATCTAATGAAGGAATACATTCTACATTAGTCAATTTAAGTTATTGTAGGCAAATAATCGGGAAATTACGTAAGTCCAAAATTGATTCATTTTCTAATTGAAAAGTGCAACGAATGTCTATAAAAGTAAGTAATTTGTTCAATGTCTATAAAACTTAGTAGTCTATAAAAGTTCCTTGTTTGGAATTAATATTGGTCTCCAGAGTTTGTTAAATTGTGTTAAGTGATGAAAATTAAGATAGAGGTTTTAAATGATTCTTATAGTGGGGTACCAATAAGTGGTAGTGACTATTTTAAAGACCTTGTAAAGAATGTGTTATATTTTAAGAAATGATTTATTCATATATATATATAGAGGTTACTATAAGAATTCAAAAATTAGATTTAGGTTATCATTAGCATTGAGTATTATTATGTAAATGGTTTAGCATGAAAAGCTAGGGTTTATGTAATGAGTTTTAGGAAAGGGACTTTACTGTTCTCCCATGAATGAATTTGATTTGATTGTTGTTCAATGTGAAATGATTTCTATTCTACAAAGTGATCATGTTCATGATGAAAGTTATTTAGTCATTTTGTGAGTACTCCTTTCGTGTTCTTTTTGATTGAGGAGACTTTATGCATCAACACCATTATCAGGAAATAGCAAGAATTTTTATCTAATTAATCTATATAAAGTTTATTTAATTTTTACATGATTAAAGTTATTTTATTTCATTTATTTAAAAAAGTTAATTTATAATTTTATATATTTTGAAATATAAATATGAATTGTATGATAATATTTTCCACTTCATTTAAAATCCTTAATCATTTTGTAAATATAACTATTTTGTTTATTTCAAATTGTCAAATCAATAAATATATTTAGTCAATAAGCTTTTTTAATGATAATTACAAAATAATATAATGTTAATTTATATATAATATTGTAATTACAAAAAAATATTCATATTACTTTATTATGCTTACAAAAATAATATTATGTTAATTAATCATATAATATTAAAGAAAATTAGATTTCTGCTCTCCAGTTGTTTGAATATGTTAAAGTTTAAATTCATTTAAAAATAGTCCATCAAAAAAAAATCATAGACCATTTTAGACTTATTTATGCTTGTAGTTTGGGTCTTAGTCAATACATGTGTCCTTGTTAATCACAATTGTTTTTTAATATTAGTCTCGCTATTCATAATAATGTATTATAATTACAGAATAATATTACATTAATTTATTATATAATATTAAAAGAAATTACACCTTCACTCTCCATTTGTATGAATACAATAAAGTTTTTACTCATTTTAAAATAGCCCATCAAAAAAAAAATTCATACAACATTTTATACTTATTTATGCTTGTAGTTTGGGTCTTAGTCAATACCTATGCCCTTGTTAATAACAATTGTTTTTAATATTAGCATCTCTATTTTGAATTATAGTTTCAGGATATGGCTAATGCACGAGCACTTGAAGATGTTATTACTATTTCAAGTAGTGGTTCTACTTCCAATGCACCCTCACCACAAACCCATGAGTCACCTCTATCAGCAACTGACTCAACATCTGTGGATTGGTTGGGTTTCCCCCACCATAATGTTGATGCTCTTTCAAACAATGTCTTGACAAGTTGTGAAATTTTTGAAGATGCTATGCAGACAAGCCAAGATTTAAGCGATGTGGAGGATCATGAAGTTGAATTGGTGCAAGAAGTTGTCTGAAAATTCCATGCGACCTATGAAGCTCTTGAGCTATTTTATGGTTTCCTGCGTGAATTGAAGTATTGTCAATATTATGGAGTGGCCAATGCATTTGAACTAAAGCGTGAATTCCAAGATTTATTGAGTGATATATGGTCTAAGAAGTTCAACTAACTTCTTGGAAGGTAGTTACTTTTTCAATATGTCGATCAAGATTACTAGTATGATACATATTAGATGTTTTTTTGTGAAACTAAATGAGGATCTCAAAATAGCTATATGTGGAGCGAAATGGATTTAGTGGTCCACCTTATATTTGAACCCTTAGTTGTTATATATTAAGTTTACATTGTAATTCCATTGTACATATTGATCTTTATAGTTCTAATTTTAATGAATATAACTTATTCTAATATTTGTGTCCCCTTATTTTGAATATTATCTTGAACTATAACCTTGATTCTACCAAATATATATTGGAATGCTACTCAAAATGATGATATATTTGATCATTATTGTAAATATTCACTCTTGCAACACTTAGCTATGTGAAGTACCATAGTCATATATATGCTTCTTTCAAACCCTTTGAAATATTCAATGTTGAATATAGTTATATATTATGTTTACATTGTAGCACCCTTGTGCATATTGATCTTCATAGCACTAATTTTATTGAATATATCTTATAGTACATATTGAGGAAAAATATTCCTCCTCGCATTTTCCCTTTTCTTTTGCAAATGATGTGCTCCACTTGTGTATTCTTATGCTCAACATTATGTTGAGGTCTATGCTTTCTAAAACAAGAACCTCTGCCAATTGTATGCAAACACTATCTTACATGTAATGTACTTTTGCAGGGTTAGTCAACTTCCATAGACCATGGCTACAATATTAACTACAAATGCAATTAAACTTATCCATGATGGGAATGAAGGGTTCAAACCTAATGTGCAAATTTTGTCTATTTCAAACTTTGGCCATGGCCATGAATGTAACAACCGCTACAAGGTAGAAATATCTGATGGGGCCTACAGACAAAAAGCATCTTTTCCTCAGAAGTACAATCATTGCATAGAATCTGGTGAAATTACAGTTGGATCCATAATACGAATGACAAAATATAATTGCCCCAAACCAAGCAGGTCTCGGTGAGTAAAGGAATCCAAAATTTCCCATAACAAAATCATTATTAACTTTTTAGCTTCTTCCTTGTATTAGTAATTCTTACTCTTGTCTTCCAAATGTATAGGTGGATTGTCATTGTGAACCTTGAGATTGTTTGTAAAAACCAAGCTATAATCGGTCATCCTACTTCATTTTATATGGAACCAGAGCACCATATAGAAAAGGAAATGGGAAAATCTACAGAGCCACATGCAGAGCCTGATACAATTAGCGCTGCTAGAGTATCAACTCATGTGAGAAGATTATTTGGTGTGAATCCTTCTAGGAGTAGAATGGAAGCACTAGCCACAATTATGCCTATTAAAAGTTTGAATCTTTTCAACCAAGATGGACTGTTAAAGGTCGTGTGACTGCAAAAAAGGATATCTGCAGGTACAATACCCAAAAAGGTACTGGTCAAGTTTTCACCTTTGACATCATTGACAGAGAAGGGACTGAAACACGTGTGACTTGTTTCAATGAAGTTGTTGATCTTCATTATCAAAATATTACTGTTGGGGAAACCTATACATTTTCTGGTGGTGCAGTAAAGGTTGCTAATAAGCTTTACAATAGGTTAAATAGTGGGCTAGAAATTTCCTTGTTGGTAGAGTCAAAGGTCACTCCTTGTGAAGATGAAAACTCTATTCCAAAACACGTATTCTCATTTACACCTATCAATGAACTTACAAAGAAGAGTAGCAACTCAACTACTGATGTTATTGGAGTTGTCACTTGTGTTAGCCCAAGCTCCATAGTAAGGAGAAGAGATGGGACAAAGGTCCTAAGGTGCACAATATCCTTGTTGGACATGACTGGGGTAACTATAGATATCACTCTATGGGGCACGATGGCAGAGAAGGAAGGTGGTCATCTTCAAGACAAGTATCACCTACAAGAAACAACTATTCTCGCTATTAAAAATGGACGAGTTTTCAAGTACAATGGAAAGGTGTTGAGTACATCAAGCAATACAAATTTATTTATAGACCTTGACATACAAGAGACACAACAACTACAAACTTGGTTCAAACAAAGTGGGGCTAATATTCTATCACCTTCAACAAAGTTTAGCAGCCCATCTATGTCTGTCACTACCATAACAATCAAGGATGTTCAAGAACAAATTCCTCATAGAGTGCACCATCTCCAATGTACAATAAATGCAACATTGTTGTCCATCAAATCTGCATCATTCTACTATCTGGCATGCCCTAATGAATTATCAGGAAAATAGTGCAAGAAAAGATTGGTGCAGACTGAAGATGGAAAGTGGTTTTGCTCAAAGTGTCACGTAGCATGTACCTCTTGTAATTATAGGTACATACTACAAATAAGGTTACAGGACCACACATATATGCTATGGGCAGTTGCATTCGACGAAGCAGCAACAGAACTCATGGGAATGTCTGCAGAAAAGCTATACTCTCTACAGTTTGAGGATGACATAGAAAGGGATACTCAACAGGTAATTAGAGACGTGTTGAACAAAAAATACTTGTTCACTTTGACATGTAGAAATGAAACATACAATAATGAAGAACGCTTGAAGGCAACTATCACAAAGGTTGAGCAAGTTGACTTCATTGCAGAGAGCAAAATCTTACTTTCCAAGATCAAAGAAATGTGTAGTGACTCTTATAAAATTATAGTTGATCTAAGCTGCTAAGTTTACACTTCCCAACACATGTCTTGTAAATGACTCTTATAAAATTATAGTTGATAGTTTTGTTCAGGAAAAAGGATGTATTCAAATATCTAACCACATGTGCCACGTCTACCTACAGATAGAAATATATAAGTTGCTAGGTTTACATTTCCCAATTCATGTCATGTATATGACTCTTATAAAATTATTTTTCCACTCCAAGCTTCAATACTACGTGTTTCAACTATAACTGTAACAATAATATCTCAATAAAGCAAATGTAACAATCTGTATCTATTTGCTTATGCCTATATATATGTGGAGTCTACTCCTAGCATTGCAGCACTCATGAATCTACTTGCTTATATCTATTTTCTCATGTCTATATATATGTGGAATCTACAACTCTCTTAAAACTACACTTTAATAGAGATTAGTTCTATAAATTATGACTTGAATATGTCATTTTTTTATTTTAAATTTTATGTTTTAGCATATGTGGAATCTACAACTATCTTAAAACTACACTTTAATAGAGATTAGTTCTATAAATTATGACTTGAATATGTAAGCACACTTACAACAACTATGTCTCTCCTAAAACAAGGTATGCAACTCTCCTCCCTATCCATTCGATATCTCTCCCCAATTCCCATGGTGCTTAAAATTGCTTCTACAACTTGACTTCATCAACGCCTATTCTACGCACCTAACCACCCCATTCCTTTTGTTGTATAGGTCTTCAAGACAAATCGCATAGACCACATAAGCTCATCCCCAAAAAAAATTGCACCGCTCCTACATGTTCAGAATATAATACCAAAGTGTATCAGCCTATCGGCTTAACCATTGCACCTCATTGGGTGCAAGTGTTAGTTATAGATTATATTATATATAATTATGTTGAGTAACCCTACAGTGGCAGCAGCCTCTATAGGAGGCCAGCGAAAGTAACAGTCTTAGCAAAAAGAAATGCTTCGTATTCTGCCAGGAATAGATAGTGGAAGGTGTGGAAGGTGAGGAGGCATGGAGGTAACTGACATGGGTGATGACAAATGATTCCATTACCTGGCATGGAAGTGGATTAATGTGCGTTGTGAAATGAATGGTCATCATTAGAATGTAACTGACGCCAGTGGAAGAGTCATATTCTCTTTAAAAGAGTATTGGAGAGCAAAGTAATTCGTATTTCAAGAGCAGCAGACATTTCACCACTGAGTAGAGGCATTTCGTTGTTTAATGAGTTCTGTTTGGTATACATTTATCCTCCAAAAAGCTAAAATAAGCAATGCATCTGTATATTCTTCCCTAAAGTTGTGTCTAGGTGAGTTTAACGATTTCTGTTTGGCGGTGCACTTATTTTTCGTCAGGGTCTTGGAGAATTGCAATCGAATAATATATCAGAGACGACCTCAATTTGAAAAGTACAAGGTACTTTACATTTGAAGAACTGAAACAGGCTACAAATAATTTCTCCACTCAGAACGAAATTGGATCTCGAGGCTATCGTAAGGTATAACAATATTACATTTCATTTGATCTCATATTCACACAGTCTGATCTTATTCTTTAACCAGAATTCTGCATGGCTCGCTTCTCTATATTGCCTTATTTTGATTAAATATCACTACATGTTGTGGTACTTTATGGTGTATACAAGCCTTTTTTTGATTAAATATGTAACAAATCAGGAAAATTGTTTTCCCTTCCAAAATCTTAGACTTTAGGGTTTCAAAAGTCGCTTCTTTACTTTCCAACTACAAAATGAAGGAGCATGCAAATCATTTGCATTGAAGTGCAGGTGTATAGGGGGTCGGTGGCTGCGAGTGGCCAAATGGTGGCTGTGAAGAGAGCAAAAGAGGAGTCTTTGCAGGGCGAAGCAGAATTCAGGACCGAAAAGATTTCACAGGATCAAATCTTGTGTTAACGTGTCCAGTAAGGATTCTGTGACTGGGGAATTGATGGCTGAAAAGATTAGATAATCTTACGTTGACAGTTAATGTATTTGTATTTTTGCATAAGGTAGGAGAGGAGTGAAATTGTGCACGTCTTGAGTCATGGTCGGCTGCTAGAGTCACATCCTTTAATATGATTTGTTAATGAAATAGTATTATTAACAAAAATCGCATTATATGGTGATTACTTTTTGACAAATTCAATGCATTGATTTGTAACTATACGCAAATGTGCATATTTTCTGATTCGTGTTTATTGCTTGGAATGGAAGAGCTTTGTCTGATTTCTGAATGGCTGTGTTACTAAAAGCTTGTCGAAATATGTTATTGTGTTTATTCTTATTTTCACATTATCTAGGATTCTTAGTCTCACTATAGGACTATAAATTCATTTAGGATTTATATTGTTTATTATATTATGGTCACTATTAAGTGTGATTACATTCTTATTTCACTTATAAATTTAACAATAAGTATAAATCATGATCATTAATTAGAATTCAAGGTTAGGGTTAAGATTCAACTATAGAGACATAGACCATTTCTGCCATTGTATAATAGGTAATGATAAGTGATTTTTGACTACTAGAGAATCTCTACCTACATGGGGCAAGAGGAGGGATAGTTGGAATATTACCATCAAAGGTGACCTAGATCATAGTGAAGGGGCCCCCACTTGATGGTTATGAAAATAATGTAAATATTGAAATTCAAGAGTAATTTTCTTAGCTTAAGCCTCAATAAGGACATAAAGGAAATCACAATATTCATATTTGTCACAAGAAAGTGACCAAACAAAAAAATCACATTCTACAAGTACATTAGGCTTATTGCAATCTTACAAAAAACTAACTTGTAGACATACTAAGGATAAAAATCACTATAAACACATGAAACCACTTAGAAATCAAACATAATATGCTCTTTTGATCTTTTTTTATCTATTATCCAAATGAATGCTTGGGTTTGATAATTACAACAAACATGACAAAATCCCTTGAAAAATGGTTAATGAGGACCATGAGAAGGAATAGTGCAACATGATAAATAAACAAGACATGCTCAACATAAAAAAAATATATCATTCATAGTATTTTGGAAGAAACTAATCAATAAATATTTACTTTGATAATTTCATTTACTATTTTTTATTATATATATTTTAAAATCTCTAAATCATATAACACAAAATAAATAAATAAATCATCAATTATAAATATTTGAATATGTTGTAAAAAAATCCAGTATCAAAGATGTTTAATAGAAATCTAACATGCTCACAAATTATGTATTATGATTTAAATGATTCATTTATAATCCTTTCTGATGAACATAAATAATACAATTGACCTCTATTATATTTGAATGATGTTTACATCCTATAAAAAACCAAACACGTGAGAATTATAAATTTCTCCATACAAAATATCAGAATATAACATGATTTTTACGTCGAGAATCAGGATTTGATAAGGGTTAAGATTAGGGTTAGTGTTTAATTAGAATCAAGGTTAGAGTTTAATTAGGGTTAGTTTTCACCTAGACTTAAGGTTAGGGTTCTACGATAAAGCTTGGGGTTAGGGTTAGAATTTGGGATCAAATAGGGTTAGGGTTAGGATTAGGATTAGGATTCAATAAGGATTCAATTAGGGTTAGGGTTAGTTTAAGGTTAGTCTTAGGGTTCAATTAGAGCTAGGATTACAGTTAGAGTTCAATTAGGGTTAGTGTTCACTTACAATTAGGGTTAGGGTTAGTATTTAACTAGGCTTATAATTTAATTAGGTTAATGATTAGCATTCAATTAGGCTTAGTGTTCATTTAAAACTAAGTTTAAATTAGGGTTAGGGTTCTATTAGGGTTGTCATTACAATTATGGTTGTTGTTACAATTAGGATTATGAATAGGGTGAGGGTTAGGATTCAATAAGGGTTCAATTAGGGTAAGGTTAGTGTTAAGGTTAGTCTTAGGGTTCAATTAGAGTTAGGATTACAGTTAGAGTTCAATTAGGGTTAGTGTTCACTTACAATTATGGTTAGGTTAGTGTTCAATTAAGCTTACAATTTAATTAGGTTAATGATTAGCATTCAATTAGGTATAGCATTAATTTATAATTAAGTTAAGTTTAAATTAGGGTTAGGGTTCTATTAGGGTTGTCATTACAATTATGGTTGTTGTTACAATTAGGATTATGAATAGGGTGAGGGTTAGGATTCAATAAGGGTTCAATTAGGGTAAGGTTAGTGTTAAGGTTAGTCTTAGGGTTCAATTAGAGTTAGGATTACAGTTAGAGTTCAATTAGGGTTAGTGTTCACTTACAATTATGGTTAGGTTAGTGTTCAATTAAGCTTACAATTTAATTAGGTTAATGATTAGCATTCAATTAGGTATAGCATTAATTTATAATTGAGTTAAGTTTAAATTAGGGTTAGGGTTCTATTAGGGTTGTCATTACAATTATGGTTGTTGTTACAATTAGGATTATGAATAGGGTGAGGGTTAGGATTCAATAAGGGTTCAATTAGGGTAAGGTTAGTGTTAGGGTTAGTCTTAGGGTTCAATTAGAGTTAGGATTACAGTTAGAGTTCAATTAGGGTTAGTGTTCACTTACAATTATGGTTAGGTTAGTGTTCAATTAAGCTTACAATTTAATTAGGTTAATGATTAGCATTCAATTAGGTATAGCATTAATTTATAATTAAGTTAAGTTTATATTAGGGTTACGGTTCTATTACGGTTGCCATTACAATTATCGTTGTTGTTACAATTAGGATTATGAATAGGATTAGAATTAAGGTTGGGGTTAGAAATATAATTAAGGTTATAGTTAGGGTTAGAATTAGGGTTAGGGTTGTATTTAGGTTTAGGATTAGGCTTCAAGTTTAATTAGGGTTAGGGTTAAGGTTAGGTTATGGTTAAAAATTAGGGTTATAATTAAATTAGGGTTGGGGATAGTGTTCAATTAGGATTGGGGTTAAGGTTAGGTTTCAAAGATAAAGCTTCAATTCAAGGTTAGTGTTGGGGTTAGGGTTCAACTAGGGTTAGGATACAAGTTCAATTAGTGTTAGTGTTAAGGTTAGATTAGTGTTAGGGTTAAAATAGCCCATTAGAGTTTAATTAAGGTTAGGGTTATGGTTTAGTTGGGATGACAATTAGAATTAAGGTTTTCATTAGAATTAGGGTTAGTATTAGAATTATAATTACAAATCGAGTTAGAATTAAAATTAGCATTATAATTAGGGATAGGTTTATAATTAGGATAGGGGTTAGGGTTTGATTAGGAATGGGGTTAGATTCAATTTGGGTTAGGGTTTATTTAGGGATAGAGTAGGGTTCAGTTAGGGTTTTTTTAGAATGAAGGTTGCCATGAAAATTAGAGTTAGTGTTAAAATGAGGATTACAAATAACATTAGAATTATAGTTAAGCTTAGAATTATAATTCAAGTTGTTACAATTAGGATTACTAATACAGTTAGAATTAAGGTTGGGGTTAGAATTAGAATTAAGGTTATAGTTAGGGTTAGGGTTGGATTTAGATTTAGGATTAGGCTTCAAGTTTCATTAGGGTTAGGGTTAAGGTTAGGTTATGGTTAATGATTAGGGTTATAATTTAGTTAGGGTTAGGGATAGGTTCAATTAAGATTAGGGTTCAATTAGGATTAGGGTTAAGGTTAGGGTTATAAGATAAAGCTTCAATTTAAGGTTAGGGTTGGGGTTAGTGTTGAATTAGAATCAGGGTTAGAGTTTAATTAGGGTTAGTTTTTACTTAGACTTAAGGTTAGGGTTCTATGATAAATCTTGGGGTTAGGGTTAGAATTTGGGATCAAATAGGGTTAGGGTTAGGATTAGGATTATGATTCAATAAGGATTAAATTAGGGTTAGTATAGGGTCCAATTAGAGTTAGGATTACAGTTAGAATTCAATTAGGGTTAGTGTTAAGCTACGATTAGGGTTAGGGTTAGTGTTTAACTAGGCTTATAATTTAATTAGGTTAATGATTAGCATTCAATTAGACTTAGTGTTCAATTAGGGTTAGAATTAGGGTTAGGTTTAGAATTAGGGTTAGGGTTGAATTTAGGTTTAGGATTAGGCTTCAAGTTCAATTATGGTTAGGGTTAAGGTTGGTTTATGGTTAATGATTAGGGTTATAATTTAGTTAGGGTTAGGGATAGGTTTCAATTAGGATTAGGGTTAAGGTTAGGGTTATAAGATAAATCTTTAATTCAAGGTTAGGGTTGGGGTTAGGGTTCAACTAGGGTTAGGATTCAATAAGGGTTCAATTAGGGTTAGAGTTAGTGTTAAGGTTATTCTTAGGGTTCAATTAGAGTTAGCTTTACAGTTAGAGTTCAATCAGGGTTAGTGTTCACTTACAAACAGGTTAGGGTTACCATTAGGGATTTGGTTCAATTAGGATTGAATTTCAATAGTGTTTGGGTTAGGGTTAGGGTTAGGGAACTTATAAGGTAAATCATAGGGTTAGGGTTTACACTTAACCCTAACCCTAATAGTAATTAAACCCCTAAACATAATCCTAACCATAGAACAAAATTATAAGGTCCCTAACCATAAACCTAATGCTAACACTTACCTTAACACTAAACCCTAATTGTAACTATAACCCTAACCATAAGCCTAAACCCTAACCCTAACCATAATCATAAACCTAAATGATAAACCCTAATCCTAAATGGTTAACCCTAAATCTAATGCTAACCCTGACCATGATATAAACTTTAACCCTAATGCTAACCCTAACTGTGATATAAATTGTAACCCTAAATTTTAACCCTAACCCTGATTATATTAATTTATTCAATATATAACACTAAACCTTAACACTAAACCCTAATGCTAACTATAACCCTAATCATAAGTCTAAACCCTAACCCTCACCATAATCATAATCGTAAACCAAATCCTAACCCTAATGCTAATCTTAACCTTAATCCTAACCTTGACCCTAACCCAAACATTAATGTAAACCCTCAACATAATCCTAACCATAGACAAAATTCTAACCCTAACCATAAACCTAATGCTAACACTTACTTTTGCTAAACCCTAATTGTAACTATAACGGTAACCATAAGCCTAAACCCTAACCCTAACCCTAACCATAATCCTAGCCATGATCATAAAGCTTAATCCTGTTATTAACCCTAAATCTAATGTAAACCCCGACCATGATATAAACTTTAACCCTAATGCTAACCCTAACTGTGATATAATCGTAACCCTAAATTTTAACCCTAATTATATTAATTTATTAAATGTATAAGTAGTAACACTAACTATAACTGCTATATGTCTAAACCCTAGCCCTCACCATAATCATCTCACCATGATCATCCTAACCCTAATGATAATCTTAACCTTAATCCTAACCTTGACCCAGTCCTAACCCAAACCATAGCCCTGAGGCCATATAAATCCTTACCCTACCCCTAATTATAATTCCAATCCAAACCTTAATAGTAATTTGTAGTATTCCAAACTAACCAAAGCCTTATTCCTAACTTGAAACTTGTTATAATGATAATCCAAACCCTAACCCTAACCATAGGCCTAACCCTAACCCTAACATAATTCTCACACTAATTATGACCATAAACCCAATGTAAACCCTAATCCCTAAGAGTAATCCTAAATGCTAACTCTAATCATAACCCTATATATATTATCAATGTGTTACGCATGCTGCGACTGTTACTAGCTTATATGTTAATATATTAAGATATATATATTATACGCCAAGAGATATCATTACCAGGCGTATTTTTTAAATTCAAAAAAGCAAAAAGAAAAAAAATACGCCCAAATAATGATATCTCTCGGCATATAATATATATATATATATCTTAATATATTAAGATAGATAAGCTAATAAATATTATTAGATCTAAATATAATTTAAGATATACTATATGTTATATGTTTTACATATAATACTAATTAAAATATTTAATACATTATATGTTTAATATTTGTTAAATGTATTATTTAAATATATATTAAATTTATTAAAATTATATATATATATATAATATATAATAAAATAAATATTCTATATAGTATATATTTTATAATAAAAAGTAGTAATTAAATATAAACATAATATATAATTAATATGTAAAATATTTTTTAATTTATTAAAAAATATATTATAAAATAAATATTATATAAAAATATATTATATTTATACCTAATAATTTCTAATACATAAAAATAACTAAAATTTAAATATTTATAATTAAAAATTTTGTGAAAAATGAACAAACGAAAATAAAATAAAAATAAAAATGAAAATAAAAAATCCAAACTCAAACCCATAATTTTCATTTTAATAAACATACTCTAAAACCCTCGGCAACGCCTTATTTTCAGGCTGCACAGCTCGCCAAATTGGAGATGGAAGGGAAAGCGGCGGGGAAAGCCGCGGAAATCGGCGGCAAACAGCCGATAAAATGGCCGAAAAAATGGCAAAAAATGATGAACGGTTGAGATTCGGCCGGTAAACGGTAACAGCGAGGGAAAAACAGTCAGAAAACGGCAAACAACAATCGAAAAATGGTGAAAAATGATGGACGGCTGAGATTTGTTTCAGAGCTTCTTGTTATGTTTCAACCGTCGAAGGAGAAAATGAACTTGGAAAGTTCATATAGGAACACGCCTTCAGCATAATTATTTACTAATTTCCATGAAAAATACATTATACACTAATATTTTCCAAAAAAAACAAATGAGTCGAAACAAAAAGGAAAAAAAAATGTATGAATGAACATGGCCGGCAGCTGTAGGTGGTGTGCAGTTTTATGTTTCCATGAAGAGCGCGTGGGCAGAGCAACCAAACTCCACAAGTGTGAATGCCTTGAAGGAATTGAATGGCAAGTTTTATGTTTATCTTAATGCTGTCATCAATGGACGTGGTCCCTCATAAATTCTGAAGGTGTGCTCTTTTTTTTTTTAATTAAAATTTAATTTTTCTAATAGTCTAATACATTGGTTATGATGATTAAATTGAATTTGAAATATTTATGTTACTTGCTACACCTACTAATTTTGTTTTATATTTGTTCTAAATAATTTAGACTAAACTTTTTTTTTACTTTTGGTTCTAGAATAATTATTCCTGATTTTTAGACGGTCATTGAGTTTTAAATAAGAACTAAATGCTATACAATCTTCCTAAATATTATCTGAAGCTTTTGAGTAACTAACAATTAAATAAGGTTCTTAATCAAATAAATCTATTCCTAACTCAACAATTAACTAGGTTAAATAACTCACTAGATTAGGGAAGTCTTCCTCAAATCTTTATTTCTCGTCCAATTAATTAAGGATGTAAATGATATTTGAATCCAATTCATTTATGATGTGTGATGTTTGAATCCAATTCAATTTTGTCCCTTTACTCAACATTTAATAGTTTATTAGTTCCATTAAATATAAAGTACCAATTGGTATACTACAAAGATTTTTTTTCAATAATATAGGAGTTGGTCATTCAATAAGGTACAGTAGGATAAAATTAGTTTTCGTACAAAACATGGAACATCACCTAACCCATAATGGTATGTACTTACATCTTAAAAAGAATGAATCAATCTAGAATGCAGTGCAAGGATGTAAGGTATGGTGAAATATAAAATAAACCTATTTGATATCTAAAAGGTACCATGATGCCACAATCTATATAAAAGGTTTTAAAATCTTGATATGGTGATATAGAGCATGGAGTGACAAAGAAATGATTCATCAACCTCCTATGCATCCATACATTACCAAATCCAAACAACATATATGCAAGACATGAGGCATGGGTTGTAGGAAATGAGAGTTTTCAATCAAAATTTAAATGTTTAGCTCTCATAAACTATACTCACATTTGAATAACACAACCAACTATTTTGGATGAGGCAATCATGCTGCTAACTTAAGAAATAAAACACATAAATCTCACCTTATATTAATGGAATTATTCAAATAACTTAAACAACTATTACTCCAAGGCAATGACTCACTAATAGATACCTATGTATTTTATTTAGAACAAAAAAAAGTGATATGAATTAGGTTTAGAACCAAAGGTACAATCTTATCTGTATAATATGCATCAAAATTTTGAAAGTCTTATAGAAATTATTTAAAGAAAAAACTCTTTCACATTGAAGGAATCTATAGTTGGGTCTTCAATAGAGAATCTGAGTGTGACTAAGGATAGTTTTATATTCTAGTCTTGATATATAGACGATAATATAGAATAGTCCATTCATCATTAAAATAACTAGACAATATAAATACATTGTATGGTTTCACAAGGAAGAAATTGAGTTTCAGAATTAGAAAAATTAACCTATGGCTAGCTCCAAAACACTTCAATGTATAGAAAGTAAAATCTCTAGTTATTCTAATATAATGGAGCTACTACACAAGTTCAATTTGTCCTATTGTGGAATAAGTAGGGCACAACACTAGCTTGGTTAAAAATATAACTTTGTAACACTAGATTGAGTAAGATTAAACACACAAATCCATTCACCAATATATTAATAACAAAAATCATGATTCATTTTACTTATAATAGTATTACAATTATATTTTTAACTAAGGGTGAAAGCATAAAGATGTGTTGGGGTGACCCTTTGGTGAAATGGTGGGGCTTCTTTCCTGTAGTGCCAACAACCAAGGTTCAAACCTCATGGGGTCGCTCTCTACCATGTCAACAATTGAGATTGGGGGAAACCCTGTGGTGAAATGGTGGGGCTTCTTTCTTGTAGAGCCAACAACCAAGGATCAACCTCATGGGGTTACTCTCTACCATGTCAACAATTGAGAGTGTTTACCCTCAATTTTTTTAGGGGTGAACCTTTGGTAAAATGGTGGGGCTTCTTGCCTATAGTTCCAACAACCAAGGTTCAAACCTCATAGGGTCGCTCTCTACAATGTCAACACTTGAGATTGGGGGAGATGCTATGGTGAAATGGTGGGGCTTCTTGCATGTAGTGCCAACAACCAAGGATCAACCTCATGGGGTTACTCTATACCATGTCAACAATTGAGAGTGTTTACCTTCACTTTTTTTTATATATAATAAGAGGATATGGTGTCGTTGTCAAAAAATTCTACACTATAAAATTTAAGGGCCCTTGTGAATGGTGAATGACAGGATTTAGAGTTCAACATTGACTTGCCAAACGATGACAATACCTCTGTTACAGATAGAAAATCTAAGGTCACTTTGGAGCATTGGACTTTTTCCCCTCCCGCGTAGGTTAGGGCAATAATTGGTGTGAGGGTTACTGTAAAACAAGATTGCTCAGATTTGTTAGTAATTGATGCCTGGGGAATGATGAATTGAGGGCAATATAAAGGTATTCCTAGTGCGACACCTCTCCCGCTGATTGCATCAGCTCTGAAAGCTAGGGTTCCCCATGGTGACTACACATGGAAGGATTGTGGGAACAAAAAGGGGTGAAGGCTCTACCTTCGTGTTGCTGAGGCTAATTTGAATGTGGGGCAACGCCAATTAGATGCACAAGGAAGAAACACTACAAATATCGTTCTTGAAAATTTTGAACCTCCTACATAGAAATGGCCGGCCATTACACAATGAATATGGGAAAAAGCGGATGGGTGGGTGCAAGGAAGGAAGACCCCTTTCCACATTCGATGATCATAGTCTACATTAGAGGCCTTCATCTGGGGAAACAAGGTTTGTAGATCATGCACGGGGTGAGGTCAAGTTGATTCAACCTCTCCAATGTGTGGATATCTCCCACTATAGTGTGCTTTAATGAGGATGTCTATAGTGAGGTAACAGAGAATGAAGAGTATATTGCAATACGGAGTTTGATTGGGAGGTTTAGGGGGTTCTGGCCAAGTTTGGCTACTCTGCACCAGTGGATCACAGACAATTGGCACCCTATCTTGGAGGGAGATGTCAAAATTTATCCTTGCACAAGGGGGTTTTTTGTGGTTCTATTCGATGAAATAAAAGACAAGAATGCAATTTTGTGTGATCATCAATGGAGCAATGAACATCATTTGCTGATGTTGAAACCATGGCATCCATTTTTCAATCCCACTATAGAATTATTTGATGCTACTGCAATCTGGGTAAGGCTTCTAAACCTTCCTTTGCAATTTTGGTTTGGATCGTATTTTGAAGCTATTGGTAACACGCTAGGGAAATTTTTTGGGGGTGGATGAGGGCTCATCAAATTACCTACACACCACCTATACCTGTATTCTGGTGGAATTGGATATTCTAAATAAATTCTAGCAAATATCTCTCTAAAAACTATAGTGGGGCGTTGGAACCAACTTATAGACTATGAGGGTTTTACTTTTCGCTATCGAAGATGCTTTTTAACATAGGTCACATTGCTACCTAATGTGAAAAACTAAGGGTTGATATCCATGCCACTTGGTTGAAGAATGTTTCAATGTAACACTTTGCAGTTGAAAAGGACAGTGATGGGGAAATTGACAGCAACACCCCAACAATGGGAGGTTGTAAGCAAAATGCTTCACCAAGCAAAGCATAACCACACATGGCAACCAAGAAAGGCTCTCCACCTGGGGATAAATATACCCCAATGCAATGCAATGGGACACAAAAAGGAAAAATTGTTGATCCAAAGGGGTCAGTTGAATCCACTCAGGTGGTTCAAGATACTGGTAAGCGGCTAAAATCTTAACCACATTAATGTTAGTGTGGATGGGGTTATTTCCTAAATAGTTATTAGTGAGGACCTATTCACATCGTTAATAAGTTTTCTTAGGATTTAGTTTGATAGGTCGCATTATATAAACTAGTATTTAATGGGACCATATCTCATTAATAGGCATGTAGTTATCTAGGCATTTAATATTTCACTCATGTGCATTTAAATTATGCATTAGTCATTTAATGATTGTAACTAAGGTGGTTATCCAACTACTCTCACCTTGCCTATATAAGGAAGGATCTTGTACATTTGTAAATCATCTCATGAGTTCTATCTCAATACATTCAAGATCATCATTTGACCAAGTTGTCTTCTTGCTCATTCTGCAACACTTTCTTATTCATGTGGATGGTAGTATTTGTGGTTGATCCTTTGAAGTGTGACCAACTTCATTTGGGTTATTGTTCATATTTCCAACATGGTATCAGAGCTTAGTCCATGGGAGATCCATCTCATATTCAGAAGTCAAGCTGGGGAGACTATTGAAGGTTGAATGTTTTCTTCAAGGGCTAGTTGTTTTCATCTAGGAGGCAACTAATTTCTGAGGCACTTTGGGTTAGATTTGACTCCGATGTTGTGTTCATAAGGTTTGAAAACCTAAGGATTTCCTACCCATTTGTCAATATTTTACTCCATCATCTGGAAGCCATTAGAGGTTTTTTGCAACTATATTAGACGGGCATCGTATGGATCATACAAGTTGCAAGAAAAATTTCCTACCCCCTTGTTGCAAAAACAAAAATAAATTCTTTGGTCAGCATCATATAAAATAATTCACATTCTAAGGTAAATTTATTTTTTGGTGATTTTTCAAAAGAATTGAGCAACTATCTTAAATTTGACGGCCAAAAGACCATCACAGAAGCCTCATCATGTCTTAATTAGGCAGTTTTCTTAAAATCACCATAACTTTTGACTCATGTATCAGATTTTTGCAAATGAGATATCATTGGAAATATTATCATATTACAAGTAAACTATCTACTAATTTCTATGAAAAATACATTATGTATACACTATTATTTTCCTACAAAATAAATGAATCAAAACAAAAAAGGAAAAAGAGTATGAATGAACATGGTCGACAGTTTAGGTGTTGTGCACTTTTATGTTTCTATGAAGAGCGTGTGGGTAGAGAAACCAAACTCCATAAGCGTGAATGCATTAACTTATTGCATTGAATGAATTGAATGTCAAATTAACCACGTAAAAGTAGTTTATCAATACCTAAAGAAGATAAGTAATATATAAAAGCTTTAGGGTCATAGGAATTTAGAAATTAGTGTTTTAGAACTTCTCTTCTCCAAATAATTATTGTTGATTTCTAGATGGTCATTGAGTTTCAAATGAGAACTAAATGCTACGTAAAAGCAAGAAGTTGGGTACACGAAGAGGGGAAGTTTCAGCCCAAAAAAATCTCACAGAAAATGCGTACACATTTCTAAAATGTATTTGTTGATGGTGTTTTTATGCAATTTTCAAAACAGGCAGTGCTTAGGTGCACTACATCTCTTGAAAGACAATCTTCCACAATCAAATTGCAGAACACTATCCTAAGGTCTCTAATGTCAGGTCTTGACAGTGCTTGGAATATCTTAGTTGTTTGATGTGATTTGCTGGAATCACAAGGCGGTCTTACGAATGAGTTACAAAGCATGGAAGTTGGGTTTGCAAATGCAGTTTCAAAGTGCTGAAAGTGAATGAACAGTGGTTGTCCACTCAAAATAGCAAAAGGGGGACGAAGCTCCGAAACCACAAAAACTTAACCAAACTTTGACGAAACCTTGGTAATTCATTTAAAAACATCAAACACATCCCAGATCCAAAAAAGGGTGACCCCAAAGTCAAAAATGAGGAAACGGGAGCGACGGGGGTCGATGAATGTTTCCAAACAGCCAAGGAGGAAGGGAATTCTGAAGGAAAAGTTCTGAAACCATCAAAACTTAATAGTAGGTCAATGAAATCTGGGCAGTTTATTTACGTATTTCAAACACATCCCAGATCAAAAAAATGGTGACCCCAAAGTAAAAAAAAATGAGGAAACGAGAGCGACGGGGGTCCACGGATGTTTCCAAATAGCCAAGGAGGAAGGGAATTCCAGAAGGAAAGTTCTGAAACCATCGAAACTTAATGGAATGTTGATGAAACCTTGGCAGTTCATTGAAACACCCTAAACACATCCCAAATCCACCAAAAAGTTGTCCCCAAAGCAAAAAATGAGGAAACCGAACCAACAGGGGTCCACGGATGTTTCTGAAACAACCAAAGCAAGACAAAAGGCAGAAAGGGGATGGGGGACTTTATTTCTCTGCAGATTTGAATACCCCAAGCAGGTGAATTTGAGTAGGGAAATTTGATCGTTTGAAGGCACATGACCAATTTGGGCTTGGAAATAGGGCACGCAAATCAAGACAGGAGCAAAGCAGCCTGTCGAGAGTGAAAAAAAGGGGGTCACTGCCTATGGCAGGGCATGTGTGCAAAACATGCACAACAAATGGCGACTCGCTGGGGAAATGCTCTTGAGCATTTTGATGACAAACTGGAATCACGAACCCAGAATCTCTAGTTTTGACCTTCACGCTAGGGCAAACAAACCAGATGCCCAACCAAAGGATCAAAACCATTAGCCAACCCAACCTTCAGTATGCTGAAAATCCAAGTGTGTGCAATTGCGTTAATTCCCATTCTTCAGTTTCTACAAGAACTCAAGCTCCGTTCAGTTAAGCTACATAGTTTATTCTAACTCCAAAAGCATCTGGGACATTGCCTCACTGCCAGTCAGGCATCCATAGCCCCGACGAGGTTATCGCTATGATTCTCTTGAACATTGCTCTACTGCCAGCCGGGCGTCCATAGCCCCGGTAGAGTTGCTCGGATACCCCTAAAAAGTTGAATTTTCTCTTTCTTTTAATTTTCAATGTTTTCTTTCTTTCTTTCTTTTCTCTTTTCAGCTCTTTTATTTCAACCTACAAGCATTGAAGCTCACGCTCAGGGCTGAGAATCACAGTGGCGCTGGAGTAGACTTTTAGATTTTTCACTTAACTAGACTTCACAAAAGGCCCTATAGTGACCATTGAATTCTTAAGATGTGTACGAGCTATAAGATTTCAGAATACGTCAGAGTCAGACTAAACCAACAACTTATCCTCTTTGAATCAAACACCTAGATCACTTGACACTAACAAAAGACCTTCACCATCCACTCTGAAGACTTGATTAGAGTTTGACAAAGAAATACGTAGAACAACCCCAGGCAATAAGTATGGTTGTTGTGCGCACAAATGTGCCCAGCTAAAATCAAAGGGACCCTGAGCAAAGCAACAACAAAGCAAAAGAAAACAAAAAGCAAACGAAGCAAACAACCTACACAAACCAACTAACCTAAGGAAAGCAGGAAAGCAGAATATTTACAGGAAACCTATACTACTCAAAATGAGCTATGTACAAAGATATTTACAAAGAACTATGTTCAGGTAGGGCAAGCCAACATTAACGTTCATTGGATTTCGTAATGCATGCACAAGAAAATAGGCGATTGTTATCATTCTTAACCATGTTAATTTATCCTTATATTCTGAAAAAAAAAAATTCAATGTTGCAGCACTCAAGTTTTGTCACGTCATCACAAAAAATTAGCAATTGAGGAGGCTCATTGAACCCATGGTTAATCCATAAACATGCTCATTTTCCCTCGTTCCCATAATCAAAATAATAAGTGCAATTATGAGAAATAATAGGGGAAAGGAAGGATAAAACCTGGATGTCGTCACACAGAGGTGGCAGCATTGGATAGTCGAGAGCGAGCATAACATCCTTGATCATTGCATTGGTAGCCTCGGGTGGGTGCGATGGAGGGTGCAACACTTCAGACATTAAGCTGGCATAAGGCTGCGAGGACAGGGCAGCACACAGCTCTTCCAATCCACCAATGGGACCTACAACCCCGGTTGGCAATTCTTCAAAAAGAAATACTTCTCCACATTGATCATCTGCAAACTTGGGATCCACTTGGTTGTTGTCCTCAAGGGGCAGCATGTTGTCTTGTCTCCTTCCACAAGTATCAACCTCCTTTTTATGATGTTCAATGTCATGGGATGATGACATGCATAAATCTGTCTCATTGTAGCTCTTTGGTTGTGAACGAAAATCTGCAAGGATTGAGGCGAAAGGACCCTCAGTTGTAGCCCATGGTTGACCAAGCTTGTCGTATTTGTTGGTAGCCATCAAAACACCTCCACCTTTATCTTCTTCCTTTTGTTGTTCATGTATCTCCTCATGGCGCCCACTTGTTTCCTCCTGGTCACTATCACTGTAAATGGAGAAGGAGCTCCTCTTCTAATCTAGAAACTCTAGTGCATCATTGTTCAAGGGCTCAAGGAGTATGTATTCATCACTACTGTCTTCTGGGATGTGCTCTTCCTTGACATGAGCATTCCTCCGTAGTGCAGCTCCTAATGGAAAGAAGTCGTCAATTGATGGAACCTCATCAATGGGACCAAAGTCTACTGCATAATTTCCCTCCAAAGACTCATCAAAAAGCCCACTGTCCATGGCACATAACTGTTCTTCAAGAGGAAGAACTTCTTGATGACTAGTGGACAGCATTCCCACTTGATCTACTTCATCGCTCGGAAGTCTGAAACTGTATTGTTGTCCTTCTTCTATTGTTGCCCCAACATCCTCTTGAGGACTACCTTCAATTGAGTCACTATTTGATTCGAGCTTTTGGTCTTCTTCTTCGATATGGGCAGCAAGTAGAGGAGGTCGAGCACTTGGCTTCATTGCTTGTTCTTTGACTTTCTTAATGGCTTCTTGGCACAATTCACATGTGAACTCTAAGTGCGATGAATCATGGAGCCTGCACCAATTTGGCAATAGTAGCACCTCCAAATCCACTTGGCATTTCAGCTTTGACCAATCCCTTGCTAATCTAGAGACGAGCTGGTCATATCTTTCTATTGCCCCAAGGCTTTCAGCCTCCTCTTCTTGATTTTCAGCATCTGTGTTGGCTGTCCTAGCATATGCTGCTGCAAATCTCATTGGTTCATCTTCACCTACCAATTGCTCTTCTTCTAGAGTGGAGGACTACCCTTGATTGGTGGAGGGAAGGCCTTCTAAATTAATTCCAATCAGATTTTCACCAAGGCAACTTCCTGTCCTTGTAAAACCTGCCTCTTCCTCTTGGTTTTCAACTTCAATGTTTGTTGCTCCAACATCAACTTGTATCAAATTTCTTGGTTCATCTTTATTTTGCTATCATTTGGATGTTGACAACTCTTCTGCCTCATTGGATAACTTCTCCTCATTGAGAGTTGGCTGCTCCAACTTTTTCAAACAAACCCTAGCTTGAGCGATGATTTTTGTGCATGACGAGCAAGTGAATTCAAAGTGGGGTGCATTGTAAAATCTACACCAACAAGACATTAATATTTCCTCCAATCTTGGTCCATCCTTGCTGCTCAAATTTTCCTGGATCAACTCCTTGAATGCCTTGGCTGCCATGGTTGTCAATTCTTCCTCTAAGTCTGCAAGGGCTAAAGGCTGATATATTTCCCAAAAGGGAATTTCTCCCTGTAAGACCTTCTCAATTCTGTCCAAGAATGTTAGACACCCCAATTCCTTATGCCTGCAAGTGCAATGGATCTGACATCTATCTGCCAACGCAAATTGCTGCAATGACTTCTTTAGTCTCTTGTTCAAATTTGTATGCAGCTGAGTGATGTCAATTTGTGCATGCTGCTCTATTTCAACTCAGCTACTTTTGCCTTCAAAATTTTTTGATTTTTGAATTAAAGAGATCTCCTATCTCAGATTTCTTCCTGAATGTTCCTTTCTCAACTTCCAACTTTCAACTTCATAGCCTCAACATGTCAAGCCCTCCTTCTAGCACCAGTTCTGTTGATGGTGTTTTTATGCACTTTTCAACACAGGCAGTGCGTAGGTGCACTAGCTCTCTTGAAAGACAATCTTCCACAATCAAATTGCAGAACACTATCCCAAGGTCTCTAATGTTAGGTCTTGACAGTGCTTAGAATATCTTAGTTATTTGATGTGATTTGTTGGAATCACAAGGCGGTCTTATGAATGAGTTACAAAGTATGGAAGTTGGGTTTGCAAATGCAGTTTCAAAGTGCTGAAAGTGAATGAACAGTGGTTGTCCACTCAAAATAGCAAAAGGGGGACGAAGCTTCGAAACCACCGAAACTTAACCAAACTTTGACGAAACCTTGGCAGTTCATTTAAACACATCAAACACATCACAGATCCAAAAAAGGGTGACCCCAAAGTCAAAAATGAGGAAACGGGAGCGACGGGGGTCGACGGATGTTGCCAAACAGCCAAGGAGGAAGGGAATTCCAGAGGGAAAGTTCTGAAACCATCAAAACTTAATGGAAGGTCAACAAAACCTGGGCAGTTTATTTACGTATTTCAAACACATTCCAGATCCAAAAAATGGTGACCCCAAAGTAAAAAAAATGAGGAAACGGGAGCGACGGGGGTCCACGGATGTTTCCAAACAGCCAAGGAGGAAGGGAATTCCGGAAGGAAAGTTCTGAAACCATCAAAACTTAACAGAATGTTGACGAAACCTTGGCGGTTCATTAAAACACCCCAAACACATCCCAAATCCACCAAAAAGTTGTCCCCAAAGCAAAAAATGAGGAAACCGGACCGACAGCAGTCTACGGATGTTTCCGAAACAACCAAAGTAAGACAAAAGACAGAAAGGGGATGGGGGACTTTATTTCTCCGCAAATTTGAATACCCCAAGCAGGTGAATTTGAGTAGGAAAATTTGATCGTTTGAAGGCACATGACCAATTTGGGCTTGGAAATGGGGCATGCAAATCAAGACAGGAGCAAAGTAGCCTATCGGGAGCGAAAAAAAGGGGGTCCCTGCCTATGGCAGGGCATGTGTGCAAAACATGCACAACAATATTTATTTTTTAAATAATCAAGAAAATAAAGAACACCTATGTGTTTTGTAACGTGTACACATTTTTTAAAAATGTGTACACATTATTTAAAAATTGAATTCCCAACCCACATGCAACCTTGGTTTTAGGCTTGGGAAAGGGCTGGCAATCCGAGCCTTAGCCTTTGACTTGCAACTAAAAAACTAAGGCAGATTGAAGAAGAATGTCCAACTTTGGCAATATGGTTGATGGACTTTTTTTCCGAATCAATCTATAAAATTAAAACCCATTAGATAATACAATGTCTACTTTCCAAATATATATATTTTATTAATATTGGATTATTTTTTCTATTTTTTAATTAATTTCTAAGCAAACTAGTCCTTAAACTTGAAATATCAGACTTTTTTTGTTTTCTAATTATAACAATTTTTTTGGTTAAGTTTCTTGTAAAAAAAATTATTTGGTATAAAACTTTAAACAATTCTCGACACAATGAAAAAAAAAAGATTCAAAAAATGTTTAGTTTAGGTCCAATTATGTTGTCTGTACATGTTGATTTTTAAAAATAGCAATTAAGGCCAATAAAAGTTTAATAAAAAAATATATTCAACAAAAAATAACAAAAAAAATTCCACATCAATCTTCATGTAGTTATTATGTGTGTGAAATATTGGATCAAATTTTAAATGAAAATCAAACACATATTAATAAAACATTAAATCAAGAAAGCTGAAAAGAAACAGAATATGCAAACCATTATCGCAGCTTTCCCGAAATTGTTTTATCTTCCTCTAACTTCAGCGTTTTGTTGCATCAATATTGCTCTCAGATCAGCAGACCAATGCTCAACAAAATGACAGCTAAAGAACGAGATTTAAAATGCAAACTATGCTAAAATGAGAAGATTGTTGTGATATTGAAACTAATATGAATGCATAAGCTAATTTCCTGTATGAACATAGATATGCGTGGGTGTGAAAAAGTGAGTATATGAAGTGTAACCAAAGCTTGGATATGTGCCAGAATTTATAGAGTTTTCGAATGGATTTGATTGGCTGAATCGATCAACGGTCTGAATTAAGCTTGTTCGAACGGACGGCGGGAGATCTTCGAAAGTGGAAGAGAAATGGAAGGTTTCATTTTTCTTTCAATTTTCATCATTGAGTTTCGAAGGGAAACTTCCATTTCGAAAGATGAGTCAAGAATTTGGAAGGGTGAGTTAGCATGAGTTAGAAATTAAATAAATTAAATTTATTTAATTTGGAAGTGGGGATGAAAATGGAAAACCTCATAATTAAATAAATCATATTTAATTACATTTTAGAAAATAAAATTAGGGTGAGGAAATATTAAATAAAATATTTAATATTTAAATCAATTATGAGATGAAGAATATTTCATTATTCAAATATTCAAAACTATTTAAACTTTAGAATAGAATGATAATCAAATATAAATAAATTATGAAAATTTATTTAATTTAATCAAGCGGAAGATGGAAATGTTAGTGACATTAGATAAATAAATGATGATTAAATTTATTTATATGTAGATGACATTAGAGGAATTAATTAAATAAATCATATTTAATTAATTAACAAGCTTAATCATGACCATTTTTAGACATATACATTTTGCCCCTCTTTGAAGTGATGTGTAAAACACATTGCTTCAAAGAAAAATAAGATTTTTGCCTCTGATGTGCTTTCAATATTTTTGCTGATGATGCCCCCTCGAGAGGTAAATTACGGATGTGAAAGAGAGTGATTTAGCTCACGATAGATAATGAAAAAGAAATGTCTCATTTTGAAAATAAAGTCAATTTTACCCTTGGTTGACCTTTAAAAGGTAAAAAGGTTGAAAAAGACAAGTCATCTGCACTTTTGACTTTGGTGAAAACTGTAGCTCTGAGAGTGACATCACAACATGGAGATTTTGTATCATCGCCACCGATTCGAGAGATCGTGCTGATATCAGAGGCCAGCTGCATATGGACCACTGGTGAGTCGATCTAACCACCTATGCTTTCAAATTTTTCCGTTTGAATCAAAATTTCATGTTTTTCCACGGATTTTAGATTTTAAAATGACGTTTGTGCACATATAGAATAGTTTAGGCGCTTTAAAAAAACAAGCGCGCTTAGAGTAGAAACAAACGCAAATATAGGATATGTTTTAAATGTTTTAGGAAAAACTAGGAATGCTCATCCCATAAAAACTAGCGCGCATATAGGGTAGGATCAAAAATTTTAGGGGTAGAGCGCTTTTAGGGTAAAAAGGCGCGCATATAGGAAAAAAAGCGTATAGGGCAAAAATAGTGGCGCTTAGGTGGAGTAAAGTTGTGCATATGGGAAAACGCACATAGGGGGTCTGTTGAGCGCATCCAGTGAAAACAAGGGCACATACGGGTTTTAGCGCATCCCGTGAAAAGAACGACGCATATGGTAAAATAGACAAAATTGATGTTTTTGATGATAGGAATGTGAAAATGATGACTTATATTGCTTCCTTGGTCAATAGATAGGTAAATTGTCATGTCATCATGTTGATATGGATAGAAATGATAGAATGATCTGATGATTGATTGATAACTTTGCTTCGTACATTTAGAAGACAAAGAATAAATGATTGATAACTTTGCTTTCCATGAATGAAAAACAAAGAGTAATTAATTGATATGAGTTCTGATAAATTTGCTTTCTGTGATAGAAAACAAATAGTGATTGATTGTAGAATAGATTTGATATGATATCCAGCTAGATAGACTTGAGTTGATTTGATTAATAGGACTGATTGTGTGATATGGGTCATTGATTTGATGCATTGATATGAGTCATTGATAAGGGTCACTTGATAGATCACTGATATTGGTCACTAATATAGGTCACTTGATATAGGTCACTGATATAGGTCACTGATAGATGAGTCTAATTTGATGTTGTTTGAATGATTGAATGATTGGTATGATTCTGATGAATTATCCTTGTGATGAAAATAGGAGGTTTTCAAAAACCTCCAAATTAGAGAGCAACACTCAGCAGGATGGGATAGGATCTCTGAGTTGACACTTGCTAACATAGCGTTGATTGACACCTACGGTTTGAGATCCTTGTTGGCGACATTGCTAATTAGGATCAACAGAGGATTGTTGACAGCACTTGCAGAGCGATGGCACTCAGAGCACAATACCTTTCACATGCCGACTGGTGAGGTGACAGTGACTCTTGAGGACATGTACAGGATCTTAGGTATCCCAGTGGTTGGAGCCCTTGTGTATTACGATCACAAGGAGCTAGGAGGCACATATGCTTTAAGGAGGGTGTACGGAGACACACAGATCGCAGGGTACTGGGTACCGTGGACTGATTTTTGAGGATATCCAGCCTTTCCAGTAGTGTTGGGTGCATTCATTGGAGGTCTCCTTTGTCTGGATCACCGAGCAAAGGGATTGTCAGTGGGATGGGGTAGGATTCTAGAGCAGATGTTGCTACAGCCGAGGAGATATGCATGGGGGAGTTGTATGATAGCACATCTCTATCATGATTTGCACTAGGTGGTGTACAGAGGTTCGTCCAGTTTGTCATGTGGGGTTACATTGTTATAGATCTGGGCATGGGAGCATTTTGCTATGATGAGACTAGCATGCCCCAGAGTTAGGCCACCAGGCAAGCCGTATATATATATGTATGCGATGTTCCTTACCCAGCCCAAGCTGGGCATGGTAGATTATTGGAGACGACTGCTGGATGACATGGACGCAGTCGTATGGCGACCATATCTTGATTGCGAGCCATGAGCCACAGATGATATAGAGATGTCATACATATGCATCCCTCGGTTCCTGATAGGGAGGACTCCTTTCATTTTGGAGAGATTTTTGGCATTGCGGGTGCAGAGGTAGTTTGGATTCACACAGGGGATGCCGCAGGGGGTTGCACATTACGCCCAGAGTAGAGATGAGGCCAGATGGGGGCCATGTATTTCTTACCAATAGCGTATACAGAGTTCCAGACCTTAGCATCTGAGGATTGGGATGACAGGCGAGATATTATTGATGCTGGGATGTCTGATGTGTATTCTACATATTTCCACATGCATCCCTTTCCTCGGTTCACAGTCTTGATGAGCCAGCACCGATTTTGGTAGCACCATAGCCAGGTGCAGTGAGATGGGAGGATGTGGTCGACGGCGAGCAGGGAGTGGTTGGAGGAGAGGAGGTGGAGAGCGGGGATGAGGAGGGTTCAAATGATGATGATGGAGATGATGGAGATGATGGCGGGGAGGGGGGACATGTGTTGGGGAGGTCGGGGCCAGATATTCTAAGGGGTGTCCAGATTATGTGGCGGCCAAGGATAGGGATCGAGAGACGAATAGTGATCCGGATGGCGTCCTCCTCTCAGCAGGGACAGATAGCCACACTTCAGGCCCAGGTGCAGACAATGCAGGGATAGCAGGGGCAGTTACAGAGTCAGTTGGTGTAGGCATAGGCTTTTATTGTACAACTTCAGGCGCAGCTGGCACAGGCACCTGCCCCAAGCCCACAGTTAGCCCAGGTGATAGCAGAGAGGGATGCATTCAGATGGAGGGTCGTAGAGGCTGAGGGTGTTGCACAGAGGCTGATGGGCACTGTAGAGAGTGAATCACTGTGAGATGCTATTGTAGAGGGCATGGTGATGGTGAGGGAGGCTGAGTACTATAGGGTTAGATACGAGGAGCTATGTCCTCCAGAGCACAAAGAGCCATACACGCGATCCCATAGCAGGACCAGGAGCAGATCACAGACACATACCCAGAGCAGGGGAGTGATGGGACCTCGGCAGGACCCAGATACAGGCACCAGTGGCAGACCACCTCCCTCTAGCACCATCAGGAGCATCTACCAGCTAGACTTTATGATGTATATTATTTTTGGAGCATGTATATGCCATTTTTGATCATATCTTATGTATTTTGCTTTAGACATTTTAGTTTCATTGGACAGTTGGACATTTGTATCATTTTTTATGAGCGATGATATGCAATGGCGATGATTATTTTGATGTTGATTTGATGTGCATTTATGATGTGATTTATGTGATATGCATTTATTTCTATGTGTTTATGGAGATTTGATGACTAATATGATATGCAGGATGATTTGATTATGATGTTTTATTATGATGATGATGACTTGATGATGTGTACTAATGATGTCATGCAGATGAATTACTTATGAGGTGTATATGGAATGTTTTTTTTTTTTGGATTTTTCAATGTAGATAAAAGATGAAAAATGAATGTTGTGTTCATGATATGCATTATGATATGATGTGATGTGAAATGATATGAGTAGATAGCGTATGATAAAATGTTATGACATGAGATGAGGAATATTGATATGAAATTGAGATGAATAAATAGTGATGTATGATAAAATTATATGTGATGAAATATAATGATTTGTAATAAAATGACATGATAAATGGATTGGGTGTGTAATGATAATGATATGATATGATGAAATGACGATACTGAGATGAAATAAATGATGATAATAATAATAAAATGAGATGATATGAATGAAATGAATGATAATGATAGTGAAATGATATGCTTTGATAATGATAATGAAATGAATGATAGTGATGTAATGAATAATGAGTGAAATGAGATGATAATGAGATGGTAATGACATGAATGAAATGATAAAATATATGTTATAAATAAATAATTAAATGATAATGATAATGAAATAATGAAAGGATGACAATATAATAATAATAAATGGAATGATAATGGGAATGAATGATAAATGAATGAAATGATAATGGAAAATGAATGATAAATGAATGAAATGATTATAATATGGTAATGTAATTATGGGATGATGATAATGAAAAATAAAATGAAATGAATGAAATGACTACAATGGTAATGAAATGTATATGAAACTAGTATAAGTGATAATGGTAATGCGATGATTTAAATGATAATGATAAGGAAGATAAAATGAAATGAATGAAATGACTATAATGGTAATGTGATGTTAAGATGATAATAATGAAATGATGAAATGATAATGATAATGATATGAAGCGGAATTATTAAATGATAATGATAATGAAATAATAATGAATGGCTAATTATATGAAATAAAATGATAAACGATATGGAATGATAATGAAATGATAAATGAAAATGAAATGCAAATGGAAATGCAACTAATATGAAATGATGAAATGATAATGAATGCCATAATGAAATGGTATGAAAGTAATATGAAATGATATGAAATGATAACGAAAGTAATATGAGATAATAATGAAAATGCAATGATGATGAAATGATAATGAAAATGCGATGATGGTGAAATGATATGAAACTAATATAAAATGATAATGAATTATAATGATAATGATAATGCCATGATAAGATGATAATGCAATGAAAATATGTAATGATAAGATGATAATGCTAATGAAAATGCAATGATGAGATGATAATGCTACAAATGTTTGCATTGTCCTCCACAAATAGTCCAAAGAAATATGACAGCCATTGACCTTTCAAAAAAAACTCTTGATGCAAATCTAGTAGGCAGTTATGTACATTGACCTAGAATGAAATGCAACTAAATGAAACCGACCATTTTGTTGAGCCTTTTAGCAAGCCTGCTTAAATCATCATAGAGCGTTTGAAAATGTTGGAAGTGTGTACAAGCATCAGACGGGAGATTAGCACCCATGATGACCTGAGTACAACTTTCATGATTTTTGATATAGCAAGTGAATACAAGCATCTAGGTATAAATTGAACCGAGATGACCTGAGCATTTCTTGCATAAATAGACAAAGACTAACCACCATCTGATGCAAATTTGGAATTGTCATCAATGATAATTTTTGAAAAATCATGTCTCGCGACATATTTGCAACAAATAAATGATTAACCTCAATACAACAGACAAAGAAAAATCATCCTCTTTCATTACCACTCTAGTTCAGTACATCATCGAGTGTGCTCCAGAGAAATGATATTGAAAAATTAAACAACCATTGTTCAAAAATGAAATATTGTGATTCCAAACATTAGTCATATTAGAGATCATCCAGATATGATTCATGATAAGGTATGCAACTAAAAGCTACTGTGATATGGATCAATGATTGGATGTTTGATTTGGTTGCTTTGTTTGCATGATTGGTTTCGATGTCATTGTCCTACTGTTTCGGTAAAATCTAAAAGTTGATTGCCCCCAGTATGCCCCATGTTTTCCCTTGGTATCAACATAACTTGCTGAAAATGAATATGTACAATAATCAAGCCATGGTAAGACGTTATCACTCGAAGTAGATGATGACAGCATGGTGCTGGTGTGGTCCTAAGATGATGGAAAAGATGCATGAGAATGAAGGCTAAAGAGTTAAATACAGAACATGAACTAATAGATGGATATCCCCAAATAGCGTCTGTTTTCCAGATTTTCACTATTTGTTTTTATTGCATTTTTCTTGTCAATAGACTGCCTGTTTGCCAAGTTTTCACTCTATGATTTATTTATTTTTAATTTATTTTTTTGCATTACCGAGATGCCTGTTTGCCAGGTTTTCACCAGAGTAACCATTTTTTAGGACTTTTTCTGATTTTTTGGATTTCTTCAGGTCTTCTTCTGATTTTTTTGAATTTTTTTAGGACTTTCTCTGATTTTTTTGAATTTTTTTTTACGACTTTTTCTGATTTGTTTAGATTTTTTAAGAACTTTTTCTGATTTGTTTGGATTTTTTTCAGAACTTTTTCTAATTTTGATAACTGCCTTAGACATAATAATTTTTCAAGTGCATTCTATTGATAGGTTCATCAAACAGGTCCCCTTCTGGCATTGATAGCTTGTAGGCTCCTGAACCATAGACTGTGATAACCACATAAGGACCTAGCCAATTTGGTTCAAACTTTCCTTTCTTCTCTCTGTCTTACTGATTGTGTGGGTTCTCTTTCAGAACAAGATCACCCACCTGAAAGGTATGTGGCTTTACTTTATGGTTATAGCTACACGACATCATCTGTTGATATTCTTTTAGATGATTAGCTGCTCTTTGTCTCTTTTCATCTAGGAGTTCTATTTCTTGGAGTCAGGAAACTTTGTATTCATCATCTATTGTAAGGCCTTTCAATGACACTCTGAGGGAATCTCAACTTCTAAGGGCAATATGGCCTCTGCTCCATAGACAAGAGTGAATGGTGTTGCTCCTATTGGCATGCGGATACTGGTTCTATAAGCCCATAAGGCAGGATTGAGTTGAACGTGCCAATCCTTCCCTGAAGCATTCACAGTCTTTTTCAAGATTTTCAATATTGTTTTATTTGAGGCCTCTACTTGGCCATTCCCTTGTGGATAGTACGGTGTTGAATATCTATGCTGAATGTGAAATCTCTCACAAAGTTCATCAACATCTTGATTTTTGAATGGACGTCCATTATCTGTAATAATGGAGTTGGGAATGCCATACTGACAAATGATATAGTTGAGTATGAAGGATGATATTTGTTTCCTGGTAACTTTAGTAAGAGGGACCGCCTCAATCCACTTGGTAAAATATTCAGTAGCTGTGATGATGAACTTATGCCCATTTGATGAAGAAGGATGAATCTTGCCCACTAGATCTAACCCCCATTAAGAAAATGGCCAGGTTGGTGTGAATGGTTGAAGTTCTTGTGCAGGAGCATGAATGAGATTCCCATGAATCTGACATTTGGAGCATGTTTTCACAAAAGTGAATGATTCCCTCTGCATTGTAGGCCAGTAGTAACCCATTCTAATCAATTTCTTAGATAAGGTCAGTCCACTTGAATGAGTACCATAGATGCCACCATGAACTTCTTGTAAAGCTTTGTCAGATTCCTCACGTTCAAGACATCAGAGTAAAGTACCATCAAGACCACGGTGATATAGGGTGTCAGCGATAAGAGTGTAGCGAGTGGATTGGTGGATAAAATTGCGTTTTTGGTTACGGGATAAATCAGGTGGTAAGATATCGTCTTTGAGATAGGCATAAATTTTTACGTACCAAGGTGAATCAGATCCTACCAAATGGCAAATGATTTGGCTTTCAGGTGTATCATAGGTAGGTGTAAATGATTGTTCCACCAGAAATTCATAACGATTTTGAGTTTTTGGAAGTTGTAACAATGATGTGATTGTAGCCATGGCGTCAGCTGCTTTATTATCAAGCCTTGGGATTTGTGTGAATTTGATGTCCACAAAATATTTCTTGAAATCATCAACCATCTTTTTATATGGTAATAGTTTCTCATATTTGGTTTGATAATCATTATTGATCTAATAAATGACCAGCTGTGAGTCGCCATACACCTGTAATTCTGTAATTCTCCATTCCAGTGCTATTTTGAGTCCAGTGATTAATGCTTCATATTCGGCTATGTTGTTGGTGCATGGAAACATCAACCTATATGATCGAGGAATGGTATGTCCTTGAGGGGTGACAAAAAGTATGGCTGCCCCCGATCCATGTTGAGTGAAATAACCATCAAAATATAAGGACCATGGTTGTTTAGATTCTGTAGTGAAGACATCAACATCTAGAAATTCAATGTGTAGGGGATGATCTGCTTGTAGTGGTGCTTCAGCTAATTGATCAGCGATAACTTGTCGTTTGATTGCCTTACGATCAACATAATGTATGTCAAACTCACTCAGAATCATTACCCACTTTGCTAACCTTCCTGTTAATGAAGCTTTGCTTAACAAATACTTGAGTGGATCAATCTTTGAAACCAGATTGATTGTATGGGTTAGCATGTAATGTCAAAACTTTTGTGAAGCAAAAACTACTACCAGACAAGCCTTCTCAATAGAAGTGTAGTTGAGCTCATGACTTGTCAATGTTCTACTGATGTAGTAGATTGCACGTTCCTTTCCTGTAGAGTCTTCTTGCACTAGCAGTGCCCCCAAAGATGTTTTTGTTGCGACAATGTATAAGATTAGGGGTTTGTCTGGATTTGGTGGTACGAGAACTGGTGTAGTCATTAAATACTCCTTGATTTCCTGAAATGCCAATTCACATTTGTTATCCCACTTGAAAGGAACATTTTTATGCAATAGATGTGTGAAAGGTAAACTTTTATCAGCTAATTGTGCAATGAACCTCCGTATAGATTGAAGTCATCCTTGCAGTGATCTCAACTGACTAATGTTCTTTGGTGGAGGAATTTCCATAATTGCTTGTACTTTTGTGGGATCTACTTCAATTCCTTTTTCTGAAACAATATACCCCAAGAGTTTTCCAGATTTGACACCAAAAGCACATTTCTTAGGGTTGAGACGAACTTTGAATTTCTCTAGTCTTGCAAATATTTTGGATAATATTTCAAGATGTCCTTCTCTGGTGTATGATTTTTCCAATATGTCATCCACATAATCTTCCATGAAGACATGCATCATTTCATGAAAGATTATAGTCATGGCTCTTTGGTAGGTAGCCCCAGCATTCTTCAGACCAAAAGGCATGACGTTCCAACAATAAGTTCCCCACGGACATGTGAAAGTTGTTTTCTCCCGGTCTTCAGGTGCAATCTTGATTTGGTTGTAGCCAGAAAAACCATCTATTAATGAATACATGGCATGGCCAGCTGTCAGATCAAATATGGTGTCAATGTTTGGTAGTGGGAAGTCATCCTTAGGACATGCTTTGTTAAGATCTCTGAAATCTATGCATATTCTGACAGTTTTATCTGGCTTGGATACAAGAACAATGTTGGAAATCCATTCTGCATAGTTGATTGGTCGTATGAAGCCCACATCAAGGAATTTTCTTAGTTCTTCCTTAACCAATAATGCAACATGAGGGTGCATCTTTTTGAGTTTTTGTTTCACCGGCTTGGCCCCTGGTTTGATTAACAAGTGATGCATGATAAGATCAGGATCAAGACCAGGCATGTCAGCGTAAGACCACACAAAATTGACTTGATTTGCTTTCAAGAATTCCATGAACTCGGGTATTTCTTTCTCTGTCATTGATGCAGCTAACTGTAAAATTCTTGGTTTGTCTGAAGTCTCAAGATTGATAGCATTTGTAGGCTTAATCAAAATAGGAGATCGCTCATGGTAGTGCTCTGGGAGAGTGTCAAGATTCCCATCGTCTAGTTCCTCAAAGAGGTTTTCACCATCGGATACACTCTTTATTTTATCTTTTGTTTGATCTAATACTGCCAGATTCTGGTTTTCACCATTAGATCTTTCTTTTTTGTTTTTACTTTTGCAGCTGGGAGACTTGACACTCTCTTGATCAAAAACTCTATGTCAAAAATCATTGGTGGAACAATCATTTGTATCCTCTGTGGAAAGGAAGTTTACGATAGCTTCATCACTTGGAAACATGGGTATGTCAATAGGTTCAGATGAATCCCAATCAATGAGATCAGGATAAATCAAAGGTATTGGATTGTCAGGTTATGTGAAATCGGCTATGGTTATGGTCATAACTGAGTGGTCCGTAGGATCCGAGGTATGAGGTGGGTCAATGATGATATTTTCCTCATGATATTCTTGTTCGTTTAGATCTGACTCAGTATCACTAGAATCATAGTCGATTTATGGTTCAGATTCTTGTGGTTGGGACCCTGAACCTTGACCTTCAATTAGAGTTGGGGCATACTGGTGTATTACATCAACCTCTTTGTCCGTCCAGAACTCATCATTGTAAATGGTGTCCCATTCATATTTAGCAGAATCTGTGTCAGAATTGTTGTCCAAGAAGTTCTGAATTGTTGTCAAATATGCTTCTTGTGGATCTGAGCCTTCTTGCAATGTGAAGACAGTGCCATGCAGTTGTTTTTCTTTGGAGTGAGTATCATAACCCAATCCAGTTTTCTCTTTTGCAGCAAGTACGCGGAGGTGAATGGGTTCAACTACTCCTTCCTTCCTTTTTTCGCTAGGTCCTTCATCATAACCCATCTTCTGCATGATTGAATATCCTTTTCCATATTTGTCTGTGGGTAATTTGATATTAGAGATTGCTTCATCTTCACCTTTATAGAGCCAGTTTAGAATCTTTGTATCCTCAGGATTTTCCATGGGAAATTTTTCTTTGATGAATTGTCCAATAAATTTTGTGATTGGCTCTATTATTGTTTGCTTTCATGTTGATGCTGCTGATATTTGGTGTTCCCTGATAGACGGTTGTCCATGTGATCGAGGTGATGTAGGTAAATTAGCAAGACAAAGAGAGTATTCTCCAACCCCATGATCTTTAAATTTCATTTTTTTGTCAAAACTATTGGCCAATTGACTGATTCGTGTGTCAATCTTTAGAGAAGTCCTAGCATGAGCTTCTCGATTGTTAGGGACCAAAGTATCTTGACTGGCTTTTATGTTGGCACAAGTTTGGATATTTGAATTATCAGCTGGTATTGTGATTTCCTGTCCATCATAAGGAAACTTGAGACATTGATGATAGGTTGATGGGACAGCTTGCATTTTGTGGATCCAAGGACGACCCAACAAGATGTTATATGCAAGATCATGGTCCAGTACTTGACAGAAAGTATTCTTTATAACAGGGCCCACTCTGATTGGCAGCATGATTAGACCCTTGGATGCTCTTTCTTCATCATCATAAGCTTTTATGGTAATCTTTCTTCTGAAATCAATGGAGTCCTCAGAAAATCCTAAGGCTTTAACTAACTTCATGGTATAGATGGTACAATGATGAATTATGGGGATGAGTTATGGAAACGTCATCTTTTTCAGAGAATGAAAGGCAAGTGGGTGAGGAAAAATGTCCTACCATGCCTTGAAATTGATTCACATCCAGGTCAGTGGATACATTAGTTTCAATGAGGGCTTTTTCGAGAATTTCTTTATGGGCTGGAGAAATCTTCAATAGTTCCAGAATAGAAATTTGAGCGGGCGTTTTCTGAAGTTGGTTGACCAAATCATATTGATGTTGAGGTGGATGTTCAGTGGTTTTTGAAGAGGCGCCTTTTAAAACAACTTTAGCTTGCGCTCTTGTTGTTGCGTTGACTTCTCTATATTCCACCTTCTTGTTGACTTTAATGACATTTACCCGCTCATCATCTGAGTAGAGATGATTGATTATATGATCATCATTGATATGATTCACATTTTTTTCAGAAGACTCACCCTTTTGATAATTGGGCAATGGATTACGAAATGCTTGGTGGTCTGCGTTGGTTTGTTGATTTCCTTCTACTGTAATGATTTCATTGTCAATTAAGTCTTGAATGGCATTCTTCAAGGCTTGGTAGTTGTTTGTGCGATGACCTTTACACGATGATAATCACAATAGTATGCCTCATTCCATGATGGAGGCTTTACACTGGGTTCATAATTTCATTGAGGCGGCAAAGTAATGACATTTTTGGCCATCAACTCTTTGAATGCTGATTCTAAAGATTGTCCCAATGAAGTGAAAGTTCTTCTATTTGAGAAGAATGAAAATCTTTGCGGATTTGAATTCGAGGTGTTCCCTAAGGAATTGTGATTGTTATTGGTTCCTCGGTAACCTTGGTTGTTGGAAATCCCTTGATGGGGAGTAGAGTTTTGATTTGTATTGTTCCTCGGAAGAGGAGGATTATTTTTGTGATTTGCAATCGAGTTAACATTGTTGTTGTGACTATTTGGAGTACTAAGGACAAATGGTTTGGTCGAGGCATGATTTGCATCAACAACACCATCATTCACCATATTTTTGTTGCGAGTCCAGAATTTGGACTTGTCCTGATTATTGTGATGGTTAGATGAGCTAGGATTTTCTTTGTCATGTTTGATTATTCCTCTTTTGACCAAAGCATTTTCGATGGTTATGGCATCTTCAATCATTTTCTCAAAAGAAGGAGGACAATGTAAGTTCAAGTGATAGCTCATTTCTGAATTTAAACTGTTAATGAAAGTAACCATCTTTTCCTTTTCAGGAATAGGACGTGGATATCTGGCAAACATTCTTCTCTATCTCTGAAGAAATGTAATGAAAGATTCACCAGGTTTCTGTGCAACCTTGCAAAGATCTATCATGGTGATCTGGTGTTGTATGTTGTAGGTATATTGTGATATGAATAGGTTGATCAATTCTTCAAATGTCCTGACGGGAGGTGTGATCTTAGATAACCATTCCATAGAGTGTACTCCAAGGCTCCTAGGAAACAGTCGCATCAAGTAAGTATCTTCGTGAGCGAACTCTAATGTCATATTCTCGAAGTCTCTAACATGATCAATTGGATCCCTTTTCCCATTATAGCGATCCAATTTTGGCATTTCACAATGCTTGGGAAAAGGAATCATGTTAAGACTTCTATCGAAAGGATAAGGACAAATGCCCTCGAGAGTGTATTTCTTTGTGGTTGTTCCCCCTTGTAATTCTTTAACTTGTCCTTGAAGTGCCTTGATTTGTTGGGTCAAAGCACTAAGATCAGAAAGGGGTGTCTCTTCAGGTTTATTTTTCATGTTTTCAGTGTCAAAGTCATGAGGCAATTTAGCCCCTTGTTCGGCTAGATAGCGAAAATAATTTTCCTTATCTCGCTGCAAGATCTTTTCAATGGATTTATGGAATTTTGGATCTTGTTCAGCCTCTCTAAGATGTTCCTCATCTTGTTCCTCATCACTATCCACCTGGTTTTTATCTTTGTAATTATGAAAAGGATTTTCTTCTCTATTGTCCATGTTGTTGTTAAAAAGTGGATTTTGATTTATGCTGAAAAGGGGATTACTGCTTTCTCCTTCTTCTTGAGTGTTTTGAATATGACTTTCTTTTTGGATTGTATCCTTCAGTTTATTGTGTTGAGATCTTGTGGAGATAGGCATATGAATTTGAAAATTTCCTCTAGACTTAGATCACGATTTCTGACAAGTGCGATGATGATGATCTGATAAGATGCGGGATCTTATGATAAGATCAAGGATGCTCCTAAATTATTGATTGTGCTTCCAAATGATGAAGGATTTCAAAATCCTATTGGGGAAGTTGAACCAAAAATTAGAAAGTTGTTTTGAAAGTTGCACTCTAAAAGATTTTGATCTTTGTTTTTAAAGAAATTCTCTCGGGATCTTTGAAGAATATGGCTGGGGTGTGAAGGATATTCTATAGAAGGTTGGGGTATGTTGTCAAACTTAAGAGGTTGGTTATGATTATGCCATTGTGATAGAGCTAATCTCTAATAATGAGCTCGAGAATCTAAGGGATCTACATCATATTCATCAGTGAATCCTCTAACAAAATCCCAATATCTGTGAAGAAATCCTCGATAGTGAAGCAAGACTTGTCAACTTTTGTACAAGAATTTTCTCTTTTGTAGTGTTTTCTTGTATCCTAATGGTTTCTTGGGTTTTCTGATTCTTCTAGACAATGATTTATTGGGAAACTTTGTTGACTTCCAATCTCTAAGCATTGGAATGTTATTGGGAATTTTTGTTGAACCAATGGTATGAAAAACTCTTAAGTAGCTTTCAGTTGTTGTTCTTCATGTTCTTTTTGGATGATCTCTTTATCTAAATTAATGTAATGGAAGACACAACAAACATTTTTGAAAACAGTTGTTCTTAAATCCCTATACTAACATGAAGTGTTTGATCAAGAAAATGTTTTTCATAAAATGTTTTCACAGGTTTTGCACATGAAAGACAATTTCAAACAAAATCACTCTTAAATTCTCATGTAGGTCATTCTAGTAACCAACAACCCACATCTTAGAACTGCGTCAACTCACACAGCCATGTCACCCCTGAAGGGGCGCCCATGTTTTTGTCTTTTCCAGGCGTGTACTCAGAGTTACGGAAGTGGATCCGGATCCCCTGAGCAAACGGTCCTTGGAAGTTATATGGTGAGTATCTTGGGGGCAGATTCTTCCCTCCCCTTGCACTGTGATTATTAGAATGTTTGGAAACTGACTCGGCTAGCCACTACACTAGGTTCGTAGTAAGGATTTTCGTTCGGTGTGGCAATAATAAACTCCTTCAAGAGACCTCCCAACCTTTAGAACAAAGGTTTTGGGGATGGTTATCTTGTACACTACCGGCAAAAGAGGGTTTCCCCAAATTTGCTTTAAATTTTATAGTGGGGCGGAATAGCCTGGCTTTGGCTTGAACCCACTTGAGCCGTTCCCATAGGGTGAGTTCTTTTTCCCACTACGGCAGGCTCTCTAAAGGATGTAATTGAAACAATAAAATTGCATGAAAACTAAAAAGGAAAGTTTGGTATTCTGATCACCCAGTTAAGGGGAGAGCATAGACCTATTGCCACATTCAAAGCAAGCAGATGTTCTTTTTAAGTTCCAAATCACAATGATCTAACCTAAGTGAAGATATTGCTTCACCAAAAATAGATTGTTCAATTTTAACTGCAAGATCATTGTTTGGTGACTATCCTAGATTGCTTCATTTTAATCTAGATGTGACTATCCTAGGATTGTTTCATTTTAAAATTTGGAAAAAGAAAAAGAATTCTTTCTGCGGAAGGCATCAGACTTAGAATTTTGTGTTTTTGTTACAGTCTATATGCGCCCAAATAGAAGCTATATGCACCGGAACAGAGGGTAAATGCACTGGAATAGAAACTATATGTGCCTAAACAGTCACTATATGCACCGGAACAGATGCTATATGTGCCTAAACAGAAACTAAATGCATTGCAAGAAAGATTTAAATGCTCTAAAAAAAGTTACTATGTATGCCAAAAGAAAGATTCTATATGTGTGTAAATAGTCACGGGATGTGCCTAAACAGTTACGGGATGCACCTAAACAGTTACGAGATGTGCCTAAATAGTTACGGGATGCGTCTAAACAGTCACGGTATGTGCTTCAAAATCTTGCAAAATAAAAAGTTAAAAATCCTCATATGCGCGTCAAAAAATTTTGAATGCGCCTAAACGCCAAATTTTTCCTGAAAAGTTGATTCCAGAACGCAGAAACTATCAACAGAAACTTGCAAAAAATGTTAAATTCGTGGGTTCGAGCCCCATGGTGGGCGCCATTTTATGTGTGTGTGAAATATTGGATCAGATTTTAAATGAAAATCAAACACATATTAATAAAACATTAAATCAAGAAAGCTGAAAAGAAACAGAATATGCAAACTGTTATCGTAGCTTTCCCAAAATCATTTTATCTTCCTCTAACTTCAGCGTTTTGTTGCATCAATATTGCTCTCAGATCAGCAAACCAATGCTCAACAAAATGACAGCTAAAGAACGAGATTTAAAATGCAAACTATTCTAAAATGAGAAGATTGCTATGATATTGAAACTGATATGAATGCATAAGCTGATTGCCTGTATGAACATAGATATGCGTGGGTGTGCAAAAGTGAGTGCGTGAGTATATGAAGTGTAACCAAAGCTTGGATTTGTGCTAGAATTTATAGAGTTTTCAAATGGATTTGATTGGCTGAATCGATCGACGGTCCGAATTAAGCTTGTTCGAATGGACGGTGGGAGATCTTCGAAAGTGGAAGAGAAGGATGGAAGGTTTCCTTTTTCTTTCAATTTTTGTCATTGAGTTTCGAAGGGAAACTTCCATTTTGAAAGATGAGTCAAGAATTTGGAAGGGTGAGTTAGCATGAGTTAGAAATTAAATAAATTAAATTTATTTAATTTGGAAGTGGAGATGAAAATGGAAACCCTCATAATTAAATAAATCATATTTAATTACGTTTTAGAAAATAAAATTAGGGTGAGGAAATATTAAATAAAATATTTAATATTTAAATCGATTATGGGATGGAGAATATTCCATTATTCAAATATTCAAAAATATTTAAACTTTAGAATAGAATGATAATCAAATATAAATAAATTATGAAAATTTATTTAATTTAATCAAACAGAAGATGGAAATGTTAGTAATTAAATAAAAATATTTATTTAATTAAGGTAGAAGAATTAGAAAATGAACGATATAAATAAATTATTAAATTTATTTATATGTAGATGACATTAGAGGAATTAATTAAATAAATCATATTTAATTAATTAACAAGCTTAATCATGACCATTTTTAGACGTATACAGTTATCTCTCTTTTCCCAAAAGGAATTAGCAAAATACTTTTATTTGGGTCAAAAAGTGGTGTACACGTGCTTAGTATGGTAAAAAAATAGGGACTTTTAAAAAGTGGTTTTTATAGATCCCTATATAAAAATTTAATTTCCATAATCTGGGTATTTGAATAATTTACATATTTGGAAAGTAGATTCAAAATGATAAATTTCATATTCCTGACTTTTTCTAAGATTCATTGTGTAAGTGCCTCAAATTTTCAGTCCAAGTGTGACAAATTCTGAAAAACAGCAAAAACACTTCCACCTTTTGAGCTTTTTGTGTAGCCAACTTCTTGCATCATCCCTGCTATACAATCCTCCTAGATTTCATTTGAATCCTTTGAGTAAATAATAATTAAATAAGGGTATCAATCAAATAAATCTATTCCCAACTCAACAATTAACTATGTTAAATAACTCACTAAGTTAGCGACATATTTCTCAAAGCTTTATTTCTCGTCCAATTCATTAAGGATGTAAATGGTCTTTGATTCCAATTCATTTAGGATGTGTGATGTTTGAATCCAATTCATTTTTCTCCCTTTATTCAACATTTAATATTTTATCAGCCCCATTGAATAGAAAGTGCCAATCGGTGCACCACAAAGATTCTTTTTCAATAGTAAAGGAGTTGGTTATTCAATAAGGTACACTAGGATAAAAGTAGTTTTTGTACAAAACATGGCACATCACCTAACTCCTAATGATACATACTTACATATTAAAAAGCATGAATAAATCTACAATGCAATGCAAGGATGTAAGGTATGGTGAAATATAAAATAAACCTATTTGATAGCTAAAAGGTACCATGATTCCAAAATCTATATATAAAAGGTTTCAAAACCTTGACATGGGGATATAGACTATGGAGTGACAAAGAAATGACTCATCAACCTCCTATGCATCTACACATTACCAAATCCTAACAACATATATGGAAGACATGAGTCATGGCTTGGAGGAAATGAGGGTTTCAATCAAAATTTAAATGTTTAGCTCTCATAAACCATACTCACATTTGAATAACACAACCAACTATTTTGGATGAGGCAATAGTGCTAACCTAAGAAACAAAACACATAAATCTCACATTGTATTCATGGCATTATTCAAAGAACTTAAACAACTATTTTCCAAGGGAATGACTCACTAATAGCTACCTATATCTCTTATTCAAAACAAAAAAAGGTGATATGAATTAGGTTTAAAACCATAGGTAAGATCTTATTTGTATAATATGTATCAAAATTTTGAAAGTCTTACAAAAATTATCTAATGAAAAAACTCTTTAATATTGAAGGAATCTATAGTTAGGTTTTCAATAGAGAATCTAAGTGTGACTAAGGATAGTTTTATATTCTATTCTTGATATATAGCTGATATTAGAGGATAGTTCATTCATCATTAAGATAACTAGACAATATAAATAAATTGTATGGTTTCACAAGGAAGCAATTGAGTTTCACAATTGGAAAAATTAAGCTATGGCTAGCTCCAACACACTTCAATGTATAGAAATTAAAATATCTAGTTATTCTAATAAAATGGAGCTACTACACAAGTTCAATTTGTTTTGTTGTGGCATAAGTAGGGAAAAACACTAGCTTGGTTAAAAATATAACTTTGTAACACTAGATTGAGTAATATTAACCACACAAATCCATTCAATAATATCTTAATAATAAAATCATGATTATTTTTAGTTATAGTAGTATTACAATTGTATTCTTAATTAAGAGTGGAAGCATAAAGATGTGTCTCTCTTGCAAACTTGAACAATTATTTTTTTTTCAAAGCATATCATCTTTGATTAAAGGTCCTTTGATTGAAGCCCCTTCTGAAAATCACATTGAAAGTAAATTCAATTAAAGGTTAAGATTCAATTATATATATATATTGTGGTTGTGGCAAATCCCACCTCATCATTGTATATTTATTAAGTACCTTCAATAAAATATCCTTTAATAGATAGTTTGTAAACTAAAGGTTGTTTTGTCTTGATTGAGTAGTATTAATTTCCCACTTAAGCACATTAAATGATTTCATTAGAAATAATCTTCCATTTTAAAAATTTCTAAACACTTTTCTTGCTATTGTTAAGATGAGATATATAATTTTTAAAATGTTGACTTGTATGTCCCACTTAGGTCAAAAAGTGGGACACACATCTATGCTTCCAACATGCACTCCTATCCATACAATTCAGGATCAAATTTTATCCCTAGTTGCCCCTTTTTTTTCTCATTCTAGATCTATGTCCATTTCAATAAATTTTTGTTTTCATTTGTGTAATTAATTGCATTTTAAAATTCAAGGTTTATGTTAAATATGTTAATTAAATCACATATAAAATATGCCCTCTTTGCAGCAAAGGAACCAAACCCTAGAAAATTAGCTCTCCTTTGAGGTACTTATCCAATCATCAAACCCTAGTTGGTTTTTGTTTTAATGTTAAGCCAAAGAGGAAAGCTAGATCTAGGTTGACTTGTTCGATCTTAGATCTCTTTCCCACTTAGCATATTAGTGAAGCCAACATATCTTACACATAATTCTTTTAATTTTATAACATAAATTTTGTAATATGATCAAGAATTAGTTGTGTGAATATCTTGTTATTGATATGCATTCATTTCATTTTCAAAATTAAGAATTTCCACTCTTTCTTCATTAAACACTACACACCTTGGTGAATTCAATTTAGATTATATTTGTAAAATATTTTAATTCAGTTGCATAGTTTCAGATCTGATTTTTCCTTGTCTAGGGCATTAGATCTAAATTATTTCATTTTTCATTGGAAAATTATGTATATTTACTTTAGTAAAATAAAGCATTTAAACACTTATTTTCCTTTCAAGAACATAAACCTAAAACACCTTCTTCTACCATTTCATTGGAATACTCATCTTATCAGTTCACTTTACCCTACCTTATGCCTCATGGGAGCACTCATGTGTGAACATAATTTTATCTATTAGCTCCTTTGAATTCTTAAAACCCCTAATTAATTCTTTCATGTGCCTATTATCATAAAATTAGGGCATATTTATTTCATGGACTTTTCCATACTTTAGACTTGTGTTTTAAAGTAAAAAGAGCCTAGAGAAATTGCTTTAACTATGCTTGATTTGAAACCTTAAATATCTATAATTCTAGACTAGGGTGCCCGACACTCCTATCCTATCAATTTGGCTTCATTCTTTTTTTGTAAAATCCCAATTTGTAATCTCAACTCAAATATGATTTCTCTTTCTAAGAGTTTTTCTTGAAACTTTGAAAAAAAATTGTACATTACTAGTTGACCCTAAACTATCTGCTTGGCTCTCCCAACCTTCTTGGACCTCCCTTGGGGGTAAAATACAAAAAAAAAATTGTGCCTAATCTTTGTTCCTGGTAAGGATGATGATAAGGATGATATTCCCCCTCGAGAGATTAATGAAAAAAGTTGTGACAAGATTAATCTCTCGATAGATGATGAGGAGAAAATTTGATAATTGATATTGCACGAGTGATTAAGCAAAAATGTACATTTGATGAAAATGCAAAGTTGATGGGTGTAACTGAATAATTGATGTAAATGTTGAGTATAGCCGGGTTGATAAGTTGATTAAGCTAATTGAGGTGATTAAGCTGATTGAGATTGATGCTAACACAAAACAATGATTGATAGAATGATTGAGTGATAAGTGAGAAAATTGATTGATTTTATATTTGGAATAAAAGATAGGTATCAATTAGATAAACCAATTAATCATTCCTTGAAATAACAAACATGAATAAAATGAAATAATGAAGGAAATGGATGATGGAAGAAATGATAGATGAGAAAGAGATATGAATGAAATGAAGGTGATGAAGCTTTTTGTGCTTTATAGAGTTCTTTTATCATCATAGAGCTTAATATTTTGCAAATTAGTATAAGCGTCTAGATAACATGGACATCTAGACGTCTTGAATACTATTTGTGTTTTTATTTAGCAATGAAGTATAAGCATCTAGGGATAAGGACCTTAGATGACTTGAATACTTATTGCATGGAAGACACTATTAGACAAGGAATGCTCTCATCTATAGTAGACTCATAGGTCCTTGATGATTTTAGATAACCATTTCTTAAGACAAGTCATCATGTGAATAAGAAACAATCCACAAACAACAAACAAGTGAACATGCCCCATCTTCGCCTCTCTAGTCCAAGAAATCCTTGAGAAGCTAAAAGACATTCCATCAAAGATAAAAATAATAAAATGTCCTAAAAAAATCCATAAAAATCATAAAATTTCCTAGACAAATCCATAAAAGTCATAAAATGTCCTTAAAAAAATCCATAAAAAATCCATAATACCAAATTACCTTCACAAGATGTTTCCTTTCACCACTTTACCCTCTCCCAAAATTTGTCCTTAACCTCCTTCTACATCAACAAATCCATAAACATTATCTTCCCATGATGAAAATGAAGGCTCTTTAGCTTTCATCCCTCGTGTGGTAAGAATATAATAATGATCCTCCTCTTCCTAACACATCAATAGCTAAAATGGATCTGCATTCTTCCAAAAGAAATGGTTCTTCTCATTCAATATTGCTAGTCCTCTTTTCTCAAATAATAATATAGATAGGAGTTATCCTCCTCCATCTTAGTAGGAAAAAAATTATGGGATTAGATTTAAAATTCTTTCTAAACTTAGATATAAGGAAAACATATAGCAAGGACTTAAGGATCATGAGAATCTTAAACTATACCTTACTAAAAGGGGTTTAGGCTCCCCCTTCTCTTTCATCTACATCTCATTCTGCATCATCTAATGTATTTATGGCCTCCTATGGTGAGCATGAAAAATTATTCAGAAGAGAAATAAATGCCTCCTACTACTTATCCTCTTGTAAAGGGAGGTAAGTGAAAAAAGATGGGGGGCCAACAAGGGGTCTTAAATGGCCACTATTTTTCTAAAATTAGGAAATACTAACCTTGGATGTGAAATTGATGATAGTTACACCCAAAATTTTTACATACAATGAAAACAAGGATAATAGTGGTATGAGTCTACTTTCTAAACTACTTTTTTTTAAATGGTGGAGATTAAGGGGTTCAAAAGAGGAAGCCACAAAAATTGGTGATGTTTTTGTCAAAAAAACACAACATAGCGACTTTTGTGACTCCCTCAAAAGGTTAACTTTTTTTTAGTATTTTTAAAATTGCTTTAGTGAGAAATTAGCTAACAACATGTAGTTTATTCTTGATTTTTCTTATTAGTATAGGTAGGAGTAGAGGAAATTATTGTGGGAGTAGGAATTTGAATTCCTCCTTGGCTTGTGACATTGTTCGAAGCTAAATGACAACTATTGGTTGAGGTAAGACATTTCCCAAGAATCTGAACTATTTTATGTGCACGCTCTATTCCATCTTCACTTTCAATCATGCAATGAAAGTTATCTATAAGAGGGATAGTAGTGGTTGAAATATTTTCATTTTGCACTTGATGTTGTAGGTTTGCTAATTCTTCATGAATTTGAATTATGTTTTCTTGTGGAACATTAGAAACCATTGTTTCAACATGTGTCACACTACTTGAAGGCAAAGAGTTGTTATATGGTCCATACCTAGTGTACTAGTGTCAATACTAGGAGAGAAAGAGCTAGAAAAATCAAGATCCATGATGATTGTGCTATCGTGGGATGACATGAGTCTGGAACTTAGTATTAGCAATAGGACACCAAATACTCATGCAAGGCCTACTAAATGCAAGATAAATGTAAATGCAATATAAGCGAAGAACAATGAAATGATTATGACATAAATTCTGTAAACCAAAACAAAAAGTTATAAACAACAAAAAAAGCTCAGAAGTAGTGTTTTAAATTATGGAAAAATTAATGCAGAATCTACACTGGGAGTAAATCGCTCAGATGGGTGTATGAGTCCTAGTGAGATTTTTTTTTCAAAATTCTCAGAAAAAATCAATTGATTTTTATGCTTTTTAGTTTGTATGATCTATAACTTAAGTGAAAATGTAGATTTTATATTATTTTTAATGATTTGAGATGCAAAAATGTAACCTGTATGCACTTTCACTAATGAAAAACTAGAAACCCTAGAATTCCAATTAACTAATGCAAACCCTAATGCAATGTTAATGCAAGCAAGATCTAGGATTATGATGCATTCCAAATCAGAATAATGATGTTCTAAATGCAAGTTCACCAAAATGAAAGGTTTTATTTTTTATGCTATTCTCTATGCTAGGGAGATAGAAGAACAAAACTCCAACACTCTCATTCAAGAACAAACCCTAGAGATCTCAAACTCAAGTGTGCAAAGGAGAAAGAGATCTTGCAATAGGGTTTTTCTAGGGACAGATTGTAAACTAATGAGGGGTTCACCACTAAGCTAGGGCTTGGAAAGACAAATGAAATGCAAATCAAAATGCTTAAACCTATTATGATGCAATATTTCACTAAATGACCTAAAAATGCATGAAAAACATAATAACAAGTTGTAAGATGAAATGTGTGCACCTAGACATTTGAAGAGGACTTAATAGAGGTTTGAATTGCTTAAAATGATGACTTTAATGCTGACTAGGAATCATACACCAAGATGGGTGAATTAGTCCTAGATCTAGATTTCTGTACAGAAACAAGAATCTAGCAAAATGGTGTCTAAATCTACAAAAACTTGAAAAATGACCTAAACTGGGACTCATAGTCCAAAATTGGCATATCAATCTAGTTAGGATTGTTTGAATCTACTCTGCACTTCCTGATTGATTTATGGATCTAAAACCCTAATTTATAGCCTGTAGAAGTCTTCCAAGTATCTCCAATGCAAGGTGACAAATATGATAATTTTAGACACTTTGAAAACTTTCTCCAAAATTTCTCTTCAATGTTCCTTCAACCTAAACCTACAAATCACACACTAAAGAGAGGGGAAAATGTTGTTTTGTTAGTGAATAAAGGTTTTCCTTGGTCAAACACCATTTTGGTAATCAAACCTTGAAATAAAATGAAATAGGAATGGAGAATGATGAATGAATAAAATATGATGTTGCAACTCACCAAATGCTAGAAATAAGAGGCTGCAAACATGTATGATATGGTTCCAATGGATGCAGATCTTTACTCTTTCATGAATGTGATAGATCTTGAGTGAAATGCTAGGTTGAATCATGAAACCCTACATCACAATTATTAGCTCCAAAATAAACATGATGCATGAATACTTTGGCATGATGCTTGATGCTTGAATAATGCTCTAAAATGCTTGATAATTTTCCCTTGAATGCTCTTGTAAACTCAAACTTGCTATAAGGATGAATACTTGAATGCTTGGGGTGAAAATGAGTGAAAGAAACTTGTATTTATACTTAATTATGAAAAAATTCCCGAAATTACAACACTACAAGTTGCATCAGATCTAGGAGGATAAAATACCACCAAGAATTTGGATTAAATTTAATTTTGGGCCATGCGGGACTCATATGCCCAAGGTGGCATATGAGTCCCATTAGGCATAATTTATGGAACCAAATGCAAAAATGCTAAGAAAGGTGTAAAACCAGGATCCAAACCCAAAACCCTAGGTGGGACTCATACGCCCAAGGTGGTTGTTGATGGTGTTTTTATCCACTTTTCAACACAGGCAATGCGTAGGTGCACTACCTCTCTTGAAAGACAATCTTCCACAATCAGATTGCAGAACACTATCCCAAGGTCTCTAATGTCAGGTCTTGACAGTGCTTGGAATATCTCAGTTGTTTGATGCGATTTGCTGGAATCACAAGGCGGTCTTATGGATGAGTTACAAAGCATGGAAGTTGTGTTTGCAAATGCAGTTTCAAAGTGCTGAAAGTGAATGAATAGTGGCTGTCCACTCAAAATAGCAAGTTGAAACTCATCAAATTCATCTGATTTAGCTTCATGGTGATGCTTTGGATCCTACTCTAACCAAGGATTAAAAAAAATAGCAAAAGGAGAAGGGTTAAGAAAGCTATTCTAATCCTAAGCTATGAATGAACAGTAACAATGGTGGCTGCTAAAGTAGAAAGGCTTCCTAAACTGGGTTTTGCTTGGCCAACAGAAACCTACAGTTGCAAAAAACCAGTGCAATCTTCTAAGGACTGCAGATTTTCAAAGTGCACATGCACATCATGCACATGTAATTGAACTAAGTTGCAGCAATGAAGTAATGAGCTCAAACTAGCTTTGCAAAGTGACTCATCATCAATGAACCACAAAAAGCATGAGCTGGAAATCCATCAAATACTAAAACAACAAACACCATCACCACTCCCATTCAAGAAACTAACACTAAAGCTAGCATGGAAGGTGAACCATGCATAGATAAAGAGAAAACTCAAAAGGAACACCCATAAATCATGTAATGTTTCTTTCTATTGCTGAAAAATGTCTTTACATCAATTCTCCAACCCTTACAAATGAGGGGCAAGCCCCTATTTATAGTTTTCCAAAGCCCAAATGAATGGCTAGGATTCAATTTGCAATGAATGGTCCAGATTGGATTTACAATAGGGTTTCACCTACCCCACAATATTCAACAATTAATATACATTCCTTGTCTTTTCCCTGTTTTGTCATCTAGTGATAGTCACTGTAGCAATTTTGTCATTTAGCTGATTTCCCTTTTCACTGTAGCTAAAACTGCCTGAAAGTTGTCTTTTTCTAGATGTGCTTGTAGTGTTCTTCCTTTGATCAAACAAGTCCGTCGACAATTGGCATCAATGGAATGGTGGCCCCTAATTCAGGCAGAAAGCTCCTTAGAAATTATCATCATCTGGAAAAAGGGGTAGGACAACTCCCTCAATGGACCTCTTCGATAGACCTACGGAAGGCTTCTTGACTCCTGCAAACACGAAGTGTCGTAAGTGCATTTATACATGAGTTAAGGAAAATGTCAATAAAACCTACAAATTCCCTATTAGATCTATCCATGCATCATCAAAATATCTTGATATTCATATTTGGAGCTCATTTGGACCATAAACATTAATGCATGCTTCAAGAGTGTGAGCACCAGAGGGCAGAAAGACGGCGGAAGAAAGCCAGAAGGCAGACAACGGATGGAAGCCAAAACAGCCGGGAAGAAGGCAGGCTCCCAGATGTTCAAAACAACTGGGAAGGAGGTAGGCTCCCGGATGTTCAAAACAGCCGGGAAGAAGGCGAGCTCCTGGATGTTCAAAACATCCAGGAAGGAGGCAGGCTCCCGGATGTTCAAAACAGCCGAGAAGGAGGCAGACTCCCGGATGTTCAAAACAATCGGGAAGGAGGCAGGCTCCCGGATATTCAAAATAGCTAGGAAAAAGGAGGCTCCTAGATGTTCAAAATAGCCAAAGAGGGACGGACTCCCGGAAATGGCCATGGAGGACCCGGGTTCCAGAGGTCGGAAGGGAGGCAGTCGTCGGATGTTCCAAAATGGCGACGGAGAGGCAGAACCCCAGAAATGGCCACGGAGGGGCCGGGCTCCGGAGGCCGGGAAGGAGGCAGCCATAGGATGTTCCAAAATGGCGACGGAGAGGCGAAACCTCAGAAACGACCATGGAGGGGCCGGGCTCTAGAGGCCGGGAAGGAGGCAGCCGTTGGATGATCCAAAATGACGACGAAGAGGCGGAACCCCAGAAATGGCCACGGAGGGGCCGAGCTCTAGAGGCTGAGAAGGAGGAAGCCGTCGGATGATCCAAAATGGCGACGGAGAGGTGGAACCCTAGAAACGGACACGGAGGGGCCGGGCTCAGGAGGCCAGGAAGGAGGAAGCCGTTGGATGTTCCAAAACGGCGACAGAGAGGCGGAAACCCGAAAACTGCCACGGAGGGGCTGAGCTCTAGAGGCCGGGAAGGAGGCAGCCGTCGGATGTTCCAAAATGGCCACAGAGAGGCAGAACCCCGGAAATGGCCACGGAGGGGATGGGCTCCGGAGGCCGGGAAGGAGGCAACCGTCGGATGTTCCAAAACGGCAGAAGGGGACAAGGCTCGAAACCACCTGAAAGTAAACCAAACTTTGAAACCTGGCAGTTCATTTAATGCTTCAAACACACACATAGATCCAAAAAGGGTGACCCCAAAGTCAAAAATGAGGAAACGGGAGCGACGGGGGTCCACGGATGTTTCCAAACAGCCAAGGAGGAAGGGAATTTGAGGGAAAGTTTCGAAACCATCGAAACTCAACCAAACTTTGACGAAACCTTGGCAGTTCATTTACGTACTTCAAACACATCCTAGATCCAAAAAAGGGTGACCCCAAAGCTAAAAATAGGGAAACGGGAGTGACGGGCGTCCACAGATGTTTCTGAAATAGCCAAAGCAAGACAAAAGGTAGAAAGGGGATGGGGGATTTTATTTCTCTACAGATTTGAATACCCCAAGTAGGTGAATTTGGGTAGGGGAATTTGATCGTTTGAAGGCACATGACCAATTTGGGCTTGGAAATGGGGCACATAAAACAAGACAGGAGCAAAGTAGCCTGTCGGGAGCAAAAAAAGGGGGTCCCTGCCTACGGCGGGGCGTGTGTGCAAAACATGCACAACAAATGGCGACTCGCTGGGGAAATGCTCTTGAGCATTTTGATGACAAACTGGAATCACGAACCCAGAATCTCTGGTTCCGACCTTCACGCTAGGGAAAACAAACCAGATGCCCAACCAAAGGATCAAAACCATTAGCCAACCCAACCTTCAGTATGCTAAAAATCCAAGTGTGTGCAATTGCATTAATTCCCATTCTTCAGTTGCTACAAGAACCCAAGCTCCGTCAAGTTAAGCTACATAGTTTATTCTAACTCCAAAAGCATCTGGGACATTGCCTCGCTGCCAATCAGGCATCCATAGCCCCGACGAGGTTATCGTTGTAATTCTCTTGAACATTGCTCTACTGCCAGCCGGGTGTCCATAGCCCCGGTAGAGTTGCTCGGATACCCCTGAAAAGTTGAATTTTCTCTTTCTTTTAATTTTCAATGTTTTATTTCTTTCTTTCTTTTCTCTTTTCAGCTCGTTTATTTCAACCCGCAAGCATTGAAACTCACGCTCAGGGCTGAGAATCACAGTGGGGCTGGAGCAGAATTTCAGATTTTTCATTTTACTAGACTTCACAAAAGGCCCTATAGTGACCGTCTAATTCTTAAGATGTGTAAGAGCTATAAGATTTCAGAATATGTCAAAGTCAGACTAAACCAACAACTTATCCTCTTTGAATTAAACACCCAGATCGCTTGACACTAACAAAATACCTTCACCATCCACTCTGAAGACTTAATTAGAGTTTGAAAAATAAATACATAGAACAACCCCAGGCAATAAGTATGGTTGTTGTGCGCACAAATGTTCCCAACTAAAAGCAAAGGGACCCCAAGCAAAGCAGCAACAAAGTGAAAGCAGACGAAAGGAAAACAACCTACAAAGCGAGCAACCTACACACACCAACTAACCTAAGGAAAGTAGGAAAGCAGAGTATTTATAGGAAACCTATACTACTAAAAAATGAGCTATGTACAAAGATATTTACAAAGCACTATGTTCAGGCACGACAAACCAACATTAACATTCATTGGATTTCGTAATGCATGCACGAGCAAACATGAAATCGTTATCATTCTTAACCATGCAAACTTGTCTTTATATTCTGAAGAAAGAAATTCAATGTTGTAGCACTCAAGTTCAATCACGTCATCATGAAAAATCAGCAATTGAGGAGGCTCGCCAAACCCATGGTTAATCCATAAACATGTTCATTTTCCCTCATTCCCATAATCAAAATAATAAGTGCAATTATGAGAAATAATTGGGTCAAGGAAGGATAAAACCTAGATGTCGTCACACAGAGGTGGCAGCGTTAGACAGTCGAGAGCAAGCACAACATCCTTGGTCGTTGCATTGGCAGCCTCGGGCGGGCACGGTGGAGGGTGCAACACTTCAGACATTAAGCTAGCATAAGGTTGGGAGGATGGGGCAGCAAACAACTCTTCCAATCCACCAATGGGATTCACAACCTCCACTGGTTGTTCCTCGAGGAAGTACACCTCATCTGCCTAGGTTTTTGTTGCCCAAACCTCTTCTTGATTGTTGTCTTCAAGGGGCAGCATGCTGTCCCATCTGCTTTCCCAAGTGCCAACCTTATTTTCATGATGTTCAGTGTCATGGGACAATGACATATGCGAATCTATCCTAGTGCATCCATGTGAATATGAGGGAGGATTAGCAGTGATCATGGCGGAAGGGATCCAAGTTACATTTCGTAGTTGGTCAAGTTCTTCATCTCTGTTAGTAGCTATCTCAGCACCTCAACCTTTTTCTTCTTTTTTTTGTTGTTCATGCATTTCATCATGATGTTCACTCATTTCCTCTTGCTCACTATCACTGTAAATGGAGAAGGAGCTCCTCTCCCAATCTGGAAACTCTAGTTCATCACTATTTGGGGGTTCAAGGAGTATGTATTCATTGCTATTGTCTTCTGGGATGTGCTCTTTCTCAACATGAGCATACCTCCGTAGTGCAGCTCCTAATGGAAAGAAGTCATCAATTGATGGAACCTCATCAAGGGGACCAAAGTCTACTGCATAATTTCCCTCCAAAGACTCGCCAAAAAGCTCACCATCCATGGCACATAACTATTCTTCAAGAGGAAGAACTTCTTGATGATTGGTGGACAACATTCCCACTTGATCTACTTCATCACTCGAAAGTTTGAAACTGTATTGTTGTCATTCCTCTATTGCTGCCCCAACATCCTCTTGAGGACTACCCTCAACTGAGTCATTAGTTGATTCAGGCTTTTGGTCTTCTTCTTCGATATGGGCAGCAAGTAGAGGAGGTCGAGCACTTGGCTTCATTGCTTGTTCTTTGACTTTCTCAATGGCTTCTTGGCACAGTTCACATGTGAACTCTGAGTTCGATGAATCATGGAGCCTGCACCAATTTGGCAATAGTAGCACCTCCAAATCGACTTGGTATTTCAGCTCTGACCAATCCCTTGCTAATCTGGAGACGAGTTGGTCATATCTTTCTGCTACTGGGTCCTCATCATCATTTGGGAAGGAAGGTGAATAGTAGACAACTATGGCAAGTGGTTGTTCCCACTCCTCCAAATCTACATTTTCAGATGCTTGATCATTGTCATTATAGATGGAGAGGTCTTCCAATCTAATTTTTCTTATGCATTTACCATCTCCTTCTGCTGCCCCAAGGCTTTTAGCCTCCTCTTCTTCCTAATCTTCAGCATCTTCATTGGCTGTCCCAGCATGCACGGCTGCAAACTTCATTGGTTCATCGTCACCTACCAATTGCTCTTCTTCTAGAGTGGAGGACTACCCTTGATTGGTGGAGGGTAGGCCCTCTAAATTAATTTCAATCAGATTTTCACCAAGGCACCTTGCTGTCCTAGTGAAATCTATCTCTTCCTCCTGATTTTCAACTTCAATGTCTACTGCTCCAACATCAACTTGTATCGAGTTTCTTGGTTCATCATCAATGTGTTGTCCTCTAGATTCTGACAGCTGTTTTGCCTCATGGGATAACTTCTCTTCATTGGGAGTTGGCTGCTCCAACTTGTTCGAACAACCCTTGGCTTGAGCAATGATGTTGTCACATGATGAGCAAGTGAATTCAGAGTGGGGTGCTTTGTGAAATCTACACCAACTTGACATCAATATTTCCTCCAATCTTGGTCCATCCTTACTGCTCAAATGTTCCTGGATTAGCTCCTTGAATGCCTTGGCTGCCATGGTTGTCAATTCTTCCTCCGAGTCTACAAGGGCTAAAGGCTGATATATTTCCCAAAATGGAATTTCTCCCTACAAGACCTTCTCAATTATGTCCAACAATGTTAAACACCCCAATTCACTATGCCTGCAAGTGTAATGGATCTGACATCTATCCGCCAATGCGAATTTCTCCAATGGCTTCTTCAGTCTCTTATTCAAATTTGCATGCAGCTGAGTGATGTCAATTTGTGCATGCTGCTCCATTTCGACTCAGCATCTTTTGCCTTCAAAATTTTCTGATTTTTAGCATTGAAAGAGATCTCCCTATCTCAAATTTCTTCTTTGCAAGTGCTCCTTCCGATTTCCAACTTTCAGTTTTTTATTCCCAATGTGTCAGCCCTCCTTCTAGCGCAAGTTCTGTTGATGGTGTTTGTATGCACTTTTCAACACAGGCAATGCATAGGTGCACTACCTCTCTTGAAAGACAATCTTCCACAATCAGATTGCAGAACACTATCCCAAGGTCTCTAATGTCAGGTCTTGACAGTGCTTGGAATATCTCGGTTATTTGATGTGATTTGCTGGAATCACAAGGCGGTCTTACGGATGAGTTACAAAGCATGGAAGTTGTGTTTGCAAATGCAGTTTCAAAGTGCTGAAAGTGAATGAATAGTGGCTGTCCACTCAAAACAGCAAGTTGAAACTCATCAAATTCATCTGATTTAGCTTCGTGGTGATGCTTTGGATCCTACTCTAACCAAGGATTAAAAAAATAGCAAAAGGAGAAGGGTTAAGAAAGCTATTCTAATCCTAAGCTATGAATGAACAGTAACAATAGTGGCTACTAAAGTAGACAGGCTTCCTAAACTGGGTTTTGCTTGGCCAACATAAACCTACAGTTGCACAAAACCAGTGCAATCTTCTAAGGACTGTATATTTTCAAAGTGCACATGCACATCATGCACATGTAATTGAACTAAGTTGCAGCAATGAAGTAATGAGCTCAGACTAGCTTTGCAAAGTGACTCATCATCAATGAACCACAAAAAGCATGAGCTGGAAATCCATCAAATACTAAAACAACAAACACCATCACCACTCCCATTCAAGAAACTAACACTAAAGCTAGCATGGAAGGTGAACCATGCATACATAAAGAGAAAACTCAAAAGGAACACCCATAAATCATGCAATGCTGCTTTCTATTGCTGCAAAATGTCTTTACATCAATTCTCCAATCCTTACAAATGAGGGGCAAGCCCCTATTTATAGTTTTTCAAAGCCCAAATGAATGGCTAGGATTCAATTTGCAATGAATGGTCCAGATTTGATTTACAATAGGGTTTCACCTACCCCACAATATTCAACAATTAAAAATACATTCCTTGTCTTTTCCCTGTTTTGTCATCTAGTGACAATCACTGTAGCAATTTTGTCATTTAGCTGATTTCCCTTTTCACTGTAGCTAAAACTGCCTGAAAGTTGTCTTTTGCTAGATGTGCTTGTAGTGTTCTTCCTTTGATCAAACGAGTCCGTCGACGATTGGAATCAATGGAATGGTGGCCCCTGATTTAGGCAGAAAGCTCCTTAGAAATCATCATCATCTGGAAAAAGGGGTAGGACAACTCCCTCAATGGGCCTCTTCGATAGACCTACGAAAGGCTTCTTGACTCCTGCAAACACGAAGTGTCGTAAGTGCATTTATACATGAGTTAAGGAAAATTTTAGTAAAACCTACAAATTCCCTGTTAGATCTATCCATGCATCATCAAAATATCTTGATATTCATATTTGGAGCTCATTTGGACCATAAACATTAATGTGTGCTTCAAGAGTGCGAGCGCCGGAGGGCGAAAAGATGGCAAAAGAAAGCCAGAAGGCAGACAGCGGATGGAAGCCAAACAACCAGGAAGAAGGCGGGCTCCCAGATGTTCAAAACAGCCAGGAAGGAGGCAGGCTCCTAGATGTTCAAAATAGCCAGGAAGGAGGCAGGCTCTCGGATGTTCAAAACAGCTGGGAAGAAGGCGAGCTCTCGGATGTTTAAAACAGCCAGAAAGGAGGCAGGCTCTCGGATGTTCAAAACAGCCCAAAAGAAAGCAGGCCCCAGATGTTCAAAAGTCGAAGGAGGCCGTTCAAAACAGGAAGAAGGGAGGCTCCCGGATGTTCAAAAGCCAAAGAGGGACGGACTCCAACGGCCATGGAGGACCCGGTTCCAGAGGCCGAAGGGAGGCAACCGTCAGATGTTCCAAAACGGCGACGGAGAGGTGGAACCCCGAAATGGCCATGGAGGGGCGGGCTCCGGAGGCCGGGAAGGAGGCAGCCATCGGATGTTCCAAAACAGTAACGGAGAGGTGGAACCCTGGAAATGGCCACGCAGGGGCCGGGCTCCGGAGGCCGAGAAGGAGGCAGCTATCGAATGATCAAAACAGTGACGGAGAGGCGGAACCCCAGAAACTGCCACGGAGGGGCCGGGCCGGAGGCCGAGAAGGAGGAAGCCGTCGGATGATCCAAAACGCGACAGAGAGGTGAAACCCCGGAAACGGCCACGGAGGGGCCGGGCTCCGGAGGTCGGGAAGGAGGAAGCCCTCGGATGTTCCAAAACGGTGACGAAGAGGCAGAACCCGAAAATGGCCATGGAGGGGCTGGGCTCGGAAGCCGGGAAGGAGGCGGCCGTCGGATGTTCCAAAATGGCGGCGGAGAGGAGAACCCCAGAAATGGCCATGGAGGGCCGACTCTGGAGGCCGGGAAGGAGGCAACCGTCGGATGTTCCAAAACGGCAAAAGGGGGATGAGGCTCCGAAACCACCAAAAGTAAACCAAACTTTGACAAAACCTTGGCAATTCATTTACGTACTTCAAACACATCCTAGATCCAAAAAAGGGTGACCCCAAAGTCAAAAATGAGGAAACGGGAGCGACGGGGGTCCACGGATGTTTCCAAACAGCCAAGGAGGAAGGGAATTCCGGAGGGAAAGTTTCGAAACCATCGAAACTCAACCAAACTTTGACGAAACCTTGGCAGTTCATTTACGTACTTCAAACACATCCTAGATTCAAAAAAGGGTGACCCCAAAGCCAAAAATGAGGAAACGGGAGCGACGGGGGTCCATGGATGTTTCTGAAACAGCCAAAGCAAGACAAAAGGCAGAAAGGGGATGGGGGATTTTATTTCTCTGTAGATTTGAATACCCCAAGTAGGTGAATTTGGGTAGGGGAATTTGATCGTTTGAAGGCACATGACCAATTTGGGCTTGGAAATGGGGCACGCAAAACAAGATAGGAGCAAAGTAGCCTGTCGGGAGCGAAAAAAAGGGGGTCCCTGCCTGCGGCGGGGCGTGTGTGCAAAACATGCACAACAGTGGTGTATATGTCCTAGACCACCAAATCTAGGCCACACACCCTATAAACACTTGAGTTATGATTGGATGTTGATGTGTGTCAAAATTATCCTTGAAAAGATGCATTAAATGAGGCTTGTGGATGAAAAATAAGGCCAATTAAAACATAAACAAACCCAATTATTAATGAAAACCCTGGAAAAGTGTGAAAGTGTGTTACAACACTTTACAACAATCTAAATAAGGCAGGCTTAGGTTTATTTAGTTCACAAGAACCCAAGACCTAATGTGAGTGTTTTAATCACATTACAACACTAAGTCAAGGCAACATCAAGCTCAATTTTATAAGGAGGGCCCAAACAAGTGTGAAAATGTCAGTGACGACATTTTTTGACACTACAATATTTATGGAAATAATATATTGGGCAACTTTTGGATTGTGGGGTTTTTCTCTTGAAAGGGTTTTCCCTACGTAAATCACTATTTTGTGGTATGCATGACATTTATGTCTATTTTTGTTTAGGTTTCTATAGTTGTTTAAAATATGTAAAAGTTTTACATTTTTCTCCTCTCAAGATTAGTGTAGGAAGTTGTTTCACTACCTTAGCTTCCTTATAGTTACCACTCCTAAATTCTCTATGTTTTTTAATGCGGTCACCAAATGTTTATTTTCTAGTGGTAGATGTCTTAGACAAGGACATGCTCTATCTCTTTATATGTTTATTCCAGTTGTTGAAGTTCTAGGAAGAAATTTCTAAAAACTTATTATTGATGGGTCATTAAAATGGATAAATGTTGCTTCCTCCATTTCCCCTTTTCACACCAATAGTATGTGCATGACACCACTCTTTTTCATTTTTCTTCTATTCTAGAAGCTAAACACTAGAAAATCCTTCTATACAATTATGCTAAAGTGTCTAATTAGTATATCAATTATAATAAAAGTATGTTTTATTTTTCAATACTAGCCATCCTTTAAAAAAAAGGATAATGAGAATTATGGAATGTAAAATAAATTAACTCCCTAGTACCTATTTTTGTCTCTCATTATCCATAAAAATCTCCTTAATCACCTTTTGCTCAATATTGTGGAAAATATGCAACAAAATTTGGTTGGCTAGAAGGGGAAGTTTCTTAGTCAACCCAGTAAACTTCAATTATTAAAAGCCTCAATACAAAATATGTTGGATTTCTATCTATCTTTTTTTAAAATCCTCTCATATGGTAGATAAAATTGATAAAATCCAAAATAAGCTCCTATGGTTTGGAATAGAGGAGAAAACAATAGTTTATCTTGTTAAATGGGATAAGGTGTATATTCTCAAATAACAAGGGGGTTGGATATCAAAAAGTTACTCTATCTGTGTGGAATGTGGAAATTATTAAATCAACACAAACCTTAATGAAACGAATTATATCAAAGATTCAAAGCAAAGAAGCTACTCTAAATTTGAACCACAAAATAAATCTTTTAACGTCTCATTATCCTCTATTCTTAAGGATTCCTTTAACCCTTAGGCCCTCATATTTCTATGTGCACAAAGGCTATTAGAATGACACTTAAGAAATGAGATTAGTATTCAACATGCAAGCCAATTAAATTCCTACATGAGACTATATGATAAAAATGATGATGGATACTATGATGAATGGTGGATGATTATGATGAATGGACAAATGGTGGTGGATGCTATGGTAGTGATCTATATGATTCTATATATGATTCTACATATGCTCAACTGCAAACTATGGAAAACTAATATGATACTCCATATGCTTAAATGCTAACTATGAATATGCTAATCTAAAATGCAACTGTGATGCAAAGGATGACATAAAATGAAACTACGAAGAAAATTATTACTCTAATATCTAACTATGATGAAAAACATGATATAAAATGTAACTATAAGACTAAAGATGTCAAGTTTCCTGATGATGGATCACAGAGTGTGATCTGAAACGTTGATGCTAAAAAAATTCTACACAATCAAAACCAAAATCAATACAAATTTAACTATAAGACTCCATAATGCTCCCAAGCTCAAATGATATTCCTGCATGATAACTCTATTCAAAAGTGGATGCAAAATACAATGCCAAAGGGTTATATTTATAGTCTTTCTCAAGAATTTGGTGAGGTTTCAACGATCAATGATCTAGATTCAAACAAGAAGAATGAACAGTGGGGATGGAGAGAATCAAGATGTCCCCTTGACCAAAGACAACATGCCAAATGGATGGAAGAATTTCTTGACCAATAGGCAACATGCCAAATGCATGGAAGACTCAAGTGTGGGAAGAAAAGACCATGTGTTTGAAAATTGGTGGAAGTGTGTGAGGAATAATCTATGTGCTTAAAAATTGGTTCAAGATAATTCTAATTAAAAATTAGAATTATTTAATTTCATGTGACCTTGGTGGGGTGGCACAAAAAGTTGTAGACATGTGCTTGAATTTCTAATCGAGATTAGTGAAACTTAATTAAATAAAACAAGCTTGGAAATTTGTTTATTTAATTAAATTAGAAGAATATGATTTTAGATTTGGAGAATTAGAGAAGGGTGAACAATATAAATAAATTGAGAATTTATTTATACGTAGTCGAATATTAATTAAATAACTAGTATTTAATTAATTAAATGCCATGACCAATTTTAGGTGTATACATTTTTCCCCTATTTGAAGTAATGCATTTACATGTTCCTTCAAAGAAAAAATTGATATCGATGACGAGAATTTTTTTGATTCCCCAAACATTGATTTTTAGATATTGACGGATATATGCCCCCTTGAGAGATAAATCAATGACTTTTGGAATTTTGATGATTTTTCATTGATTTGATGATTTTGCAATGATGTGATGATGATTCAATATTAAACCAATGATACTTTGATAACAGACATGATTTATCTCCCGAAATTTGATTCCAAGCTCGCTCCTTTAATAGTGTTGATTAGTTAAAGCCCATTTTTTTGGTAAAAAAAAGAAATAAATCCCACCATAATTCCCTCCATTAACTTTTAAAAAGGTAAAAATGGAGAAAAGTGAATTCATTTGCACATTGTGATTTTGGATAATTTGGAGAGTGGAGAGCTATAGGAAGATGGTGATCCCATATCACAGGCATTGTTTTGAGCGTGTTCGCCGCCATGGTCGCCCTGCAGTAGCTGGACCTCCGATACGCATTATGAGAAACCTCCTTTAGTAATTTTCCTACCTTTTTTGGTGTTTTGAACTTGGTAGATAGGTGTTGTTTTCCAGTTAAGGTCATTTTTGGTAGTTTGGGGGGGGGGGTATGGTTGCTCTTTTCTTACTATTTTGAGTCATTTTTGGGTGTTTTTGAGAGTTTTAGCACATATTGTGCCTGATATGATGCATATTGCACCTGAAATGGTGCATTTTGCACATAGAATGGTGCATTTGGGGTCGCAAATGGCACATTTTATAGGTGTTTTGGCACATTTTGTAGCCCTGGTTTCATATTTTGGCCTTTTTCAGTGCATTTTCCCCCTGAAATGGTGCATTTTGCTGCTTTTTTGGCACATTGTACTATCCTAGGGGTGTTTGTAGGGTGTTTTCAAGGTTTATCCTTGATGATTTTTGATGATTTTCCCTATTATTTTTCTTGTCTAATGATGTTTGATTGATTAAAGTCCTCTCAATTTTGGAAATGTGCATTGATTATGTCAAATGTTTCATTGTTAATGTTTGTTGATGCTTGTTTAATGTTTATGAATCATGTTAGTCATTTTCTTGTGATGTTTAGTGATGATTTGATTGATTTCAGTCTGATTGTGATGTTCGTTTCTTGATTGATGTTCGATAAGATAGTTGATGATTTGCTCTGATGTTAGGGGAGAGTCAAATGATAGGATAACTTGATGATGTATCAACCTCATGATAGGTGAGCATCAATGGGAGGATTGATGATGCATAGACCTCATGATAGGGGAGGATTAATGATAGGACTGATGCTTGATTGACCTCATGATAGGTGAAGATCGATAAGAGTACTGATGATTGACTGAACTCATGATAGGTGAGGTTTGATGATAGGATTGATGCTTGATCGACCTCATGATATGTGAGGATCAATAATAGGATTGATGAAATTGATCGACCTCATGATAGGTGAGGTTTGATGATAGATTCACCGATGATTGTACTGATTGATTGACTTCATGATTTATTTGATATATTGACTAATGATCTTGATTGATTGATGGTCTTGATTGAACATTGTGTTAGGGCTAAATTTGATTGATTGATTGATGTAATTTTGATTTTTTTGTCATGATATGATTAGGAGTACCTTGATGCTCTCCAGTCTCAGGAGCATTTCCTGAAGACATTGGATATGATTCGTCAGTTGATGCAGGCTAATTAAGATATTATAACGCATTGTGATTTGACATCATTGTTAGATATACCCCAGTATAGGATTAATAGGGGTTTTCTGACTGCTTTGGTGGAGAGGTAGAATAGTGACCACAACACCTTTCATCTGGCTATTGGGGAGATTATAGTTACTCTCGAGGATGTGTATCGTATCTTGTAGATTCTAGTGGTTGGTGAGATAGTTGTGTATGACAAAGTAGAGCAGAGCAAGACCGATTCCTTGCATAGGATCTTCTGAGATGATCGAGAGATATGATCTGCTATCGTGTGTTCTATCCAGATTTGTTGGTGGATTCCTTTGTCATGAATGTAGGTCAAAGGGATTATTGGTCGGCTAGGTTTAGGTATTAGAGCATATGATGTTGGAGGGGACCAGATATGCATGGGGTTCTTGTATTTTAGCCAATTTCTATCATGATTTGCACCAGGTTGTTTATTGTGGGGCGATGAGCCTCTCTTATAGAGTGACACTGTTGCAAATATGGGCATGGGAGCATATAGCGATCACTCGGCCAGTGGGAGATAGATAGTGACTGGCGGGTAGACCTTATGTGTTTAGCCACATAGGTCCATTTGTGAAGCATAAGTTGGAAAAATTAGATTATTGGAGACGTGTCCTTGATGATTTGGATATCATGACATGGTGCCCTTACTTGGATTGTGAGGTGTGGCCAAAGGATCAGATGGAGATGCCATTTATGTTGCTATCACAATACTTGATGGGAAAGACATTCTATAATTGAGAGATATATGTATCTTTGGGTTTTTCATCAGTTTGGATGAGTTCAGGTGATGCCTTAGGGGGTTTCCCATTATGCACGACAGTGACAGGATGCAACAAAGTGGGGGTCGTGCTTATCTTATGGTGTTGCTATACTGAGTATTATACATTGGTGCCAGGTTTGTGGGATTATGCTCCACAAGTTGCAGATGCAAGGATGATAGAGGATTATTCTGAGTATTTCTACACACATCCATTTTTGCAGTTATTGAGTCTTGATGAGCCAATTCCTCCATTTAATGATGATGACAGGGCACTGTCTCAGACACTGAGATAGAGGGGGGATGGAGAGGAGGAGGAGAGTGATAGTGGGGATGGAGGGGATGACGTTAGACCTGAGGGTGGTGGTGATGGTGATAGCTCAAGTGCAGGGACATCAAGTGCAGTTGGTAGTCACATTCTAGATTTTCCAGTTCTGAGATGTAGGAGGAGTACTGTCGTACCTTAGCTGATGATTCCTAGGATACGGATTGGATTCCCCTCTCATCAGCTACAGGCACAGATAGATGCATTACAAGCATAGATTCATACTCTTCAGGGTTAGTGCAGGCTTAGGCAGAGGTTGGCCAAGTTCAAACACTGATAGTTGAGAGAGATGTAGCTAGGTAGCAAGTACAATAGGTATAGGCACAAGTTATTATACTTACTGTGGAGAGGGTTTCCTTGAGATGGTTGGCAGAGCAGGCTCTCAGGCCATTACTAAGAGATTACAATAGGTTGTAGTGGTCGTCGGTACATCTAATTATTTCAGAGAGATTCTGCACACTACTCAGGGGGCTCAGTTTTATAGGGGTAAATATCATGAGGTGGTTCCTCCCGAGTGGCAAGAGACCTTTGCACAGTCTCGATCTAGTAGGTCTCGATCTCAAACTATTAGCATGGGTGTTATACAACCATTTCCTAGAGATAGGAGAGATCCTGGTGTAGGTCCATCAGGTGGAGGAGGTACTGGTTCCATGATGTCAACACCGTCTGGGGGGAGCACGACATAACTCCAGTTAGGATAGCATATTTTTGATGTAATTTGGACATGATGTATACACTGTTGGATATATGTGACATTGATGATGTACCTCTTGTTTTTAAACTTTATGATATAGTGCCATTTGTGGTATTGATGTATCTCATCATACTTTTGGATGTCCTTGTACACTTTGACATTATGATTTTTGAGGTTATATTATATGCAGCGATGATTATGATCTATGGGTTCACATGATGTTATATGATGATGAATTTCTATGATGCATTTAATTTCCATGATGATTTATGATGATTATGATATGCATTTAATTTCTATGTTATGATGATGATGTGCTATGTGATGGATGCATTTAATTTCTATGTTTATGATGATGATTATATGATGTGCTATGGATGCATTTAATTTCTACGTTTATGATGATGATGATATGATGTGTTATGGATGCATTTAATTTCTATGTTTATGATGTTGTTGATATGATGTGTTATAGATTTTATATTTTTGTACTTTTCTAATGCAAATAAATGATGTAATGAATGAATGAATGTGTATATGAAATGATTGTGTGATGGTACCCAATTACATGAGAATGTATTCAATGATGATATGATATGATAATGCAATGATGGATGATTCTATATGTTTTATGGATTTATGCAAATGATGTTTTATGCTATGTGAAATGAATTTGATTATGCAATAATGATATGTGATGAAATATGATGTTCATATTGAGTATGTATGGATGTGATGATAATGAGATATAATGATTATGTAAATGATGTGTGATGTTTTGTAATGATGAATGATGATTATGCAGATGATAGTGTTCTAGGGTCTTAAGCTTAAATGAGTGAATCTATCCAACTTCCAAGAGTTGTGGGAAGGTCGTCGTCAGTTGATTCTTTGTTAAATTAAGCTTCACAAAACCTGACATATTTCCCAATTCTTTTGGAAATCTAAAGAAACTCATTCATTTAAGCTTAGTGAACCACTTTTCTAATGCCACTATATGAAATGATTATGTAAATGAGTTGCGATGAACGTCTTTTTGTGTTTTTTGATGTAAATACTATGATGTGATGTATGGATGAATGAATGATGTTGTAATGTTTTCTACTATATGCAAATGATGATGCAACTGATGTGGAACTATATGAGAATGATGCATTTTTTGTTAATGTCAAGTGTATTCAATCCATTGATAATAGAGGTAACATCCTTATGAAATTGTTGCTTCTTTGGAAAATCTATAGATACATATGCAAGTTTAACATGGATGCAATCTACTATAACCATACAAATCTCATATGCAAATGTTGTCATTCGTAATAGCCAATTTTTCGTTCTTTTTATCATCATTGGGCCTTTAAAATGTTGAAAGTGAGTATAAGCATCAATGGTATATTTAGACCATGATGACCTGAGTACTACTTCCATGATGTTTGATAGTGCAAGTTAACACAAGCATCTAAGTATAATTAAACTGAGATGACCTGAGTATTTCTTGCATAAATAGACAAGAGTTAACTGGTTTCTTATGCAAATTCAGAATGTCATCAGTGATACTTTGTAGCACACGTCTCATGACAATTTGCACAGTAATAATGATCAACTCACAGACAACAGACAAAGAAAAAACATACTCTTTCCTAGCTCTTCTAGTTTGATACATCATCAAGGGGTTCTAGAGATATGATAACATAAATCAAAGTACAACAATTGAACATTTTTGTTTAGCGTGATAAACCCATGATTTAGAAAGAACATCATCCATTTGAAGTTTGTTTTTGGTTTGATTGATTTGGATGGTTGATGTGTTCATGTTTGTGTGATTGGTGTTCAATGCTAAGTTGCACTATGATCATTTTTTTTGGGTTGTGTTGTACTACTATTGTTTGTCTGTTGGTTCAAGCTCAAAGTTTATTTTCCCCCAATGAGTTCAAGATTTTCCCCACTGCCTAGGGTGAAACATGACCACGATGCTAGGATATGTACATGGTGCTTTCTAAGGATAGGAAGATGGATGGCGAAAGCGAATGGCGAAAGTGAATGGTCCGACATGCTCAAATAGATGGAAAAGTTAACCTATCACAAATAGCACCTATTGCTAAGTTTTCACTACTTGTTTTTATTGCACTTTTCAGATTTTATGATTTTTTTTCCTTTTTTTTTATTTTTCAGTTTTTTTGTATTTTTTTTTATCTCTTTTGCTTGTTTTGTATTTTTTATCTTTTTTTGTATTTTTGATCTTTTTTTTCTTTTTGTTGTTTCCAAGATGCCTGTTTTCCAAGTTTTCATCAAGTCAACCATTTTTTTAGGACAATTTTCTAATGTTTTTGGTATTTTTCAGAACCTTTTTTTGATGATTCAAGTGTAGAACTTCTTGAGATGTAGGCTATTGAGGGGTTCATCAAACAAATCCCCTTTTGGTGTGGACAATTAATATGCTCCTGATCTGAAGGCTGACATAATGACAAAGGGACCTATCCAATTTGGTTCAAATTTCCCCTTCTTCTCTTGATCTTGTTGATTACGGGAATTCTCTTTCAAGACTAAATCACCAACCTGGAATGTTCTAGGCTTTACTCTATGGTTGTAACTTCTGGATATCCTCTGCTTATATGCTTTCAGGAGATCCACTGCATGCTGACGACACTCATCCAAGAGTTCCAATTCTTGTAACCTAGACACTCTGTAATCCTCATCTGAGATGATCCCTTTTAGTGACATGCAGAGTGATGGTAGTTCAACCTCAATAGGTAGAATGTCTTCTGATCCATAGACTAGAGCATAGGGTGTAACTCTTATCAGGGTATGGATGTTGGTTTTGTAAGCCCATAGAGCATGGTTCAGTTGCACATGCCAGTCACGTCCAACATCGTTGATGGTTTTCTTTAAGATTTTTAGGATAGTCTTGTTTGAGGCCTCTTCCTGGCCATTTCCTTTAGGATAATATGGTGTAGAAAACCGATTCTAGATGTGAAACCTCTCACAAAGTTCTTCAACGTCTTGATTTTTGAAAGGTCTATCATTGTTAGTGATGATGGATTAAGGGATGCCATACTAATAGATGATGTAATTCAAAATGAAGGAGGAGATTTGTTTTCCTATGATGGTAGTTAGAGGGACAACTTCAATCCATTTCATGAAATACTCAGTGGTTGTGATAATGAGTTTGTGTCCATTTGACAACGATGGATGAATCTTCCCTACGAGGTCTAATCCCCACTAAGAAAAGGGCCATCTTGATGCAAAAGGTTGAAGTTCCTATGCTGGTGTGTCAATGAGATTTCCATGAATCTGACACTTTTGGCATTTCTTAACGAATTGAAAAGAACCCGTCTCTATAGTCAGCTAGTAATATCCCAGACAGAGGATTTTCTTAGCTAAGGTTAAACCACTGGAATGAGTTCCACAAACACCTTCATGTACTTCTCGTCAAGTCATTTTAGACTCATCATGTTCTAGACATTGGAGGACAGTTCTGTCAAGACCTCGTCAATAAAGGACATCCGCAATAAGGGTGTGTCAGATAGTTTGGCAAATGAAGTTTCATTTTTGATTGCGGGATAGGTCAAGAGGGAGAGTGTTATATTTTAGGTACGTATAGATTTTCTCATAGAGGGAAGTGTCAACCTCAGCTAGATGGTAGATAACTTGGGACTCGAGGTTGTCATCAGATGGGTTGGACAGTTGTTCCACCATGAACTTGTAATAGGCTCATTTCTCTAGAATCTGCAAGAGAGAAGCAATGGTTGCCATGGCATTAGTGACTTTGTTGTCTCTTCAAGGAATCTTCTCAAATATTGTTTCCACAAAGTAATTTTTGAAGTCATCAACCATTCTTTTGTAGGGCATCAGCTTGTCATCCTTTGTTTGATATTCATCATTTACCTGATTAATGACTAATTGTGAATCCCCATAGACATGTAACTCTGTGATCTTCCACTCAACTGCTACTTTGATTCCAATGATCAAGGCTTCATATTCGGCTATATTGTTGGTGCAAGGGAACATTAATCTATGGGTATGTGCAGGATCATCATGGAAAAAATAGGCCCTTAAGTGGCAAAAAATTCAAAAAAATTAGAGTTAGGAAACTTGACGTAAAAATTTGAATAAGCTATCTAATTTATTTCAAAAATATGTAAGAATAGAATCTATATAAAATTGAATGTAGTTTATAAACTACTAGGTTTATTGAAGAAAATAAAAAATATATTTGGTAAAACTTGAAATTTCAATGCAATAGTACTTAAATTTCAAGGAAAAATAAGTAGGTGTTTGTCTGACCACCCTAACCACACTAAAATGATAATATTTTTTTATAAGATTTTAGATATAAGTAGAGGAATCATGTCTAGATGTGATGCATATTTTTTTGTAATTTTTTTCCAAGTATATAATTACTTATGATTTTTTTATTACAAATTTTAAAAAATATAAAAATCTTATGTCTGACCACCTTAACTTGGTCAAAACTTCATGATATTCAATTTTTTTAATCCTATAGTTTACAAAGCATAGAATGTGATGCATGTTTTGGATTCAAAAAATGTGATACCATTTGAAAGCTATAGATGTTTTTCAATCAGCCTATCAATCAGGACTTCAGTTGTAATTCAAATAGAAAATAAATAATAATTATTTATTAAACTTAAAGTAAAGCATAATTTATATTGGTGGAAAGTTGAGAATCTCCTTTAAAAACCCTTTTTATTTCATCAATTTTGGGTAAAAATAAGTCATCAGCCACATACCCTACACATACCCATCATATTGCCACTTTTTGGCCCATCATGATCCTACACATACCCCTATAGGACTTGGGAATGGTATGTCCTTGTGGTGAGATAAATAAGATTCTGGCTCCCAATCCATGTTGTGTATAAGAACCATCAAAGTACAAGATCCATTGTTGTGCGGATACTGTTAGGACATCAACATTTGGAAACTCAATGTTCATTGGATGATTGTCTTGTAATGGTGCTTCAGCTAATTGATCTATGATTGTTTATCCTTTGATTGCCTTCCTATCAACATATTGGATGTCAAATTCACTCAGCATCATGACCCACTTAGCTAGTCTTCCAATTAGATTAGCTTTACTAAGAAGGTATTTCAGGGGATCTATCTAGGTTGTTAACTTGATGGTATTAGTGAACATAAAATGTCATAATTGCTGGGTAGCAAACACTACTACCAAACAATCCTTTTCAATGAAGGTGTAAATGATCTCATAGCCATTTAAGGTTCTACTGATATAATAGATTCCCCTTTCTTTTCCTATTGAATCCTCTTGTGCTAACAAGGCTCCCAATGATATGTCAGTTGTTGCTATGCATAATAAAAGTGGCTTTCCTTCTGCTAGTGGTATCAAGACAGGTGGACTCATCAGATATTGTTTCAATTGATTGAAGGCTCCTTCACATTTTTCATCCCATTGGAAAGATACATTCTTGTGGAGAAAGTGGTTGAAGGGGTGAGTTTTGTCAGCTAGTTGTGTAATAAACCTCCTGATAGATTGGAATCTTCCTTGCAAGGATCTGAGCTAGTTGATGTTTTCAGGAGGAGGAATTTCCATGATGGCTTTGACCTTTGCAAGGTCTACTTGAATGCCTTTAGCTAACACAATGTACCCCAAAATTTTAGTTGATGTTACACTAAATACACATTTCTTGGGATTTAGTCTCACAATGAACTTCTCTAATCTGGTGAAAAATTTGTCTAGAATTTCTAGGTATCCTTCTCTGGTGTAGGATTTTTCCAATAGATCATCTACATAGTCTTCCATAAAAGTGTGCATCATGTCATGAGAGATGGTGGTCATTACTCTCTGATATGTGGCTCCAACATTTTTCAACCCAAAAGGCATTACATTCGAGCAAAAAGTGCCCCAAGGACATGTGAAGGTTGTTTTATCTTGATCCTCAAGTGCTATCTTTATTTGATTATACCCTGAAACACCATCCATAAGCGAGAGAATTACATTCGAGAAAAAAGTGCCCCAAGGACATGTGAAGGTTGTTTTATCTTGATCTTTAGGTGCTATCTTTATTTGATTATACCCTAAAACACCATCCATAAGCGAGAGAATTTCATGTCCAACAATCAAGTCTATGATGATGTCAATGTTAGGTAGAGGAAAATCATCTTTTGGGAAAGCTTTGTTGAGATCTCTGAAATCTGTGCAGATTTTGATGCTTTTGTCTAGTTTTGAGACCGATACAATATTTTATATCCACTCGACATAGTCAATAGCTCTGATAAATACTACATCCAGTAGCTTCTTCAATTTTTCTTTTACCAATATGGCAATATGAGGATGCATTTTCCTTAATTTTTGTTTGATCGGTTTTACTCCTACTGGTAGAGATAGGTGATGCATGATGAGTTCTAGATCAATCCCTGGCATGTCGACATAAGACCAAGCAAAGTTGATTTGTCTTTCTATGAAGAATTTGATGAAGTTTGGTCTCTCTTGATCTGTCAAGGACTCTACTAGATGGACAGTCTTCACTATTTTTTCATTGTTGATATTGATAGACTAGGTGGGTTCAACCAATACTTTAGATCATTCCTAAAAGTGTTCGAGGAGTGTGTCAAATCTTGCATCCTTCAGCATCTCAAAAAAAAATTCACTGTTGGATATGCTCTTTCTTTTTACTTTTTTCGGATTTGATACTACCATTTCAAATAGTTTTCACCATCAAATCCATTCCCTATATTATTTATTTTGCAGCTAGAAAATTTGACACCCTCCTAGTTGGAAGCTTCGTTATGATGTTTTATGGTGGAATACATTTTGGGATTGGAAAATTAGAGGAAGATGACAATGGCCTCATCATTTGAAAAGATGGGAATGTAAGACGGTTCAGTTTGATCCCAATCTATGAGTTTGGGGTGTACTAAGGGTAAGGAGTTGCTAAATTGGTTAAAGTCAGATGCAATAAGGTTCCTGATGGTAATTTCTTTAGATTTTCCAATAGAGAAATTGATGTCTATAAGGTAACTCTCCTCTGAATTATCTATTTCACTCTGAGCCTGATTATCTTCACTGGAGTGATCAATATGTTGTGATCCTATTTCAAGCGGTCTATAACCTAAACTTCACCCTCCTCACATATGGGTGTATACTTTTGGACCACATCAATGTACTTATCATGACAAGACTCTTCAGAGAGCGAATCCCATTCATATTCATTTGAATCAGTTTCATGAGCATCACTAGCTTGTAGTTGCAGGATTCTTTCAACAATTTGTTGTCTGTTTTCTTCTCTTGATTCTTCTCTATACCCCAATACTATTTTATCCTTGGCTTGCATTGTGACAGGTTATATTAGTTCTATGATGCCTTCTTTCCTTTTACCAATAGGACCTTTTCCCTCGTATCCCATATTTTCCATGATTGTCTTTCCTTTTCCATACTACTCTGTTTGTACACTTGAGGTGGATGCTTGTGATGATTCTTCATCTTTGTATAACCATTTTAAAACCTCTTTATCATTTGACTCATCCACTAATGTTCCTTCTCTTACAAAGGTTCCATCAAATAGTGTGGTGGGTTGTGATGATTGTTGTCTAGATGTTGATGGTTGTCCATATGGCTTTGGAGAAGATGAAAGTTATGATAAACATAAGGATTGCTGAAATGAGTATTCCCTCATGCCTTTTTCTTTCAATTGGCTCTTAGCAACTTTTTTTGATAAGGATTTGAGTTGAACTTCCTAATTTTGTGGAGTAGGATTTGATGTACTTTATTTGAGGGATTGACATCACCGATATATTCATCCTTTGATTGCTCCCTTTTATCAACCCACTTTGACAAGGCATTTAGTTTTTTCACATCATTTGATAAACCATGAGTTGGAGCTTCCCTGTTGTGTGGTACAAAACTATCTTGGGTAGTCTTGAGGGTGTTAGAATATTGAGGGTTGTTTGAGTTAGCTGCAATAGTGATTTCCTACTCATTGAATGGGAACTTCAAACACTGGTGATATGTGGATGGTACTGCTTGCATGTCATGAATTCAAGGTATTCCCAAGGGTATGTTGTAGATTAATTCTTTTTCTAACACCTAGTATACTATATCTTTGACAAATGGTCCCACATGAATAGGTATCACTATCAATCCTTTTGAAGATATCTCCTCGTCATCATATGCTTTTATTGTGATTTTCCTTCTAGGATCTATTGCATTTTTTGAATAGCCTAGTGCACGGAAAGTTTCAAAGTACAGATATTCAGGCCAACTCCTCCATCTATTAGAACACATTTTAATGCAGTGTTTATGAATTAAGACCTCAATGTGTAGGGCAATTTTGTGGGGATGATTGATAGATACATCGTCATGTTCAAAAAAGGATAAGAAATATGGTGCAGTTAAATGTCCCATCATAGTCTAGAATTGGAAAACCTCTCGATTGTTTGGTACTATGGTGGTAACTAGAGCTTGTTCCAAGATTTCCTTGTGAGCGGGTGAAATTTTGAGAAGTTCTACTATGGATATTTGTGCGCGTATCTTCTACAACTAATCCATTATGTTATATTGGGTGGCAGGGATAGCAATTAATTTGGATGTGGAAGGGGTAGCTCCTTTCAATGTTACCTTGGCTTGTCCTTGTGTGCATTGATAGGTGTGTTGTCTTGTTGCTCTCTAATTTTGATAACATTAATTTGATGTGAGGTAGTTTCAACATTATGGTGATGATTTTCAATTGCTATGATGTTTTGTTTATGTTCAATGGTGTTATCGTTGGTTGAGTTATCACTTGCAATAAGATCTAATTTGTCATGGGTTGGATCATCAACCACCTCAATATGCAGAATTGTGGTGTCATAGACATAGTTTATGTTTTTTCCCTTGTTACTTGATGATGAGGACACTCCTTTCTCATAGTTTGGTAGAGGGTTCTTGAATTCCCCATGCTCATTATATGTTTGGGGTCCTTCTACAAATATCATTTTGTTGTCAATTAGATCTTGTATCAAGTGCTTCAATTAAATGCAATCATTGGTTTTATGTCCTTTATTGTGATAAAAATCACAGAAATGAGTATCATTCCACCATGGAGGCTTAACTTGCGGTTCCCAATTTTTTGCCTCTAGTAACTTTATGACTTTAGCTTTGATAAGGTCCTTTAATGTTGATTCTGACGATTGTCCCAAAGGGGTGAACCTCCTTCGATTTGTTCGATATGATGATGTTCTAGATCCAACATTACCTTGATTGTTGCTTTGGTTGACATTTTGGTTGTTTCCTTGGTTGTTGCTTTGGTTGTTGGGGGGGTTGTTATTCTTATTAGTTTTGGCGGCGGCTATAGTTAGGTTGAATATAGGTTTTTCATTTTTAATTTCAACTACACCATCATTTTTTCCAACGTTCTTGTTTCATTTCCAAAACTTGGGTTTGTCACCACCATAGTAATTGTTGGAGGAGTTTGATGAGTTGTTTTCGTTGTATATCTTGATGAATCCTCTCTTGACTAAAGCCTCTTTGATTTTAATCCCATTTTCAATCAATTTTTTGAAGGTTGGGGGACATTCTAATTCCAATCTATAACTCATCTCATCATTGAGGTTGTCAATAAAGATTTATATCTTTTCCTTTTCAGGTATAGGATGAGAATATCATGCAAATAACCTTCTCCATTTTTGCAAGAATACAAGGAATGATTCACCCTTCTTTTTTTTCAAATTACAAAGATCTTTCATGATGATGTCATGTTGGATGTTGTAAGAAAATTGGGTGATGAACTTGTTGACTAATTCCTCAAAGGTGTTAATTGGTGGGGTGAGTTTGGAGAACCATTCAAGACAATGTCCACCTAATATTTTTTAGAATAATCTCATCAAATATTTTTCCTAATATGCAAATTCAAGACTCATGGTCCTAAATTCCATCACATGGTCTATCGGATCAGTTTTCCATTGTATTTGTCATATTTTGGGAACTCGCAATGTTTGGGAAAGGGGATCATGTGGATACTTGATCAAATGGGTAAGGACAAATGTCTTGGATAAAGTATCATTTTGAGGTTCCCCTTTGCATATCAAGAATTTTTTGTTGAAGGTTCTTCATTTGGTGAATTAGATCAGCCACTTGTTCAAGGTCATTTTTGCGCTTTTTGGCTGGTGCTTTCAATTGATTCACATCAAAGTCATCTAACAATTTTGTACCCTGTTTAGCTAACATGAGTAAGTATTTTTCCCCATTTCTTTCAAAAATGTTTTCTAAACATTTGTGGAAATTAGGGTCTTGTTCAACATATTGGATATCTTCGATTATTTCTTCCCCTTCAGCATTGTTGAGTCCACAGAAAGGATTCTCTTTAGCCTCCACCATGGATTTTTGTGTTTCACTATTTTGAGTTTTGGTGTTTTGAGTCTCAATGATTGGAGTTTCAATGGTTGGAATTTCAATGTTTGGAGTTTCAATGGTTGGAGTTTCAATGTTTGGCTCTTTAACGTTTTGATTTTTGAGTCCTTTTTCCTTGATTTTTTATTTTTATAACCTTTTTTGAATGGGCATACAAGTGTTATAGTTTAGACTAAACTTTGATTGAAGTTTTGGAAAAGTACCAAGGATTACAACTAAGTCAAATAGAATGACAAATTCTAATGAGACTAAGTGTAGTTTGACTATCTAGCTTCATTTCGTGATGAGAGGATGATAAATCCTGATGATTAAACTAAGCTTAATAATCAAAGGTGTGATAAATTTGATGATTTTGGTACTTTGAGATGTTAGATCTTGTCTTAGGTTGGAAAATTCCACTTGTAGAGGTCAATCTTAACAAGTTTAGATTCTAAGGTATCTAAGGAATGATTTTGGACTTGAGAAAATTCTAAAATTTTGGGCTAAAACTGTGAAACTGGAGATAAATTTTCTTCCTATACGAGATGCTCAAATCTTTGGAAAAGTATTGGATTTTGAAAATATTAAAATGAATACAAGTTGGGATTGTTCTTTGAAGCTCTTTTGTAGAAATTGAAGACCAATCTCTCTCTAAATTCGTAGAGTGTTGAGAGACGTTTTATATTTTCTTTTAGACTAAGAACTTTGGACTTTGGTTTATGTATTTTAATCTTTCATGAAATCATTTGATAAAGCGCATGTTTAGACTCTGTTGTACCTGAGGAATGGTTTTGGATTCAAAAGGATTCCTGGAATGAGACTGACTATCAGACAAGAGATGAAATTAGGTCGCCAGTTTTTTGGTCAGCAAAATGTGTGAAAACAGATGCAATATGCACCAAAACAAGTGCAAAATGCACCAAAACAAATGAAAAATGTGTCAGAATAGGTGCAAAATGCACTAGAACAGGTGCATGATGCACCAAAATAAGTGCAAGATGTGCCAGAACAGGTGCAAGATGGACTAAAATAGGTAGAAGATTAGTATAGGACTTGCAAGATGTGCCAGAAATTTTTACAAGGCTCTATAAGTAAGTTTTGACTCGAGTAACTTGGACAATATGCTTGAATACAAGTGCAAGATACGCTAGAAGGTAGCCAATATGCGCTAGAAGGTTTACAAGATGCACCAAATTGGGAGAACAACACCGTTTCTTGAAAGTTTGTTTGATTATTTGGATTTTCCAGTTAGAGACTTGGTTGTTTCAATGAATGTCTTTCTGAATCAAGTTTTTCACTTTCAACATGTGATGTTTTTTTTGAACTTTGTTTTGAAAACACTTTGATAAAGACACATCAAGAAATGTACAATCCTAAGGTTGTGAAAGACTATATTCTTTTGGATTCCATGTGGGTTTTACCCCAACTACACTTATTCTTAGCGGATGAATTCAGAAACTTGGCCACATGAGCTCCCCCTTATAGTGCACTCACTTCTTAGGTCAACCAAGCTTCTAGCCCCCATAAAACTCCCATGGCAGGCTGGTCATCTCTATTAAAAACTGTGAGAATGTGGATGCCTTTGCAACAACCGTTGTTGTGCCAAAGAATAGATAAAGGTTTTTGGCCAAACTATAACAAGGGTTCTTGTACGGACATTCTATTCATGGGGGATAATCCTTTTGGTGAGAGACCATTGTTTCCCTTCTCGTTAGAACTATCCTCGTGATACTTGTCTTTGTTCAAGTACCCAAATTTATATACTGACTAGAAGTCGCTTGGCTTTAGCGTGTTACCAGTTGGGTTGTTCCCTTGGGTGATTACTTTTTTTCCACAAGGTAGGCCCTCTAAGATAAAAAAAAAAAGCAAGCAAGTATACCTGCAGTTTGATCACTCTTTATTTTTCATGAATAAAGAGAGAACACATGTTGTATACTTCACTCACACTTGCAAGTAAACATAAATGGGTATGGCTTTTTGGTCAGCCAGTTAAGGGAAGAGCATATTCCTACCATCCATCAAGCACGAAAGACATGGTGTTCATTAACCTTTTAATTAAGCTATGTTCCTAACTTAACCAAAAGGACACAGTTAAATCAATTCCAACCCCTACAATATGTCAGTAGTTTATGTTTGAGTCTTTAACAGAGAATTTAGGAAACCTACAAAATAAAAATAGGAAAACTACAAAATGCACCAGAACATAGACAAAATGCACCAATCTAGAAGCAAAATGTGCCAAAACACATGCAATATGTGTTGGAATAGGTGCCTCAATCCTTACTGGCAAGTAACTCCTGAAGGGAAAAGTCATTGTGACATTATTGATGTCTAGCTGACTAGCTATTCTGAACCTTGTTGAAATGTGCTAGTCACTATAAATTGGTTTCAGTCTTGCTGAATAGACCTATCACTATGACATGGAGACTCAGTAAGATCTCTTTCCGACTGTTGATTCTCTCACCGATGGTTATTCACTCGCAGCTATCGGGGAGACTTGGGTTGTCAGTATGTAGTCTTGTCGATACGAAATGTCTCACTGACATTGATAGCATATGGTCATCGGGGTAACACAAAGGTCTTGGGAAGACCTCTCAGTGACTATGTAAAGTCTTGCTGATGAGTATATGCTTGGTGCCTTCGTGGTGACAAAAGATTTCAGTGTGAAGTCTTGGCGACTTGGAGAGTCTCGCCGATAGACTTTGATATGACATATTCGCTCAGTGAAAGGTCTTGGAAAAGGTCAAATGTCTTGTCGACTCGGTAAGACATGAGTGCTTGGTGACAAAAGTCTTGCCAACTCAGTAAGACATGGGTGCTCGATGTGAGGTCTGGGCGAAAGAAAAAAGTCTTGCCGACTCGATAAGACTTGGTTGCTTGATGTGAGGTCTCAACAAAAGATAAAAGTATTTTCGAGTAGGTAAGACATGTTTGCTCAGAGTGAAGTCTTGGCGAAAGACGAATGTATTGCCGACTATTAGGTGCTTCGATGAAACTTGAGGAGACTCGAAGAAACCTCTTGGCGAACGGAAAAGTCTTGTTGATGGAAAAGTTGAAATTGATGTGACTTGTGAGCATCGGTATGAGTCTTGCCGATGAGAAATCTCTTGCCGATAGGAATGCATTGGATGTTGGTGGTTTCAATATGACTTGTGGCTTTCGTTATAACATATTGCCGACTATTGGGACTTACGCCGATATTGATATGAAGCCATTGAGCATTGGTGAGACACTTCTTGTGTCTCACTAACATGCGAACTCAGTTGAATGTTTCGTTGACCATTTGACTTTCCTATGTGGCATCTCGTGGACTAATCAGAGGAAGCAAATTTTAAATGGTTTGTGGTTAGATTTTTGCAACAACCGCAATGCTGGAGTTGAACTGTATGCAAGGAAAAATCTGCAATGGGATGGAAACTTTCTACGATGGGTAATGGCGGATAAGGATGAACAGAGGACAAAAATCAGAATGTGGTAATATTTAAAGGATAGAATTTTGAGTTGAAAAAAAGAGAGAGAATCAGAGATAGCATTTCTGTAACAGGAAGAACAGTGAATGAAGAAACTGTAAAATTGATACCAGAGAGTTGTGTCTCTGCATTGTATTTAATTTTTTGATTACTAAAATACAAAGAGATTCGACTTGGTGTGGTGGGTTTTTTCCCGAAAGGGTTTCCCATGTAAATCTGGTTTTAATTTCTCATTAAGTATTTTTCTATTGAACTATAAATCTTTCATGTGTGTCTTAATTGGATTGTAATTTGAAAATTAAAAGTACTGTCTTCTACTTCCCTGTGGTTTTGACGTTAGGAAATTTGCTTCTGCACCATTGATTTCCTTACAATATGTGCCAAAACAGATGCAATATGCACCAATATTCAAGTAATATGCGCCAAAATAGAGACAAAATGCACCAATTTGGAAGCAAAATGCACCAATATGCAAGCAATATGCACCAAAACACATACAATATGTGCTAAAATTCATGCAAGATGCTCTAAAACTCAAAAAACATGTTTTGGAACCCTGGTGAACTTTTCTGAAAATTTGCAATATATGCCATTTCTCATGCAAGGTACATAAAAACTCATGCAATATGCACCAAAACAAGTGCAATATGTGCCAAAACTCATGCAATGTGCACCAAAGAAAATTTCATTTGCACCAAAAGTCTCACGTCTGAACCTACAAGCATAAATTTTCTAGAATGTTAGAAAAAAGTGGGGTAGGGCCCCATGGTGGGTGCCATTTTGTGTGTGTGAAATGTGGAAATTATTAAATCAATGCAAACCTTAATAAAATGAATTATATTAAAGATTCAAAGCAAAGAAGCTACTCTAAATTTCCACAAAATAAATGTTTTAAGAACGTCTCATTGTCCTCTATTCTTAAAGATTCCCTTAACCCTTTGGCCCTCAAATTTCTATGTGCAAAAAGGCTATTAGAATGACACTTAAGAAATGAGATTAGTATTCAACATGGAAGCCAATTAAATTCCTACATGAAACTATATGATAAAAATGATGATGGATACTATGATGAATGGTGGATGATTATGATGAATGGACAAATGGTGGTGGATACTATGGTAGTGATCTATATGATTCTATATATGATTCTACATATGCTCAAATGCACACTATGGAAAACTAAGATGATACTCCATATGTTCAAATGCTAACTATGAATATGCTAATATAAAATGCAACTATGATGCAAAGGATGACATAAAATGCAACTATGAAGCAAAGTATTACTCTAAGATCTAACTATGATGGAAAAAATGATATAAAATGTACCTATAAGACTCCATAATGCTCCCAAGCTCAAACGATATTCATGCATGATAACTGTATTCAAAATTGGATTCAAAATACAATGCCAAAGGGTTGTATTTATAGCCTTTTCCAAGCATTTGGTGAGGTGGCAATGATCAACGGTCCAGATTCAAACAATAAGAATGAATGGTGGAGATAGAGAGAATCAAGATGTTGTCCCCATAACCAAAGACAACATGCCAAATGGATGGAAGAATCTCTTGACAAATAGGAAATATGCCAAATGGATGGAAGACTCAAGTGTGGGAAGAAAAGACCATGTGTTTGAAAATTGGTGGAAGTGTGTGAGGAATAAGCCATGTGCTTACAAATTGGTTGAAGATAATTCTAACTAAAAATTAGAATTATTTAATTTCATGTGACCTTGGTGAGGTGGCACAAAAAAGTTTTAGACATGTGCTTGAATTCCTAATTGAGATTAGTGAAACTTAATTAAATAAAACAGGCTTATGAAAATTTGTTTATTTAATTAAATTAGAAGAATATGATTTTAGATTTGGAGAATTAGAGAAGGGTGAACAATATAAATAAATTGAGAATTTATTTATACGTAGTCGAATATTAATTAAATAACTAGTATTTAATTAATTAAATGCCATGACCGATTTTAGGTGTATACAGTTACTAAGGTTCAACAAGTCTCTTATTGTGAAGATGGGATGTAACTTTATTCAGTATAACAAGGATTGGGGCCCTATTCTCAAAGCTAAGTACCTAGATAATTTGGAGTATTTTTGTTTTGTATACTCCCCTGGCATCCCCCACGGCTCAAGTTTCTTAGAACAACCTTCTAAAAAGTAGAAACATAATCAAATAAGGTTTTAGATGGAATGTGGTAGATGGAAAAAAAGTTAACTTTTGGCAAGACTCTTGGCTTGTGAGTGTGTTTCTATTCTCTCTCCAATGTATGGACAACATAAAAGAGTTTCTCATAAAAAATAATGGATAAATGATTCATAACTATGTGTATTTGAGTGGCCTTGTGAGATTTGCTAACTAGCCTACCCAGAAATCTAATGACTGAAGGAAAGAAAAACTAGAAATATGAGGAGGAATAAATGTATTCCTCTCAAGAATGCAAAGCTATATTTAGCTTGAGAATTGAAAATTACAAAGGAAATTCCTTGGTTATATAGGCCAAGGGGAGAGATGGATGCAACCAGATTATGACAAGTGTTGGCATCCTATGAGGTGTGACAACTCATGTCATTAAAGGCTCAACCACCTTATCCCTATGTAAACTTAAGCTATTGTGAAGAGAACTTTAGTGGAGAACTAGCTAAGAATGAACTAGTTAGATAAAGTACCTTTTTCAAACTAACACCCCCCCATTAAGTGCAACTTAGGGAGAAGTATACAATGCAAAGATGCAAATATGGGTCCCGACTACTAGGCTTGATGAGGTACCCATGTACATAATAACCTCTCATAAATAGAGAAAAGGAGAAAACCCAATGAGACAAAACTCCTCTCCAAAAGAGAGAAAAAAGTGAAAATGTTTTTCAGAAAATGTGAAGGACAAAACCTCATGTGAGGAAAATGTCCCCCCCATAAGAGAGAATAAATAGAGAAGGTCAAGTGAACCCCCCCTAAATATACAATATTCTGCGCTAATGTGGATGCTCAACTTAAAACTCTAAAGATGGTCCAAGATCATCGAACAAAATTCTTCCCCTTAGGAAGAAAATGATACATGTAGGATATATTCTCATTCCTGGAAGGAATAAGTATCTGGAATAAGCTCAAATGTCACGATGTTAGGTTTCCCAATCTTAACTGAAGAAAGTGACAATGTAGAACAATGTGAAGACTGATGTAGAGCATCGTCCAAAGATGATAATAAGTCCTCCAAATTTAGACATCCACTAGGTAAGTTAAACCTCCACCAATTTTAATAATCTACCAGATAAACTTAGCAAACATCCATATTTAAGAAAAAACTGCCAAATTTAGCAGTGGCAGATGTAATTTGTTTTAATTTTTTAATTATTTTTATTTTTTATTTTTTAACATAAAAAATATTTTTTTTAAAAAGAAAAAAGAAAATTGTGGTGGAATTTAAAAAATAATATTTTTTAAATATTGTAAAAATGTTAAAAATATATTAAAAAACAAAACAAATAAAAAAAATTAAAAATTATAATTATGTGGGGGGCCTTAGCCACTCCCACAATCCCATGTGAAGATTTTAAGAGCCTTTATAAAAGGTTGAGTCCATAAAGGGGAGTGGGGACTTATGGGCCCACAAATTTATGCAGCATATGTCCCTAAGGTACCCACTTTCCCTTTTTGGGAATTTTTTAATAGTTTTTTTTTCAAACCTTTTCAAACTTTTTAAAAAAAGTTGCATTTATATCAAACATTTAAAAAAAAGAAGCATTTATTTTTTGAAAAAGTTGTATATATATTTATTTTTTCTAAAAAGCTATGTTGTTTTTTTTTAGAAATGTATGAATTTAATTTTTTTTGAATGCTTAGATTTTGAAAAAACATTGTTTTCTTTTTATGAAAACTCAACCAAAATTGATAAATTAATAGTCTATTTTAGCATTTTTGAACCTTCTGAGCACAATTGCAGGGTTGGATTTGACCCAAAGTGTTTTGAAATGGAAGTTCTTTGCTGGATCTGGTAATAAACCTCCTGCTTTAAATTGTTGTAGATTTTTCCTCCGGTGTCCATTTCAGGCAAAATAAGGGGCAGATCTGACTATCTCAGTAGCTCTGAACTCAATGGTGAGCTCAGAATCTCTCTAGGAAGCTGAATAGAAGACTTGTAACTAACAATTCAATGCATGGAGCCCCCTAGAAATTGATATTTTTACACCTTTCTGATTCTCTAGATCATCCAAGGATACAAGAGAAGAGCATACTCAGTTCTATTAAAAAAACCTATGCACTCTCAAATTTCCTAAGGGAATGCTAACCCACAACTCAAATTTGGCTCTAATACCATGTGAGATTTGCTAACTAGCCTACCCAGGAATCTAATGACTAAAGTAAAGAAAAACCAAAAATATGAGGAGGAATAAATTGTATTCCTCTGAAGAATGCAAAGCTATATTTAGCTTGAGAATTAGAAATTACAAAGGAAATTCTTTGGTTATATAGGCCAAGGGGAGAGATGGATGCAACTAGATTATGACAAATGTTAGCATCATATGAGGTGTGACGACTCATGTCATTAAAGGCTCAACCACCTTATCCCTATATAAAGTTAAGCTAGTGTGAAGAGAACTTTAGTGGAGAACTAGCTAAGAATGAACAAGTTAGATAAAGTACCCTTTTCACACTCATAGGCCTAAACTCTAAATGGAAGAATATTGGGGAATAGTTGGTTAGTAGAAGGATTCTTAGAAGTGAAAGGCAAAAAAAGTAGTAGGAAGAAGTGGAGAGTCTCAATTAGTATATAAGAGATTGTAGATTCTTTACCCTAAATAAAGAATATTTTACATTTAGGTGGTTACTTCTTCAGGCTCCTTCTCAATTACATCATCTCACTCACTATTGTCATGGATCGAGTCTAGTCATTTTTTATTATAATTTATTTCTCCAAACAAGGCTCTAAGTAGATGTCCTTTTAAATTTGAGAATATGCGGTTCAAAGATGGACTTAAGAAATATATTTCTCATTGGTGGGAAGTCATCGAGGTTCAAGGGGGTCATAAGCTCTATGTATTTGTGAACAAGTTGGCCCTTTGAAAAATAATTTGAAAGAATGGAATAGGGAGCATTTTCAGAATATCTCTGAGGAGAAGGCAAGGATGGAAGGGGAATTGGTCGATCTCAATAGTAAATTCATCAAATATGGGATACAATTAGAGGAATTTTAACTAGAAAGAAGATTAAAACCAGATTATGCGAAAGTATTAGGAAGGGAGATATGGTTAAAGGATGGTGATAGGAATACAAAATTCTTCCCCAACTCATCTAAACCAAGAAGAAGAAAAAAGAGGATTTCAGAAATCTTTAATGGGGAAGGGTTATTGTTACAAATAGAGGAGGAAATAAGTAAGGAGGAGGTCACTTTATTTGAAAATCTATTGAACAAGGAGAACCCAATGAATCAAGAGGAATGGGACAACTTTCCAAGGAACATTACATAGCTAGTTAGTCTAGAGGATGACAAGAAAATTTTAGTAGTAATTATAGAGGATGAAGTGAGAAAGGTTACCCTTCAGCTGTGCCTAGATAAAGCTCTGGGACTAGATGGTTTTTCTGCTAGTTTTTTCTAAATTGCTAGGATATTATTGGGAAGGATTTGACACAGGAAATGAAAGAATCAAGGATTAAAGAAACAATGTTGGGAGAAATGAATCACACTTTCCTAGCCTTGATACCAAAAACACATGGCCAAAATCATGAGCAATTTTCACCCAATTTCACTATGCAACACGATGTACAAGATAGTTACCAAATTGATGGCCAATAGATTGAAACCTATCCTTGGAAGCATAATTTCAAAAGAGAAGAGTGGTTTCTCATTAGGGAGGTCCATTATGGAAGGAATAGTAGTGGCACATGAAATAATTCACTCAGTTATAAATTAGGGATTAGAGAGTATGTAATCAAGCTAGATATCCAAAAAATCCTATGAGTAGTAGACATAAAATTCCTGATTGAGGTAATGGAGAATTTTGGTTTTCAACAAGATGGTTACAATGGATCAAAGCATACATTGAATCCCCAAAGTTTTTGAGTACTAATAAATAGATCACCTTAGGGATTCTTTCCAACTAAGTGAATCTTGAGGCAAGGAGACCCTATTCCCCTTTATTTTTCATCATCGTAGTTGAAGTCTTAGGGATAAATATCAAGGCCAAAAAATGTATTGATCGTTAGATTGGAATTAAAGTAGCACCTGATGTTGAGGAAATTATCCACCAAAAATTTGATGATGATACAATGTTATTTGGAAGAGCAAGTAGAAGAGAGGCCCAAGTGATAAAAGGTGTTCTTGATGACTATTGCAAAGTGTCAAGAAAAAGTGTGAACAGGAATAAATTAGAAGTCTTTTTCTTCAATATTCACTTGAGCATTCAAAGAGGTGGTGCAAGACTAATAGGACTAAGAAGCACTACGTCTTGGGAAATTCATTGGGATTCTACTATTTGCATGCTATAACAAGAAAGGGCTTTGGGAATCACTAGTCAAAAACTACACATAAAATATGGAGTCATGGAATGGGAAATGGTTGTAGTTAGTAGGAAGAATTGTGATACTAAAGCTAGTTGTATTGTCAATTCCAATATACTCTATGACATGTTTAAAAATACCAAATAAAGTAGATGAAGGAATAAATCAGATCATGTGTAGGTTTTTCTAGAGTGGAGTTGCAAAAGATCAAAATTTTCCATTGATAGTCTGGGACAAGATTTGTAATCGGAAGGAAGCAAGAGGAGTTGGTATCAAGTAGATGTTGACAATGAACCTGGAGATGGGAGCTAAGTTAGTGTGGAACATGTAAAAAAAATGTAATTATAAGTGGGTGAGTATTTTACAAAGTAAATATCTAGATTTAGAAGACCCCACTTAGATCTTAACAACAATAGACCCACTAAGAGGATTAGCAATATGGAACTTAATTTGAGACAATAAAGATATAATCATCAAACACTTGATGTCGGATGTCAAAGTTGGGTGTAGGGCTTCATTTTGGAATGACTCATGGGATGGAAAAGAAACATTGGCTTGAGATAGATTATTGGATGAGCTGAGAATAGTATTGAATTGAGAGTGGGGAACAAAATTTAGGGACTATGTGGAGCAACATTGTCTACATGGGGTCGAATAATGGAAGTGGAAATCATTATAGGATATAGCATCCCTAGAGGCACATAAGTTGGTGTTACAACAAGCATTGAAAGAAAGGCATATTATCATAATGGAGGAAGAAGACAAGGTGAGGTGGTGCGGGGAAAATTTATGAGAATTTACAATGTAAAATTGGGTTATAAGCTCAAGGAAAATACAATAAAAAATAAGATTAGCAAGAACACATATTTTGGCATCGATTATGTCTCCCAAAGGTGGGTGTGTTTGCATGGATGGCTATCTAGAACAAAATATTAACAAAAGATAGGCTAACTAAAATGGCAATTTAGGGTCATAATTGTTGTGTTCTATGTGAGGAGGGTGAAGATATGAACCATTTGTTTCTTGGCTATGAATATGTGGAATATTATTGGAAGACCTGATGATGTGTAGGCTTGGATGGAAAAGACCACTATCATAACACATCAAATCCATCTTTTTGATGTGGCTTAACATCCAAAGAAAGGCTAAATATTTCATAGTATATAGATTGCAACACCATCCATCATAATCTAGGAGTTATGAAAGGAGTGCAATAGGAGGATCTTCCAGGAGAAGGTAATGCCTAAAGAAATGGTTAAAGTTAACTTCGATGGTGTGGCAAAAGGTAACCCAAGGGAGAGTGGAGCAAGATGCATGATAAGAGATCAAATAGGATCAAATTTGATAGAGAAATCATTTTATCTAGGGAGACAAACCATTAAATAGGTTGAATTTGGGGCCATAATGATAGGAATTCAATGTTCAAGGAAGAAATTAAGAAAATCCACTTAGAAGGACCTAACTCACTAATAATGATAAATACAATCCATCAAGGCTAGATGCCAAATTGAAAACTTAGAAAATGGTTGGTCCCCATAATGCAAATATTAAATGGATTGAAAGAGATTAAAGTATCACAATATATAAGGAGGGGAATGATGTGGCTTATGAGTTGGTCAAAAAGGTCATGGTAGCGCAGGTAGCAGTATAGTTGCAAATAGTATGATCGCGAGCAGAACGTGATCTAAGGCCATTATGGACTTGGATGAGCAGTAATAATGTGGAGAGACCTAGACTTGTGGGAGGCTATGGAGTAATGATTTTTTGGAAACTGCGGCCCAAGCTTCAAGGGTAAAACATGGGATGACTACAAGCTTTTATATCCCCATCAGTGGTAGATCATACTATACATTACAAACAGTTTGGTAGAAAGAAAATAGACATGCCAAAAAGGTTGGAGATCCAAAGAAGACAAATTTATTTTTTGGGGAAATAATAGAGAAAAGATTGGGAGTCATGTTTAAAACAAGGCATGGGTTGATTCTGTGTGCAATAAAGATGGAATTAGGGAAATAATTTTTGGGTGCTTATTGCAGATAAAGGGTGAATTTGGATATATCGTCCATGTTTCTAGCATAAATGCTAAATGGGGGGCATTTAAAGGAAGTGGTGGAGGTGCTCTGCAAAAAGCTAATATGGTAAAAATTCTTTGGTGGTTTGGAGGATATTTTGGATAATATAAAAAATAACTGGGGGATTCCATTACCAAAGGATTACTATCTCATCCACAAGTGAAGAAAGGTGTTTAAGTGATACTCACTCATCTTTATCAAGGACCCTTTAGTGGTTCCAAGATTTAGAAACATGGTGCAGACGAGTATCATCTTCCTTAAGAGAATTCTAGGGTTGGCACCAGATGAAGGGTTGGGGTCATTAGAGGAGTATATCTAGGAGGAAAGGTTGGAAAAGAGAGGATAAAAACCTAGAGCGAGGTCAGAGATGTTGTGGACTTAGTGGCTGTTAGAGAACTGGTGGCAGGATCCAACAATGTGCGGGAAGAATTCCACTAAAACCAACCAATTATGGGATTAATAGGTAAGAGGAATAGGTCGAATCACCATAAGACATATTTCGTTGACCATTTTTGGGTAATATAGGCTGACAGCAAAATAGTATGGGTTTATGCTCTAATTTTGGATTAGGGGAGCTAGGCATAGGATGTAGGTAGGGTTTCAAATAATGGTTTGATTGTTGTTAATACTCCTATTTTATCTCAATGGAGCTCCTCGTGTGTTTTGTGGGGGACTATTAACTACCCTCATTTTGATACTCTCTATAACATTCATATTTAGTGATTATTAATACAAGGGTACAACCCCTTATGACTATTTTGAATTGATAAAAAAACCTATTCTAAAATATAAAATATCATCTATTTTTGTAAGTAAATATATCTCAAATATTACATTTTAAATTTATTTTAATTAAAATTTATATGTACATTACAAATATTATAAACAAGCATTATCCTTAGATTAATGAATACAAAATCTCTTTTTTAATTATTAAATTATATAATTTTAATTTATAATAAAAACATGTCCTAATTTAACTACTAAAAAATATGATATTTTTTAAAAGAATTTATAATAGAAAGATATATGGATAACAACTAAAAAATATTAAGAACATAGTAAGTTTTTTATTTTATTTTATTGTTTTGAATACAATATCGATATATATACTAATACTTAATTTCAATAAAAATAGAAATTCTTTCTTTTTCTAAAAAAAATTAAAAAACTAAAAATACAAAAGTAAATTTAAGTTTTTTAATAATTTATAACAAAAGAAATCTCAAGATTAAAAATTATTATTATAAAGATAAATTATTAGACTAATATTGAAGATAAAATAATTGATATGTGTTTTTAACAGTTGGGCTTTCTCTTTACCTGCATCAACAAAGTTGGAATTTCTAATGAGGATGATTATTAGTATAAGGCTGCTGATGGTACCTGCAACCAATAGTTTGGTATGTTCATTTTAACTTGAGCATTGAGATTTTCAATCATCTATTTTATATTTTAAGTATATTAATTTTTTTAAATGATAATATGAGAAATTTTAGTGTGATTTGAGTTTCGTAGAGTCACAAATAATTGACTTCATTTTCAGCATGCACATATTGTGTTGATGTGAATAGTTCAAATTTGCAAACAAAATATATTAGCACATTGGTCTATCAAGGGTTTAGAGTATGAAGTCATCTATACATCAATACTCTTAACATGAAGATTCAAATTCATGAGTCTACAATAGATGAATAGAAAATTGAACCCTTGTATCTAAATGAATAATGCTAAGAAATAATTTTAATTATTTTTAATATATATGTTTATAATATTTAGTTCAGTTTTTCAAACACCTTAAATAAGAAGGAAATACATTAAATATGAATATCATGTTGCAGAAAATGGAACATATGTCAAGTGTGGATGAATATTCAATTAAGATGGTTGTATCAAATCAACTAGTTAGTGTGGTCACCGAAGCTAGTGGGAAGGATTTTGGTGGCTACAAATCAATAAGTTTCTTATATTATTGTCAACTTTTTTTGGATTAGATTGTGTGAGTGTGTTTTGCATGGATGTTTCAGATCAAACTCCATGATTCATCATAATTAGGTGAACAAGAGAGCATAAGGAGTAAAAAATGATGGATCATAGAGTGTGATCTAAAAAATTGATGCAAAAAAATTGACACAATCCAATCCAAAAACATTTTTCAATAATTTTCATGAATTATGGAGATTCGTTCTCATTTTAATTCAAATTGTTTGTATAATCTATCTTGATATTTAATAGATTTTTTTCATACTTTTGATAACAGGATATATTTATTGGTACATGTGAAAAAAAATATGGATCATGCTGTGAATATTGTTGGTTATGCTTTCGAAGCTAGTAATGTGGAAGCTCCAAAAGAATTACATGGGAGTATCGCAGATCCATCATATGTGACAAAGATGTGATGGAATTAGAAGTAAAGCCAAATTATTAAGAGGGCAGAATGGTTCATAGAAATATTTTAATAATCCTTTGCAACTAACTAAAATATCTTCAAATAATGGTTTTGTATGTAAAATTGATTATACTCAAGTGATTAGATTATCTTTTATTTATTGAGATATGTAGTTTTATTTTAGATTTTGATGGGTATTTTATTATGCATTTATTTCAATTAATTTAAATATATAAATAAAATTTGATGCAAGAGAGTCATCCCCTCTACACACTAATTCAAAATAGAAAACAAATTCATAGGCAATTCTTGCCTAGATTCAACAACCAACAAAACAAAGAATGCAAGCAATTCACATTTTATTAACTCTATTCAAATTCGATTACAAATTACAATTCCCCTAACCTGTCATGGCCTCCTCCTACCACAAATTATCGAGGTTGTTGTTTTTGATGGTTTTTCACACCATGTGTTGCCATCGATGACAAAGGGGGAGATTCTTGCAAGTATGGGATAGTCTGGTGGTGTTGTCATTGATGTCAACACTTCAATATGTTGTAGATTGTACATGTATAGTTGAGATGTTGTTGAGATGTTGTGAGTACATGGAGCTATCTTATATGGCTACAGATGTGTTGTGTTGATGATTTTCCAAGTGCTTTTAAGAAAATTAACAAAGAAGAGAAGTCAGAGTGATGAATGTGTTCAGATTGTGCTCCAGTATGTGCTCCATGTTTCTCCTATGTTGATCCTATGCATGTGTGGTTCTGAAGTTTTCATTACGGTGATTTGATGGTGATATATTCTAAGTTTCAGCTTTTGGTGAGATGGTATGTGAAAGTTGTATCCACCAGTATGTGTGTTCTACCGACAAAGTTGATCTTTTGTGGACTAGGAGAAATTTTTATGCTCTGCATTCCTTCGCTAGTTTATTTCAGATCTTGCAGATCTGGGATTTGTCTTATGATGGTGTTCTCTATTTCTTGGCAATGAAGGTTGAAGTTTGGTAATCTAGAAGTCATGTTTCTATATTCCAGTGTAGATTTGCATAGTTTGGATGATCTGGTGAAAGGTATTTAGTGTATGAAGGATATTGTTGTGCTATGTACATATCTAAAGAAGTCTGAGATGAAGTCTCATGAATAATGAAGCATGTCGAGGTGTCTGTGTGTCATCTTCATGCTGGGAAGTGTGTGTATCATTGTTCATTTTTGTTTTCATTAGGTTTGGCCGACTTGGTGTCTACACTTCATTTGAAAAATAAAAAATTAATTGAGGAAGCATGTGGTTGATTTGAGAATGTTATTTTTGATCTTGAAGAATATTTTTATTGGTCCACTCTTATTCCTTTCCACCACGTGAATTTTGAGATGCTGGCCTAATTTGAATTTATGAAATGGGTTATTTGTGGCTAACCTTGGTAAATGCTTCTAAGGGTGAGAATGGTATAAAATCAAGATAAATTGTGAAGAGTTGTAAGACAGAGTGATGAAAAGTGATGAAAATGAGCCAAAAATCATAAGAGTAGAAATGTGTGTGTGAGTGAGTAGTGATAGCAGTTTTCAGTGTGGTGAAAGCAGTGAGCTGAAGGTTTTTGTAATCCTACAAATGTGCTTTAATTGTTGTGGTATAATTTTTGTTCATTTTTGTATCTATAGGCAGTGAGCCTCCTTATTGGACAGTGAGTCCTTTTTGTAGGTAGTGAGCCTTTATATTTGGACAGTGAGTCATCTTCTAGGCAGTGAGCCTTTGTATTCAGTTTTATAATATTTATATTATGAGTTAACCCTCACCGTGGTTTTTCCCTTATTGGGTTTTCCACATAAAAATTTGGTGTTTATTGTGTTGATTTACATTCTATTATTTTTGTTTCATACTCATATTTAATAACAAAATAGTGTGGTTGAAGAATTGATAAGTGATAAAGTTTTAATTTTGAACTTGTGTGACAACTGATTCACCCCCCCTCTCAGTTCTCTTGTGCCTATTTAACAACAAGAGTCTCTTTGATATGATGCTTGAATCTTGATGATGACTAAAAATTCTTGATGAATTTCTCTTGAATGCTCTTATGAACTCAATTTTACTATAAGGAATGCTCTCACAAAATTCTTGGCTTCTTGGATGATAAAATGAGTGAAAGAACCTTGTATTTATACTTATCCATGCTTAATATCCTAAAATTACACCACAACAAGCCAACACATGAAATCATTAATTAAAGGAGACTAAATCCCACCAAGATTTGAAATTCGATTCAAAAATCACCTAAGAAGGACTAAGATACCTTAGGTGACAGATTAGTCCTAAGGCTCAAAATTCAAGGCACAAACTCCCAAAAGGGGTCATTTTAAGGTATTTTTGAAATCAGGGCCACAAGACCTTTGGGGGACAAAGACACCATAGTTTTCTTGTTAGTACCTGTCCAAAAATCAAGGACACATAGCCAAAATCATTAAATTATCATTTATCATTTGATTTTTTGGGTATTAGCCATAAAAAATATATAATTTATTATGCTTGTGGATGTAAAATAAGACCAATTAAGACATTAATAAGGATAAATAAAGCAAGGTTGGCCCAAACAAGTGTGAAAATGCAAGGGTATGCATTTTCCTACACTACAACAATAAGCCCTTATTTCCTAGCACATTGTGAGTGATAAAAAATACCCTTAATAGAACTGGCTGTAGAAGGAGGGCCTAGAAATATTGTTGGTTAAATGCATAGTTGGAGTGAGTTAGGTCTTAAGAAAACCTGGCTCCTATAGGTATCCCTTTGAGTATACTAGGAGTTCGTCATGAAATCCCTTATCACACACACAATAGGTTTCCTTTATTTTTCCCTAATAGTTGATAAATTTCTTTAGATCATGTTATAATTGGTCCTCTTTCTTGTCAATTTCACAATCTTTTAACTACAACTTTGAAGATTTAAATTTAGTGAAGAAGTACTATAAATTTGAAAATTTTCTTTGACTAAGACCTAAGAGTTGATTTTCCAACTCGTGGCTTCTAAGTTCATCGAATTTCCCAAACAATTTATTTAGAGACTCCCAAGCTTTGTTCGGTGTTTTCAAGCTCTCAACATGGAACAAAAAAATAGGAGACAAATTTAAACATAGAAATCCAAATTCTTGGTCACACTTATTAAAAAAAAAAAACAATTATTTAGCTTTGTTGGGTTCTTATTTCATTCCTATAGTTACCTTATATAAATCATTGTTCTTATGTACAAGAATTACTTTCAACTTCCAATCATGGTAGTTGAATGGTGTTAGGGGTAGTACAATAACATTAGACTCCATATTGCTAGACTTAGATAGTTGCATTCTAGAAATGCAAAAATGAACAAAAGTGAAGAAATAACACAACCCACAAAATAACTTTTTGAGGAAGTGCAAAAATAGACCACACACAAAACCCCCCTTGATTATTTGATTCCCCTATAAGTTGTTACTATAGGTGTGCTTTGTAAATAGTCCAAAAGGGGCATAAACTAACACTTTATAATGTGAGTATGATATTATGCATATTGGATTCCTGGCAAAACAATAAGTACTTCTGCAAGAAATGACACTCAAATTTGAGTTACCAATCAAAATTTATGAAGCTTTAAATTTTTCCACCTTTACAAATTAAACTTGGCTTCTTGCAAATAAATAAACAAATTTTGAAACATAAATTTTGCACCAAATATAAGAATAAGACAATATACGATCCTACAACAATAGATAATATATAATAAGCACAATGAACAATGTCAAATATGTATGAAATTTACCACCAATATAATGAGGAACCCTTGCATATGTAGGCAAGGAAGAGGCAATCCACCTATCATGTGGATTGAAAAGTTACCCATGATGTGACACAAACAAGTAGACAAGTGTCCTATAGGTTTCAACCTTTGGATCACTTGGAATGTGCAAACCAACAACCTATTTGACCAAGACATCAACCTTGGTGACAAGAGTTAAATGACTACAAACGACCTTTGAGGTGAGACGGAAAGTCTTACAACCTCAAAAGGTATGCACATGAGGCTTATGAGACAAGTAGGTAACCTTAAGAGGCCTAAAAAATTGTACATTTAGTTAGACAAGATGTTGTCTAACCTTATAAACCTAAGTACACTTAACCTATAGTGAATAGATAATGTATTCACTCTAAGAATTTTAATATTACTTAATAATTACATATGGTAGCCTTCTCAAAAAATAAGAATACCATTTCAGACAAGTACTTTCTCCTCACCAGGAAATTATTGATATCTTTATCCAACATTGATTTGGATAGCTTGTAGAGATTGCAGTTAGGTTTTATTTTCATCTAGTCAATTGACTCTCTTAATTCTCTAGGAGACTTTTCTTTAGAGTCACCTAGGAAGATTTTCTATTTTGTGAAAGGCCTCACAATTCTAAAATAAGATTGCAGTTAGGTTTTATTTTCATCTAGTCAATTGACTCTCTTAATTCTCTAGGAGACTTTTCTTTAGAGTCACCTAGGAAGATTTTCTAATTTGTGAAAGGCCTCACAATTCTAAAATAAGTTCTCTAGAATTATAAGAACTGCTTCAACATTTTTAATAGGTCACTTAGTTCAACTCATTTCATACTTAATGGAAATATTTCAAAAATTTCCTTAAATAATTGGCTTTTTCTTGTATAGTTGAATGAAAATAGTGATGAATGCCACTATTGTATGATTTTCATATTATTTTTCTACATTTAAAAAATGCATCAAAATAGCACATAGTGTTATTGTATGATTTGCATATTATTTTTCTACATTTGAGAAATGCATCAAAATTGGACATAGTGTTCTTTTTAAATTATGCTAATAATTTGAGTCACATCCTTGACCCATTGAAAAATTTTAAATAAAAAATTAAGTTGATTATATCTTAGCTTTATCTTTATTACAAGTCACAAATTTCCTCATTCAAAACCTTAATTTATTTTGAAAGAGACGGCATCCTATACTTTAAAAAATAGCCCATAGGCCATCAAATTCTAAGGTTCGGCACAACTTTCCATCATTGAAGTCCTTAATTTGTTAAAAAGGATCCATTGGATTTTCATAAATTGAATGGGTCTTTTTCTACAAATTATATACGAAAATTGCAAGCTCTAATTTCCAATTTGAAAATTGCAAGTTCATACCAATGACTTGTTTACATTATTTTAAAAACATATATTTGTAAGAGAATGTAAGGCTACGAGTCTTCTTCAAGAATATGTTTAGTCAATTCTTCATATTAGAATTTTTTTTTAAATTATAGTTCATATTATTTACAAGTTAATCATGAAAATTTATGTAATTTTTTAATGCATAGTATATTTTTACCTTGATAACAAGATGTGAATTTTACATAAATTCACTAGTCTAATATGTATACATAATTTTTTTGTTAAATTACAAAACTTTGTCTAAATAGTAAATTTATGATAAACATAGAAAACACACTTCATGGCTTTAATATTTCATTGTAAAAGTTAAAAATTTATACTATTTCAATCTTATTGAAAAGAAAATCTTAAACATGTTATAAGAAAAATTGAAAGGAAAATAATTAATTAATAAGATATTCATATATAAAACCATAATTTATAAAATTATAATCTCATTATAATAAAAATTATATAATATATATCAATACATAAAAAAGTGACCATTTTTACAATTTTAATCACGTTAAAATTATTTTTTTTCAAAATATTAATTTAAAAGTAATAAAAAAATACTTAATCTATAATTATTCTATATCTAAATAAACAAAACTTTTTAAACAAGAGCTGCGTTGCAGCCAGAGTCCCTGCCAAATGGGAAAAGCAGAGCTGAAGATGTGAATCATAATGTTCAAGATAAGGATTGAAACAAAAACAGCTCCAAAAGAGCATAATTTAATATTAAAAGATGTGAATCAAATTCTAAATTTCAATATTCGTTGTATCTGTTTTGAACAGAGAGTATCATTTTTATGGAGCTGTAATTGACTTGAGCAATAATACTTGATAAGTCCTTAAAACTATGATCTAAAACAGATTAGCCCATAGGCAAAAAAATGTCACTACAAAGAAAATGTGACATTTTAGAATGGATATCCTGATTTAAATAATCGACGATGAAAGGTTGGAGTTGTAGACTGAGTTCCTGTACAAGGAAGAAGAGAAATCAGTGTATAATTATTTAAGGGATTCAAATTTAAAACATAAAGTGGACAAACACAATAAAAGGGAATGAACTTCCATATACAGTCATATTGAAAACTTGAGAAGAATATACACCTCAATATGATTGATAGGGGTTACGTTCAGAGTCATTACTTACAACCCTTCCTTTATACTATTCTTTTTAATTTCACAAATAATGGATCTTCTTACAGTGGCACCTGTGTAAGAGGTATGGTAAATATGACCTCAGATAAAGTCTGTGTCCAGAAACAACTCTCGATATCTACTCCATTACCAGAGTTTGGATCTGCTGTAATAGATGCATCCAAAACTATGGTCACTGAGTGTATCAAACTAAACATATATTCAATCGAAATAGGGAGAAAATATATACAAGCCATTCTTTACAGGAAAATCAAAAAACCAAATGCATTGTCATTTTTAGATGGAAGTATAAGTATCCAAGGTTACAAAACTTGAACCAACCACTTCTTTATTAGCATTCTACATACTTCATGGGCAATTAATATAAACAGAATAATCCACATGCTTCTAAATTAAAGCATAAGAGAGCCTTATAAATGAACACATGTAGGTGCAGCAAACTGATACTTTGGTAAGAGAATATCATAATAATGGTCACAATTTGAAATTTGACATAAGTGAACAGAGAAGCCATGTGACTATATATTTAAACAACCCATACACCTCAAATGATCTTGATTCTCATATCATAATGCAAGATAGACTTCCTTACAATTGAGGACTGGCAACATAAGGTTCCCATGGTAAAGGGGAAAACAACAACACTAGATTTACATGGTGTATTAAGAATAACCATATAGAGACAACACTAGATTTACATGGTGTATTAAGAATAACCATATAGAGATTCCTTGCAATTGATTTCAAGAGACAATTAAATATACTTGTACTTGACATTTCCAAACAAATTTCATTAAGAATAGCTTCTGTTAATGGAAATATAGATATTCGCCATGTTTTCTTGGCTTACCGACACAATGGCAGGTCCTGGCTTCAGCGAAGAGTTTATGGGGCTTGTAAATGCAGTTGGCTATTTGGCCATGTTTATTGGCCCTATCATTCAGATGAAAGCAAAAGTCCCCTGCATAGTGAATTGAAGAAAGTGAATGAATTTCTTGAATAATGTCAATATCAAAAATGCCAATGCCATCAAATTTATTACTGTGGTTACACGTTATTAATTACACATGTAGAAAATTGACAGATATCCAAGTATACTTTTGACAAAACTACCTTCTTATTCAGATTCACTATCTACCTTTCTCATAGCTTTCAAACCTCTTGGCTTCTGCATCAATGACATTTTGAATTAATCAAGGCCTGAAATCCAAAAGAATAACAATAAAAGTCAATATCAAATCTAAAATTAAGCTACTTGCGAAAGAAATCTGTAATATATATTTAAAAACTAATCAAACTAATAATCCTTTATTTTTTCTAATAATTATTTTCCTTACAGGCATTTGAGAGCATATAATGAACTCCCCAAAACTTCAATACAGTGAATGAAGTTGACGTCTCCACTGTTTTCTTATTCCCAGAGGATTTTGAAGCCCTTAAAAACATCTAATGCGTTGCTTCAAAACACAGCCAATACCAGATCTAACAGAAAACAAAGTATCTTCCATTTACTTGCACCAAAAGCAAAACTGCAGTCAAGTTTATGATATTTAAGGGAGCAGGCAGCAACTGGCCCAGGCAACAGAATTAAAAAACAACCACTGTTATTTTGTAGAAATAAAAGACTTTGCAGAAAAACTAAAAACTTTAAGTGAACTCCATACCTTAAAGTTCCCTAGAGGTGAATTGTTCTTCAATCCGCCAAAACCCAAGATGAAGCAAAACCTATTAGATAAAAGATATCTCAATGTAATGTGACGTCATCGAATGCCATGATTGTAGGATATGTACAAAATTGATTTCTAAAAAGGATTTAAAAACTTACAAGCAAATATAACTAATAGTTGTAAATCTGAAGCTTACAACTTCTGCCAACATCCTGCCTGCCTGTGATAAAATTGGAGCTTTGGAACACAAGGATGTTGTAGCCTGCAAAACAAAAAAGATACGTGTAGATACGTGTAGAAAAAAATAAGAAATCTAAACAGAAATAGATGATGAAGATTTTGTGATTTCTGGATTTTTGATTGTGTTTAAGTTTTTTTCATCAACGTTTCGGATCACACTCAGTGATCCATCATCAGGATGACAAAGAGCTAAGGAAATGAAAAAAGGTAAGATACAGACCTAATTTGCTTAAAAGGAAGAGAGGTGAGAAGTTGAGGAGAGAGAAGGGTACAAAGACCGAGACAAGAGAGATAAGGTAAGAACATAAATTGAAAGAATTAAAAAATAATAAGAGAGAAAAAAATATATAAGAAGAAAATTTTATTAAAAAAGAACGAAACATGAAAGAAATAAAAGACACAGAATTGATGAAAGAGGACTACAACATAAAGAAAATTCAATTTTAGAAATGAGAGAGCAAAAATAAATAAGAGAAAAAAATCACCAGGAATTCTAAGTTAATATGCAATATTAAATTATAATGTTGAAAACTTAAAATGAAATAAAAGATTGCTAATAAAATGAAGCAATTAAATTTTTTTCTTTTTTCAACCTCAATTCTAACGAAAAATAGTAAAGAATAATATATTTGAAACTATTAATGTTATATTTAATATTGAAAATACTATCTATTAAAACAATAACGTAAAATAAGAAAGAAAATTAAATTTGAAACTATTAATGTTATATTTATTATTGAAAAATAATATTTAAGGAAACACTAACATAAAGAAAGAAAGGATATTATATTTAATATTGGAAAAAAATCTATTTAAGGACTATAATGTCATATTTGATATTGAAAAATAATATCTGTTAAAAAATTAAGAAGAGAGAAAATTAAATTTGAAACTATTAATGTTATATTTAATATTGAAAATAATATTCATTTAAAAACTAACGTAAAATAAGAAAGACTATTAATATTATAATAAAAAATATCTATTTAAGAGAGAAAAAAATGTTATATTTAAAGTTGAAAGAATAATGTATTTGAAACTAAGAAAATTACTGAAAGAAAGTAAGAAAATTCATGTAAGAAATAGATGATAAATGAAATTCAGCAATAGATGATAAATGAAATTCAGCAGAGAAATACAATGATTTGAGATATATTTTTGGGACAAGAAAAATATTACTAGATCATTATTAAAAATATTGCCACAAATTTCAAAGCTAATGTATTGACATTGGACAATAACAAAAATACATTGCAATGGTGGTTCAAAAAAGCTGGCAAATTAATCTCCCAAATCACCAGTAATTGAAATTGCATCTCTGTCATATAATCCCCATTGCAAGAGACGTAAACATAAAGTATATTTTAGGATATGCACAGAATGGACCTTTTTTTACCTTGTTGACAAGCCTGACTTCTGCAGCAATCTCTGTATCGAGAGCCATTAGAACATCTCTGGTGGCCTTCACCAGTTCTAAACATGCTTTAAGCTTCTTGAAAAACGATGAGAATAGAAGGTACTCTGGTGGGGGGTTATGTTCTCCCAGCAACCCCACAACAAAATGAAATAAGAATCATTGGGAGATCGATCGAAAACCGAAGAAAGGGGGACAAATAGAAATCTGCATTGAAAGGGAGTCTAAAGCCATCTATCCCTGCATGGATGTAGCCATGTATTCAAAATGTGGAAGCATAGACAAGGCAAGTGAACTGTTTTACGAAAGCCATCTCAAAAAAAATTCAAAAATTCATGCCCTTCTTTCCTTGCTCAAGCATGCAAAGACACGTGCCTCTATACGTGCACACTACAAACCCTAAAAATAGACTTCCAGTCAATAATAAGACACGTACACAACCCTCCAAACATTATAAAATCATCAAAATAAGTTGCCTCTTTGCTTTTGATTGGTCACCAGATTTTTCCCTTGAAATTTCTATTCAGCAAAAACCAAAAACCCCAGCAAAAACATGATCACCCAATCAGAAAATAAAGGACAATTAACAAAAAAATAGATTTGAAAAATACAGTACTATAAACCATAGGAAAAGCCTCCCATTTCTCTCCTGGCGTGATTTCCATTGACCAAACTAATTGAATTTAGCTTACGGATCACATTAGTCTCCGCCTATGGCAGGGACTAAAAAGTTAAAACTTTGAAACAATTACTGTATCTATACTTTTCAACATAGACTATTATTTGTGAACAATTATATTTATTTTCTCCTTAATTAATTAAGAAACAAAACTACTATAATAAAAATATACATCTAAATACACCATCTATTAGTCACGCTTTTTATATTGAAAGAAGCAAACAGAATTACATATGAAGAGCTTACACAGATAAACCAAAACAGATCATAAATCAGTGCCCGCCCATATAACAGTTAAAAGCTACAGATAAGAGCCAGATAAGGAATCCACTGGCAGCAAAACAGAGTATAGTCACACAAATAAATACAACAGTTAAAAGCTACAGATAAGATCCAGATAACGAATCCACTAGGAGCGAAACAGAGTATGGATTAGTCAGCACAAGTAAAGCTTGAAATAAAAACTATAAAATAAGTACACAAATTCCATTGATGAAGCTGGAAATCAGGAATTTCGAATCCTTCTAATCATTCTGATGTGTTGTTTAATCGCAAGTAGCTAGAATGCATGTAAGCCACCGTGATCTGATTTTTTTTTAAAAGTATTAATACAGTCGGTGAAATTTCCATTTTGGTTGGATTTCTCAGTCTAATAAAGAAAGTCTAGCAGGTTGCAGAAGCGAGCAAAATTAGTGCAAGAACATACCTTATGAGGACTCGAATGGGGGCATTCAGATTGCATCCAAGACATGTACATATTAATTCAAAAAAAGATGGAATACACAGGCACAGAGGTTGTTGAAAAACGCAATTAGGGTTGATGTATGCTCAGGGGAAGGTGCGCTAAGAAGAGGGCAGCCGAGGGTGGCGGGCAAGGGAGATGAATTCTGAGAGAGGCGTAGTAGTGGGGGTGGGGAGAGGAGAAGTGCGGCACATACGGCAGGAGGCATGTGAAGACGTTCGAACTCACCTGGCGGGAGGCGTTGCGCAGAGAGAGGCGGTGCAGAAAGACACAGGGTGGCGACCTCGAGCAGCATCCGAAGCATCTCCTCCTCCTTGCAATCGCTCAGGAAAATGGAGCAGGAGAACTCCATCCCACGCGACCGCTTCTCAGAAAATGTCACCAGCGAGTACGAGTCGAAGGTCGCCTGGTCGAATCCTGCCGAGGTCGCCGCCCCGTGTCTCTCTGCACCGCCTCTCTCTCTTCTATTTCTTCTATAAGAACTGTACATTCTAAATAGCATTTTCCTTTGTGCCATGCTACCGTTTCAAATAATTCACTATAAATATGCATCCATGCTTAAAGCGCATAAACATCATTGTGTACAATATGACTCTGAGTGAATTTGAGCCATACTGAAACAAACAGCACTGCTTGATAAACAGACTACTTAATTTCACTGGACTTTACAGCCGTATGCCCATAGATAGTAGAAATAACACCTCTTTAGGAATACTAGTTAATTTTCACTCGACTTTACAGCTGTATACTGGTAGATAGTACACACTACAAATCAACTCTTTAGGAATATCGTGTGATTATCATATGACATGAAATACGTTTGTTGTGCTTTAGTTGTTGGACATGGACGCTACAACCTTTCTGCTGGCTGCATTACAAATAATGGTTCGTCCTCAAAAAAAAATCTCTGAATGACTTGATTTTATTTTAGGTATTGGAGTAATAAAGAAATCAAATACAGAAAGGATTACAGAGAGAGCTGCACAGCAGATAAATTTATCTATTATCAATATAAAATATTTCATGGTTACTCAATCTTATTTGACTAAATGAGATTCTCTAGATGATTTGATGTCTATTGATTTTTTATTCTTTCTTTTCATGCTTATCTCTTTTCTTTGCGATTAATTTTGGAAGATCATGGGGATGAGCATAGCAGACTCCTCTTCTCAATCTTTTAGAGACACTATTGTTTGATGTGAATTTGGACCATTCATCTAGAAAAAGATTTCGTTGTTACAATTACAACAAGTAATAAGAAGAAGTCAAATCATCTATGGAGAAAATCTAATGGATGTATGCCTACTATTGAAGGATCTCCAATCATCAATCTCAATCTAAATGAGTTAGCATTTATATGTTCCAAGGGTGTAGTATGATTTGTAGATACCGAAGTTTCCAAATGTCTTTGGAGGAACTAGTTTTCTAGACAAGAAAGATAAGTGCATTTCCTCATCCTAGATCAATTCTATGATCCTTCTCTTAAATCCTAAGTGTCTTTAGACTGACCCCAAATTTTTAACTTTTAAAAGTAAAATTATATCTTTCATGCTCATTTTCACTAGTTGTAAGCCAAATTGGCACAAATCTGTGCAACTTATTGACACATATTTGTATTTAAATAAATTATCTTTTTAGAAGTGGCCATAGTTAGGAAATCAAGAGGATTACAAAGAGTAAACATTCTATGAACATTTCTCTTTGAGACTTAGAAGAATTTGACATTCACATCAAAATCATATACAACATTTGCATGGATGAAATAATCATCTTCAATTATTCACATACAATTGTCATATTGGTGTGGTAGGGGGTTGACCTAGGATATTTTTCCTATGACATTACAGCTTCCTCAAAGGAATTTTTAGATGCTACTATTTGTACATATTAACCAATCACAACTTCCAATGAATGTGGCTATATAATCTTGTTATCTGTTAAACTAGATATGCACATTAGAGGATGCATCCACCCTATTGAAGTTTGACTTAAACCACTCAAAGATTGATCCATATAAAAATTTAAGATTCTACTAACTCTAAAAAGGACACAAATTTGAGAGCTCATTTTCACTAGTTGAGAGCCAAATTGGCACAAATTTGTGCAACTTAAAGCTAAGAAAGAAAGAAACGATTGGGCAGAGCAAAGGAAAATTGGCAAGCAAGGGAGTCGGTGAATAAGAAAGTATTGATTGAATGAATGAAGATTTAATGAGGAGAAAGGTTATATGCACCCATAAGGGAGTGCTAAATTTGGTTTGATATGAAGTCTATACGATGCAAGGAAGAGAAGTAAGGAGAGGATTGAGTTGTAATTAAATGTAGAGATAGAAGAGTGTGGTGGGAAGAATATAGAAAAGAAGCTTGCAAGTCAAGGGTAGTGAGTGTTGGGAAATGAGGTGTCTGAACTTTGCTGCATATTTTTAGAGATTCTATGACAGTTTTTATGGCATCTGTAAGGGTCAAAAATAGGGGATTTCATTTTGGACGTGAGAGCTTATTTTAGTCTGGAATCTCGGTAAGCCAAGCACATGGTTTTGTAAACAGCTGGCGGTTTCTTGTATTGCTAGAAGTCTATAAATTGGAGGCTTGAGAAGTAGTTTGTGTGAGAGTTTGCAAGTACTGTTATGCTGTTGGAATGTTGTCAGAATTCTTCCAGAGATGTTTGATTCTCTTGTAAAAGACTTGCTTTGCAAGTGTATATAATCTTGGTTTTGGATTTGGAATACATTGAGTAGGCTTTGGAGTGTGGAGTTTAGTTTTGCATAGTGTTTCTCCTCAATATTGGCATACGAAATTGTTTCCGCTACTCTAATTTCCTTACAGTGAGATGGGAGGAAATGCCAGTTGCACCATACCGTTTGGGTTGGGCCAAGCAATATGGAATGGCCTAGTAGCTGTGAGTATTCAAAGTTCTCGAGGGATGGAAATTAGAATAGCATGGGGAAGATGAGAAGACTGGGGGCTGTGCAGTTGCCAAATTTTGTAACTGTTACTTTCTTAAAATTTGAGTAAAGTTGTTTGTTTCAAATTTGATTGAAAAATAGTGCAATTGTAAATCAATGTAAAAATTGACACATGTAGTTTTAAATTTTTGAGTTTATTTTGCACGTAATAAATATGGCATTAGGGAAATAATTTTTTAGTGTTGATCGTAGATTAATGGTGAATTCCGATATATCGTCCATGTTTTTGGCATCAATGCTAAATGCGGGGGATTCAAAGACAGTGGTGGAGGTGCTTTGCAAAAAGCTAATATGAAACAAATTCTTGGGTGGTTTGGAGAATATTTCGGATAATATAAAAAATAAGTGGGGGATTCCATTACCAAAGTATTACTATCTCATCCATTAGTGAGGAAAGGTATTTAAGTGATACTCACTCATCTTTATAGAGGACCCTTTAGTGGTACCAAAATTAAGAAACACGCTGTAGAAGAGTATCATGTTCCTTAAGAGAATTCTAGGGTTGGCACCAGATGAAGGGTTAGGGTCGTTGGAGGAGTATATCTAGGAGGAAAGGTTGGTGAAGAAAGGATAAATAACTGGAGCAGGGTCAAAGATGTTGTGGACTTCGTGGCTGTGAGAGAATTGGTGGCGGGATCCAATGATGCGAGGGAAGAATGACACTAAAACCGACCAATTATGGGGTTAATGGGTAAGAGGAATAGGTGGCATCACCGTAAGACGTATTTTGTGTCCATTTTTCTTTTTGGTAACAAGAGCTGATAGCAAAATAGTATGGGTTTATCCTCTAATTTTGGATCAGAGGAGCTAGGGATAGGATGTAGGTAGGGTTTCAAATAATGGTTTGATTGTTGTTAATACTCTTATTTTATCTCAATGGAGCCCTTCATGTGTTATGTGGAGGACTATTAACTAGCCTCATTTTGATACTCTTTATAACATTCATATTTAGTGATTATTAATACAAGGGTACAACTCCTTCTGGCTATTTTGAATTGATAAAAAAACTATTCTAAAATATAAAATATCATCTATTTTTGTGAGTAAATATATCTTAAATATTATATTTTAAGTTTATTTTAATTAAAATTTATATGTACATTACAAATATTATAAACAAGCATTATCCTCAGATTAATCAATACAAAATCTCTTTTATAATTATTAAAAATGTATAATTTTAATTTATAATAGAAACATGTCATAATTTTACTACTAAAAAATATGGTATGTTTTTTAAGAATTTATAATTGAAAGATATGAAGAAAACAACTAAAAAATATTAAGAACATAATAATTTTTTTTAAAAAAATTTATTGTTTTGAATTTTGTATGTATAAATACTAATACTTAATTTTAGATAGAAATAAAAATTAATTTTTTTCTTGAAAAAAATTAAAAACTAAAAATACAAATGTGAATTTAAGTTTTTTAATAATTTATAACAAAAAATTCTCAAGATTAAAAATATATTAATAACATTGCAAATTTCCATTTTATTTTATTGTTTTGAATTTATTTTATAAATAATAATATTTATTATTATCATATAAAAAAAATATTTGTCTTTTCATAAGTAATTCTTATTATAAAATATCTTTCACATACCTCAACAAGTACATCTCTGCACCATGTAACATAAATATATATGCTAATTAAAATCACTTTTATTTTATTTAAATTTTTTAAAACTGTAAATATTTAATCAAATAATGCATACAATTGTTATTTTCAAATTCTCATGTGTATTGTCATTAACAAAATTACATCAAAGTAGGAAGTCCAAGATTTTTTGTGATTGCTAATTTGTACACAATTTCTCTATAACAAATACATTGAATTATCATGTATACCAAGTACAAAATCCATAGTTACTAATTTGAACACAATTTATCTTACAGCAAATACATCTTAACTGATTCTAAAATAGAAAAATCTAAATGACTCTAGATAACAATGAAAAGACAAGAATGGTATTTCACCAGCGCCAGCTTAAAAATTAAACAGTAGGTCTTTATATAGCCGGAAAGCATCAATAAAGATACAAAAGTAAAGTTCAAAGGATTGAATAAATCGCATTATTCCGACAGAGTGGGAGATTTTAGGTTTCCAAGAGAAGCTTTTCAATCGCTTAGGGTTTCTCCATTTAAAGCGGTTGCAAGGTTGTGAACATTGAAAGGAAGCAAAGGTGCCGAACAAGGCCTCCAACACTAATCTACATGGAGGAGATGGTGCAAATTCATACAAATCATTAAACTGTTACAATAAACGGAACACATTCAAATACACGCATAAAAGAATAACACCATAAAGAATAACACCATAACGCACAGATTTACGTGGAGAAAGCTTTTCCAGGTGAAAAACCCCACACACCAAGCAATGCACTTTGTATTATCAACAACAAATAATTACAATACAATATCGGCACTAAGCTTCTCCAGGTATTCTCAAACCTTCAACAAAAACAGGGATACTTCTGACAGCATAACAGTGTCTCACAAAACTCTCTATCTCTCTCTCCTTAACACACTATATCATAATTCATAATATCTTCAATTGCAATAGAGATATTCTTCTATCGTGCAATTCGTAACAAACTGAAAGTATAAACTTGCGTTCAAAACTGAACGTAACAACTGATTGCACACTTGGCATTCACAACAGTTACTAACTGCATAATCACCTCTTTGACAACGGATACGACTAAAGATTCAATCTTTGCATGAAATATCCTCAAACATAACCTCCTCCGTAATTGTCGCCATGAAGGGAACCATCAGCGCATGTTTAACAAACTGGAAGATGAAGATCCATAATTCGATCTGAAGAAAAAACGATGCGCAGATTCGAGCAGTGGATGAGCGATCATGGGAAGACTTACAAAGACGAACATGAGAAAAAATTCAGACTGGAGATTTTCAAGGACAATTGGAGTTACATTCGTAAGCACAACCGAAAACATTCTAGTTATAAGCTGGGCCTCAACGATTTTTCAGATCTCACCTGTGAAGAAGTCAACCGCATGTGTTGCGGAACTTATGAGGATGATTCATCTGAGGATGATTTACATGCCACTGTAGACTGTACGACGGAAGGAGCCGTGGTACATATTAAAAGCCAGGGTTGCGGTAAGTTTTTATATTTCTAACCCTGCAAATAATCCTCTTGACATTGTAAGATTAAATAAAAGCATTTTCAGTGTGATAAAAAGAGGGGTTTATTTCGAAGATTCATTTTATTATAAGATATCTTTATTTATCAAAAATATTTTTTTATCTAAAATTTGGTGGATGGGATAATCAAGAACAATATCATCATCTTATGAATCTTATGAATTGCACTCAGTCAATTGTACTGCAATCTTTTGATTTTGTAAAATTTGACAAATATTTTATTTTTAAACTGAATTTATTTTAAAATTCTAATATTTAAGAATTCATTGAACAATATATAGCAATTCTATTTATTTTTTTTGTTATAAAATTTATTATTATAATTGATATATATTTTTAACCATTTGGCTTTCTCTTTACCTGCATCAACAAAGTTGGAATTTCTGATGAGGATGATTATCAGTATAAGGCTGCTGATGGTACCTGCAACCAACAGTTGGTATGTTCAGAGCATTAAGACTTTTCAATCATCTATTTTATATTTTAAGTATATTATCATTTTTTCTTAAATGATAATATGAGAACTTTTAGTGTGATTTGAGTTTGGTAGTCATAAATAATTGACTTCATTTTCAGCATGCACGTATTGTGTTAATGTGAATAGTTCAAATTTGCAAACAAAATCTATTAGCACACTAGTCTACCAAGGATTTAGAGTATGAGTCTACAATAGATGAATAGAAAATTGAACCCTTGTATCTAAATGAACAATGCCAAGAAATCATTTTAATTATTTTTAATATATATTTTTATAATATTTAGTTGAGTTTTTCAAACACCTTAAATAAGAAGAAATATATTAAATATAAATATGTTGTTGCAGCAAATGGAATATCTGCCAAGTGTGGATGAAAATTCAATTAAGATGGTTGTATCACATCGACAGTTAGTGTGGTCACCAAAGCTAGTGGGAAGGATTTTGGTGTCTACAAATCAGTAAGTTTCTTATATTATTGCCAAATGTTTCTGGATTAGATTGTGTCGTTGTGTTTTACATCAACGTTTCAGATCAAACTCCATGATCCATCATCAAGATGAACAAAAGAGCATAAGGTGTAAAAAATGATGGATCATAGAGTGTGATCTGAAAAGTTGATGTTAAAACACTGACACAATCTAATCCAGAAACATTTGTCAATAAAATTAATGAATTATGGAAATCTGTTCTCATTTTAATTCAAATTGTTTGTATAATCTATCTTGATATTTAATAGTTTTTTCCATACTTTTGATAACAGGATATATTCATTGGTACATGTGAAAAAAATATAGATCTTGCTGTGAATACTGTTGGTTATGCGTTGGAAGCTAGTAATGTGGAAGATCCAAAAGAATTACATCGGAGTATCCCAGATCCATCATATGTGACAAAGATATGATTGAATTAGAAGTAAAGCAAAATTATTAAGAGGGCAGATTGGTTCATAGACATATTTTAAGAATGCTTTGCACCTAACTAAAATATCTTTCAAATAATGGTGCTGTATATAATATTGATTATACTCAAGTGATTAGATTATTTTGTATTTATGGAGATATGTAGTTCTATTTAAGATTCTGATTGATATTTTATTATGCATTTATTTCAATTAATTTAAATATATAACAAAATTTGATGCCTTCACACTAACTCAAAACAGAAAACAAATTCATAGGCAATTCTCTGCCTGGATTCAACAACCAACGAAACAAAGATTGTAAGCAATTCAGATTTTATTAACTCTATTCAAATTCGATTACAAATTACAATTCCCCTGACCTGTCATGGCCTCCTCCTACCACAAATTCTGAAACACAGATTTTATAAACAAATTACAATCAAACGGTGATGTAAATTCTTCTCTACTGTGCATACATTTACCCTTACAGCTGCACCTTAGTCTTACATGATTACTCTTCTATTCACTTGGCCGATCTGCTCTCAACTATTGACCTCCCCTATCTCTCATTGGCTGTGTATTTTATTTTAAATTTTTCTCCATATGCTGCCCCATACAAATCGATGCAGCCGGTTCTCTATAGTCTACCATTCCATAATTTGATTTAAGGGAATATGCATAACTTTACTGTGTCACGGCCTTTTCTTACTCCAGTGCTTTCACTTTACAAATTCTAAATGCAGCTCATCCTTTCTTGTTTCTGCGCCATTATCCAAAGTGCCTCTTTCCTTGAATTCGCAGCCTATGCTCTGTTCCTCATGTCATCAATTTGTTTTGTTTCCAAGCTTTTAATTTAGCTTTAAAATTCAGTTCCATGCCTCCGTACCAAGTTCATTGCAGCCCCATTTCTTTGCTGCTTCTCTCTCTTCTCTACGCATCCCTATCTCAGCCTTCTTTCCCCTGCGAAGACTTGTCACAAGTCTCCTGCAGCCCTCTATTCTCCCCTCTCATGCCTTCAAAGGCTACTTTTAAATGTTGCGCTTGCCCTTCATGTTCCAGCGCTATCACTTACACATCATCTCCTCCTTTGTTTTCCCTTTCATCTTCTATTTTCTATTAGTGTGCATTAAAGAATGTGAGACGTCCATCAAGATACAAATGCTGCTTCAAAACCTTCACATTTGATTAAATTTGTATATAATTAAGAAGTGATGGCACAATGATTATTTTAGTTTTCAAAGAAGTCCGATAAGTCAAATTTATTGGACACTGTGATCTATTAGGGGTGAGTAGTTATGCACCCTAACTTGGTACTTCTAATTATCTTATGTGAAAATTTCAAATCACTCCCAATTTTTTACAGCAGCTTACTTGGCAAGTCTGATGCTTATAACTAAGGTTTCAGGACCACATCATCAAATATGATACCACATCAGAATGCTTTTTGTCAAGATGTCTAAAAAGGCCCAAAAAATGGTGAGACCAATACTTGTTCATTCACAGCATGTTTTATTGAGTGCTGATGTGGAATTGCATGATTGGTTGCTTTTTAGATCAAAGGAGTACATTTTGTTTAATTATGGGTAGTCATCATCAACACTAACAACTTTAAAGTCACAACTATTGATCCAATATTGATAAAAATATTGGGCATTATATAAACAACTACTATCACAACTATTGAAACATGCTCAGGTATTGGGTCCTCTCCCCTATCTTGGCAATGAATCTCTAGAATGAAAAAGAGAATCAGGAAGGAAAAGAAAATTTTTCCCATAATTAAATTATATAAACATCCTTAACGGAATTTTAAGAGGTATGACAAAGAATGACTCCTCAAAATCAAATATCTGCAGCTGTTCTATCCGAGGAATTTAATCAATATCGATATTTTCTCATTGAAAGTCTTTGCCGCCTTCAAACTTCACATCTCCATTTTTCATACTCAAGTGAAATATCCTCATGTTATTGTCATGGTGGTTAGTATATGGCTAAAATTTCTACGCACCAAATTTTTCAAACCAAAATTGAGTACCTTAACATAAAACTTTGTGTGAAGAAGAATGTTGTAAAACTTAGTGTGAAGACGAATGTTGTCTAACTTAATATCACAATGAATTATGTGGTGTATACTTTCCTCATGATATTAAGAGAAATTTACATATAAATTAGGCCTCCTAAAAATGAAATCTTCAAAACTGTGCTTTAAACAAGACATCCATTTTTTCAAACTGCTTAACAAAATACTTATACTTGGCACTGAATTGTTGTAGTGTACATGCGACCATGGTCAACTTGGCTCTTTGCAATCAAGGTAGTTTGTTGTTTCTTTTTGGTAACTGTGCATTAAGAGTTTTGCAACCCTTGTATAGTAATGCCTCCATTTACATTGCTGCTTTCCTCTTATTTCTTTTGCTCAAGACATTTATAATATTGCCTTGAATACTGACAAGATATTGACTGTATTGTCAGCACCAGCATCTCTGTTGCTCTCCATTTCCAACAATATGGCCAAGATACGTCAAAGATGTCTTTGCAAATTAAATTTTTAGCATTCAAAAGTAGTTTGTTCTCCTCAAGAATTTCAAACACCTTTTCTATTGTCATAAATCATAGCATTTCTTGAAACTAAGACTGTCATATCATAACTAAATGCTGATGCTAGCTTTGCATATGGAGAAACTGTTGTTAAATAACCTAGACCAATGATTCTAAATGATTTCTGATAAAAGGAGTGACTGTTGTTGCAAACTAACCTTGGAGATCTTGTGAAAGCTTGAACTCCCCTTTAACTTTAGTCTGCTCTGAAGTCATGCATTTGGGCACCTTGAATCAGCAGAAATAGTGTGTAGAATAGTGTTCAAACAGTCCAAAACCCTAGAACCCTAACTTCCTTTCATGAAACTCGGGCTTTAACAAAGACTCCCTGCCTATTCTTTATCGCCCATGTCCTGATATTGCATACTCTCCCTCGCACGAAGAACTGAAGATGATGAACAGAGAACTCATAGTATTGCATTTGTGTGGCTTATTTCTCATTATTGGCCGCCATAATAGCCTTCTAACTGTTGTGTGCTGCGTGAAGGATATTCAAACAGTCTGAAAACCCTAGTTGCATCGACGTCTTCATGGACTTAGGCTTCACCACTTTTTTCCTCTTTTGCATGCCTATGAAACACTCCTTTCTTTTTCCCCGGGCATAGATATTGGGAAATAAGACTTTTGGAATAAGTAATATAAAAGAGTCTTGGTCATATGCCTAAGGAATAATAGCCCGAGTGATCTCCGGATCTGTTATCCAAGGCCCTTCCCAAAGGGTTGTTGTGTAAGGCTACCTCATAAAGAGGTCATCCATCAATGTGCATACTCGGCTTTCTTGAAATAGAACATTAAAACTTTAAAAGTCTCAATCCAAAGGAGATCATAGTCAGACTTCATGTGTTAGATGTGCAACAATCACAAAACCGGTTGAGTCATATCTTGTCCATATGCATGCGATCATCTAAAAATTAACTCTAAAGGAAAAAGCCCTACCACTTTGTAAAGGGTAGTAGAAAATAATGCTTTGGCACATCAAAGGAAAGAGAAGAGTTGAAAAAAAACTTTCCAAATCTAATTGAGATTGTCCCAGGTTGTGTTTAGTAGAGCAGCATTATTACCACCCTAAAGTGGCCATATATGGGCCCAAGACCCCCATAGAAATTCAGAAGGCTAATAAATACATGCTATGGTGATTATCCAAGCTTGTAGATAGAGTTCATGATTGATTAAGATCAATGAGCTGACTTTATAGTCTATCTGCAAGAGTTCATGCAGCAGAAGATGCCTTACAATGACATCACAATATCGCCCTCAAACATATAAAAAGTCTTTTCAATTTCAAAGTAGCATTTGGTCAATAGAATAGCCATTTTTTTATAAAAAATCTTAAAAGAATGTTTATTGACTTTGGTAAATTGCAATAATTTTTTTGTATCAAAGAATGATATTTAAATAATTATTGAATAGAGGTGCTTGTTGTAACATAACCGTCATGTATCATTCAAAATTAAATCATTAATAAGTAATAATTGTTTTTCTTTTATGGTTGAGGGTTTTAATATTTGTTGGATTCATTCATAGGGGTGGTTGGTTCCTAATGTAGTGGCTCTATAAAGCTAAACTTTTGATTGTGAATGCAAGGGTTTAACAAATGTCACACAACACATTAATTGAATCTAAGAAAATAAATTGATTCTTCATTTCAATTTGCATTCCACAATAAGAGACATAAGTTCACTGTAGTAGAATAAGAGAAGAATAAGAAGAATAAGTTTAAAACAGATATTAAAGTAATCTCAATATTCTCAAAGGTCACTAAAAGTAAGTTTAAAATTAATATAAGAAATTGAAAGGAATGTATGGATATTTCAAATTAGACATTTTAATAACATTGTAAATTATAAACATTACAAAGAATGAAAGCTAATTAACAATCAAATTAAAATGTACCAATCCCTATGTGGCAGGTGGAGTAATTGCAAAGTTTAAATGTTATACCTTGGAGAAGTGGTTATGGAAGGGTTTTAATTCATTATTAGGCCTTGATCTGTACCTCCACCTGATACAAACGTGTAGAATGGATGTGGTCAACTGATTAGATTATTGAGACTTACAAAGTAAGATGTAGAATGAGATATGTTCAAGCAGGAAAATTATTGGGATATACATAGTAAGTTTGCATACTAAATGGGATGAACCCTAGCAATAAAAGTATTAAAGTTAAAATTGAATAAAATACCACATCCACTATAACCACTAGTCAATAGTATTGATATTGATACTCCATGACACTTATTGATACTCCATGATACTTATTGTCAATGACTAGCCAATAGTATTGATACTGATACTCCATGACAAATTATAAATGATTTCAAATGATAGTGTTGCTACTTTGTTTTTTGATCCTTTATCTTTGGACTCTTGTGTATCTTAGAACTTAGTTTTTTTCATATTTATTATTGATCTTTTTTATCTCCGAGTAAATTTTTAATGTATTACTAATTCTTTCTAATTTAATCTACTTTAATAACATGAGGATATTTCACTTCAAATATTTTTTTGTGGATGAGGATAATCCATTTGTCCTAGATGCTCCTACATCAAAATTTTGAATGAATTTTTAAAACAAAAAATATATAAATAATTTCAATTGAATTTATAAATTGTATCATTGTCTTTAGTTTTAGCAATGAAAAATATGCATATTTAAACTATAAGCAATTTAATGAAAGCCACAAGTTTATAATTATTAAAATTATATAAATTTAAGGGACAATCTTATATTTATTGTGTGTTTGCAATGAAATTATAGAAATGTCTTAGAGTGAGAAAGTATGTAGATTTAGATGGTTAACACTAGCATACATATATTATATATTAATATATATACAATAGCGGAGAGTTATAACTCTCTAATTTTCTTTTTTTGATTGATTTATCTTTGTGATGAAATCTTTGATTTCTCTTTGCAATCAAATCTCTTTATTAATTGATTTATTATTTTTATTATTTATTTATTTATTTGTTCTTTTTGTTTCATCAATTCTCTTCTATTTGATTTTTTTTTCTTCATCAAATCTCTTTTATTTAATTATATTTTAAGTAATATATAAATAAACAATAATATAATATATATTATTATATGTATTTAAAATTTTAGTTATTTTATTTTTAAGAATCATTTTATAGGAATTTTAAATATTTTATTTTATTATCGAATATTTAAACTTAATTCTTTTGATTTTTTTATAATCTCTTAGATTGAGTAGACCTACAATAGATTAAATTAGATTAGAATTAGATTAATAATGGATAAAAATGGAGAAGAGATAGAATGATTATTCTTTGCACTTGAAAACCCAAAAGTATATCTATTATTTTGAGAGATGTGAAGTAGTCTAAAGATGTATCTATTGATTTAGCAGAATTTCATAAATTTGATTAAGAGTATTTATCTAGCGTGATATTTACTAACACATGGTCTTATGTAACTAATCCCATAGAGCACTCAATTATTCCATCATGCCAAAAAATGACAAAAAAAAGAACCTTGCAATTGATTGATTATTGGGATTGATCATTTTTTTTTAGAGAAGTAGAGTGTTCTTTATTCTACTTGATGTTGATTGTGTTGAAAGATCCATCAACAAATCCCACATGCCTTCACACATTTAACTTCTTGAGTATAAAATTGAGCTTGTATTACACAAAAAAAATGGATTACATGACATGTAATGTCTTAATAAGGATTAGTATATGGACTAGTTCACAGATTGTGGACATATAAATCAAATGTATCAAAACATGCACATATAAGAATGAGATATGATAATAATCATATATGAAAGAAGTTAAATAGAAAAATATCACCATACATTTTTCACCATTATCTTTTAACTCAATTTTAAACAACCACAAAACATATAGTATACTTAGTGTAAATTACCCCTTTTCCAATACTTCATATTTTCACATACTTAATTTCTTATCCATAATATTATTCCTAATCCTTATATTGTAACTTACAGAACCATATATCGGCCCGAAAACATGCACCCCACATGGTGAAGCTGCTGCTAATGGGGATTATGCCTTAACTTTACTAAACACAATGTTCAGGCAAAATCAGCTGACGTCATCGAGGGAAAAATAATAGCTCTAGCCTCTGCTCAGCCCTCTGTCTTTTGTTTTTCATAATCATTGATGGTTTTCTATTATTACCATAAAGCCTTAATAAGGCTAGAAATTAGTTGATCCTAAAAGCCCTTTTAATAGCAGAACTTGTAAATAGGTTCTATTGACATAATATGGTTGGAAAAGAAAACCTTACAAAAGTTTGATCATTCTTACCAATTGAATAGATTAGATATGGTTACCATCTGCATGTAGATATGATTATCCACATGCAGACTGCCTGCTAAAAATAGATCATGCGAATACTGCATTCACTGCTTCATGTGTAAGATCTTCCTATATATGGAAACATAAAATATTTCAAAATCTCTGAGCCAAAGTAAGAATCACAGTTTTAAATATTTAAAAATTGTACAAATTTGCTAGTTGCCACTACAGCAGCACAAAAATACATACCTATGACTGTTACAATTTTGATTCTGCTCACACCAAATGTGTCGCTCTTTTACAACTGTTAAAGGTTGTACATAACATCTTTTCTGCATGACCAACTTTGTGTCTGCTCACACCAAATGCATCGTTTCTTTTAGTGCTTTTAGCTCTGTAACCACCATCATTCTCTCCATATTCCGCTATTATGTTCAAACACGAGTTTAAAATCATAAGCAATTGTACATAGAAATGGCTGCCAATATTTAAAATTAAAAATAACAGCTTTAAAAATTTTACACAAATTTTTGGATGTCACTGTAGATGGCTCTCAGCGTAAAAGGCATGACTTTCACCTGCTTGTCATTTTAAATGCAGCTTCAAAAACTTTACAGAGAATTTTGGATGCCATTGTAGACGCCTCTTGGCCTAAAAATTAAGAAGATAAACAGTATCGGTGTATGTGACATGTGCTAAGATAAAATAAATGTATTTATATGTCTACATATAATAATAAGGTAGGTGCTAGGAGTATGGAAATGTCTATATATGAAGGGATAAAATGATATTTTAGAAAGATCGCATTTTTATAGTGTCACATATTTCATTGGTATTTGTATGTATTAAACAATTTCATCAAAAGGGTCACAAAAATAAATAATATAAAAAAATGATGATTACATTTTTCCATAACTTTGAGTTGCTTGCATATATTTAATGATCTGGTTTAGAAATGAAATTTGCATACCCTTATTATAGTTTTTTGTCCATTTTGTCCCCTCTCTGTGTGTGTGTTTTGTGTGTCATTTAGCTCATGTTCCCAACCTTTGTTGATACCTATCCTTGTTTACCCATTTCTAATGTTGTTCCTACTCATTTTTTAGGCTCACTAAGTGTTAATTTAGATTAAATTATTGTCATCTTTCAAATTTCTAAGACGTCATGTAACTTTACCTTTGTCTTTGACCACTTTGTCCCCTTTTTATACCTTCAATTAATATTTTCAACTTTGTCCCATGTGCATATCTTAACTCCACCTTCCTAAAACATGTTTAAGATAACAAATAATTAATGTGTACATCTACCTTATGGTGACCACCATTGACCCCAAGGTATTTTATGAAATTGAACCTTTTTTCATGGGCATTATCAATAGCTTACCACGTAATAGGTCAACCATGAATTTTCATCCTCCACCAAATTTTTTAGATAAAAGATAATTAATTATTAGGGATAACAATTCAAGAGCATCCTATGGTTTAAGAGACATATTGCATCAACAAAAATATTTTCTTTTACTTGTGTATTATATTTTTAGGTTTTTATTATATTCAAGTAACCTTTTAGTCATTAAATATCCTATTGCATTTCACTGTAATGACATGTCTAACCTTGCACCAAAAGATAGATGTTATACATTATAATATCCTTTAGTTTCATATTCACATTCTCAAAGTTTCTCATCATCATAGGTATATGAAATAGCCTCCAAAAATTTATGCTTTAAAGAATCTTGGCTAAATCTAGTTCACTATGAATTGGTTGTGATAGCTCTTTTGAGGTTTGCAATAGCAAAGGAATAAATAGAAAGGTATGCAGGACCCAAGAGTGCTTATGGTGTGCATCCCATGAAGATCAATTACCATTGAATTTGATTTATGAGTACGCATCCTTGTAACATTGAGTATTATGCCACCTTTGGCTAACTAAGTTCATTTTTAAGATAGAGAATATTTTATGCAACTCATTAAGATCAATAGAAACTATTACGTAAAGTAGGGTGAAGTTGGAAATGAGATTATATTACAATATCCTTTGAATTATATAAGTGGTGCATTATAATCAATAGTTAAAGATAAATAATTGGAATCCTATTGTAATAGATTGTAATGTTGTTGTGACTATAATAAAATAAATATATATTTAGTTAGTGTGATTATACCTTTTTGATTTCATGGTTGGATAATCCTTTATTGGACCTTCTACCCATTATTACATTAGTTGATATAAGAACACAATTATTTCATCTATATTTATATAAATTTAAAGAATTAGCTTAACCAGCAAGAAAGAGAACGCATGATAAGCCAACACATGATTCATGATGCTGTATTCATATTTGAAGTATACGAAAAGGTATGTTATATATAAAACACTAGAGTTTGTCTAGTGCACATACAAATATATGTGTTTGTTTATTAGCCAATAGACTATTTACGTGAGCGGACCCCATCAGAATCTCGGAACTGACTACACAGCCTACAAAATGGAATCCCCATGCCATGGACTGCCATGCCATTCCCACCTGCATCCCATGGGGACGGCTCCCTGCAATCCTACAGTCGTCAGACTTCGTCAGAGCGGGGGATTCCATTTTGTAGGCTGTGTAGCCAGCTCCCCGGGATCTCCCCCAGTCTGACGCCGCTGGGGAGGACTTCACGGCCATCGGGGATGCAGTTTGCCAGAATTTTGTGTGCCCGAGGATTCCACTGTCACTTTTGTTAATACAGAAATCACTTCGTTCATTTGCCACTCCTGCTTTCTTTCTCTGAAGGGAATCAAATAAAGAAATGATTGGACAGCGCACAGACACCACTACGTTTCTTCGTTCTAATTAGTCTTGACCACAGAATCACTACGTTTGTTCGTTCTAATTAGCCTTGACCACTGAATTTAAGTCATTTTCTAACGTATATTGACTTGTGAAGTTTTTTGTGCCGGACGAGAGATGGACACGTTTTTTCAAAATTTTCCGTTTTCCATGAATAATTTTTTGAAGTACGGTTTGTTTCTTTTTGCGTTTTTAAGAATAATAAAGTTTTAGAAGTTTCAAAAACAAAAATCCTCCTCCGTTTTCGGTAGGTTTATTTACTAATTTATTTTTAATTTCAAATTTAATAATTTTACTACAATAATGTTAATTTTATTTTTAGGTTTATGTATTAATTTTATTTTTAAATTCAACTTTAATAATTTTATTGCAATGATTTATATTTTTATTATAAAATATTTTTTATTTTTTATTTTTACATGAATTTGTGATATTTTTAAAATTGTTTATTTTTAAGATTTCAATCATATTTTGTTAAGTTTCTATTTTTTATCTTTATTTTAAATTATAATTCAAGTTAAATATATTCATCATGAAAATAAAATTATTGTAATAAAATCAATAAAATATTTTTTTGACGTAATGTAAAGAAGAAATTGATATTCATGTCTTAGAGAGTAAGTTAAACTACTATAAACTACTCTAATGTATTAAATTGTCATATTTATATATTTTTCAATATAAATTTAAATAAACGTTAGCATATTATGCAGCTTTTGTATAATTAAATAACAATTATGACTTTTTAACACATTTATTAATGAGTACATTCACATAAATCGCCTCACATAATTTTTGGAAATTTACACACATTGACGTCAATCACAAGAAAATTTACAGACACGGTCTCCCACAAGGATAGTACGTAGCTTATGTCAAATGGCAATTTGATTATAAAGTGTTGTTTTTTGAACGATTTAGTGAAAAGAGGAATCGGGCTGCAACTTTAGCGAGACTCTTGACCTTTTATTACTTTTGTTAGTCTTTTTAAATTATGGATGAGGTTTTCTTTCTTTCTTTCAAGGATTGAAAATATTGGATTATATAGATACATATATTCAATAAGTATATATTTAAATTATAGTTTGAGTCTATAAGATTTATATAGTGTGAAGTTTCAGTTGAAATCTTATTTCATGTCTTGAAACAAGTTTCATATAAATAAATTATACAATTTTATCATTTACCTCAAATCTTAACGTAGAAAAATCATAACTTATTAGTCGATAGACTATTACATTGGGGAACCCCACTGGGATCTCCTCCAGTCTGATGGCAGAAACCCCACCGGGAACCCCACGACATTGTTTTTGTTTGAGATATCTAAGCATTATATGTTTTTGCAATAGAGAAGCTTTATGTGCTCTATTTTTTTTTTTGCTCTCACCATTTCGCTTGCTTGCATTGGAGCAGAGTATGAGCAGCATTAGAACATTAGAGTTAGACCTTCCTCTGGAGAATGGGCTTTCATGGACATTCTATAAAAGTAGCTACCCCCAACTGGAATCCATTGTCCAGAAATGAATCAAGTTTCATTTAAAGGAGGATATTACTCTGGTTGTTGGGTTGTTACATCTTCACTTTCATGATTGTTTTGTTGAGGTTGTGGGTTTTAACTACTTTATTTGTTTCACTGTGTTTGTTTGTTAGTTTGTTGGGTTGGTGTTAAATGTTGAAATGTTTTATCAAAGCAATGAGG